>NC_051165.1:180762850-181512850 GCF_013339725.1 Rhipicephalus microplus | reverse complement strand
TTTTCCCTGCATTGGGCGTTGTCAGGCTCAGGATGGTGATGATAATGATTACCTGCAGTCTTTAGCTCTGGCCATAGCTGGCTTTTGTTGGCTCAATAATGGCTAAAGCTGGTTATGGCTGGTTAATGGTTTTAGTTCTGGCTAAGTGATGACCGATTTTGGCTAGTTCTGGCTTTTTATTAGCGTCGATAAGTCGGTGTTGTTCGCTTAATGATGGTTAATATTGCCTAACGCCGCTCAATTAATCCTAACCCCCGCTGTCACAGCAACTGCGTTTCCATTGCATCTAACTGGAGTGGCGCTTCTGCACACCTGTAAGGATGAAACTGAGTTAATTATATTTCAACCTTTTTTAATGGAAGAAAGGCGTCTCGGCAAAAAGGAACATCATAATCACTGTAACAGTTACGAAATTGTGGGAACACAATTGTGCTAGTGTTGCGTCTTGGGGATGCAAGCGCGGGTTTTGGCGCGTCCTATCAGCCACACTTCCCCTGTCAGGGGAACTGATTGACTGAGAAAGCTGGATTACAGATTGCAGTGCCAGTTGTGACAGCTCGTTCTTCCCATGGGATGCTCTAGTTTTGTTCGCTTTGAAAACAATCGGCCATTCCGAAAAATGTGTGTTACTCAGTCTCCTTTTGCGTATGAGTTTTAAGTGGCAGTTCTCTTTCTAACCTTTTGAGACACGGCGCCTTCATTTGGACGCGCAAATTTTGCTAATTTTTTCACATTTGGCAAAGATTCAACCGCAAGCACGTAGCCTAATGGTAAGTGAGACATTCTTGTTGCCTAAGCTTTTGTTATATCACTTGTGGTTTATATATGTTGCTTCATAAGATCGCTTTGGTAAAGGCAGATCCGTGTCTTTCTTGACTGTAAAGGGGCGCGTTTCAACAGAAATTTCTAAATATATCTATTTTTTTATCTCTTTAGGCCTGCTCGCTTCAAGCTGAAGAACAATCGTACGTAATTTCAGCGGGTTCATGAATTCGGTTTATGCAGAAAAATAGCTTGACTTACCGTACAGAAATTAGCATTATACGTAGTAAAAATGATGTCAAATGCGTGATATTCTTTTCTTTACGTCACTTTAATGTAAACCTAATCTCTAAAAGCTTGACGTCAAATCTGTAAAGTTCACGAATATACAGACAGTCAATTATTATACGTATCGTACAGAATGAATACGATCAATCAGTGTCATAACAAAAGGTGCATGTTCCGGAAAAAGTATTCTAATGTCTCCCTGGCCACACATCCCGGGGACTAAGCTGAAAGGGATGCTGTTCTAGAAATAAGCGCGTATCTTCAAACAGCTTTGTGCTCCGAGCATTGTGAAGTTTTATGGCCAATAGCAATCAGCATGATGAGTTTTGACGTGTGTCATATACTGAAAGACGCACAATTTTATTTTGAATACCTAGTACTCACTAATGTAACAACCTAGTGCTCACTCACTCAATGTAAATAAACGAGCGTAATTGTATTTTACCTCCGTATTCCCAGGATTTTAGGAAATCAATATGTGGCACCATCTTCCCCCTAGCTCCAGTGTCACCCTGCGGTTACTGAATGGGAAATATGCGTGAAAAAAAAAAAGAATCATTCCCAATAGTAATAAAAAAACGAGTTATCGACGCTGACTCCAGAATTTGTACGGCAAAGAACCGTCAGAACATTCCGTTAATTTTGCAATTTCTCACTTCAAAGCACGAGTGTTTTTGGACATCTGAACAAGACCTTTTAGAGGTGTATTGGCTTTTTTTTTTCTAAACAAAGGAATACTCAGGGAACCTATGTACATATAACTACGCAACTCGAATTCTACTGCGATTTTTGAATGAGTCATGTGTTTATGAAATCACTTTTGAGAAGTTCTTTTGTTCGGGAGATTTTGTTTTCCTTTTTGCTAATTGTCCATTCATTGATGACCATGATTGTATTAGACTATTTGTATCATCTATAATAGTTCATCCTGATCAAATGCTAGCACATCAGGATAACTCTGTTTTACCAAATTCTGTTTTTTTTGATAAGATACAAGTATTATTTTCTTTTTAAGTTGCTGCGTAATCGTCTACCTTATGTATTTATCGATGGTAGGTTGCGTACTAGTAATAACTGCTTTAGGTTCGCACACAATCTTAGTTTTTTGTTAATAAAATGGCATGGTTATTTTTTTCGCCTAAACTTTGGAATGAGAGAGAGAGAGAGAGATAAATAGAGAGGAAAGGCAGGGAGGTTAACCAAGCTTGGCTTGGTTGGCTACCCTACACTTGGGGTGGAGGAAAAGGGGAATAACAGAACGAAAAGAGACAGAAAAGAAGAAGAGTAAGAAAGAGAAGCATAAATAGTCAGCTCGAAACTACACAGCACGGCCTCGCACAGTTCTTTCACAAGCGGTCGTGAAGTTTGGTGTTCCTTAAAAAGTACAAGAGGGCTTTCGTGACTTTGCGCGTATGGGAAGCCGTCGGCCAAGGTCCCAGGATCTTCTCTTCTGTAAGCGGCCGTGAATCCAGCTGACAGAGCTTGGCTTCCATAATACGTCGTTCGGTCTGGTATGCTGGGCAATGACATAGAATGTGCTCAAGCGTTTCCTCGCAGGCGCAGATGTTGCATGCCGAAGTGCTCGCCATTCCAAGGAGACGAGAGTACGAATTCATAAATGCCACGCCTAACCTCATGCGACACAGTAAAGTTTCAGCGCATCGTGGGAACCCGGATGGCAAACGAAGTTGCAAGTTTGGGGTCGATCGAATACAGGTGCGTGTTAGAGAAACCCTGCGTATTCCATTGTAGGAGCGATATACGGCGAGCAAGTGATTGTAGTAGCCTTGCAGCGTCCGTTCTCAAGAGTGGTATGGGCATGCGCTGGTCTTGGTCATGAGCCGATCGAGCAGCTTCATCTGCGCGGTCATTGCCAACAATTCCGCAATGACTCGGCAACCACTGAAATACAATATCGTGACCTTCCGCGAGCGCTTCGTGGTAGTCGTGCCTTATCTGATATGCTGATTGCTCATGTAGCCCGTGCTGCAGAACAAACCGTAGTGACTGTAAGGCTGACCTGGAGTCGCAAAAAATGGCCCATTGGTTAGGTTCCTGGTGAAGAATGTACTTTACTGCACCTTGAAGTGCTGCGAGCTCTGCTGCTGTCGACGTCGTGGTGTGAGAAAACTTGTACTGTAGCAACACATTTTCAGATGTGTTGCTTCACTGCTCCTGTGGAGCTGTTGGAATTAGTGGAGCCATCGGTGTAAACATGTATGCGGTCGAAGTACCTTTCGTTCAACAGACGCAAAGTCAGTTGCTTCAGGGCTAGCGTTGACATGCGTGCCTTCTTAAAGATTCCAGGAACTGATAAGCGCACGTCAGGTTGACGAAGACTCCATGGCGCAGTTGCTGGATGCATGGCAAGTTTTGAAGCCAGGCGGTAGTATGTCCTGATGTTTTGTCACGATACCGCAGTACGAAGAATGGGGCCTCCGAGCTGTCAAACACGCTAAATGATGTGACTTTCTGCTGTCACTTATACAGCTAAATTATTTTAGGACATTTAAGCATTAATTGAAACTTTTTCGTCTTTCTAGATTGTTTCTTATCGTAGCTCAAGTTACTCTCATATTGGTCCTTTTTTTGTTATATGATGTAGCCCACTTGATGTTGTTTTTATTATAAAGATGTCTTGTGTTACGTCTGTTGGAAATTGTTTGAACCTCCCGCGCGAATAGCGCGCGCACCAAGAGACGGAGAACGACGAGGAAGAGGAAGAGACCAGCCGAAATAGAAAACGCTCTTTTTCCATGGATGCTGGCGTTTGCGTCTCCTTCATTTGGTGCCTTTAAACTCCGAAGCGTGGTTTTCCCACAACGTCTTGATGTTTTGATGTTGTTGTTTTTTCTTCCTTTGGAATTGTGTCTTATTATTTATCTCTTTTGGCTGTACACCTTCTCTTTTCGTATCTTTACCCGAGGGCCTAATTTGCAGTCACTGACTTTGGGACCCTCGTCTGCATATTTTCTTGTACCAATCATTGTGTGTTGAATTGTAACAAACTGGAACAGAAACTTAGGGCAGTGCGCCGTATCCGTATAAACACCGCCGAGAGATCACTCCACTTGTGCCTTTCATGAGCTATTGCTCGTGATAACCTCGTCGCGTCGCTTTGACCTCTAAATGTGATACTTGCTTCGATGTAAGTATTGGCGCGAAAATTACTCCGATAAGAAAGAAACTGTCGACATTGGAAACGAAGACACGTGCTTGACTTCGCTCGGTATTGTCGAGTTGCAATCTTTTAGTACAGTGCGCGTGCTTAGACCCCGGTTGACGACTCCGACTATCGTCGTTAAATTTTATTTCATGACATCTTTCTTGGTAGCGTAGGACTAAGACATTAACGTGGGGGCATAACAACCGAATGGCGGAGAAGACGAACTTCAACGCGCTAGTGAAAGTGCAGGGACTGTACGGCGGCCGACCTGAGAAGACGCGCTATAGTTCCATGGAGTGCTAGGGCACTTTTCTTGTTCGGCCGTGGCTGCATACAGCCGTATTAGCTCCCGATAACTTTTTTTTTGTACACTACTAGCCTGAGTGTACCGCCCGCGCTGAATTGTATTGTGATGCATGCAACTAATATGCGTGGCTTCGCAATCGTAGAAACGCGATACATTTCACGCCTCTGTTTTTTTTTTTCCGCTGCTAAATCAGAGTTATTCGAAACAGCGGGATTTTGATTTTCAGCGGCGGCCGTTGTCTAAGAAGATGGTGGCTGTGGGGGGTGCTATTGATGTAGCTTCCTCTGGCCGGTGTTCCGTCTGGGGCCTGGCGATTCTCTCACGTCCGTTTATCGCTCTTGATAGGCGCTGGCTTCCTAGGGGCGGCCTCCTCTATCTTTTGTTTTCAGTCCGGTCTAGCGATTGTTGGTCGAAGAGGCTTTTTTTTTTCTTTTTACTTTTTGATAGAGGCGCATTGAGCTTCAATAGCGAGCACACGCTTCTCTTTCGGCACTTTTTTTCTTTCCTCTCTTTTTTTGTTATTTAGATGTGCTTATTGTTGGGCCCAAATAAGCCCGTTTTTTTTTCACTTTTTTTGTATTCTCGCTGTCCAGCACACAAGCGTATCGAGAACTGAAACAGAGTTATCTGCTTCCGTATATGGCTGCTCCTGGGGCGTCGTCGCGACGCACTCGTCTCGTTTATCTTGCGATGCGCGGAAGTCAGAAGAAAGAAAGCAAAAAAAGGAAGACAACACCGCTGCAGTCGTGCTTGATGCATTTTCGATAGTTAAATATGTGCTCGCTCTCAAAGGCGGCCGGGCAAGGCGTCTTGCTGCCACTAATGCGTTCGCGGATAACTTGTTCTGAAACAGAGCCTGTACACAGACGGGGGAGTGTGCGTTGCGTATCGCTTTGAAATTTTGCAGAGCACAAGGAACTCATCCTCGTGTGTTCTTGGTTTTCAAAACTTACACATTTGTAAATAGAAGGTGGAGAAAAAACAAAAGAATTTTTAAAATCGTGCGTTTTTTAAACGGTATTTAAAATCGCCTGTTCTGCTTTCTGTAAGCTGGTGCCCAGCTAATGTTGTTGGTGATTCGCCAGCCCCTGCGATAGGTGTATCATAACGATAGCACGGACGCTGCTAACGGAGACTTTCTGGCTGTCAGAATCCTCATCCGCGTCGTAACATGGAATTCCGAAGATAACCAACATGTATACAGCTAAAGTGGTTGCTTGGATGTGTTGGTATGACGTGATGGAGGGAAAGAGCGCGAAAGACAAAAGACCAGGCAGAGGAGGACACATGCAACGGCGATGACTTATATATAATGCGTGTTTTGGCGAATAAACGTTTGTTCAGCGCTGTTGTATGTGTCTTTCTTTGCGTGGTTTTGGTTTTTCGCGCAGTTTCTCTACAACATAGATAAATACATAGATAAATCGCGTTCACGAGTTCGCACTTCAGCCTTCATTTCCCGTGTTAGCGCGAAATCGCAGGCATATGTCAAAACAGGTAAACTTTATTGCAAAAACACCGCTTTTGTATTAATAATATTTTTTATTGAGTTCGCTTGTATAATAACCGCGATTCCTTCCAACGTATTCAACTAGAACGGTAATACGCCGTTCTAGTTTAACAGGTAAGCTGTCATGCAGCTAGGCTCAGCGCTGCAAGCTCGACTTCTGCAGTTCGGTGACCCCGTTTCTACGTAAGGTCATCGCCAAAAAAATAATAATGACAGACAGACAGACAGACAGACAGAAAGACAGACAGACAGACAGACAGACAGACAGACAGACAGACAGACAGACAGACAGACGGACGGACGGACGGACGGACGGACGGACGAACAGACAGACAGACAGACGGACAGACGTACAGACGGACAGACAGACAGACAGACAGACGGACGGACGGACGGACGGACGGACGGGTACATTGATTTAGGTTCAAGGTAAACGATTCCAGGCTTTGATGTAATCGATTGTTTTAAAAGAATGCTGATGCGAACTTTAAATATTTTCGGGTTATTGCTTTAAATAAAGACGCTGGTGTCGAGAACACTGAAGAGAGTCCCACAGTATATGAGAACACATTAGATATATTTTTAATACCACTGTTTTAAGAAGGCGATTTAAGAAGTTTTAAGAAGACGTCACAGGAAGACTGCAACACGTGACATACAAGCAACAGCTGTTGGTTTGCTGTCACTCGTGCATGTTTTGCGCAAAACGACGATGAACTAATGGTTCTAGAGACACACTGATAGTGATTTACGTGATTTAGGCTGCATTCTAGGCGCAGATTTCGCAAAACGCAGTGAATTCTGTTGACTTGTCGTGATAACGTCCGTTGCGTTGGAGCTGGCTTGGAGATGCTCAGTGTCGAAAACTTTAAGATCAATAGGAAAATATTTTGTGCTTGCTGTTTGGCTCCTATCTGTAGATAGCGTTGGTAGTGCACTCCACAGACACGAGCAATATTTTTTTTCCGGGCATCTCAAACTTGAGTCAGTGCTTCTTTAAGGGCAGGTTGCGGAGTGCAAATAAGGTGCTGGACAGAAATACACGCGTGGAGCGCTGAACTATGGCGCTTGTTTTTTGGTGTGCACGTACTTTTGTGTCCTGCATCCAATTAGTCCTTCGCGATTAATATTGTGTGTGAACTATCTAGCTACGAATTCTCACGCGTAATCTGCTGTCCTACGTTGTGGTTTGTCTCAAAATCATATAGCTGATGCGGCATGTACAGTTCCTCAATTTACTTTTTTTTCAAATGTCTTCAGCATTTCAGGGAAAGAAAATTGCGTGTCGCCCACCTTCTCGTAAGTTCATCGCTTCCCGCTCTAAGCGCCTCTCTCGTCACGCAATCTGCTCAGAGGAGTCCCGATTTTGGAATATGCTACTAATCGTCATCACTCCCAAGTCAGTGATGAACTCGCCTTTGTCTCTCACGCTCTGCCGGGCGTAAAGAAATGGCGCGAACCGCTGGCCCCGCGCACGCAGGCCGGCGGCAGCGCGCCGAACTCGACAAGAGAGAAGCGGCAGGATCGCTTGGCCCATTTTCCCGTTTCTTCTTTTTTTTCCCCTTTTGTGCAAGCGTTGCATGCGTGTCTGCCTGCGAATGGCGTGCGAGCGTTGAAAACGAGCGCGGCATAGCGGTTTTTATCTTTACTACCATTTTGTTTTACTAGTCTTATGACCCACGCTGGCGTGCTACAGCTTTTGAAAGCGACCCCGCTGGAAGCTGCCTCCTTCATTCGCCGACACCGCTGTCTATTCAAACGCGCCCAGAAGCGTTCGTGGTGTATGGACGCGCGGTGCTGTGTCGCAGAATGCGCCTCCCCTTCTACGCTCCTTATCTGAAGTCGCTCTCCTTTTCGTGGTTGGGATACGGAGGCGCGATAGGGAGGAAGGGGTTGCACTGTGGAAGAGACCCGAATGTGAGAGAGGGAGAGAAGAGCGGAGGAGAAGTCGTTGCGAGGCGGAGACGACACGAGTCTGCCTGCCACCGGCGCTCGTTGTGAAGGGGTTGACGCAGCGTTCTTTGCGACAGCGTGGCGAGGAAACCTGGTGGCCGCGTTCGCGATGCGTACCGCTGGAATCGTGCCGCGCTCCATTAAGCCTCGCTGAAAGGACCCGGTTATCGGTACGGGGGAGTCTCTTGTGCTCTCTACGCAGCTGCACCTACGATGCTGCCACCCTCGCGGAATGAAAGCGTGCAAGAAAAGTGTTTGCTTTTATCTTATTTAGTCGAAGACGCCAGTGAGAGGTTGCCAGGCGAGAGAGTACGGCGCGAGGAAAGAATGCGGGGTAGTGTGCTTTTCGAGGATCACTTCCCCAGCTGGCAAAGGAAAAAAAGGGGGGGTTGGGTGCCGGTGTCACGCGAGCGATGATGTTTTCGTGGACGCCGAATGTGCTGTTGACACGGAAACTGGCTGTAGCGGCGGAGGAGCTGCACGTGTGAATGTTTTGTTTGAAATTGCCTGTTATGTTTGCCGACGTTCTCCTTTTTCCTCTTTGTGTATGTGTGTGTGTGTGTGTGTGTGTGTGTGTGTGTGTGTGTGTGTGTGTGTGTGTGTGTGTGTGTGTGTGTGTGTGTGTGTGAGAGAGAGAGAGAGAGAGAGAGAGAGAGTGTTGATAGTTCCTCTAATTGACCCGATGTCGATCGGGTGTCGCGCTCGTCAGGAGAAGTATCGACCTCAAGCTCGCCTGCCGCTGCAGAACCTGCTCTGATAAGACATTGCCTTGGCTGAGAAGCGTACTGGTGACATTTCCTTTTGCTGTTTGTTTGTGATGTTCTTGTTTCCTCTGAGCATTTACAAACGGTTTGAAACACAGGTACATTATGCAAAAAAAATATTTTGAGCAAGCAGCTCCGTCTCTTACTTTTCTTTAGACAAAATTCTTTCGATCAGGCCAGCATGAACTAGACGCTGCAGGCTCCTACATATTTTTGTGTAATTTTTTTGCGTCGTTGATTTAGCGCTGTGGTGGCGCACGTTTGCGTTAATATTTAAGGTAATATATTTAAGCGCGAAAATCATCGTTTTTTTTTCATTTCAGCGAAACTAATCGTATTTTAACAGTGCGCGTCGAAATTATGAATGAAAGCCACAACGTAAAATTTCATCCACTGAGCTTACTTTGCAATACCGGTTTTCGTCGACTGTAGTCATCTCACGGCAGCACTGCTAGGTTGCGTGTTAAGAGGGAGGAAGGTATAATTTATTAAAAGGCAGAGAGGTCGTCCTTAGCTTGTGCGCTCTTGAGAGAAATAGCGAAAGTTTAAGTGAAAGGCAGAGAGGTTAACCAGAAAAAAATTTCCGGTTTGATAACGCTGCACTGAGAAATGAGAAAGGGGATGGAAAGCTAAGGAGGGAAAATAGAACAGAGTTGTGAAACAGAAAAAAAAAGAAAACACGCATACACCCATGCATGGGAGTGTCACAGTCGTTTTGCGAGTCCGGTTGACCGCAGGAACTGGAACCTCGAACATTCCGGCACTCCGAAATTCACTCTTCCGAAAACGGCGGGTCATTGAGTCGTGTTAGCGTTGTCGAAAGCTGCAGTTTGCCTGCAACTTTGAAAAAAAAATGAAGATAGAAAAAAGTTGTACGTATATATAACATAGATTTTCTGAAGAATTCAGGACTGGACAGCATGCTTTAGCGAAACCATTGTTACGTAGTTGCATGTTTACACTTGCACGGAACCACGGCGCACAGCAAGCACAGATATTACGTTTGCTTTATTAACATTGCCGCGCGCATGTGCGAGCGGTGACGACAGTGAATGTTCTTCACTGTTCTTGGACGAGTGTTCTTGGCCCAGCGCAGGGAGGAAGAAGACGTTGCAGTGTTGTTTTTCGGTCATTGATGAAGCGTATTTGTTTGTGATCCTCCGTGTGCTCGTCGAACCCATTTCGTTACAATGTAATGTTGGGAGATATTGGCGCACAAATAAGGCACCGGCTACTCCTTAACTGTTGAAGGGCTCGAGCATACAACACACAAACAGCTAATCGCAAATAGCGTTCTCACACTAAAACCAGGGCATGGAGCGCCCGCACGTAGACACTTACACACAAAGAAACACGCACACGTGCGAACACATATCAAATACCGTGTTATTGTTCCTACAGTACCGCGAAAAACATGGTGCGCACGGAATATGAAATTCAAGGGACCCCGTGATAGTGCACGAGAAAGTGATCGAAATGCAGTTCATCATACTCCTAACAATGTCTCTTGTCACAACGCGCATCAATCATTACGTATGGGACACAGAGCACTCCACACATAATAATAACTATCGGACAAACAGATTTGACTCTTCATTTACTCGCTGCTTCCGGTGCTGATGATTTTCGCGAAGGGTAACGTGACCAGCATTATGGTAATGTGAAACGAAGAGTGCGATAAGGCGCACTACGTGCCTCGTTTTCCTTTCAGTGGCACCGGAGGAGGCCGAGATAAGAACGTCGCATCTGTCATAATTACGCGTTCGCTCACCTTTCCGTCACGTTTCTGCGTTCTGTTGTCTCAGCGCTGTCGTATAATCGCGATGAATGGCCGTATGAAAATTGCGTATAGCTGTTGTTGTGGTGGTTCGCGGGAGCTAACGTGTACTGTTTACGTGGTTATGGGGCACGCTGTAGTGGACGATTCCTGGTGAATTGTCATGAACTCGGGTTGTAACGAATGCGTACATATTTCCAAACTTATACTGCAAGTACGCGAGCGTCAAAAGGTGTGCTTCAAAGCCGTATAAATATACGAACACCATGTCCGGGCAAATGAACCCGATGCCTTGTGCTTAGCAGATTACCGTGTAGCTGAGAGCGGATCACGCGGGCCATCTTTCACGGTCACAACACAATAGTTATTGAAAAGACGGAACGAGCCTGTGATTGCAACGCCTTTGTTAGATTTTTGTCTTTGTCACTGAGAGGCAAACGAACCTCAAATAATAAAAAAAGATATCGCCGTGGCCATTCGGAGACTGAATCAATCGGATCAGCAGCAACTACGTAATTAGTTTTTTTTTTCTTTTCAGAAAGAATGTAGTTGAGGGAACGGTAAGAGTGATGGTGAGGAAAAGGGTGGGAGTGAAGCTCAGAAAAGCAGTTGTGTTTCAGTGAGCAGAGGGAAAAGGGGTACGTGGCTTAGCTTTCATCCTACTTTGCCAAACCACGTTTTTTTTTTTTTTTTCGCTTAGATTTGCACAACTTTGCTGAGGCTTCCCCTCAGTTTCCCAGATAAATGGTGGGCCGTGCGAAACATTTTTTTTTCTCTAGCGATAGCTTTGATCGTTATTGAAGAGAGGACCGATGATAAACGGCTAGGTGATCTACCTTCTTGATTTAACCGTATTAGTTATGAAAATAAAAAAAGAGGAATAAGCAGGCTACCTCCTTTTGACCAGAGTACTTATGGAAGTGGTGTCTATTGATGGTATTCGACGACTGTCGATGTGATTGGGGGCACCGAGGGATATTTCGGACGTAAATTTGCGTGCGAGAGGATTGGCGATTTCTTTTCTGCATATGACGTGCTGTGCTTCTCAGCTCGGTTGACGTTTTTTATTTTCTGATAAAAACTGCTATGCACAAAAAAGTTCCTAAAAAAGAAAAGATAAGAAAATAAATGACTTCGTACATTCCTTGTCAGTTGGGTGAAAAGCAAAATACTTCCGAAGTATTGAGGAATCTGATTGAAAAGTCCTTGTACTTCCCCGGATTTGTGTTGTTCGTGTACGCATGTATTCTTTTTTCCCCTTTCGTATCGTTCTACCCTGGTCTCCCGTTACTGACTGTCGTCATTAGTGCCGATGACAAATGATACGTCGTCGGGTGGGTGTGATAGATGTCCGCATCGGCGCGCCCCCTGCTTGCGATGTCATAATGAACGCAGGCAGCGATGGTGGCAGCCGGCGCCTCGTGCTGAAATACAACTCCCTCCCTCTCTTGCCCTCGGCTCCTCGCTCCCTTATCCCGACCGTCCGCGGAGTGCAGCGTAAAGCCGCAGACAAGCTGTGTACAAGTGTGGCGTCCATGTAGCATCTCAGTTTTCGTCGCTCGATGGCGACTCCAGCGCTCATCGGTGATTCGTCTTGCAAGCCGGCGCGTTCTTCCCGCAGTTAGCTGATGAGACTGTACTAGAGAGCAAGCGGGGTGGAATGCAGTAATATAAGAACGTAAGAATGCACTAGCGCGAACAGCGTATCCTAGTGGTTAAGAAAACCGAGCTAGTTGGCACAAATGCATTGTGAATGGCGTGTGAAACACAAGGACGCAGACTATAAAGCGAGGACCCAAGTCGCAAGTTTTGTCTCTCTTCTTTATTACTCGCTATTCGACAAAGGCGCAGGTCATCGGTTTTGGAGCGCTCGTGCAAATTCGGTGTTGAATCTGGAGGTGGTACGGAGGGACGTGAAGTTGATTCTAGGCAGTTGGTTATTTTTATTTAAGAAGGTTATGCGGAAGGGCTAGGCGTAATGTCTTGCCGTATTGAACGGAAGATGCCGAGGTGCCTTTCCTTCGGGTATTTAGCTCGCCGGCTTCGACCTCCTCCTGTGTGACCCACGAGACAGTGATATAGGGAGGTAAGCTATTTTACGAATACTGGAGTTGTTCGTTCTTGTGACATGCTTGTCATACGAGTGCAGATGTGGAGGACTAAAACTGAATTGATAACACATATATAGTGCACGACAGATACAAAACCTGCGAAAACGCTCATAATACTGAGAGAAATAAAGTGTTTCACGAAGACAGGTGCTTTTAAAGAGTAAAAATCCCGGGGAGCGTTTGACTAAGGGCCGTTTGCCTGCCTTAACTCAAGTTATTGACAAATTCACAGTTACATTTGCGCCCTCGTGGGAATTTTTCAGAGTCGTGGGTAAGGCAACATAGCCTGTACGTCACTTCTTCTTCATTTGTGTTTTGTGCTTGCGGCAGTTTGTAACGCCAGTTTTTACGAAATAAAGTAGATTTGTAGGCCAGTGCAACATTTCATTGACGTCAATACCGAAAAAAAAAACACGTCTCATAGTCACAAAAAGTTCTTTCGGTTAAGATCTTCATAAAAGACAACTTTGGTTAATTGTGACGCTAGGCGTTTCATAAATTATGCCTAATAGCTTCTGACGAAGGAATATAATCGTAATTTTGGCCCTTCAAGAAGTATGTAAAAAAAAATTGGGGACCCTTAAGCTTTGTCTTTAAGAGTTTAACGGGATAGCTATATCCTATCTCTAGTGCGTACTTCAAACATTCAGTGCATGAAATCTTTTCGAGCTTGTTATGCACCAACTACGTGGCCTTAGGGGAAAATAGGCGCCGCAATGTGTGTCCCTTGTGTAGTGGCTGGCCGGCTTTAAACCACGAAGTCATTATGATAATCACATGTTCTGAGGCATGATTATCATATGTTCTGAGGCATGATTGGTTAACCTCCCTGCCTTCCTTTTTTTTCTCGTTTCTCTCTCTTTGAAGCATCATGGCAATGTACGCTTGTACCACGCATTATTACTGATATGTTTTAAGGTTTTACTCTCAAGCACGTATACAGGACGCGTGTGTTCGTAAAACATGAACGTTACTTTCACTGCATTTTCAAGCAGAAGTTATTTTCACTCAGGTCACCAGCACAGGTGTGGCTGTGTGGTAGAACACCCTCTTTCCACGCAAGCGATCCTGGTTTGATCACCACTCGGACCCGGAATATTTTATTCTCTCGATTTTTTTTTTTTTTGGTCATGCACAAGATGATATTTTTCGCTCACAGTCAACGATGCTGACGCCAGAATTTCTGCGGAACTAGCTCTTTAACGCTTTTGCGTTATAACTTTGGCTCATGTAAATAACGTCTACGCCTTAACGAATAATAAACGCGGTTTATCTACTCCGTCTTCTACTCGTAGCTATGCACTCCAGTTTCCGAGCGTTGTGATTTATTAAAGCGCCGAGATGACCGTTTCCGTTATGCAGAAGAGAGTGAATTCTCTTTTTGATTTTGTCTGGTCTTTTATGCAGAAGTATTATGAAAAATGGGTCAAATGAGAATGAAAAACTGTATTTGTTTTGCTTTGAAGCAAGCATCAACGTTAAATTTCGATTCTAGCTATTCTCCTCCCTCTCTTTTCAGTGCAGGTTCAAATCAAAACAAAAGATGTACTAAAGTGACCGTGTGCATTGATCCTGGGTTTTTCCATTAAGCACCCGAGCCTAGCTAGCCCTGCTAAGACTCGCTTTCCAACATTTTTATTTTAGTCGCGAGTGACGCGCCAGTCTTTTGTGTAGCCTTCTTTACGGCCCCTTTTCTAGTGTTCTCATTTGCACAGCCTTAATTGACCCATGTAACGAACGCTAGCTCTAATGACTACACCGTTTATTGAAAGAATGCGGGGAATTGAAAGCCTCTCTCGCCTTCCACTTCTTCTGAACAAAGGTGCTATCCGTGCCGTCCCCTCCCTCATCTTGCTGAACGAACAACAGTGGGCACACACGCATCGATTTCTTTTTTTTTTTATGAACCTCGACAGCGCGATGGTGCTGCGAAAATGGGGTAGCAGTGCACCACCACTGCATGGGCAATGCCCAATTCGAATCGATGCATGGTCTTCAGTACCTGGGAACGTGGCACCGACGCACCCAAATTCATTATTTTTTTAGTTAGCCAGCGTGACGTGATTTATGCTCTGCGCAGTCAAAATATCGCTTTCGCTTTCCCTTTAAGCTATGTCCAAATCGTTTTACGTTACGCGTGGCATGTTAAGAAATCGATCTTTTGCAGCTAAGACGATAACGGTGACACTTAAGGTCACATGAAGCGCCGTGTGATATTGACTCTTTTATAGATTGATGATTACGTAGCTGCTTTGTTGGAGCGCTGAATTAATGCTTTACAGTGTATGTCGACGTTTTCTCGTTATTAATCTCAGTGGAATCATGTCCGGAGCTTTTACCCTTGACCGCGCTGACGCGCGTTTCCTTAATCTATTCATGTGTACGTGCGTCTGTGTAAGTGTCTGTGCGCGCCTCTGCTAATATGCGGCAATACATGCCTCCGCCTAATTTTCTGAACCGGTTTTCCAGGCGTCGGAATGCGGTTCCTATGTACCCTCTTTCAAATGGTGTCGGTCGGAGGCGTTACTGCGCTTTTATTCTTCTTGGGGATGTCAAATTCGCTGGGAGTGCCTACTCGTAAAATGTCCTTCAAGAGGGCAGGCCAAATGTAACCTGCAGGTGCTCTTACGGTTTCCTATCATTACTGTCACCATGTTCCGTCTTTGATATTTACTGCCAATTAAGCTGTACTTCTGAACCGCGTGTCTGGGGCAGCGGGACAACCTTTCATGACGTCAGGATACCTAATGTGTTGTAAATTTTTTCATAATCGAATCAACACGATCGGATCAATAAACAACAGAGGAAACGTTTTCGTGACTTAAACGTGGATAAGACAGCTACAATTCAATCACTCCTTCACCACTAAAAGCAAATAATATTGGCAGCACGTTGTAGGATCTACTAGAGCTGGCTCATTTTGCAAATACCTTGAATCAGCGTGGTAAAATGAAAATACGCAATAGGGCCGCGCTAGTCCTGTGATGTGTGGTCCGTCGTTCTATCTCTCTCTCTTTTTAGGGGTGAATCTACTTATGCTGTGTCTCAGTCCCTTCTCTGTAGTAGCCACCCCTTACTTCTCATTTAATTCACTAAATGGCGCTGCGCTGTTGCAGTACGTGAAGTGATCACTAGATGGCATGGACGCGTGTGTGGTTTTGTTTGATAGACGTTCGATAGTATGGCAGACGGACAAACAGACAGACGGACAAACAGACAGACAGACAGACCGACGGACGGACGGACGAACGGATGGACGGATGGATGGATGGATGGATGGATGGATGGATGGATGGATGGATGGATGGATGGATGGATGGATGGATGGATGGATGGACCAGCTGACAGCCTGCGAAGCTTCCCCCACTCATCATTATTCACTCCCTTGATAGGCTTGCTCAGATTTGGGCGCACGTTAAAGAACCCCAGGTGGTCGAAATTTCCGGAGCCCTCCACTACGGCGTCTCTCATAATCATATGGTGGTTTTGGGACGTTAAACCCCACAAATAAATCAATCAATCAATCAATCCCTTGATAGGCTGTGAATTTTACGCTTTATATCAAGTTAATTTGGTGCATTGGCTTTTTCTCAAGCTGGATGTATACGCGGCAGTGCACGCTTTACAGGAGCAGTTCGCTTTGCTTGATTTTGCGTTACTTGGCGACCGCGGTGTGTTCGTGTTCGCGCTAGCGCTTTTCAGTATTTCTCTACAATTGTTCATTTATTTTAGCTAGAGTAAAACCGTGTTCTACAATTGGAAACGCTTTCTCTTCTCTCTCTCTCTCTCTCTCTCTCTCTCTCTCTATATATATATATATATATATATATATATATATATATATATATATATATATATATATATATATATATATATATATATATATATATATATATATATATCGTTAAATGGAGGCAGTGGGCAGTGAGAGACACTTCGGCTAGCACTAGTGCAAACCTCGTGGCGACAACGTAAACCATGTTATGTGTATATTTGTTCGTTTTTATAATAAGCTAGGTAAAGTTTATCAATTGTAAGTTTCTGGTCGATGAGAGTTGGTACCTCATGTTATTGATAGCAACCCCATGCAATGAATGGAGAAAGAATGAACAGCAAATCAACGCACACCCTCTTCAACTAGTGATGATAATCTTTCCTATTTTACTTCTCTAGGGCACTACAAACCATAATGGCACTTCTGGGTAGAAACGATTACTACTGAGAAGGTGTGCATGCGGCATGGAGACGAGCTGTTATGAATAGAAACACTGACTGTGCTTTTGAACGTTGAGATTTAAAGAAGTGAATAACTAAAACAGCCAAATCTGCTGCGGTTTTTTTTTTTCATTTTTGTGGGAGTGTTTGAAAACAAGTTTTTAGCCCTGATGACTAAAAAAAAACAGCATTGTTTTGAACGGAAAGCGTTCTCATATTTCGCTGCTGCTAGCCTTTCCAACACTCGTATTCTTTCTTCCACTGTCCCTCTGCTTTGGCAGTTTGAAGCAGAACCTAATTAAGATTTCTTTTCTGCTTGTTGTATACTTTGAAGATTTGGACCATACCAAGAGTTTATACATTTCTTTCTGCTCATTGTACGTTTAAAAAGAAGCGGAATGTATCGCAATTATCAAGCAAAACTGATGTTAGCAGCTGCCCTAGTGGCGTTATGGCATTCGAAACTGCGTGCTATTTCTTTCTATTTACTCTTTTTTTATTTAGTTCAAGTGGACTAGTGCCGCTTTTGTTATTTAAATAACTCTTTGTCTCGCTCAAGTGTCGGTATTATTATTATTATTATTATTATTATTATTATTATTATTATTATTATTATTATTATTATTATTATTATTATTATTATTATTATTATTATTATTATTATTATTATTTCTTTTTACCTTCTCCAAGGTGGTGAAGTGAATAGTAGCTGAAGCTAGTTACGGTACTGCTCGTCGCCATTCGCAATACGACAACAAATACTTCAGACGCTACAACTGCGTGGGTACTTTGTCACATTATGTGTGTTTATGCGGCAGTGCACGCTTCACAGGGGCAAAGTCTTGTCATTATACGAAATTGCCAACCTTTTCTTTTCTTTCTTTCTTTTATGAAAGGCCAGCATTTTGTAGTCGATTCCGTTCCTTTTCTTTTTCATTCGCACGTACGTGACGCTGGTTACGCAACAGTTCTTTTAGCCCGCACTCTTTCGCAATACGGCCACCAATAATCGAACCGCCACCTGTCTCTTAGTCGGCGGGATAATACCGTAGCGTGTATCGCATTTATTACCTCCCGACTGTCTTGCAAACTGTTTAAGGCATTTTGTTAGCGTCCGACTTGAACCCTCGTATTGTTTTTTTTTTTCTGCCGCACTCCTGTCCTAGTCCATAAAAAACGAAACGTGCATAAACAATTAAGGTGATGGTACGAAGCCCAAGGAATGACGTAGTTGGGTGGCCTGCCTTGTTTCTCTATATCTTTCTCTTTCACTCTTCTTTTCTTAATATCCCTCGTCTTTTACTTCCTTTTGTCCCTTTGGTCATTTCTACTTCTCTGTTGATCGCGTTTTCGATTTCCTTTTCTTTCTCGTTCTTTCTATTTCTGCTTCTTTTCTTTCACTCTCACTCTATTTCTCACTTATTTCTCTTTCCATCTCTTTTCATTCATTTCTGTTTTTTTCTGTTTTTGTTTTCTCTTACCATTTCTTTTTATATCTTCGTGTCAGTTCCTATACATTTCTCGTCCTCTTTCTATTTCTTTCTCTTGTCTTTCCATCTTATATTCCTGAAACTTTTAAGGGCTTGCTTTTTTGTTTCTTGGACAAAATAATAATGAGAACTAACAGACAATAACGCAAATAAATTATAGGGGAGTTATCTTCTCGTCCGCTTTTCTTTCTTCACATTTACATAACATTTACTACAAATTACGTGGCCTTTACCTTCCTTGGCATTATTGACTGTTAGTTGTTTTTATTAATATTGTTTATTCTTTTTCTGTATTCCTTTTTTTTCTGATTCTCTCTTTCTCTTCCTCTGTGTACTCGTTATTTCGTTCGTCAGATTTATTGCATCCCACGCCGGACAAATCGGCGCATGTGTTCCGGGAGTGAAGCATAAGTTAATAGAGAGGACGGAGAGGAAGAAAAGTATGAAGAGACAACGCGCCGGATCAGGACGACCGTAGTTATCTGTACGCTATGCACGGATTAGCGGTCATTTTATCCTAAACACCACGGTTGTCTGGAAAAAAAAAGAAGAAAGGGACAGACAGAAGATGCAGGCGGTCACCGTGCGCGATCGTCGCGCCCCGCTGCGCCGAGAGCAGCCTGCGTGCTGCGCTCGAGGTGCGAAGTGCGGAGGGAAGCGCGGGAAAAAAGGCATAAGGGGGGTCGTTGAGGTGTCCTGGATGCCTGGTGACCGAGTTTCCCGGCCCCGCCTCTCTCTCGCCCGGTGCTCCCCGACACGGTGGATGGTGGCACGGAGGCCCCTGCATCTCGAGAGTTCTGTGCACTGAAGGGGCTTAAGCACCGTGTTTCGACGAATCAGATCTGCAACGTCACCAAGTAGTTCAGTGCAGCGAGAAAAATGTTTTCGTCACGCGCTGCTTCCTCGCGCGGAGGAACGTGTTTTATTTGCTTTGAAAAAGCATGAATGGAGCATTAAACAGTAATCTTAAGATGAGCTAAGACGAAAACAAAATGCCGAACAAGGAACAGTTGTATTATTGGCTCGTTCGGAAAGAATGAAAATCATGTATAGAAAAATTAGAAACAGAGAAGAGAGAAAGACTACGTTATTGTGTGAATAAGCGTAGGACTACGCCATTTTTTTCTGCATTCGAAGGAGTCAGATAAGCTGCAGTCTTAAATTACGTATATTGGACAACGAAAGCCTTCGTCTTGGCGTACTTTAAGACTATGCAAAATTTAACAAAGATGAATGGCAAGATGACACGTTATGCGTTTTACTGCGCATGGGTAAGATTGTTCTCAGGTTTTCGTTTGCTCGTCATTTGCCACTAAGTAACGTTAGGAGGTCGAGCTTCGTGTGAACTGTTTACGTCTAGGAAGTCCACCTAAATGTGAACACATATATATTGGCTGTGTGACGTATAAGTTGAGGAGAACATCAACGTAGCACAATGCGTATCTTATCGTATGACGTTTTGACGCTAGGAAATACATAAAAGAAAGACCCGAACATATTGACGTGGGTGGCATTCTCAGATGATTTATTTCAAGTATAGAAGAGTGAGTAAAACAGAACGTGAGACAGAATACTTTGTTTAATGCTTCAAATAAGTCAATGGGAAGGCCGGCGCGCTTCCCATTGACTTAGTTTGTGCCTTCCTTGTATGCGATTGGTCTCTCATAGCGGCGAAATGTCGTACAGTAATTGCATTTTTAGGGGAGAGTATAGAGGGAAGTAAATATTGCTGCCGAATAACCCAGTAAAAGGGACAGAGGACACACACCGCTGTCTGTCAACTGAAAAATTCAGTTTTCAATCTCGGTGTTGTTTACGAATACTTCTTTATTGTGTCATTGAGAACAGAGTTTTCGGCAGTGTACTCCGAAATCTTGATTCGCTTGAAAAGACACTCCGTACTTCCAGACGTTTCCGATGTTGCTGCCCGTGACAACCGGGCTGAGAAGTTTTCACTCAGTCTTTGGTCGCTTGGGTTGGTTGTTCCTCAGCGTACAGGCGCAGCCAGCTTTGTTGAATCCGTCGTGAATCCGTACATTCGTTCAGAAATGGAAATAGGCTGTCAGCGCATTAGTGGCCCATATCCCAAGTTTTTCTTGCGCCATTACCTTCCTTCCTCCGGAATTCGGCAATCTTTCCCTAACAGCGTGTCTCATTGAAACTAGTGGGTTGTGAAAACGATTTCGACTCTTCAAACCTGACGCCAGGACGGCGTTGGTTGCCCGAGACTTGGGCAATAGCTCGCCGCCCGAAAAAGTTAACTTTCGAAATGATCGCTTTTCATCGCTCTTAGATGAACACAGTAGTGTGACGATGCTTTCAAGTGTGATGAAGATTACGTAAAAAAATAATAATTTGACGCCGTCTGGCTGGCTGTCTCGAACGTGTGAACCTGTTACGGCAGTTTTGTCGGTCCGGATGCACAGAACTTCGGTCAAACTTGGAGCATTACGGACATCCCTGCCCGCAAGCAAGTACTGCCCCCCTGATTCGAGGTCCATGACGCGAAACGAAAAGGAAACGTGCTGCCATCAGAATAAGAAGGGGGAGTGTGGAAAAGATGACCTAGCGCGCCGTCGACGATGACGGGGGAGGCGTTGTCTGGGCCGCGCAGCTATCGTCCGGACGGTCGTCGGATAACTTCCGCCTCCCGCGCCCGCTTTCCGCGGTTTCCGCTTCCTTTCCCTCTCTTTTTCTTCTTCTGCCCCCGCCGATTCCGGTTTCTTCGAGGGTCTGCGCTGGACCCTCCGACGCTCAAGCTCTTCCGCTTTAGCCGTCTCTGTATTCTACTCAGCCTTCTCTTTCTCTCTCACAGACATCTTTTAACGGTCATAGTCGTTCCTTTGTGCGTAGGCTTCCCTTTCGAGTCTCGAGGCCCGCCATTGTGTGAAGATGTGTGCACACTCTCCATTTCCTTCTTCGCTCCTAGTCTTCTCCGGCTTTTCCCTCCATACTTCCCTCTGCTTTAGACCCACTCCTTCGTTTCTTCCGCTGATCGTAACTCCTCCTCCCCCCTCTTTTTTATACATATATTTTGTCTCAACGATTGCGGCTTCGTTTCATTGCAGTCGTCTCAGTTTTTACCCTATAGTGTTATACGACACCGTTTTTATTTCATCCTCTCCTCGTCGGCCACCCGTTTAAAAAAACACCTCGACCTTCCTCGCGCGCGGTTCCAAATGAGCCCCACCAGCATTCTCGAGCGCCTCTCTGAGAACTCTGCGGGGAGAACGTTCTCTTCGCTCGTTAAGGATCACACCCTTGGGAGAGGACTCGGAATGATGGTTTCCGCACTCATTAACACTCTCGTCTCCCTACTCTGCGACGGCTGCGGGCGCGCGGTGACGGCGGGTATACACACCGGCTCGTTGTTTGCGAGCGCGCCCTCGTCTTTGTCGAGCCGCTTTTAATGACCTCCCCCGCACACTTCTGAGCCGTAAAGATGGCAGATGAGCGATAACGCCCTATTGAAGTTCTCGTGCGAGATATCCCGGACTACCGGTTGCGAGCCCGCGGAGACGCAATGGGACCTGCGGTGTGACCTATATTTATAATATAACCGCCGACCGTTCGTCGGCCACTTATTGTATGTTTTTTTATTTCATCAATGTGTGGCGTGACTTTGAGTGTTGGGTGTGTGTAGAACGTGTAGGTTTGAAGTTTCATTGTAAGAGGTTGTTATGCACTCTCGTCTTGTACCGTTCATAGGAGATGTGTTTAATGTTAGTGTTCTCCTTCCGTCGTGACCTAGTGGATATGGTGCTCAACTGCGTATGCGAGGTCGTGCACGCTTGCACAAAAGGCCAGGAGCGGTAATACTATGAACGGTCCAGTAGGAGACCTTGGTTTGGTAGATATAACTGCATTGCATTGTACTGCAGAGTTTCAGGTCACCCGGGCGTAGGTCTCCCACGATATACGTCGACATCCTCTCTCAGTGTCGCCTCGCTAGCCTGCTGGACGGCCCAGAGTGTGTGACAAAGGTTGTAGCAACCCATAATGGAGGCGTTCCTTAGTGATAGAGTCTCGGAGATAAGCTCGTTGTTGTGTGTGTGTGTGTGTGTGTGTGTGTGTGTGTGTGTGTGTGTGTGTGTGTGTGTGTGTGTGTGTGTGTGTGTGTGTGTGTGTGTGTGTGTGTGTGTGTGTGTGCGAGTCTGTGTGTGTGTTTGTGTGTGTGTGTGTTTTAACAAAGTAACCACTTAATATCCGAAAAAAGAATACCTATGGGAATATTCTAGCACAGCGGGGGAAAAAATAAAAATAATATGATAGTATTCAAAACACACAAAAATTCAAAATTATTTGATAAAATCAATAGTAAATAATCATATCAACCAAGAAGCATCATCCACTAGAGTGCCTAAGAACAAAATATACTGGCTACATGCAGATACAATGAGAAGATGTGGTGCAACGTTGTGCATTATAGGTCCATAGCACTCCTTGTATATCATAAATGTGTCTTCGTCTACTTCAGGAAATATTTCTTGCAACTAACTCCCACGGGAAAAAAATTAAGTAACGCCTTCGTGGAATGTTTAACTGGTGCTACGAGTTGCTGATTCACCGTCTCAACAGCGTGACGTTATGCACGGCGTTTACAAATGCTTCGAGAGTTGACATTTGATTGAAGCTCTGCTGCGCAAGGGTCGGCATAGGCAGTGGATCGGCTCGAACGTTGACCTTAAATTTAATAGATCTGTTTTGAAACGATCATTTCCCTATTTTCCTCTTCCTCCGTGACTGCCATGTACGCGAACCGCTCTTGCGCCTCGCAATACTCTAAACAGGGGTTGATACCAGTGCACTGAACATTCACGCTTCACAGCAGCGGCCCCAATGACTAAACTCCGGTGGCATTTCTTTTTGCGGCGACCGAGCACGGACCGATTGAGGGAGAGGAAAACTTACGTCGAAACTCCCGACGTGGCATCTCACTCTCGCATTCCAATCATCGCGCGCCGCCGTGCAAGCCATGTGCCCGCTCTACCCCCGGACCGTCTGGAAGATTCCTCAAAAGGGAAGGAAAGCTGAGGGAGAGGAGCGGCCGAACAATGATGCGCCTGCGCGATTCCCCTTTCCTCCCTTCGTTCGGGATGGGGAGGGGAAGGCGATGCCGACCGCGCCGCCGTCTGGCGCGCGCTCTTCGCCCAGCGTCGCGCGGGGCGCAAGCGCAAAGCGGCCTCGAGCTCCGACTCGCGTGGACGCCGCCGGAGTTTCCCGAACAGGGCGGTGCTTCGTGTGGTTGTTTTTGTTGCCCAATCCGTCGGCGCCGCCGTGTTGTGTGTGTGTGAGTTTTGGCGGCGTGCTGCGCCGCCCCGCCGTCTCGTGCGCCTCGGACGTGCCTGCAACGACGACGTTCGCCCGGCTGTAGTGGTCCGTTGGTTTGACCGTCGGCGTTCGAAGCGTGAGACTGAACGAAACCAGGGGGGCAGGAGTGTAGCGTTTCGAACTTTGCCGCTTCATCTCTCCGTCCGCGTGAGCCTTTGTATCCGCGGCGCACTGCTTTCGTCGCAACCCCTCGCCTCGTTCGATTATCGGCCTTTCTGTGCTTAAGTTCGCGTGTCCGATCTCTTGTTGGTATTGTTTACCTTCTGCCCCTCCTGGTTTCCCTCGGTGGCAGTTTTGCTCCCACGTTGCATTCAGCTGGTTATTTGTTCGCTGAGACTGTACGTGTACGCAAAAACAGTTTCTTGCTGCAGCATCCATTTGTTATTGTTTTATCGGACCCTCGGTTTCCAATGGTGACCTAACTCTGTGCAAAAGAATTTGTTACGGCATTTTCGGGTGTTTTCTAATGGTGCACGCCAGACATGCCGAGCCGTGTTTCGCTCTCTCCGGCTGTGATTGATTGCTTGTTTCCTTTCTGGGACGATTAAGTGTAACGCCGGTTCCACGTGTTCAGGTTTGGGCACGCGCTCGGCGTTGCGAAACTGTGCAGCGATTTTGTTAAAAGAGGTGTATCGCTTTGGGACTTTTGGTGTAGAGAAAGTCATTGTTTTGCGCTTAACAACTCTGTCTTTGCAAGGTCTAGGATTGTATCACGGCTGTTTGTTGTTGGATAAGTAATTGCTTTAAAACTGCCCAGTACGGTAAAAGCTGCCTCTTACGGTATACTTACCGCTAGCTAGTTATATTCTTGCGTCCGCTGCTGCTTACTGACGGTGTTGTCCTGAATAGAGCGCGATTTTTTTTTCCCAACGTGCTACTCCTTTGGCTGGATGGTCTGCTTCATAATGCGACAAAAGTGACTGATCAGATGACAAACACAGAAGTCTGAAAGCTACTGGTTACGGAAAGGAAGCTTTAGCTTCGTGTTTTGGCTTTGGCCGGTGGCCGATATAACACTACGCGTTATTTAGGCGCAAATAACCCGTTCTAATCCCTTCTGGTGCAGTTCACGTTCTCGTTCGTGGCAGGACCTGGGCGAGCTTGAAGTTTCTCTATAATCAGTGGCGCCTTCGTGAAAATCTTCGCAAAAGGTTGTCTTTGACTACCGGTCGTCACTATCGCATGTATTTCAATATTTGAATCGGGCAGTATTTTATTACTGCCTCATTCGAACCTTTCCCGCCATCGGCCTGCGAGTGATAGCCGGCGTGCTACGCAGACCGCGTCCGTGGCTGCTCTCATTAAATTATTCGCCGGTCTAGTTTTGCTAGGCCGGCTTTACGCTGAGAACTGGACTGAGCTTCTATCCACGTGGATTCGAAGATTCAAGAGCCTTTAAATACCGATCTGGTTCAGAGTCGTCGATGTACTTGTGCATCTATGATCGAAATAGGTTCCGCGCTTCGATGATTAGTGCATCGAGAATTCGAGTCAACAGAAGTGAAGTGAGTGCCACTGAGGAGACCTTACAACGTGTCATCAACCGAGGCTTGTCTGAAACTTTACCGACTTCCGTAACGAGGAAGAACCCATCTGCGCTTGTGTGTTGTTCCAGTTGAGAGGAAGAGAACGCCGCGAGCTGCTCCCTTTTTCCCCACTGATCGAAGAGCACTAGCAACCCCGAGCCTGTCGTACCTGTCGAGGTGTCAACGCAGAAGGAACACTAAGCAGGAGGCAGCGCGTAGTCTGTCGTCGCGTATGAGCGGCGTGGCATAGGCGCGCCCCAAGTGACATGAGCGGCGGTCGCGGAGTGCATCGCGAGCGGTCGACGACATCGGGACTCGAGGGTGATTCGCCGCGCGGTGCCGTCTCCGCCTGTTGTCGTCCGGCTGCCGTCGTCGTCGTCGTCGTCGAGGTGCCGTCCGAGCGCGCCCTGTCGCGGGCCGACGCCACGTGGCGCCCTTCCCGCGGGGCCCACCCATCGGCTGCTCGCGGGACACCGCTGAAAGGGCAACGGACAACCTCCGGCCGGTCGCTCGTCTCCCTCGTCGCCGAGCTGCGCGGGAACGACGCGACCACGCGTGCGATGTCACGTGAGTACTCCGCGACTTTGTGAAGCAGACCTAGACTTCAGATAACTGTTATAATCGCAAGCAAAGAAAAGATTACAAGATATCTGGACTGTTAGCCTACATTGGCTAGTGATTGGTCCATATCGGAGTACACAAAAGCAGCTTAGTAGAGCATATTTAGCAATAAACACATATATACACAATTATTTATACGTGTAACTATTCACATATGCACACACATACTACATACATAAGCGCGTGTACATATATGCATTTTCACAATTTACCCAAATATAGTTTGTTTCATCATCATCGTCATATATGATAAGTGACTCGGTAAAAGCACTAATTAGCCGCAGGAGAAAGTGAAAAAAAAACTATTTATATATCTTGATGCTGCAAGCAAAATAATTTCACACTTGTGCTTAAAATTTCTTGCCACTTTAACTTCTAAGGGTAGTCGGTTCCAAACTTTTTTTTATATTCGGCTTTAGCAAATACGTGGATGAGAGAGGAACGTGTAGCGTCGACGGTTTGCGAAACAGGACCGAGAGAGAGAGAGAGAGAGAGAAGTAAGGAATGGCAGAAAGGTTGAGCAGACGCACGTACGATTTGTTACCCTGCACTGGGAGAAGAGATAAAGGGGCTGAAAGAAACATAAGAAAGAGATTGGTAGAGTCGTGCACACCTTTAAGGCAGAAGTATCGGGAGGTTAGGAGAAAGAAATCTCTGGTTGGCTGCCGTGTGCATGGAAGGGTAAAGGGGCTGAGAAAAATTGAAATTGGAGAAGAGAGCCCGTAACAATACTACAAAGTCACTTACTCATAATCACAATAACCATGTCCAAAAGCAGAGAACCAAAATAATCAATGAACTGTCACAGCGTGTCTGTAAATTCGGTTTACCCGGGACTAAAGAAGGAAGCAAGCAACCAGGAAGATAGAAAAAAAAAAAGATGGGTGACAGTGGTATAGCGACTCCTTGATACATAACGTTTTGGTTATTTTCTTGGTTCCTTTGTTCTGCCTGTGATACGTTAACTCCTAATGTTATGCAAATCGAGGTCTTTCAAAGTACCACCCTGTCGAGAAGTACTATACCGGGTAGCGCCAAAGCTGACTGAATTCGGGGAGATTTTCGCCTATTGTTGCACTTTAATCACCAATGGGGTTATACTTAGCCGAGCAGTTTGATTTATGAACTTAGATTTTGATACTAGGTCTAAGTCCCAGACCAGCGTGACTATTTCCTAATGAAGCTGTTATTTCTAAGAAATCCGTGTGTATTTTCTTTCAGGTTTGTAGGACAAAGAAGTTAACGTAAATATGCCTCTCACGAAAAATTTCATGTGGTCAAGCCTAACATGGAGGGATATCGTATTGTTATTGTTGACGCATTAATGGTCCCATCTACCTAATCATGGTAATGTTTCGACAAACGAATCTGTTTTCAGCACCACTCTGTGTTGCCTGTTCATGTGCGCCTCGCGGTTGTACGGTTACGTTTCCTAATCGTGAATCGCCAACTGACCTGCACCCCCCCCCCTTTTTTTTTCAGCTTGAATCGTTCAAAGGGATAATTTATTTTGAAGCCTCTACTGCGTTCCCACCGGCACTATTTTCATTTATTGGTTGTGTAGTACTTCGAGGAAGAGAGGCGTCATTTTCAAACACGTGCGCCCTTCCAGACCGGCTTTCGGTAATCCCAGTTTTGGCATTGAGATGCGCGCACTCAGAGGCCTGACGAGTGAATACAAAGCGCTAGAGGCAAATAAAGAAAATGGACGATCGGTGTGTCTCTCGCTAATTTAGAACCCCCCTCCCCCGAATAGTAGACTGCTTTCTCTTCTTTTTTTTTTTTGCCGGGTATCGACTGAAGAAAGGAACTCCCCGCTATGACGCACCCGCCGTGACGCGTGTCTAGAGCGGGAAAGGCTGTCGATCAATGATGTCACGACGGTGCGTCGTCTATTGTTAACGGCCACCTGCTTTGTCCGTAAAATGTGATAGGCTTAACGATTGTCCGTCCTCTGTGATGAAAATGTATTTCCGTACAGAGAACTGTAATTGCACAAATTAAAATTGCGTTATTATTATTATTATTATTAGTAGTAGTAGTAGTAGTAGTAGTAGTAGCAGTGTGATTATTACATGAAGTTTATAGCAAAGAAAAAAAAAGGGGGGGATAGCTGGAAGGCTATATCAGAAAAAGCAGATGTTCTAGAATTAAAGAGAGAACCAAAATAGGCTTTAATCATAGTTATATGCGTGTAGGCACAGAAGATAAGCAAGGCTTCGTTAAGACAAGCTTTGTCTGAAGGCTGTGGAACAAGAAGAATGAGTTTTATCTGGAAAGCGAGATTTTATAACAGTGAAATATCACGACAACCACTTCAAATCGCCTTCGATGTTCGTACGATATTGCTAATTTGAAAAATAAAAGGCAGAGAAAGAACTGCGTGTTTATTTAGCGCTGAATCAAACAGATGTTGCACCTTCTACTCATTTTCGTAGCGAGTCAACCAGACTTTTATATTTGCCAATTTACCTCGACTGGAATTCTTTCCTATAGGCAGTGCCGAGTTTTGCTCACAGAACGTGGAATCTTTCGGACCGAAATTATCGATGTAGGCACAATTATAGCTTATCACTTAGAACCGAAACGATTAAGATTCACGTCGATATGGAGCCTTGAAATTATCGACACTTGCCGAACAAAGAATGCGGTCTCGTCTTGAATATGACGCTGCTAGGTTCTCGTGCTTACGTACTAAAATAGCTTAACTATGAATTTCAGCAATTCACTTTAGCTGCCTTTCTGGCACTGCCTATAGCTTCAAGTGAATCACCACTATATATAGTATTCATCATCATCTTTTGCACGCCATGGGGTATGGGGCTCACTATCGTTTCAGCAGATCTAAGTGGGTACACTCTGGACATAAGAGCGAGTTTTGTATTGATGTAGGTTATATTTTCAAAAGAGCCTAATGATGCGGCCTTATACTTTGAGCTCTCCGTTTATTAGCGTGCTTACATCTCCCATGCCCCGCCGTGGTGGTTTAGTGGCTAAGGTACTCGGCTGCTGACCCGCAGGTCACGGGATCGAATCCAGGCTGCGGCGGCGGCATTTCCGATGGAGGCGGAAATGTTGTAGGCCCGTGTGCTCAGATTTGGGTGCACGTTAAAGAGCCCCAGGTGGTCGAAATTTCCGGAGCCCTCCGCTACGGCGTCTCTCATAATCATATGGTGGTTTTGGGACGTTAAACCCCACATATCAATCAATCAATCATTCAATCAATCAATCAATCAATCAATCAATCAATTTCATCTCCCATGCAAATGGGCCTTCGCTCTACCTCGCCCGTCATTGTAGGAGACTACGCAAACGGCGTATTTAGCTCATCCTTTCAGATCCAGCGGCGTTTTATCGAACAAATCAGTAAATTAGGGAATGGAAGTGCCAACCAACACTAGAACAACAGAATGTTCAGCTGACTAGTTGGGACTGCGAGAAGAACGAGACAACTAAAGTACCGTGGTTTCTTTTCCTCTGTTGTTTTCTTTTTCTCGGTTGCTTGTATTTCATCATTGTCTTTTGCGCTGCACGTGCGTGCTTGCCTTAGTGTTTTTTCCCCTCTGTGCAGAATAAATACTTTTACAAAACAACGCATGTTGTAGAAAGAAGTTTCAAAGTACAGTTTGGTGTGTGCTACAGAAGAAACACAACATTCTCGATGTAATGACTTTTTGCAACGTACGGAGATCACTGCGTGATCACACAACGATGCCCCTGAGATCTCTAATAACAACTTGGCGACTGGATAAATCCAGTGGCCGGAACGCTAATCATTTGCGGTTTACGTCCCGAAACCACGATTTGATTATGAGAGATGCCGTAATGGAGGGCTCCGGAAATCTTGACCATCCGGTGTTCTTTAACGCACGCTGTCATCGCACTGACTTACCTACGGAGCAGAAACCTGGAGGCTTATACAAAGAGGGTTCGGCTTAATTTTAAGACCACGCATCGAACAATGGAAAGAAAAATGATAGGTGTTACCTTGAGAAGCAAAGAGAGAGCAGATTGAGTCAGGGAACAAACTGGGATTTAGGATATAGTTGAAATAAAGAATATGCACCGGGCACGTAGGCAGGACAACCGCGGGTCATTAAGGGTTACTGACTGAATTCCACGAGAAGGCAAACGCGCGAAGAAGAGACAGAAAGTTAGGTGGGCCGATGAGATCGAAATGTGTGCAGGCGTAGTGTGGCAGGTGAAAGCACAACACCTGGTTGATTGGCGAAACATGGGAGACCCCTTCGCCCTGCAGTGGACGTGTGTTAGGCTGCTAATGAGGATGATCACATTGCACAGTACACAAGCCTGTACCGTTTAGCTTCCATCGAAAGGTGAATGCTGCAGCAAGAGGTCGAACCCGCGACCTTTGGCTTGGCAGCTGAACATCGTAACCGCTATTCTACAGCGGCGTATGATGCCCCAAAAAGTTCGGCGGCTGGTTCTAGTGAGCGACGTATAATATGAGCCGCTCAGTTGCGCAAGCACTGACTGCTGTCTTACAGAGAGAGATAATGAAAAGAAACTATTTAGAAGCGCGACGCTACTTAGTGTTCGCACGCTCGTGAGCTTAACCGGCGCGCAACTCGACTCCTCTCCCATCGCGATGCGCTCTCACAGGCGGCGAAAGAGGGCTCCGCTGACGAGATGTATTAAAAGATTTCCGCGGATGTGTGCGTTGCCATGTCAACGGTGGCTTATAGCCCGTTTCTCCCAACGGTGGTCTTCTCTGTTTCTTTTTCTCCTCTACACACGCTTGAACAGCTGTCAGCAACTGTGCAAACAGGCTGAAATGGCTTGAGAGGCTGTGTGCCGGATTAAGCCGCGTCATGGCCGTCCCTTGTAGTTACACAGTTTCTCTTGCACTCATTAAGCGACATACAGGGGACCTGTCCTACCGTGGACGCCTGGAAGTACACAGTATTGTCGTTTTTTTTTTAATGCAATGTGCATGTCGTGCGAAATAAACCGCAGTTGTCGAACAAGCCTTTGCGTGAACGTCTAAAAGAAAACATTTTCAGGATGAAGAATGATCAATGTAATCACTAGGAAGGATGTCATATAAATGCCGTATAAAATGTCGTATAAAATGTCATAATTTTCTGTGCTCAAGCCAAATTATGTTACACATTTAACTAACTATGGACAGTTAGGGTAATGGCTAACGTAAACTGGTGCGTTTCCTCATTAAATATGCTAGGTAATCTATTTGCTCGTTTTGTTTTTTGAAGCGATATAATCTTTTCACTGCACATTCGGGCTAAGCAAGGCGCATTAGCGGGCATCGCACGTTATGCCAACCTTTTCTACGCCCGCCGAGAGTATAAATTAAAATTGGCGTCATTTCCATATAGTCTTCTTAATCAGCGATCAAGTACCGTCAGGATAGGGAAGAGCTTGTGGGCATGCTACAAACGCGTTATGCGGCTTACAGAATGCATGAATACAACGCCGTGATTTTGTTGTAGTAGTAATACCTATAGGTAGCGATCCTGTTCAGTGTAGTGTACGTGCTTCTTGGAAAGGAGAAGTGGAGAATGTAAGCCGCTAATTGGGATGCCCGTGCGCTTTTTTTTTTCACTGCGTTTTCTGGAATGCACCTTTCCTAAGTGCCAGTGGCACTTTGCAGGCCAGTATGATTTCATTGCTACCAACGTTATGTGGGCTCATGAGCCTGCATGCCCTGTCGGACACACTTCGGCTCGATTCGGCGAGTGATAATAAAAAATATATGCGAATTGAGAACGACAAGTGTGATACATTTCCAAAGGGCTTGAAACGCGGTTGACGCTTCTTTTATTGATGCTTTTTTCGAGCTGTACGTTTTAAAACAACGATGTGATTTTAAGGAACGCCGTAGCCGAAATTTGCAGAAATTTCGAACCATTTAAGGTTGTTTATAACGTGCACGTAAATCTAAGTACACGGGCCTGTATGGTATTTCGGCTCCGTCGATATGCAGCCGCCGTGACCGGTATTCGATCCCGCGACCTTCGGGTCGGCATTCGAGCACCATATCCGCGACACCACCGTGGCGAGTGATACCTCTTTTATAGAAATCGGTGAAAACACCTGTGTTAAACGTGTCGTTAAACAAGCAGTCGCAGCCCTGTCGGCCGTTTAGCGATACTTGCACCGGTCTGTCGCAAGAAATGGCAGGAGGTAAATTGCCCAGATATGGAATCTGCTTCCTGCGAATCTCCTTCGTGTCTACGTGTTTGATCCAGTGCTTCGACGTACGCTTGACGTGTCCTCCTCGGTATTTTGCACCAGGCATGTGTAACGTAGTATTTATCTCGCGGTGTCAGCGATCGAGTGTGATTGAAATTGTCGAGGAAGCTTTCATTAGCTAGGTCATTATTGCGACGTGAATCAGGAGACCGAAATTCAATTAAGGAACCAGAAAAGGCGATGGGAAGCTATCTGAGACCCGGTCTCTAGAAAAGTGGCTTGATATATCGACGTTTTGTTCTCGTCATTATCCGTGTTAGTCAGCAAATTGTTTGCAGATCCCCACGTGAATTGTTCTTATTAACAAAGTCCGAAGACCACCGAGCATCTTTTCTGTTGGTCGCTTTTAGTCATCTTTACTTCTTGGATAAAAAGTTAGTGTCGCAGGCTGTTTGATTTTTCTCTTACTGTATACGGAACCTCAAAGAGTGCACTGGGAAATACACGCACGTGCGAGCTCTAATATTCACACAAACACAAGCGTGCCTACTCACATATCATATTCTGTATGCGGTAGCTGCACGCCTAGACACGTTCATTACACATGCTGCCATGTCAGCGAAGATCAAACATTCTCGTTTCATGCATTCGCTCCGGGACATTTAAAGAAGCTGTATAGCATTTGACGTTTCTCGTGTTTTTATTTCGCCTCACGTTATACCCGCTCTTGCCCTCTTGTTAACATGAAAGACTGAGACGAAAACACGCTCGTATTTCGAGAAAATGTATCATAAACCTGGTTGGGTGAGATCACTATGGTTCCGCCACTTAAAAATGAACGTAAACCAACGAGCACGACAACTGAGCCCCAGCGTCTGCTGGCAAAGCCGGTTCTCGCGTTCTGGACAAGTAACGCAAGTCATTACAGGGCTTTTTCACTCGCTGATGTCGACTTCAATACGTTGGTTGTCGTATGTTAAAAAAAAAATGCGATGTTGAAAGTGACGTCCTGTAGCGGGCGTGCTCGATGCGTGGGTATGCGAATGCAAGAGCGGCCTGTTAAGCGCAACTGAGGATGAGGAAGCGAAGGCGTTCTATATTCAAACATATACAAAGATGCATTAACGTGCGTAGTTAGGTAAAGCTGGTTGCGGAAGTATACGTAACTCTTTTCAATACATTTTGTTCCTTTAATTCCTTGGCTTTCTTGATCATTATCTAATATCATCCCGCTTTTGTGGGAAGAAACGTTCAGACGTGCAGGTGGTTCAGGGTCGGCTATACGAAGTACGCTAACCATAAACGTTGGGTTATAAAATAAATTGTCAGGGAAACTTTGAACCGCTTATTCACGAGAAAAGGTTTTACATCGAAACCGTTCATAATGATGCATTTCAACCGAACTTCGGAGTTGAATGCACGAAGATTTTAGTTCGAAAGTGATTTGTTCTTACTGAGAAACCAACTTCGCTGATAGCATGACTAGCGTCACTATTTGCTGAAATTTCAGTGTTCCGCATCCGATTTAAAATTCGTACCGACAGTGAAGGCATTGGTAGCTACAAGACATACGCGAAAATGACTTGTTGCTATGTCTAGATAAAGCCTATGGGTTCGGAAACCAGTTTCAAGGGGGTTCACTGCTGACGTACTTCGAGGAACCGCTTTGATGTACAGTCAGAGGGGTCAAAAAGGTTCGCTCTGTCTCGACGCGTTTATTTTCATACGTTTGCTAGATGATATAAATCTTACAATGAAATGACGTTCAGTACTCACGGATTCAAAGGTAACATCAACTTCTACCGGTATGGGCAATTCCTCGGAGTAACCACGTCATGCCACGACAAGTCGGGTCTCTAGAGGTAATATTGGCATTCATACATGCGTTCCAGTATAAATCAGGTCGATATAGCCTTGACTGAAGATGGCAGAAACAAAAGTTATGCGTTGCTTAGCCCTAAATTGTCCCGTTTCAATCCGCGAGTATTGTACATTTAGGTCACCTGAACACCCCTGTGCTCGCAAGCACAGGGGTATTTTTAGCTGACCTCTCTGCCTTTCTTTCACTTTATTCTCTCTATCTTAAACCGGTATAGTTCTGTATCGATGATTTAAATCTTGGCTGATCATGCAATAGACATGCAATAAAAATAGCAAATGAGGAAGGTCAATGGAAAACGGCTGTTATGAACTAAAGCTTTAGTTTTAGTTTTCAGTTTTTATTCATTCGCAATACAAAGGTCACAGTTAAAGTGGGCAGACGAGGGTCCCAACGTCGGATGACCGTAGTGGGACCCTCTGAATTGTGTCCGAAATTCAGTTCACAGAAAGCTGCTCTATAATTGCCAAATATACGCCTTACACCACAGTGACGTGAACATCTTAGTTTGTTGCGGATGTCTGTTCTCAAACGAGAAGTTTCACCGATGCAGTTCGTACACTCACAGTGCGTCTCAAAAAGAGCGTTTTTCATGTGCTTTGAACACACTTGACAATGTCACTTGTGACGGGAAATTATCTCGTGACACTGAGACCGTCTTCTCCTCAAGAGACGTTGAACACGCTGCTGTGCGTGCGCTTCTTACAGAAGATACACTTGAGAAACGGGTTTCGATGAGCGATGGACACTACACTGCGCTCGTATTACGTACAGGTATTTGTATTTTCTTTGTTTTTTCACAGCGTCGCCGTCTATTGTCTTTGCTTTCACTTATTACTCCCCGTATGTTTCTTCACCACAGGATAACCGTCCGGTCTAAAAACTCGCTAACCTTCATGGCCTCCCATTCGTTGCTTTTCGTCTTGCTTTGAAATAATAACGTACTATCCCGAAGTAATTTCAATGCTTCTTTGTGGCATATTTTGAACCATTCTGAACCGTACAAGTTACTTTACCAATGCGCTGGAATGTTAGTATTCATAAAAAAAAAGCCTCGGTTCGCTGCTTTCATATTCCGCCTAATGGCTGCATATTATACGGGCTGCGCGGACATGCGTTGCCGTATATAGCGGCATGCAGACAGCTGGGCCCGTCTACTGTGCGAGGCCATAAATACGTTGCGCCATCCAGTTCGCTGTCAGGGTGATTATAGAAGAGAAAGACCGGAGTTCCCCCTCCGACAGCCATGGGATGCTGCAGTGCGAGCGAGAGCGGAATACTTAATAAATTTGCCGACGATCTCAGGTTGCGCAAAGCGCGGGCGACTATGCGGCGAGCGCGGTGTTTTTCTATAGCTGTATACTTCAATAGCCGCGCGCTCGAATGTTGAGCGCCTTTATTCCCTAATAATACTGCGGATGTAGCGATATGATGCAAGCAGCGCCTTGAGAATGCCTCGTACTTCGTCTTCATTTCTTTTTAGTTTTGTAAGTTGAACAGGCACTTCGTGCTTGTTGTTGAAGCGGCCATCGCTTTAATACGCCCTCGTATTCATAGCGTCTTCTCGTATAAGGCTGTCTGGAGCAATCTCGGGAGATGGAAACCGCGATGTAGAATCGAGAATCTTTGGAGACCGCGATTGCTCGAGCGGAGCAGATGGTGGCGATGAAGTCTCTTCGGTGCATCTCCGCTTTATGAAAACGATACTGGGGTCTTGTTAGCGCTTAACGCAGTTCAGTCGAATCTTAAGGGGTTCGTATCACTCAGTTTCGCTCTGGTTAGTTAGCTCTAAATAACGAACAATGGTAAGTTAAATAATTCGGTGAAGGAACACTTAGGTAAGAGCGTAGCATTAGTAATTGGATTAAATGAAGAATACTCAGTCTCCTCCACCGAAAGGTCTTGGCTTTAAATTTGAAGTTGTGTCGGGAAAAGGACGAGTGATTGGTTCTTATTCGCGGCGGGAACTTACTACCCTGCTTTTTTGTACGCAAAAAAAAAACCAGCAGCTCCCATAGTCGGAATCATCGATGATCGATTCCGTCGATAATCGAATCCGCCGAAGATCACATGCGTTGATAATGATAATCCGCGATATACGCGACAACCACTCGAGATATGTTTGCACGGCTGATTTGAACGTCAGCTCGCGCTTTCGTTTTTGAAATTTAAATCGGTGTTCTCGAACTTCGTGGATGCAGCATACGGCGTGTGTCTCCGTAGCAATTTCAGGCTTTTCCTTAGACAGGGCGACTGGAATTAGAACAACGTCACCGAGCCATGACTATACGGTTATCCGCTAGTGACCTGGGAAGAGCCGTTCTGTCTTCTTTCTTTCTTTCTTTCTCTATTTCTTTGCGTGTCTATTCGTTTATGGGTGTTGTTCATTCTCGTTCTAGTGTCGATACTTTGCGTAAATGTAGCGCACCACCGATACGAAAAAAGAAGAGAAAAAAAAGGAGACGTACTCAAGAAAAGAATCAACAAAAAAAAAAGAAACACGCTGTGCTTCAGAACGCGGTTCAACCGCTCATTAAGGATTCTCTTATTAATGAGATCCCCAAGATTAATACGTAGCCTCGGAGGAGCTCGAACCCTTAATGCGCATTGCATCAGGCGTCCCCGTTCGGTGCCGTCGCAGCACAGCCTGTCCCGGCTCCACTTATTTTGTGCTGCGTCGTTCGATATCTTTTCTGTTTGTTTTGGCTCCGATTTATTTTTTAGATGTTCCTTCGATACCGACATTGCCATCGTCTTCTCTTATTCTCCTTCTCTTTACGACGCGAAGGCAAAGAAGGATGTTTAAAATTTAGCTTTCGCCTCATTTCTTCTTTCTTCATTGCTTCGGTGATAAAAAAAACAACTAGTCGTTTGATTTCTATTTGCATTTGCCTCTCTAATTCGATGGTCGGTTTCTAGCGGAGTATAATTTGGGCACGGCTCGGCCACACTTCGGGCATTTCTTTTTGCCCTGCGATGACTTTTTTTTTTTTTGCTATCCGAGAAAGCGCGCAGGGAAAGTGCAGGAAATAATCGAATACGACAGAAGGAATATTAATTGAAGCCGCCCTCAAAGCCTCTTTCGTGTAGCAATTGCGAGTCTGAGCTCCCCAGTTGTGGCTGAGACTTTGGTTTCCTTTTTAACCTCGCGCATCGAAGAAGAGCGCGTTTGCGCCGGAGCGTAATTGATCACCCGGATGGCGCTGGCGAGAGAGCGTTCAAGGCGTCTATGAAGGGTGCTACAACGCAAGTCGTTGTTTCTTTTTTTTTTTTTCAATTTGACCTGCATTTCACTGTTCTCCGAGGTAACCTACTTTTTCAATGGCAATGACAGCTAATGCTGCGAACAACGAAGGCTGGAACGTATCTTTCATTGAGACAGTTCCACTCTGCAGATTATAGGGCTTCCAAGCGTGGAACACTGAAATTCACGGGGGAGTGGCGTCGAGCAGTACAAGAATTGAGACCTGAACGAAAAGGTAAAAGAAAACCTCTCTCGATTAAAAAAAAAAAATATATCATTGACTAACCAATGGTTCCAGATCGGCAGCACAAAGTTCTCATTGTTGCACTTTCTTTAAGCGTATCTGCGCTTAGGTGGCCTGAAGAAATTTTCCCACATTCGGCCATTTTGACGAGTGCTATTTGTCCCAATACGTGGCTGTTCGATATACCGAGCGTTCCTCTTTTCGTGTTGTTTCGTCGCTTAAACCCTCTCTTCTTCCTGAGACAGTTGAACACGTTATCTTGTAGTGTCCAACACTGGTTAGGCAGCGTGTATGGCTGATTAAGAAGGTAGAGCCAAATTGGTCTATAGTGTGCGACTCTCGACGAATACCTGTATTCCGTGAAGCCGTACGAAATTGGCATGGCTCACATGTTGCAGACATTTTTTTTTCGTGATACTGTAATGATTCGTACGTCATTTAGTCTTCCCATTTAAAATTAGTTTTTTTTTCTTTTCATTCTTACTTTATATTCTCGATTTACCAGACCTCTTTAGTAGGGCACGCTCTGAAAAAAAAAAAAGCAAATAGGAAGAAGAGTTATTCGGCTGTCTTTTGCCCGCCGACTTTCTTTTACCCCGTATATAACCGCCTTTAGATAGACAGGTTGAATTTCTTTTGGAAGTCATGGACGCACGACTCTTCAAAAGTGACTTAGCATGTGTGGTTTTGTGGAGGTTAAACCTCAGATGATATATGTTAGACTTTAGCATGTCTCTTTGAAAGGAAACTAAAGAGGAAATAATTTTTTGTTATCAGAAAATCTTCTTAAAATTTTCAAATCACCATGCTCGCCGTGACGAACCGCTTAGGAAGCGGGGAAACGCACAAAAATATATTGTGGGTGGCGACGCTACTTTGAATGTTCTGCACCAAACGCCTTCACGTAATAAATTTAGACGGTTTTTTACTAAGGTCTACGCAGTTGCTGACGGGTAAAAATGAAAGCCGTAGTGTGCAGATGGGACCATGACTTAACATACCAAGTTTGGGAAAATTTCATCAAGCCAATGTGGGCATTACACAAGTACGCTATCAAATGTGTGATGTCACATGCGCACATTCCCGCGCTGAAATCAAAAAGTGGTGCATTGACCTTCATTTTCTTCTTTAACAAACTACTTATGATGGTGAAGTGAAGACATTAAAGTTCTCAGATGACACTATGGATCAAAACTATTGCATTCTTTCACTTTAAGTGTGGGAGCTGTATACGTGGCAATAAAAAGTGAAATCAATTTTTTTTCTCAGATTGTAAACTTAAGTCGTTCCCCTCTTGCTACGGCTTGTAATTTATTTTTCACTGTTTTCTTTGTGTACTTGTATTTTTTATGTTTGCGTTCTAAATCAATAATAATACTGCTTTTCATATATGAACTGAAACGTTGGACAAAGTCAAATCAAATCTTTGGCTCACTGTTGTCATTGCTGAGTTGTATCTGAAACAAGTGTTGGCTGCTCCTTAGGGCAGACCGTTCCGTTACAAGGGCTGAAGGCTCTACAGTGCTCACAGAACGGGGCACGTTGGTGTAAGGCTAGACAACTAATGTACTTTTGTTTCCATCGTTTCAATTTCGTTTCTAGTCTGCGCTATGCCGGCTAGCACCCTTACATCAAAGTCAACATCGCCTTGGTCGATAGATTCAGAGTGGGAAGAGGTGGTTACTCCGAACACTCGCACGAACTAGTCGCTAGAATAACTGTTTCGGTGTCGCGTTTCGTATTGGACAAGTGCTGAAAAGGGGGCTAGTTCGCACGTGTTTTTAACCGAAGGAAATCACGGTGCAGATACGGAACGCAACAGAGCGCCTTGTGTTTTTCTGTGCTGTGTATTTCATCTATGAAAAATCGTGTCTCATCCTCTGAGTACCGTATATACCGAGAAACGTTAGGTTATTATCCCTTATTTGTTATCTTGTTTTTTCTTTCGTATCACTGTTCGTGAATGTAATCCGAGATCCTCTTTCATGTTCATTGCCTTCCTTTTGTCGTTGGTCGTTTGTTTTCGCGTTTCATCGTGTTCCGTGGGGCACCCTGTTAATCCGGCTTATCCGCACGTCTCTCTCTTATCGGAAGAACCCAGCCCACCGGGTTAGCGTAATCGTTTCGCACCGTTGTGGCCGCGGTCCGGAGTCGCTAAAGTAAACACTCTGCAAACCGCCGGCGCTTGTTACAAAACGCTCTCCGCTTTCTCCTACGTCGCATCTGCATTCGACGCTGCTGTATAAGCGTCCTCACTTGACCAAGGACACCGTTAACAGGTTTTTTTTTTTTTTCATCGAACCCACTCGACCGGCACGCTGTCGGAGCTGTGCTGCGGCCTGTGGTTTTCTTGTCCTTCGTGCTTGCTGGAGAAGAGCGGAAGGTTCGAACAGAGGGGCTCTGAATAGAGAACTTGGGCTTAGCTATGAAGCGCGAGGGTTTCTGCGTTTTCACAGTTTTTAGGCAGCACATGACACAGAACGCCACCAAAACGAGAGCTGGATTCGTGTGTCTTGTGCGGGAAGCTGTTTGTATGCGCTACTTTTTCCACTCCAAGTCTGTGAAGTGGCGTTTCTAAGCTGTCGCGGAAGATCCTGCCGTTAAAGAAAATTTTCTTCGTCACAGCTATGATGGTCATAAAGATGAGAATGTTGGGCATATTATTTTGGAAGGGATAAATAACTCTATGCAAGGAAAGAAAAAAAAACAGAAAAGAATCTAACAAGTTTGCAGCAGACGCCCCTGGAACATTACGAAAATTACTTGGACCATGGCCCACAAAGCATCTTCTCCAAAAGGCAGGACATCTTCCTTAACGACTTTTTAGGTGGACAAACGGCTATGTAAGGGCTTGTTTTGAAAGTTTACAGGTGGAATGGTGTATTAGTCCATATATGCTGAATAGAACTAATTATATGTCTGTGCATATGAACGCTTTTCTAGCAAACTGCTCATTACTATGTTTCTTTTTGTTGTTGTTGAGGTTGCTATATTTTTTCACTGTTCGTGTTTTATTTATAATTATGGATAACTACTTTCTTTTCCGCTGCAGAACTTACAGATATGTAGTGCCCGAGGTTATAATAAACCACAACGTTTCCACAGTAAGACAGTTAGAACATGAACGTCAATGCGGGAACCGCCTTACAACCCTTTAACAATATAAAGCACTGTACATAGTGGTTTTTGTTTCCTAGTGTGATGTTATATGACGCACGCAACAAGCTACTAAGTGACCTGACTGATCTTTCGCCTCACCGTTAGTATAACGCTTCAAGATGATAAAAAGCAAATGTATCTACAATATTTGGTGCGTCTCTTGTTTTCAGCTTGGCCGCAGTTCTAGGATTTAAACATGCACGAAATAGTCAGCAACATATCTGATTTAACTAAAGGACACGTAGTGGAATGAGAAGAAATCAATGTGCAGTAGGGTGAAGTGTTAAAACGAAGCCTCTAACGCGCACTTTTCACTTGACTGTCGTTCTAGTTAAAGATGCGCCTGAACGTTCTGACACAGCTCCAAGCACGGGTGTGTAACAAGGAAAGCGCTGACAACAGCAGCAGACAGTCCTTCCCCGAATGATTTCACACTTGCTAGATGTCTTCTCGGTTTGTTTGAGACCTTACTCAGGTTTGTTCGGCAATGTACAAAAACTGTGCACACGTTTTGCCTGGCAACGGTTATGTCAGTCGTACGTCTCTGTTGACTGAACGATCAATCCCGGACATATCACGTCCAAGGCTTGCGGTTTCGTTATACCTTTCGTGCGAGCAACATGATATCTCTCCAGATGCGAAAGGATACTTTTCTTCTCGATTGATATGTGGGGTTTAACGTCCCAAATCCATTATATGATTATGAGAGACGCCGTAGTGGAGGACTCCGGAAATTTCGACCACCTGGGGTTCTTTAACGTGCACCCAAATCTGAGCACAAGGGCCTACCTTTTCTTCTCAATCTTTCTTTTAAAAACAGCTAAAAAAAACTAATATTTTAAAAGAGCCTTCGCGCTAAAGCGTATTGCCGAAAAAATATATGGTGAAACTGCGTTCTAAAGTGCCACTCTGACAGAGTCAATAACGTGTGCTATATGCAGTAGTTCTTTTTCTTCCAATCTACCACTCACCTATTTTATGCATCACCGTTACCAAATCACAAGTAAAATTACAGAACCTGGAAAGAAAACATACCATTGATGATTTGCTGTAAGTGCACAAACATCTGTTTTAGATGGTTTTCTTCTGTGGCTCCAATGCCCCTCTTTTTCATCGTGCATTGTTATTACGTCAGAATTTTTTTTATTGTTTCGCATGGCTCGTTTCGTTTACAATTTTCATTTTTCCTGTCTGGAACTAGGCTGCTGCATTGCAGGATTCCCTATACGAGGTAGATTCCGCAGCGCCTGCGACAAACACCGTAATCTGCTCCGTGGTAGTTTTGTGGTTATAGTGTTTTACTGTTGAGCCGATAGTCGCAACAGCGAATTCTGGCCATGGCATCCGAATTTCAAATGAAGCAAAAAATTAAAGGCCCGTTTGTTTAGCTTCGGTGGCGCCTTAAGGAACCCCAGATGGTTGAAATTTCCGCAGCCCTCCACTACGGCGTCTCTATTAATCATTTCGTTGTTATGGGGCCGAAACCGCAACCATTATTATTAGGCACGGTAACATAGCAAGCGCTCGCAATGTTGTCTAAAACACTGATAGGTCGTTTATTACGCGGATGGGTTACCTCTATACGAACATTTCCCCAATCGTAAGTGGACGATTTCCAACTCGGCTGTGCTTTCCGTGCCATTGCGGAGGCAGCGTCGCCTCACACGAATCAAAATATTGATTAACTAATCTTGCTGTCAATGAGGCGTCAGGTAAAACTCGTGAACGTAGAACGGACGACGCTCTTGCGTGAGTAGTTCCGATTCGAAGCGAACGCGCACAAGAACAAGGCGAAGGAAATTTCCCGAAAGGCAGCTTTCCCGCACAGCAATAAAGCGCTGTGGCGTGCCGTGTTCCCATCGCTTTTCAAGGCGTCCAAATATGACTCGGAAGTGGAAAATGGTGTGCGTGGAGGAATATATATATATATATATATATATATATATATATATATATATATATATATATATATATATATATATATATATATATATATATATATATATATATATATATACATACAGGAGCTCAGTGTATGGCGCGCATCTTGTATAATGCAGCATTTGGACTCGAGCGCCGGCTGTGCCCGGACACCCACAGACGTTTTCTGTCGCGGCATCTGTTGTTGTTGTTGTTGTTGTTGTTGTTGTTGTTGTTGTTGTTGTTGTTGTTTGTACTGTATCGATATATTTCGTCTACATACACTGTGTGCTCGCTGTCCCTCTTCCTTGAACAAAAAAAGACAACCAAAAAAGTTTAGCGTTCGTGGGTACTCGGAACTTCCGAATGGCAAGATGCGATTGAAACGAGTAGATTCATCGCTTATTTGTATCTCATAAGCATAAAGACTCGAGCACAATAGCAGCCGTGCTCTTCCGTTAGAAAAAAAAATGGCAATATGTTTGTTAACTCAGGTCGCAGAGTTTGGCTTTCGTAATGGAGCTCCGTGGATGAGTTTCTACCTTTTAAAGCATGGCATTGCACTGCGTGAGGTCACATTCTTCGTAGGGCTGGCATTGTGTGGCGCAGTTGGTTTTCTATGGTGTGGCTTATACAAGCTTATAAGCGTTTCTCTTAACATCCTTATGGCAATTGGTTTTCTATGGTGTGGCTTATACAAGCTTATAAGCGTTTCTCTTACATCCTTTACTGGGTGTGAAAAAGACGATTACTCAGTAATGTGTATATAGGGGACATTGTGTCTTTCGTTTCTTATGCATTGAACTTCACTCTTAGGTAGGAACAACTATGAGGTGTGAACGAGGGATGACATGATTGCGCTGCCGCTTATTAAGGCTGGCGCGTGGGTCGAAACGAGAAGAGTTGACGTTGGTTATCTGTAGCACTGTACATTAATGTGGACAGACTCACTACTTAATCTTACCCCAACTGTTTCGGAATTTCGTTTCTTGTTTGTTTTTAATTATTTCTGGATTTTCATTAACTCTGTATATAGCTCTCACTGTTTCTTCGCTCCCTACGTCTCTTCTCTCTTTTGTTTGTCTGCCGGGTACCGCCAATCGATTCCCCTAGGACTGTCGTTGCGTGTCCTCCTGCTTCCTTGTTCACTGCCGCGACGCGTGCAGTTGCTTGCACGCACCGTTTCTCTTTTTTGTTGTTTAACACAAAAGCGTTGATTCCGGTGTTCACTACGGGCTTTGGTGACGTATTACCGTCACGGATATGACGTTGTAAAATATATACTATCAGATTTCAAAGAAAAAAAAACGAGAAGAAAGGTACTGTTGCGTGGCGTCGAACCAGTGACCTCACGATCCGCGGCGTGCAACGCTAACCACTAGGATAATAAACATTTTTTTCTTTTTTGACTATGGGTCAAGATAGTCTACGTTCTCTAGCTTGCTATTGGCAACCTATTTATATACGCCATATACCATTTGGTGGTGCTCATACCTCCGAAACTTTCAAAACTTTTTGTCATAAGTATAGATGGCGGGAAGGTCTCGCGTTGGGCGTGCTCTAAAGGTCGTCGCTTCCTTCGTTTCGATGAGCGCCACTTCCACAAAGTGGGCTATCCTGCGTGCGCGCTTATCGGACTCGGGATTCGGGCGAGCATGAAGGCCGCTGCCGCTCGCTGCCGCGGCCGCGTTTGCGAAAAGAGCACGCTGCCCTCACACTAAGAAGTAAGAATATGTGACAATAATTCGCGCTCGGCCTGTGTATAACTGTGCCTTCGTTTCATTCGTCTTTCTGTCTGTTTGAGCAGCGCGCTTTAAGTGTGGAGCTGTGACAGCTGTTAGTCCGCGCACGCACTGTGTATGCTTATTTCGTGCGTACTTTCTGCTTGAGGCTGCACGCGCTGCAGCGTTCAACCTGCTTGTCGTTCTTCGCGTGACTTTGTTGTTCGTAGCTGTAGCATTCATTTCGTTGCCTTGTAGCGAAAGGAATGTATGAAGTACTTTGCGAAGGAACTACATCTGTGAATACACGCTTCACTTTCGTGTTATACCGATTTCTTGTAAAAGAGATCAGCCACGTTTCTTTAAACGATTTTAACGTTCATTCGGCAACACTGCCATCGCCCTTTAAAGCTGGCTAGGTCCCTCAGGAACGCTGCGTCTATTTTCATTTTGTCGCGCTTAAATTTCGAAAGCCTTTCTCTGAGCGTCTAATAAAAAATAATGACAGCTCGCACCTGTTGAAAGAATATGAGAGCTAGGTGGCTTTTGAGTCTATTGTTCGTTCCTGTTGCTTTCTCTCTCTCTCTCTCTCTCTCTCTCTCTGTACTATTTTTTCTTTGTCACTCTTCGTATTTTTCTTTTTTCTTTCCTTTCTTTCTGTATCTTTCCTTTTAAAATAGTTCATACCTTCTGTTTTTTTGTTTTTTCTATGTCTTACGTATCTTTTTCCTGTTTTTTTTTGTTTATATCTCTCTCTTTCTTTGTGTCGTTCTCTATATTTGCATCTATTCATGTATTCAGTCCTGTACTTCCTGTTATTGCTCTCTATTTTCCTCATTTCTCTATTTTTTCTCCATCGCTCTCTCCCTCTTTCTACCTTTTTCATCTTTCCATCTGTCCCTCTTTCACGTGTTCTACGTGCCGTGCACTTCGCCGAGCAGAGTCCTCATTTAGCGCATGCGCTTGCTGTATTCGGAGGTGGGGCTCGCGCTATTGCGTTAGTGCGTACTCGTCTGTAGTTTTCTGCGGAAACCAAAGTCTTACGACCGGCCTCAAGTAGCTGCGCTGTTAAAACGCAAAGGGAGTCTTCGCCTTCGCGCGAGCGACTCCATGTATGCGTTCGCGCAAGCATGCACGTGTGCAGACACGTGGTTGATTTCTGCCAAACACGGCCACAGCTGCGACGAGGTTCTATAAGAGCGCACGTTGCTCGGCCGCCCGCTGAATCACTCCTCGTCACTCTCGCTCGCTTTCCCCTACTTATATCGTTTCTGTCTGGTTATCTTAATGGTGGTAGCGACAGAAACGGCAACACAAAAGCAGGTACCAACATCTTCGACTTGCAGGATTTTCAACTAGTACCAACTCGTCCATGTGCCGATTCTTCTGTATTTTATCTCATTTGCCTGTTAGGCTATACCTCCTCCACAAAGGAAGGCTTGACACTGACGCTATGCCGATTTCGCAAAGTCGAGTGAACGCGCTTTTTTTTTCCCATACCCTGTGGCATCTTTATTTTATTATTTTACCCTGCACGTGAGCGTAACGTCGCTCGTTGTCAACTGCATAAAGGCGTGCTGTGGGACAACGTGACTCCGGTTGAGAGTATAGTAAGACGGGCAACAAGATATAATATGAGAATTGGCATGACGTGGCGACTGTGTAAGTCAGCTTCCGCGCACACTCGACGCGCGATCTCACACCGTGCGAATCTGCGCTGGAAAGCGAAATGCGCCGCTGTGCCTTGTTAGCAATAGTTGCTGAATGTACGACAGGAGTCCAGTTTTATATATTTATATATGTAGCAAATGACATGCATGGCGTGTGCGCGCGCGATTTGATTCTATACAGGACGAACGTTAGCTTTCTCACATGCTTTCACTCCATGAGGCAGAGCACGCTTTACAGGAGTAGTGTTCCTGTTCTCTCATGACGTGGCGTGCGGGCGTGCGTGCGGGCGTGCGTGCGGGCGTGCGTGCGGGCGTGCGTGCGGGCGTGCGTGCGGGCGTGCGTGCCTGCGTGTGTGTGTGTGTGTGTGTGTGTGTGTGTGTGTGTGTGTGTGTGTGTGTGTGTGTGTGTGTGTGTGTGTGTGTGTGTGTGTGTGTGTGTGTGTGTGTGTGTGTGTGTGTGTGTGTGTGTGTGTGTGTGTGTGTGTGTGTAAACGTTCATGGGCACGTTCATGTGATGTTGCGATCAGCGAGTTGTTTTTCTTCTTTTTTTCATACACAGTACTGGGAATGACGTAGCTCGCCTACATTCTGTAGAAGCAAATTTCACTCAGATTTGGACGGAAGTAAAAAAAATGGAATGAAGTCTTCAACGGAAACCCTCGCAAGTGTGGCAACTGCTTTCCCGGGTTTCCTTTTCTTCCTCTGCCATGTTCAGCTTGGTGTAACGAGTGAACAGTTAAGTTAGGCTGACGTCTGAGCAAGAACCGGAGCTACATATGCACGGGAGCAACCGACGAAACAAAACAAGGATGTATTGTGACATAGACCTTGTATTCTTTTTAAATACTGCTCTTCTATCGCTCTCTCTCTCTCTCTTTAGTCCGGCGACTTTTTGTGACCGAGATCATACTTTTACTTTGCGTCGGCTTTACAACGTTGCAGAATTTAGCTTTTTTCTCATTTTTTATGATAGTCGAGTTTCATTACATTTACGTGACATGTTAGGACGAGAAAGAACACGCGTAAACATGTTTACTTCAGTTTCGCGAACCCTGTGTGTATTCGCTGCGTGAGCTGTTATTTTATCTTTCTTTTCCATGTTTGTTTGTTCTTTTTTTTAACTTCGACAATATCTATGTGTATGTAGAAAAAAAGGGGGGATTCGCCCATTTTAAAGCCGTTTACTCATCTACATGAAAGTAGTATTAAAAAGACACACAAAAACAAGCAAGAATACAGCGAGTACTAAAATGACTAATTAGACGGATAATCAGTTCCCGTGTTCACCTAAACGTCCTATTCTAAAAGTGTTCGTAAGAGAATATTAAATAATTTTGACGCTGAAAGCCTCATTAGCAAGGTCGCTCTGCCATGACAAAACGCGTTTATGAAAGCAAACTTACGTGAATTCGGCCCAAGAAGTACGATGTACATATGCGATACGTGGCGTAAAATGAGTTAGCTGAGTCTAAGGAGAAAGTTCATTACACAGAAAGTGATCATGTAGGTTACCGCGGCTATATATTGTACCGCTATTTTTCTGTGCGCTTATATTTCGCATCACCTTTTTTTTTTTTCGATCCAAAAGAAGATAAAAATTGGCAGACGGGTGTTATCGCTGGTGTGGGTTTAACCGTCGATGAAAATCCTTGTGAGCAGACACTTTTATGACGTCCTACTTTAGACGACGTTTACAAGACGCTAGTCTCCGCTGCGAACAGTCAGATTACGCGCACGCCTGATGATCATGATCAGAATGACTCGGTGACGACGAGAACACAGAAACAAACTAATGACGCTGATTATGACAATGCGCAGGTGAGGAAGATCCGCGTAACAAATGCTTACACTGTATACCCTTTTTCTCGCATCGCGTTTGTAAAGCTGACGGATCGAAATTGCTCGCGTGAGTGAACGGGGGTCAGGGAAGGGAATGCAATTTTGGAGACACGCATCTTCACTTCCGAGTTCGCGAAGCGCGGTCGTTGAAAATGCGTCTTCTCCAATGAACGCCGTGGCATTTCGTCTTACGGTAACCACGCAGAAACCTGGTGTGCTCGAAATATAGCCGCTCTACGTGTCATCTGTCTGCTTTGGAAGGAGTTTAATTCCTGCTTCCCGGGACTCCGCATCTCTCTCTCTCCTTCTTTCTTAATCTGCACACCGTTCACAATGGCATTCATTCGCCCCTCTCGTTCTTCGCTTCTGTGTTCATCGTGGCGCCCCTTTTATTCGGAGTTAAACGAACTCGAAAACGCTGCAGGCCGCCCCTTTTTCCCCCCTTGCGCACGCTTCGATAGTTCTTCCGGCGCGAGCGCGAATGCGATTCGTTGTCGTCCGGTGGCCCGATGCGAGGATGGCTGGAACTCGCTTTGTCGGACTCTATCAGTGGCTAATTGCCTAGTCGCTTCCCTTTTTAGGGAAGTCTGCATATCCCGCCTGGCTTCCTGCCTCTCTGAACGTGGCCTTGCCCGCCGCATTATAACGGAATGGGCTTCTATTTATCCTCTTTTTTCCTCTTTAGGTAAAGTAAGTTCGGAATGTAGCAGGGCCCGTTAGAGGAAACGTGCCACGACCGGATTCCATTAAAAGGCTGCACTTCTGCGAGGGCTATGTGGACGTCCCCAAATGGCCTTTCGTTAGGCTTTCAAGTTCATGGGTCTGAAGTTCGGTGGCATCACGAGGGAAATCCGCCGACATTCTCCAAGCGGCGTAACCAACCTACGTATCGGTTTCCTCTTCTGGGCGCGGATAAAGTTTCAATCAATCAATGAATCAATCAATCAGTTAATCAGTCAATCTTAGGAAGATTTGGCGAATAAATGGAACATCACAGCGACACTCCTTTGAGTGTGCACAGCTTGAATGTATTCAAATATTTTACATGCACGTCAAATGACAATAAAGGTGAGTGTGTACTAGAACGCCTAAAGGTTGCGTAGTAGAGAAATAAAGAAAGGGATACTGAAGAGTGTCATCGTTACTCGCAGCGTGCAAACAAAGTCACCTGCGTTCGTCTAATGCAACGCGAAAAGTAATTGAATAATAGCAAGAGCGTTGACAGTTCACATGGAAATGGGGTATTAATGTACACGACGCACTGTAAACGCGAGGTATCCTATTATGGGAAAAAAGCGAATCTTGGTATGCGGGCCAAAGTACAAATGCTTGCATTGTGTTACATGATGGTGTCTGATGTCTCAGTAATGATGATTGTTTTTTACGTCTGTGTCTTACTCCTTGAAACACAACGTCCGCGTGTGTTTAGTATTCTCGCTGTCGAGTGTCTGTTCTACGGAAATAAACGATGCAGTCTATTTCTTCGAGCTATGGTCATCACGCATTTGTTCACTGCCCTGAAAGGGGTCCGACGCGTTTTTTTTTTTCAAAATAGATAACGGGCCAAAAGTGATCTTTTTCCGTATTTTTCCACTGCTTAGAGAAAATGCAAACGTCTAATGGCCCGTACTATAGTGCAGTATGAAATCTTCGCTCATATTCTTCGAAATGCCCAAGTATCCCACTCCATCATCACAACTGGGGTATGACTTGCGCAATAACACTTACTTGCACTATTAAGCAACTCAAAAACGTCTAGAACTTGAGAGATCTTTGACGTGCTCGAAGTAAAGCAGGCTTACGCGGGTGACACCGGTGATGCGCCCTCGGAACACTGCACGGAATCAGTTGGGTCCACGCGGGAAGGGCCCCATTATTCGCTCTCACTCGCTGCGCTGCCAGCCGCGCAGCGGCATTGTTCGTCACAGTGCAAACCTCGCTCTTTGAAATTCGGCGTCCGCGTTCACCCGCCTATTGCTACCGAGTGAGGTTAAACAGGCTGCGCTGAATGAATAGAGAGAGAGAGAGAGTGGAGGAAGGAGGAGGCGGTGGCATGCTTGAGTTTCAGCCACTCAGTTCTTTTCTTGTTTTCATTGAAGGTTTCTTCATCTGATTACAACAGGCACTCAAAGCGCGTTTCCGTGAAATATATAGCTTTAAACCCGACCATATCTACCGCGCCCGCCTCTATCGATCGAAGGAGTACTGGGTAAGATGGGCGGGGGGAAGGGGGAGGAGGCTTTAATTTATTTTACACTGCTACGCTACGTGGGATTTGTATACAGCACTAACGTAGCCAAAGTAAGGGACATGGGCGGGAGAGGGGGAGGTATGTTTTGCGTATGTGTATACACGTACATGTGCAAGTGCGTGTATACACATACACAGTGGTTGAACCACTATGCGCCCTTTCCCCTCTTTCCATTCCTCAATAAAAGAAAAATTTCGGGCTTCACCGCTGATATACAGAACTCGTGGCATTAAGAACATTGGACGAGATGCCGCGGTCGAGTGAAGACGACATTCCGGTCCGCGTCGACGTTCGGTCAGAACTTTTCTCGATTCTGATACTACATTGTAATGTATCGATGATAGGCGAACATTTTGCGCTAGCCAAAATGCCTTTTGTTGATAAGTTGAATACAAGAGGACGCAATGTACGTGGTCGAGTTACTGTTGCAAATGTTTGCTTTGCATCCGAGCGTCGCCGCACCTAGTTACGGTACGCTTCCGTAAAAAAAAAAAAAAATCACCGAAATCGGCGTTCCGTGGCGCTGATTGTTAGTGTATAGCATTGTAACGCGGAGAAATAAGACAAAGAGACAACGCCTTTGCTGCAGGCCGGCTGTTCTTTTTCTGCTTCCTCTTCGTCGTCCTCCGACGAGCCGGCGTTGTACGTCCAGAGCACGCGCGAGTCGTCCTTGGTGTCGAGCAGCGTGTTGAGCGACGAGGCCATTTCGTCGTCGTCGATGTCGATGCTGACAGCGGCCACTGTGCCGCGCGCCTTGCCCAAGTGGTCGTCGCTGCGCGAGGTGCGCACGCCGAACGAGCCCTTCTTCTCGGCCACGGGACTCTGCAGCGAAGACGCCTCGCGTTTGGTACCTCGCTGCGGGTCGCCACCAGGGCTCGCCGGCGTAGACTGGGTGCGCGTCGCAGGCGTTTTGGTACTGCTTGCCTTGGTGATGATCAGGTCGCCTGTCATAGTGAACAGCTCGCACTTGCGCGCCACCGCCGATGATGACGACGTGGAGGAGGAGGTGGCCACGCTCTCCTCACCGCCGGGTTCGTCAGACGTCACGTGCTGCCCGGCCGCGCTGGTGCCGTTCTGTCGTGGCGTAGCCGCGCCCGGATCACCTGACGCCGGCGACTTGAGCCGCTCACCCGACGCAGCCGCCATCATCTGGCGTCGCACGCGCTCCTGGATCGCAGGGTCAGCAAATGGTGACAAGTTGGTGCTGGAGAACCTCTTGTAGTCGAAGCAGGCCCGCGCGAACGGTCTGGAAAAAAAACGCCGAGACCGCCTCAGCGCCCACTCCTTGATCCAGGAGAGCTGCGTGGACGACATCCTGACGTCCACACCACGGTCCCAAAACAAAGCGAGCAGAAGATGTCCATTCATGTGTTCCCTACTAGGTGATGTAGGCGCTTCGTGGAGAGCACTCTAATTCCCAGTTTCGCGTGATACTGTGGACAGCGATATGATAAATTAACTGTCTTGAAATTAGACATGCCTCTCATTGCTTACGTCCTCACGTGGGCAAATGTAAACCGTATTGTCAGTGTTTTTTTTTCTTTTTTGGTATTCTGAAAACTGTGGTATTTTCTGTCGGCACTTTATTGCTTGTAGGTGTAGATCGCACTGTTCTAGCTAGTTGCTCTGCTGATCGGTCTTTGCACTTTTTTGTATCCTTTTTTGTTGATATTACAGTGATTGGCGTTTACGTACATGTATATATGTATGCATGTACATTTTATTTATTTTGTTGTTTCACTGCATGGCGTTTATTATTATTACCCATAATGCTTGGGCCCTGAATGGGCCAACAGTATTTTATAAATAAATAGCTAAATAAATAAATAAATATATCGGAACTTGCGCTTGACGTTCCTGTGTTAAAAGTATTCCTGTGTTTGTTTAACTTTTTAAATTTTAATCTCGCAACAGGCGCTGATTTTAAAGAGCGGATTCTCTTATTAGCGTAGGTGTGTGCTCAAATGTCATTGTCGAAATTGCAGTGGTACGGCCATGCAAATTAGGTACGGCAATGGCACCTGAAAATCTGTGATCTCGTTTTCCAAGAACCACTTATTTCCCGTGTTTACCCCCGGAAGGCCGGGGGACAGAACTTCCGTTTTTGCGTCCACTGGGAACCTTGCTTCTTCTGTCTGTGCTCCTCTGTGACTAGATTCACCGGGGGGGGGGGGGGGGGACTGTGGTCGAAAATGCTCCCCGCCCCACACACACAAACACATAATCTTAAGAAAGCCTGTGCTACAGTCTATGCTTGCTGCCCTGTTTAGCTTTGAGAGTGGCTCACAGGGGTGACTTCCTCCAGGCCTAATAGAGGGCGTAAACGACCATGCACGTTGATACGCGTCACGGAATAACTCTTTCTTCCTCGCTAACGGAGGCTTCGGATAATACGGCGAGTAGCATATGTTTCCAGGGTTAAAAAAAAACATTTGTTGTCAGCGCAATGTATAGTTATCTGGAGAAATCATACACCGACCGTAGTGTCGTGGCGCCGCTAAATTCACATTTTCTGACGCAAGCTTTGTGTTCGTTCTTTAAAGTGTCATGTTATTTTTACGTTGCACGTACGCGTTCGGTGTTTCTCTAACCCTGACCATGATTGTCGTCGTTAATAAGGCCGTAATGTTTCCTTAGTGCGCGAATAGTGTTGTAGATATCGCAAAACGCTGCGGTGTTGTCCGGCCTCAGCCTCACCGGAAACGGCTTTAACGTGACTGTTGCAGTGGAGTTTTTTCCACGCCGGAGGCAAACAAATGAAGAAGGGGAAAAAAAATGAGAAGAGGTACACGGTAGCGTGTGTCGCTCCGTTTTTGCTCTCTTTTGGGTTTTTCGCACTGTTCTGTTTCTCGGCAGCAAGAAAAAGAGACAGTGCGTCACGCCAAGACAAATGGTCATCAGAGTATCGCACGACCTTCAGCGACGAAAAGCTCGTTTATCGTTCCTCTACTTTATACTTTATCGCCGCTCTGTTTCTGAGGAAACGTACGTTATACTCAGCAAAGCTCCCTTTTATTTATTCGTTCGTTTCTTCTCCGTCATTATGCACGACGACTTGTTATAAAAAAGATATAAAAAACACGGCGACAAGAAAAAAAAGCTACACGACAACACCAGGGAAACGCTTGGGACGAGAGAAACGGAGTCCTCGTTGTTTGTGATTCTTCTCTGTGATTCCGAGGTCTCGGCGCGCTTTTCTTTACTCGTAATTACCATTCGTCGTGCGCGATCTAGCCCCTCGAGAGACACACAAGGGGGGGGGGGGGGGGCTGTACTTACCACGCGACCAACCTCTGGGCTCATGCTCACGTGATATATCTTTCTCAAAGGGGGTGTGGTTCTCCTGCCCTTGCGAGCGCTCTGTGTCGCCAGCGCTTCCACCACCGCCTCCTACTTTTCTCTTTGCTCGTTTCTCTCTGTACAGCGGATGGACCTACATGCACTGTGCTTTTATTACGCGAGCTTCTCCCATAGCGGCGGCAGCGGTGGTGGGCGTTGCAGCCGAGGCACGGAAAACTTTGGCCCGTACTAATGACTGTCCGCCCTAATCGAGTAACTTTGGCGCGAGGCCGGCCCGACGTGGGAGAGCCAGTGTCGCGCACCGCTGAGCAACCCAACCCGCCCTTCTCCTCCTCCTCTCCTTTGGCCCTCGTCGCCGGTTCGGTGCATCGAAGCTGCGCGGACGCCGGGACGGCGACGGCGACCGTGGAACCGCTACCGGCCACCGCCGCCTGCCGTCGCTTCACCTTTCGCAAAGCTTTCTCTACCTCTCTCTCTCTGTGCCTCATTTTCTTCCGTCTCTTTTCCCCCTCTATTCTTTTCTCTCTCTTTCTCGCTCTTTTCTGTCACGATGTTGTTTTGACTTGGTTCCATCTCTCAATGTTGCCGTGAACAGGCCATTGATACACATTACATATGTGGCTTCCCAGTGCTCCTTGGATCACGCGAAGACAGTTCCGTTAATCTAAATGAGACGGCCAACATCGTTGCCCGTGAACTTATGGACCGGGCCGTTTTCACGTACGACTTTGATTATGCTGGATTCGAGGATCTACTAGAGCATACGCTTGCGACGTATAATGAAATTACCAAACCTTACTGCGTGGGAAGGAGATAGTTTGCACCCTTTCACAGTAGATTACACAGACCACAACTGGTCACACTTGGACAATTACAGACACAGTCTTATTACTCACGACCGTGGCACAGGTGACAGCAGGGTATGACATAAAAAAATATAGATGCTATTTGCAAGGCATGCAAGAAACAGGTTTTCACGCTTGATTATAGGCTCTGGCAGTGTGGGTCGCTTTGCCCTGACATTTCCCGGGAACGCTTTACAAGGATGATAATGTCTCACGACCATATCCCTGAAGTCCAGGCTGTCTAGTACGCCTATGACAGGGCTAGGAGGCTTGACCTCCTGATTTCGACTCGGGATTAGCCAGGCAGGTGACAACAGCTCTGCACAGGACGTATAAATAAACTTATTTCCGTTCATTGTTGCACAGCAGGTGCCGTAGTGTGCGGCAGTTCTGACCGTTGTTGTTTCTTCATCTTAAAATGCTTATTGGATTGCCTGTTTTCATCTTCAACAACTTAGAAAGAACGATAAATGGCCTTAACGATAAGGCTTCGTAAATTTAACTAGAGGGGACACTGGCGCTGCGATCGTTCAGCCATCATGGGAACGATGGGTAGTACGGAAATTTGCCTTGTCTTTGGGCTTGCAGGCTTTGAACGCACTCGTGGTCATTTTTACTGCTGTGGTTGATTTTGTTTCGAATAAGAGAGCGGACCGTTGTGAGCTTTGTTACACTATTTGAATCGGTGAGCCAAAAGTTAAGGTGATCAAGTGCAAAGTGCTAAACACTTGTTCTTGTAATTTCGTACCAACGCGGTTACAGGCCACGAGAAGCCAAACGGAGCCGAAAGAACGAAGACTAGACACATTTGTGTGCTACCCATCATTCCCGTGCTGGCTGAAGCGCAGCGTGTTGCAGCTCCCATAGACACTAGCCGCAGAGTTCTCTTATGTCTATCTATAGGAAACTCTAAGGCCACAATGATCATGTCTTAGGCGTAATCGCGTCCGCAAGATATCGTTCAGTAGCGCGGCTAAAAGGCGTATAGAACCTGTCGACGACGGTTGTCAAAACAAAGTTAGTAGCCGTGAACTTGTAGACTCGCACTCTATCGGTGCGGGTGTGGGGATTGTAAAACAAGTGGGATGTGTGTTTCTTTTACCTATATACGTTGCCTCGTTTCTCTGTGCTCGCCTGCTGCGGTTTACCAGCAGCTGTTGACAAATCGAGGCCTCCGTTATTGGTTGCGATAACAGATTTGCTTCGGTGGCTTGGTGGTTATGCCGTTTCGCGGCTAATGCCAAAGTCGCAAGTTAACTATCGTGACCACTGTAGCCATTTTGTGCTACCGATAAAAATTTCGCGAGCCGAAAGACGCACTTTCAGCGCGTTGATGAATTCGACAGGAGCTGCTATAGACTCAGTCGTCGAAGCGATTCGAACGAGTATACGTTGCTGAGAAGCGCTATACTGATGCGCTTCACGGGCTTCAGTATTGTTGCGAACGTCAGCATCGCATGGCATGATCAAGGCCTCCGAGATTTCGGACACGCGGCGGCTTTCTGTGCGGCCGCCCCCTCTTTTCTCCGCACCGTGGCGCTCCTTCGTATGGTCGAAAAGGCTGCCGCGCTGTTGGCGAAGCTTGCATGTGGCCAGAAAAAAAGTGGCTTATCGCTGTTATATAACTTCGCACCCATTTGGGAATGTCGGGCGGGCTGAGGTATATATATATATATATATATATATATATATATATATATATATATATATATATATATATATATATATATATATATATATATATATATATATTCCTAAATGGGCTTTCCTTGCTGTAGATTTGCGTTGCATTTGCAAGAGATGTGCATATGCTGGAAACTTCCTGTACTTCGAAGTTTCAGGCTGTGTAGTATAGAGCGCACTGGCAAAGCAAAAAAATCACAACCGGATGAACCAGCGAAGTCAGAAGAGCGCCCCGTTCTACGCTCACGGGTTACACTTGATTAAAAGGATTGCTTTTTCTTCCTTTCATGGAACTAGCGGCGCCTTTCATCGTAATGCCGTTTTAATAATACTCCCGTCGAGCCGCAGAAGCAGGATACAGAGAAGAGAGTGCAGGCAGTCGCCATGCGTCTAGACTATGTCTAGACTGAACGTCGACGGCTCTGTGAAGACCACGGGCTGGTGACAGGCACGTTTTCGTCCCTTATGGTCGTCCATTCGAACTGTGAATCGTACTGTTTGGTGGATACGTTGGGCAATGTAAGAACGAACATTGAAATGTTTTGCTTATTCAACACGTACGCAACACGCGTTCAGAGTTTGATGTACCTGGTACGAAACACTGCGGTATTACAGACCTGTGACAATGTGAACTTTTTTTTTCTTTAGTTGTCTACCTTGGCGAATACTTAGTTTTCATTAGAAAGACGCCGTTATGCTACATGTGCGACCCTTTGATTTAGATGACGTAGAGAGCGCATTAAATAAACACGACACTGATATTGCCATTGTGCTACCAAAGCATAATCAAAATTCAGGAAAATGAGATGATGGCAACTCAGGCACTTTCAGTGTTAACGACCGGGGGAGTGAAAGTAGATTAATGGAAGACTTCTACAATATACCGGCAATGTTACTTCTCACCCACCTTATTTCAGTGACATGACTGGGGCACTCACCCCCGTATTCACAAACGCTCCTCGTCTCGACTTTCACCCTTCACTTGATCGAGTTGCGCACTGCGCCGCTGCTCGGTCGCTACTCAACAATAGCAGCAAATTATAACTGATATGCATTGACTTTCCCTGCCTAGAGATGGCGCTCCCATTGGCTTTCTCAAGTGAAGGTGGAGCGTTGAGTGAAGGGGCGTTCTAGCATACGGGGGTCAGTTATCTAGACCGTAGCTGCGGTTCGGTCGACCGCCTTATAAATATCCGTACGCGATATTGAATCGTCCGCCGTATATGCAGTCTTTTCAGTCACGTCACTACAACGTCACAATGTGTTCAGTATAAAAACAAGCTGCTCGATAAATCGTCGTTCTTGTTGTGTAATTTGGCTTCGGTGTTGTATCTCGATAGCGACATAACAGTGGCGACAAGCGAACCGCCCGAGCATGAGTGCCGGGCAGCCGCCAGAATTTGGAGGTACAGATGGTACCTAGACGACGTATCGTGTTCGCCTGGATGCTTATTTTGAAGCGCATAACATCGCAGATAAAACAAAGAAACGAGCACTCTTAATATCGTCGCTCACAGACAGCGCAGTGGAAGTGGTCCAGGGGTGTCGTCACCCGAAGAATGTCAACGAACTTAGCGATGATGAAGTATAGTCGGGCATTCGGTAGATCATTACACCCCTGAAGTCAACGAGACTGCTGCAAGATATGCATTCTTCATGCGAGCACAAAAAGCCGGCGAGAGTGTTCGGGATTTCATTCCCTAAGTTACGCTCCTGGCGGAGAAGTTCTATTTCGGGATATTGTTGGAGTGAGTGCTGAGAGACCGAATCGTGTGTGGCGTGTACGATTAAGACGTTAGGGGACATTTACTGACGCGATGGAAGCTCGCTCTAGAACAGGTAGAACAGTTTGCCATTTCCGCACAGGAAGCCGCTGGGAACGGCCGAATGATGCACTCTACCGAGCAAGGTACGGTAAGGTTTGCACGCAAACGGAACCGGACTGGTCAGTTTCGACCAAAGTCTGATACGCGTTTCCGATGTGGACGGTGTGACAGCGAAAAACATGCGGACGATGAATGCAAACACCTGTGTACGGTGTGCTACAGGTGCGGCAAACGAGGCCACCTGGGCCGAATTTGCCACGCAGCCTTATTTAATCACAGACCGCAGAGGTCACATGTGGATGCACGATGGAAACGGGGGTATGCGATGACAGCTGAAGACTGCATGTCCTTGATTGATTGATTTGTAGGGTTTAACGTCCCAAAACCACCATATGATTATGAGAGACGCCGTAGTGGAGGGCTCCGGAAATTTAGACCACCTGGGGTTCTTTAACGTGCACCCAAATCTGAGCACACGGGCCTACAACATTTCTGCCTCCATCGGAAATGCAGCCGCCGCAGCCGGGATACGAACCGACTGCATGTCCTTAGACGATGGCGAGGCCTTGTACACTATAGAGGCCGTCCTTCACCAAGAAGCAAGTATCCGCGAGGTTAAATAGATATATATAATCGTCAGCTAGAATAACGTTCTTTTATAGCAATGCTGGTGGACACCGGATCACCTGTAATCACCATTCCGGCAGCGGTATTTCGGAAGTATGTAATGAAGTGGCCGCCGTTGCGAAAAAAACGCAGCTAAAACTGTCCTGTCTCTTGTGTGAACTTTCCGTGCTGGGACAATTAAGCATGACGGCCAGATGCGATGCCAGTTTCTTCACGTGGCGTCATGAAGGGTGAAGTAAGCTGCCAATTCATTGATATACGAGATCCCTTTAGACGCCTAATCCGCTTTCGTATGCGGTCGCATGCCCGCTCGCTGTGTCTTGTCTCGCATAACCAATGTGCGCGATAAACTGCATTTCGCTTCGCTTTCTGCGTTTGCGATTGCACAAGCTGAGATAGCAGTGTAGTCGCAAAGCGCGGAACCTTGACTGGCTGAACGCTTAGCGTTCCACTTGTTTTATGAATAAGCGAGGTGAAGGAGATAGTGCTTCCAGTAATAGCAGTGAAGGCGACAAACAAGCTGCTTCCTCTCCTTTGAACTCGTTGTGTAGAGGTCCTTTACCGTGTTCCCCACCTAGAAACGCTTTTGCAGTAAAGCTGTTCAGAAGATCAGTTTTAACGTAAAAACATTACGTACTCGTCCGTGGAGTCGCGTCATTGTCGGATATTCTCGGCAAGGCATCCGCTCTCTGGTATTCAGCTGTTACGAATAAAAGGTTCTTATAGGCCTCCTCGCTGCCTGCAGCGCATGCTTTGAGCGTTTTATAAGCTTCCGTAAGTAGATGCGTTGTTCTGTACATATTTTTTTTTTCGTTGACACACGTTTCAGCATTCCAATTTGCAGTTGCGCAAAGCAAAGAGCGAATTATCGCATTTCTGCGCCCTTTCTTCGGATGTGTTCCTTCGCCAGAACTTCAGAACTTCAGCTGTACAGCTGAAGCAAAAAGTGAATCAAGTAACGCGGCAACGCAGCGAAGCGACGTGGAGCGGCGCCCGTAAGCTGTTAATGCATTCGACTTTCGTCGAAGCACGCGATCATAGGATCTTCATTCAAGCCTGTAAATTCGCTTTTTAGCGTTTACACAGCGAGTTCTTGCGCGGATATATTGACGATGCACGCCCTACGATTCATGCTCAGATGATGGCTTAAAATAATCGCTTCAAAGAGCGCCGCAGTGGCTGAGGGGATATTGGGTTAAGCTGCTTCGAAGAAAGTTGCGGGATTAGGGCCCGGCCGTGGCAGCCGCATTGAATTGCGGATGAAGCGCTCAATGAAAGAGCTCGCGTACTTTGATTTTCATGCACGCTATAGCTAAGCACCACAGTTTGTCGAAATGAGTCCGTAGCGCTCCGTTGAATAGTCAAAAGTAGACTCCTTATTGCTGTGGAACGGAAAGCAAATCAGTGATGCAGTCATTTATTTAATCGGTGAAATCGTATTGCGCGAATTGCAACCACATTGTATTGATTGATGATTGATTGATTTGTGGGGTTTAACGTCCCAAAACCACCATATGATTATGAGAGACGCCGTAGTGGAGGGCTCCGGAAATTTTGACCACCTGGGGTTCTATAACGTGCACCCAAATCAACCACATTGTATTGCAACCACATCTGATGGGCAACCATCTGATGGTGTCTCGAACTGGACACCACTTTACATTTTCCCGTACTTTGTCTCCTCTTTCACTTTACATAGCGTGGGCATTTAAAGCACGCTTTTTCATCACCCGTACAAAACCATCATCACCTATAGTGTTCTTCATCGTTAGTGGATAAGGCTCTTGAGTCAGTTCTGTGCCTCGGATGCCACTGTTTCTGGCCACGTCTTCCAGGCCTAATAAAGGCGTGTAAATTGAGGACTTCGTTGCAGTATTTACTCTGTCTCTTTCCTTCTACCTTTCTTCCTCTTACTTATTGGGCATGTCAATGCCACAAACGTCTCTGTCTCACATTTTATTATAAACGCTCCGCAGAACTCTGTGCTCGTCGAGCCAGTGCCCTAGGACACGATGCTGCGTTACCGGGCCCACAATTTTATTTTCAGGTACAGGTTTCTCCCGTGCATTTATTTTTCAATTTGATTTTGCATCCTAACAACGGGAATGAAGTTTAGTGGGGCAACCAAATCGGTGAACCAACAAAGCACTTACTCACCCACCTGCCCACTCACTCGGTTGATCGATGACCCTTCCGTCCGTCCGTCCGTCCGTCCATCAGGCAATATTGTTTTAAAATGGCCTTGTTTTCAGCGTTCGATGGACCGCCTAAGCAACCAGGCTGCCTTGCGATCGAATAGTCGTCCGCCTCGGGGTTATATTAATTGCGGTGATTGGTTGCTGTCCCGAAAGTTACGGGCTTGGTCCCGGCTGCGGCGGTCGCATTTCGATGGGGGCGAAATGGTAGAGGACCCTGTACTGTGCGCTGTCAGTACACTAACTGGTACACCAAATGGTCGGATATTACGGAAGCTTCCGCTACGGCGTCTCTTGTAATTGGAGAGTTTTAGAATAGCGCACCGTGAGCCCTTCCGGTGTGGTCACTGCAACTGCGCACGCGTCGTAACGCGAGTCGCCGTCCGCGTTTGCGGCCCGCACGCAGAAAATCCGAAATAGTGTGCGGTGATCGTGGCCCGCTAAGCCCGCAAAGTGCTGCCAGTAGCTTCAATGCATTTGGGTTTGCGGTCGGGGTGAAAGTCCCTAGACTTTTCCCTAAGGGCAGCAAACGCTATTCTAAAACTCATATGGCGCCCGCTATGCCCGCAACGCCCGTAGCTCCTGCAAACGTTATTCTAAACTCCCTATTATATCGTTGTTTTGGGACGTACAAACGCCGGGTATTATGATTGTGAAATCAAATAGTTTTAACAAGATGTAAGAATGGACATTTTTTTTTTAAATGATGAAATAGAAGTTGGTGCCATCATTGCGGCACTGGCTACTCCTTCTCACATAGCAAGCAAAATATGTCGCTAGAAAAGCAATAGGGGCACAAAATGCAATACAGTATAACATACGATGTGAACCTACAGTGCTGCTGAACATGGGCTTGCTTGTGATGATACATCGTGAAAATGCGTGACGCACGAGAAGACACGGACGAAGAAATACGGCGGGATAGCGCATCGTCCCGTCGTCTTTCTTCGTCCGTGTCTTTTTTTCGTGCGCCACACGTTTTCACATATAGTCTTGCTTGAAATTTAAATTACTTTCCAAGTTAGAGCTACTGAACCAATCGGATACCCTTCCCGAAAATTGTGATTACACTTTCTATGTTGATGGTAGCGTGTACATTTTTCGCTACATCCGTAATCGTTTACGCTTGTTACGTTCCGTGAAACTTTCGTTAAGGTAAATTAAACGAAGTGCACGGCAATGTGTTTCAGTAGCCAGTGATTAACATCTTAAGCACGAGTGATAAATTTATATGGCAACACATGAACCAACCAACCAACCAGTCAGCACCATTGTGAAAGCCTGTGGCGTGTCCTACTCTGTGCGAGTTATTTCATGTCCGAGAACAGCTGCTGTCTCTACCGAAAAAAATTATCCCTCTAGAATTACGGTTCCCTTCTTTTATGCTCGTCTTATTTGATAATGTGCTGGCGAAGTAGGCTTCACGTTTGGGACACTGAAGGGGCCGCACTTTCACGAAGTCTTATGATCCGTCCGGATTTCGTTCGCTCGGAATATGTAACGATAACAGCAAGAAACAAGATCTAGTTGCTTGGCAACTGTGAATATACGCGACTCACTTTACGCTCCCAGCAGGTCGTGGGTTCGAATCCCGGCTGTGGCGGCTGCATTTCCGATGGAGGTGGAAATGTTGTAGGCCCGTGTGCTCAGATTTGGGTGCACGTTAAAGAACTCCCAGGCGGTCGCAATTTCCGGAGCCCTCCACTACGGCGTCTCTCATAATGATATGGTGGTTTTGGGACGTTAAACTCCACATATCAATCAATCAACTTTACGCTCCCAGCACCACGATTAGAAAAGTTTAGTAACGCGTGCACTCATCTCAAGCAGTGCACTACGTCACTTTAGTGACGCGTAATCTTATCTCAATAAGCGACCCATATCATTTATTTTCTCTATGCGTAACCCCACTAACCATTTCGATTTTTTTGAGCGTCGCCACAGTTTCGCGGATGTGGCCTGCCCTTGAAATGCCTGGCAGGCTGCACCCGCAGAGCTGCTGCGACGTAAAACTAAGCCTGTCTACTGGGAAGCCATGGTGCACGTGCAGGTGTACGTGCAAACAGCTGGAGGACTCTGTAGCAATTGATTGAGTAGGCCAAAACGCCACTTTTAAGTGTTCTTCTGTCGTTTGTGATTCGTTGATGCGTTACAACTCCGCCAAACGTTTGGCGCATTGCGAGGTTCTCTGCCATTACTCTTTAACGACGTGAAACCTCACTGAGTTCTCCCGCACAGATATAGCATATATGCTCGGATTGCCTCGGCCATTGGGTTGGCATAATGCTATAGCGTAATCTGCATGCAAAGACCCTTTCCGCTGACTGTGTCAATGGGGACTCTTTTTACCTTCCGAGCTCGCCTCAGCTACGCCTAATGGGCGGCCTCGACGTAGTCTTATGGCCATCCGTTTGCGCCAATCCTAACTGTCAAGCGTTGGTATAGGCGAGCAAAATAACGTGCTACATCCATGTGCCCCGTAGCTGCCTTCGTTATGCAAGCCTCCGAATACACAGGGGGATAGCTCTCGCCGGCCGTTCAGACGCAGGATGCTTTCGTGCAATGCTCGGGTTACGCTATGCACGGTACACAGCGCGCTGCCGGACAGATGCATCGCTGCGAAGGCATCGCAGGGCGACCGAGAACGTGACGGACGTGAATATGTACACGTCGTGGCCTGGGAAGTTAAAGCACGGCATCCAATCTCCCCCGCCGTTATATTTTCAGGGTTACGAGGTCATTACCGGGAGCTATGCATTATGGAAGTGATTGCACGCCTCGCAGCAGCAGCGCTGGCAGAGCCACTATAGGAGCGAGCACGCGCGCGTTCCTTAGCTGCGCGCGCGGCCGTTATTGGGGCCTCACGTTGCGAGATGGTCTCCAGAGCTGACGCTCGTATATATCGGGACGCCACTGGAGCCGCACTAATCTGCATTGAGATTGCTCGGCGCTTGCGTGTGCTTCTGCGAAGTGCGATTAAACGCGCACGCCTGCGTGCGTGGTTTTTTGTTTGTTTTTTTTTCTTATTCTCTTTCGATAGCATGTACTTGCAAGGTGGCTTTACTTGCCACTCCGTTTTGCGAGGTACACGTTGAAGTATTGTCAAAAAAGGTGCAGTGACGGGAGCAATCGCAGACGCCCCTTTTTTTCGATCACGGCCTGCGTCTGCGCTTATTAGCACGCGTTCTTTATTATCTTTGCGTTCTGCCTTTGCGTACAGAGGCTTACATTCTGCTTCGGCGGCAGTTCAGTGAAGTTATTTTTTTTTTTAACAAGCCTCAATTTTTCACGAGGGAAGCTCCTCTTAGTGTATAACCTTGTTCCGCGTCAGGCGTAACTGGCTGTATCTCCCCAACAGTATAATAGATGACGCTGTCTGAATGAAGTGCATACAAACTGCAGTTGATTGAGGATATTCTAGATGGCGCTGTACCACTACACTCTGATTGGCTGCTGCGCGGGCTGTTCCTGGGTGCGCGGGAAACGAGTACCTATCCCAGCCTTCTGGATCGTCGCCGTACGTGTCGGATCGTTGGTTGGGCATGGACGAAGCGGAGTGGCGGGCGCGGAACATGGAGGTCCCTAATATACGCTAGAAGGAACTCTGGCGCAAGTCTCTATGGGAGCTGAAACGCACGGCGCTTCAGCTAGCATGGGAATGATGGGTGGTACAAAGTTTTGTGTAATTTTCGTACTTCTGGCCTGCTTCTGGCTCCGTGTGTGTTCGTGTGGCTTGGAGTTGTTTTCTCACGAAACAAAAATCAGCAAATGTTCAGTGGTTGTGCTTCACTAGCTTATGTTTTAGGCTTACCTTTTCAATTCGGATCACGAAGTTCAAAAGGGATCGTTTTTTTTTCGAAACAAAACCGAAACGCATCATTAAATTATGCCAGAAGTTGTCGCTTGGAGTTGTTTTCTCACGAAACAAGAATTAGCAAATGTTCAGCGGTTGTGCTTCACCACCTTATTTTTTAGGCTTACCTTTTTTCAATTCGGGTCCCGAAGTTCGAAAGGGTTAGTTTTTCCTTCGAAACAAAACGGAAACTTAGCAACAAGTGATGCCACAAGTGCAAGTCACCGCCCACAAGTACGAATACTAGGAAGATGTGTGTACTACCTATGATTCCCATGGTCGCTGAGCTATCGCAGCGCCAAAGTCCCCTCTAGTTAATTTCAGGAAACTCTATGGCGCGGAGGGCTGCGGCGGCTCGTACTTTTCCCAGCAGAGAGGGAAGGGTGGTGGACGCTCACGCGTGCGCGCGCTTATCTCAGGGTGGGGAGAATCGTGTGCCTTGGGCTTTCACCGTAACGATTCGGTTGTGGTTACCGGGCGCACAAAGGTCACTGCAGTCGCTGGATAGTCATCGTATGCGAAAAGGGCGCGCCTTTCAGGCACAGCGAAGTAACAATTGAGACTCTTATTCGCGTGAGCAACGCGGGGCACGTTTAGATCCGGTTGCCATCCTTCGCGTGATTTCAAATTTGTTGCTATCGCATTCATTGCTTCGCCTTTGCGGCAAAGCTGTGACTTTTTTGTTATGATTGTTACTGCACCTTTCTTTCTGCCGTTGTGCATAGCTCTGTACCATCGCGTTTCGCCGCGATACACAGCCATCTTTCTGTTGGCAGCGTAGCATCTTCCGTCTCGTGGCGGGGTTTCATATCCGCCGTGGGGGAACAGCAAAGAAGACTGCACATTCAGAGCCGCTCGACGCACGCCTGTGGCCGCGGCAGCTGTCGAAATTGCACGCCTTGTTTGCGGACGATCGGCGAATAACAGAGGAGAGCCGCCGGTCCCGGGTTCTTCTTATATGTATATCGTAGACCCCTAACGTCTTCATATCGCGTTTATGCCGTCTCTATTGCGTGCAGTGTGGGTGCGGATTCGTGCACTTGTACTCTACGGAGAGTTTGCCTCTTTCTTTCCATCGTCTCGAGTATACCCGGTCCCTCCTTATGCACACAGCTCCTACCCAACAATGCATCGCTGGCTTCGTCTCAAGAAGGAACAAATTGGGTATTCCTTTCAGCTTATGATGTATGCGCATGGTAGCATAGAACTTACGCAGGTACCGTTTACGCGCATCTTGTGGTTGCGCCTGACTGCTACGCTTTGATCGTTACTTGTCCGCCATTGAACTAGCATGGTGACGTGTTTCGCGGGGGGGGGGGGGGGGGTAAAGAAAACATAACCAATTTGCGCTGAGTACGTAGTGTCTTGTTCAATTACATCTCCGAGTAGCCGTGGTGAAGCCTATCAACTTTAGCGCGGCATCGTGTGTCGTCATGCAGTGAAACCAATGTTTGGAGAACCCTTGCTAACACTTATATTTCGCAGCGCCTTTTGCTATAAATTTGACTAATGTTGTTAAGTTCCAGCACTCACGGTAACCAGTGCTGGCAAACGACAAATTGATCTTTAGTTCTTTATGTGTAATGTTGGTGCATTTAGCTAGTGCCGGCAATTTTTTTCTTTTTGATTTAGCACTTATGTACCAAAGAAAAACTAATTAGAATAGAAAAACACGCTTTTAAATAAGTAACGTCGTCGGTCAAAACGTAACAATGAACTGCGTTTCTTTGAAATCAGACGATGATATATATTGGGGATTTTTTTTTCTTTTCTTTTTTGATGTAGTGTTGTCCCGAACGCGCTCAGTTGTAAAGAGAGAGCGCTTTATAAAATGGCTGCGTTTGAAAATAAACGTGTTTTCGTTAATGCTGCGGTCTCTTTTTCTTATAAAAGTTCACCATTGCCCACTTTTTGTTATATAAGTTCACCACCGCTCCAAAAATAGCATCAATAGGTTAAGAGCCATGTTCCGTGATTTCGTAAAAACCGGCGTCTCGTTGCAGAGGTTTGTCGAGGAAGGTTTTTTTTTTTTCTTTGTTTAAATATTGGAAAGCTTATTATCAAGTGCGGTCTTGCAAAAACACGTAAACGTCTGCGAGATTGAGCAGGCTCTACAAGAATGTATTTTTCTTTCATATTATCATATGCTCGAAAAAAAAAGGTTGCATAGTCTGCGTGCAAGGGGCTTTTAGCAAGTAATCCCATCAGTGCTTCAATACAAATATGAGACAAAATTGTGATTTTAACTTCATCTAGTTGATTCTTTGATCATTTGATTCTCTCTCTCAAACTCTTTGTTGCAATAGCCCACATTACTTCTCTTCTTTTTTTCTCTTTCTAACACTCGTAACAAATACTGCTTTTCTTGTGTAGGGTTAGTATTCTGTTCGTCTAGGCACTTGGTTTGAAACGGCGCTTGGCTGTTGTTGTGATGACCTCTAAGCAGTAATCGATAGAAAGGCGACGCGCTTGATGGTAGCTTGCGCTTTATTCGGAAGGCTTGTTCGCAATCTATGTAGTTATTCCTCATAGTTGGTTCGCTCACTGGTGATTCTCATAGTAGCGCCTGCCTCGGCTCCGCTCCCTGTATTTAATCACGTGCTGTTTGTTCTACTGCTTGCCCGCCTGCATCTGTGGCCTCTGTTTACGACAGCAGAGCATGACGCCCACGTGGCTCAGAAACTGTTTTGGGTCGCTGTCGTCGAACATACTATAGCGCAAGCGAAATACAGCTTGGCTAATGGCACAGAACTGGTTAGACGTATGAAGACAAGCCATTAGCAGTGTTACCATGACAATTCGTGACTGATCGTGTATTGTGGAACGGGCCAATAAATTTCGACTTTTCGGCTTTTTGGTCGAAAGTCTAGAGCACAGCATTTTCGCATATTCGTGGTTTTCAAAGCTATATATATAATTATATATATATATATATATATATATATATATATATATATATATATATATATATATATATATATATATATATATGTATATATATATCGATCTATTCATCCGCCTACGTCTGGGTGCCCTTATTATCACCCCATTAACTTGGAGTACACTAATAATTTGTTCAGTAGAGTAAGTTGGTTTGACTAATACGATTCGCTGGTCATGACATAATAAATGTCACAATCTCGTCGCGTACGCCGTCGAGAAAGCTTTCTACAAAAACAGTGGCACATACCTGTGGGCGGGTATGTGCCACAGTTGACTGACATTTTTCATCTACCCAGGACGGTGAGCACACGCATGGGTGACTTTTACACTCGAGCGTTAATAAAAAGCTACCATGGGCAGCGCTGACCAGATGAATACAAAAAATAAATGATTGATTGAGTAACATGTGGGGTTTAACGTCCCAAAACCACCATATGATTATGAGAAACGCCGTAGTGGAGGGCTCCGGAAATTTCGACCACCTGGGGTTCTTTACCGTGCACCCAAATCTGAGTACACGGGCCTACAACATTTCCGCCTCCACCGGAAATGCAGCCGCTGCAGCCGGGATTTGAACCCGTGACCTGCGGGTCAGTAGCCGAGTACCTTAGCCACTAGACCACCGCGGCGGGGCCAAAAAATAAATGTCAGTGTGCCAGCAGTAATCGAACCCTAACATCCTGCGGGGCAATGAAGTATTCCACCACAGAGCCACGCCAGGCGTCAGATATACTTTTCAAATAGACCATGCTTGTGTAAAGTTAATTGTGGTCGCAGTATACTGGCTTTCCGATTTTATAATTATTGCAGATAAAGCAGTCTTGTCGGGTTAACGTAAATTGGAGTTGGCTTACGGGACGCGATGGATGGATGGACGCACGGATTTTTTCTTTCTAATAAGTTTCTCCTTTACATCGATTTTTTTTATCTGAATCGTTTGAGCGTGTGCCCAGTTGCAGTAAATCTCGTCTTTGCCGAACCGTAGATGTTTTTAAGAGCACCGCACGTAGTAGCTTCTACACACTGCAGTAAGTAATGCAGGGTATATGACTTGCCCTCATTACGGCTCGCCAAAAAAAAACCATCGGCTTTTAGCATCAGTGTGCTTTGCGTTGGTTAGCGATTTATAATATACATAAGCGGTTCGAAAGTAAAAGAGTTCCCTACAGCGTGCGACAATAAGTGCTTGTTGCTTTGAACCCGTAGATTATATATGCTTACCCGTTCGGCTTGGCGGTGCGTCGTATGAAACGCTATTGGCGCAGCGCGTGTGACCAACGCCACCTTGACTAATCTAGGAGGTGTTGGTGTGGCACAGGCAAAAGAGATAATAAAAGCGACCACACAGCAAATGTGTTTCTTTTTCTGGTCTAGTCGCTGGTCACGCGTTAGACGCGTTGTGGCAATGACACTTCATTTATAAATGTGTTGTAGATTTCAGGGTTATATATAGCGGAGCATCACTTAGCTTTCAGTCACAGAGGATGCCACTCTATAGGGACAGTTCTTGCGAATGGTGATATAGCAGAATTACTTTCTCTCTGTCACGTGTTCTTCAATGATCAATGTTGCAGAGTACTAAAGTGCATAAGTACAGAACCGTGTCTGCGGTGTTGTTCGATTTGCATCTGTGTATGCAAATCAAATAAAGTGTGCAAAAGGAGTTGATGTAGGGCAGAACTTTCTGACTCGCTTTGGCATCTCAGTTACAAAAGAGTGTATTTTACAATTGAATATGCTTGGTGTGTCTAGAGCACTATCAATATTTCCGAATGTGCAAACTGGTCCAGTTTTGTTAAATGCGCATTGAAGTTTAGTGAGTGAATAAACTGATCGCCACGACGTACCATCATGGAACATCTTCGCTAATATTTTAAATGAATAATATCCCAATCTTGCGAATGTTGCCAGAAATTTCATTTCGGGTTGGTGATAAATATCTATGTGTTGCTGTGTGCGAACTGATTTGTTTGCCCGTGCTCTGTGTGTTCAAGTTTTGTAAAAATGTGCTGGTGTGAACATTCTTTTAGAATGTAAACTCATGCAAGCGAAATGTTGATTGTCGCGTTATTTATTTTATTCAGTTCAGTCTTCCATATGTTTTTTTTCTGTACTTGGTTATTTTAGTCTTGAACCAACAACTTTTTCTTCTTTTTTGGACGCTGCAGATATTATAGAAATCGAATAGAACAATAGATATAAGCTTCAACCTTTTCATAGCAAGCTAGTTAAAACAGATGAAACAAAAAATTATCATCTCTTATAATGTATATCGGACATATTATTGTATATCTTGATATACAACGAAAGAGCGTGGGATCTCGATATACATACGCAATGAAATTGTGCACAACTGTGGCGCAACCATTTTTTAAAGGCGATCGGAATCATATTTACATTTCGAGGCCACGAAGCCTTCTCGCTTGTAGATGTTGTGGCGCGCTCGTACGGTGTAATAATTCAATAAATAAAACAAGAAGAGAAAGCTAACGTAAGCTATTTCGTCGGGCGCTGTCATAAGAAGTCCCATCCCAGTCTGCAGCGAAATACATTGTCTTGAATGTCGTCCGGAACGACTCCTGACACAGCTATAAAGGGGGGAAACGAGTTCTTTTCTCGAATAGGTTGTCTTCTATTTGTGCAAGTTTTCTTCTCATTATTTTCTCGTGAACATGCTCAGTCACGGAAGAGCCACACATCAAGTGCACCAGACCTTGGTAATGACAATTCTAGATTCCAGCAATGGTGGCTGCCCTTGTTTTTTGTTTTTTTTTTCCAAGCCTGTGCGTATTTTTTTTTTCTTTCCTTGACTTTTACTCCCAGGGGGCTGCCCTTATTTTCCCATTCTGCACGACTGCTAACAAAGAGGTTAGAAAAAAAACGTCCTTGGTGCTTACCCGTAACAACGCCTCCTCCATAATTAAATAAAGGAGGCGTTGCTCGTAGGGTGAATCACTCCACTGCATCGCAAGGCGAGCTATAGTCAAGCGCGAGAGATTGCTACAAGGAAGAAGAAGGAAAGAGAGATGCTAGCGTGTGCGTTGTCGTCATCGCACTTCTCGTCCGCAAACTACTGAGGTCCTCGGGACAGCTGAAGGTCGCGCCCGACTGAACCCTTCCCCCTCGTTGTCTTCACGGTCCCATCTCGCTCGCGATTTGTCTGCCTGATCTTCCATACTTTCTCCGCGCATGATTTACACGCGCGCCTGCGCGTGCGAGACATTTTTTCCCCCTCGCTATCTGTTCCTTCTATCCTTCTATTCCTTCTATCCTTATATTCCTTCTATCCTTCTATTCCTTCTATCCTTCTATTCCTTTTATCCTTCTATTCCTTCTATTCCTTCTTTCCTTCTATCTTCTATTCCTTCTATCCTTCTGTTCCTTCTATCCTTCTATTCCTTCTATCCCTCCACTTCATGCGCAGTTCGTTTTCTCTGTGTATGCCGTCCCAGAGCACAGAACGTACGTTTTTTTTTCTCTCTATCGTAAGTATTTGTCGAAACAAAGAAAAAAAAATGATGGAAGGGGGTTAACGGTGAAACTGCTTCGCACATGAATGTAAGCCGTATAAAACGGCGCAAAAACGAAAAAAGAAAGAAAGAAAGGAAGAAAGAAAGAAAGGAAGGAAGAAAGAAAGAAAGAAAGAAAGAAAGAAAGGAATAAAGAAAGAAAGAAGGAAAGAGAGAAAGAGAAAGAAAGAAAGAAGGGGAGAGAGAAAGAAAGAGAGAGAGAGAGAAAGCAAGAAAGAGAGAGACAAAGAAAGAGAGAAAGAGAGAGATGGGGAGAGATAGAGAGAGAGAGAGAAAGAAGCCTTGAAAGAGCTGGGAAAACCCAGCGAAGTTTTCTTTCAGAAGCAGAAGAAATTCTAAACTGGAGTAAAAAGCAACAATGAAAACAAAACGCGTTTCTCCATTGATGCTTGATAGCGGTAGGACGCCGGTGAAATGGGGCACCCGCGAATAGGTGACCCTGTTTGTATTATTTGTCATTTCTTTTCTCGCAGTCGGAGGCCTCGAGAGAAGTAAAAACAAAGCGCAAAATATCGTAAGTATAGCGCGAGAGGCTCGCACGCTTGCTTGCTTCGCCTCCGCCTCCGAGTTCGCGGTAGTGTAGGGTGGCATTAAAATGCGAGCGGCGAAACGGCCGTGCATCACATAGGCAGCGCGTCGAAGAAGAACCGAAGGTGGAAACTATCAAACGCAGAGAGAAAGAAAGCGAGAAGTTAGCCTCCCCGCAGCAACGCTGCTGATGCCGTAGTAGCCGTTCGCGCTTCTCGTTCGTGCGTACTGCATCCTTTCGCACTTTCTATTCCCGAAGCACGCGCCGTTTTTTATTCGGCTTCTTCCTTCGTCTCCCGAAAAGTATACGCCATGTGCCAAGGCGACTTCGATTTCAGACTCGAATCCCGTCCTCCGGTCGCTGTATGCAAATACCGAGTCCCTCGTCGTCTCGCAGAAGGACGACCACGCTTCGACGAATGACTCGGGAACTTTGGTATTTTCTGGGCGTTTCTATAAAGGGGAGACTACAGCTGCGATCGCTCGTTTTGTATTTACCACCGTGTTTACTCTTTTACCTTTTTTTTTAATTCACGTTTTGTGTGTGTGTGTGTGTTTGTGTCAACATTTGGGTGATCAAGTCGCGACGAGAAGGCGCAGCCGGTGGCGATGAGAGAGCCGAAGATTTGGAGGGCCCGTAAACGACCTGTGAGCGTGTTGTTCCTTATCGGCTTTTCCCGTCTTCTCGGCTCAGTTCGTTACGCCATCGGTTTTTCGCGTAACGTCGTGTGGATCGAAATTGGTGCGTATGCGAGTAATATTGGCTGCGCATTGTCTCGCATATACCGTGTTTTGTCTTGCACGCGCGCCCGTTCTACCTCTTCTCGCACGACTGCCGCGCGCGATGAAAAAAAAAATTTTTTGACTTCGTTGTGCGAGTTTTCCGCTGCGCAAGTGGAGGCAACGGCGTGCAGTCGAAAAGCGCGAAATTGTGGCTGTCCTATAACGCGTGGCACTTGCATGATGCACGCGTTGCGTGTTGTGACGGAGAGGAGGAAAGAATGCTTTTGGAACGATAGTGAAGGAGAGCAGGAAATCACTCTCTCATCAAAGATGAGAGAGTGGTTTTCATGTAGTGGTTTTGGGGGCACTAGGGGGCCGAAAGAGCGTTCTAGGAGACTTTTAATAGGTGAAGTCTGACGTAAGACGTTTCGCGATTGACTATTTCACAGGGTGATTAGCAGTTTGGGTGAATAAACACTTGCGTTGACTATTCTGATGAGGGAGATTCGAAGTTATGGGATGTCGTTTTTTTTTTTGTAATTCGATCTTGTGAGGATGACAACGAGGTGCTCAAACTTCAGGATCGCTTCCCCCGTCTCCGTGCGTATGTGCTGGTGCGTTATTGGATAGATTGCCGTAAGCGGGTGGGAAACGCAACCGTGCCGCAAGGACCCGGCTTACAAACATGTCACAGCGGTAAAACTGTCTGACGGCGAACCGATCTCGGGGGGTTTCCTTCAACCGTGCAACAACGCGTTGCAACAAGTTTTACTCACGGAACACATTTACCTCTCTAGTTGCCACCTAAGGGATTTACGTCTTACTGAAGTAAGGGAACGTTAAGATGAAACTGGGGATCGTCTCGTGTGGAAGTTATTAGGTTCCACCTACTCGAGCTTGCTTTTCTTTTTTCTTCATTTCCGTCGAATGTATTTCGCCGTCGGTCTTCTTCAGCTCGCCGTTGTGCCTTTACCTTTTAAAATATCTAGCACTTCGCGGCATCTCTTATTCCGCGCGGTAAAGTTATAGTCGTTCCGAATTCCCCTCCTCTGCACCTGGATCTTTCCGATCTTCTCTACACCTGGCCTACTTATCGAAGACGTCGGGAGACGCGGCTGCTTGGGGAATCGGGATAGACGCAAAGTCTCCTTCACTCGTGCGTGCAGCTCCTAAGTGTTCTTCCTGCCATCCAGTTTTCAAGACCTCTTTTGCGTACTTATTTTCTTTTCTTTCATTATTTGTTTTCTTTTTCACCTGCAATGCGTCAGATGACATTAGGGAGAGCAACACCGCTTTTATGTCGACGTCGTCTTGGCTCCTTGGGGAAAGCTCCGCTGCTGTTTCAGTTCGTTCGAGTCCTCCTTTTCTATACTTTTCCCTTCATATCTTTTTCTCCCTATACGTTTCGAGTGTTTCATCGTCTTGAGAGTAAGCTTAGTGGTAGCTTGCTTTTACGACCCGGCTTCAACTTTGTCATGCGACCATCCTTCTTTTCTATAACCACGTGGTTCCTTCGCCGCGGTTCTTCTTTTTTTTTCGAATTTCATTTTATGTTCATTCTCCTTCAAGGTGAAGTGTGCGCGGTCGCTCAGCTTTTTGAAAAGGCTGAAATATAATAGCATGCTATCTCTTGTGTCCACCGAAGTAGAAGACTCAGGCCATTCGAGGCGCGTTGAATTATAGAGCTTTCAGCTTGCGGATAAGTATACACCTATACCTGTGCTTGTAATTACTTCTTTTATTTTTAAATAGACTTTGGGCGTTTGCTTCAGACTTATTTACATCTTTTTTTTTTTTTGTCCGGCAGGGTAAAGTTTCTCTTTCGCCCTGACATTTTATCATAGGATTCTCGTAAGCAAATAGTTATACTGGCACGGCAATGCATGTGCTCAAAGAATATTGATCTTTTCGCTTCGTATCCTCCTATAGTGCGCTCTATTTTTGAGAAATAAACAATGTATGGTGAGAGAGGATTATTTTATGACGACGTTTATTTGAGTAGTGCCGCTTGCTTGTGTAGATGTCAGTTTCACGTTGCGCTTGCATTAGTTATCTCGCGTTCAGTGGCTCGATCATGACTCCTACTTCCGATGGAGGCGGAAATGTTTTTTTAGGCCCGTGTTCTCAGATTTGGGTGCACGTTAAAGAACCCCAGGTAATCGAAATTTCTGGCGTCCTCCACTACGGCGTCTCTCATAATCATATGGTGGTTTTGGGACGTTAAGCCCCACATGTCAATCAATCAATCAATCAATTAAACTTGACTCTTACGTGAAATCGTGTCTTCAGTTGCGCACTATAATACGTTGGATCTGCAAGGCCGTATCTGCATTTCCGGTAAGTTGCAAAATTGTGACGGGGGGTGGTATAAGAGGTTAAAAAATACGGTTTAGAACGTGCCGTTGAATATGAGTTGAAAGAAATAAGTTATCTGCTGCCGTACCGCCCATTTATCATCATCAGCAAATTACTATGTGTAGTATTTTTTTCTAGTTCCTGACAATTTGCGGCAGAAACCTCGAGTACGACGACAGAAGCTCGAAAAGAACTTAAGGGTCACCAACGAGCAATAGAAGAATATACGATAGGAGTAATAGTAAAAGATAGAAAGCGGAAAGCAAACTGGTGTAGCTGATATCTTTATAAAAAGGGGGGGGGGATGGAAGGAATACCTGTAGAGATCCCGTTATTAGGAGGATAAGTAAACAAGCACGAATGAGGGCTCTAAAAGTTAGAAGTAGGGAAGAAACTCGGGAATTTGCGGGCGTAAAATTTAATCGGCGCAGGACAGGGTTTGTTGGAGATCGTTGGTCCATATGTTCACTCATCCAGCATTGAACATGAGACAGGCCTCTGAAAGATTTCTTGCGCGGACCCGTTTACTGGGACGTCTACAGGACGTTCATGGGACGTCTACAAGACATTTACGCTTCCACGCAGTTTCATGAAGCTGTTGTCTTCGTCTATACTGGCAGGTCCGCACCGATCAGTAATAGCTGAATCATTAGAAATGGGCATGATCCTGCTGAAGCACGATACAAAGCCATGCAGGATCTATACGTTCGATAACACGCTTCGTGCCTCGATACCAGATTCCAAAGAATGAAACAGAGCACTACCAAACACGGTGCTGGGCTAATAATAGGATTAAAGGTTCTTCTGACCGCATGGATCTTCGGGTGCCCCTGCCGAATGCCGGTGCAGATAACCTTTACCGAACCCTTATAAACGTGCTGACGCATATGGTAGCCGAGGTTGCGTAATTTGATTCACCTGGCAAATGCGTGACCCCCCCCCCCCCCACTCCCTGCCCGCTAAGTACGCAAATTAGATCAGAGAGGCGAACACGGTATAAAGTGCAGAGAAACAAGCTATACGACAAATAAAGACGGTCGCAAACATTGTCCTATTCGCGTCTACGTCTGTCCGAAAACCTTTACTGCTTCGATAACCAGAAGCACACGTGACCTAATTGGGTGATTCTGTCGAGCCATTCGTTTGCCAGTGTAGTTTCCTTTTCTTCCTCTTTTTTCTTTCTCCTAGTGCCTCAAGAAACTTAAATTAGGTTGGTTATATGTGGGCATACGCCTTGGCAAAGCGGCGACGTCAGTTATCTCTCTCTCTCATCTTTTCTGTTTGTTTGTTGTTTTGGGAGGAGGAGGGGTGGCTTCTTTTTTCGGTTTGTTGTGAGTGGACGTTCGTTTCGACTTCCGGTTCCAACACGACGGCAAAGTATGGAATTTAATTAGCAGATTCTGAGGCAGCTCGCATAGCTTTTCCTAAGCTTTTTTCATTGTTTTTTTTTCTGTGCGTCACAGAGTGCGTCATAACACGTTTCGATTATGCAGTTGAAGATAGTGCGACAGAGAAAAAGATACGGAAAAGAAACTGATGTCTTACGTCCGCAGCCTTCCGAAGCGAAAACTCCAAGTATTTGCCTTTGAGGCAGCACGCTATTCAATCTGTATTGAAATTATGCCTTGCGAAAAAAAAAAACAGTATCCCGTTCTGTTTAGCAGACTAAACGTTCGTTTTTTTTTTTTTATTCAGAATGATCGGCATCTAAGCGTCGCTCTTAAGAGTGCCCAATTAAGTATCTTAGTAAAACGGCTATAATGATTCGCGTCCAAGCTGCTGTCTGATGAGCATAATGCACAGCGTGCGTCCGTCTCTGCGCGCATCTGAAACAAAATCGAAGCTTTTTTTTTTTTTTTTTTTTTTGCACGAGCAATACTTAAGTGTTTCTCCACTGACACAAGCAAGCGTCTTCGATGGCGGCGGTGGCGTTTGGACGTGCTGTCCGACAGGAAGCGAAAGCTGCCAGGAAGAGAATTCGCTCGACGACTAATTAAAGGGGAGCTGTGATCCCTCCTTATTAGAACGATGCGACAGCTGCCTGCTAAGCTTTGCTTGCTTGCTTGCTTGCTTGCTTGCTTGCTTGCTTGCTTGCTTGCTTGCTTGCTTGCTTGCTTGCTTGCTTGCTTGCTTTTCTGTAGCTTTTTTTTTCTGCCTCGGAGCTTTTCTCGGCTTTGGCATCACTGCGGGCGTTTCCGTTTTCGAGTGGCGAAGAAGAGCAGATTCGCGGCTGGTGTCCTGAGCTGGCATTTTCTTGCAAGAGTGCGGTGGCTTTTTAGGTAGCCGAGGATGGTCAGACCCGCTCTCTCGAACAATAAAACTAAATGGAAAAGCAATAAGTGTTAAACTGGCGAAACGGCAACGCTCGATGGTTCTAAATCCTTCTCAACTCGTGGTGCAGGAATGCGGGCTATAGCTGCGCTTTTTGAGCAGTGCCGGGGGATGAAAATCGAAGGGATTGACTATCACTCGTCCTCCTTCATTTCTCGATTCCCCTCTTTTCTTTTCTTGTTTCGCTCACGTTTAATGAATTATGCGGGCTTGGCGTCGAGGATTACGGTTCCGCTTCGGAAAGCAGATTTAAACGTTCGCCGCTGACATAGCACGGGTCTGGCGCATGATCCGTGATGCTCGTTTAATTTCTGCTAGCGTAGCGTGAGTGTGCTTGTGTTTGTTTCTTTCTTTTTTTTTTGTGGGGGAAAAAGGGGGGGGGGGGTACGAACTCATTTCGTGCTGCCTTCGGAGTATTTGCTGTGTCGTCAATGGACGGCCAAGAATGCTTTCGAAGCAGTTTCGACGGCAGCGGTCAGTAACGTTTGCTTCGAATTGCGTTTTGTTCATCCTTTTTTTTAATCTTGCGTAGTCTGATTGCGTTAAGTTAGTCGGGAGTTCGGGAGTTCTACATCTATTAGTTGCTATCCACTTACGAGAGGCGAAACTCTTTGTTTAACACGACGCAGTGCTGCGTGCTTTGCTCAAGCAGCCTGAAAAGCCTGGGTAACTTTTTTTGCTTCATTGAGTTAGAGTGTAGAATCATCGTAGATGCAAAAACAGTTCGTGTGTAATGCAGGCATTCATCTCCTGAACATGTACGTTGCTCTATCGGTTACAAAAAAATATATGCGTTATGGATGTTGCAGCACAGTTTTCACGCGTTGACTAGCGAGTACAGAGCAAGTGGCAGCGAAATATATAGCAGTATATATATCGACAAAACAGCTGCGTATTTTCTTCTCAAGTGTTTTGACAGCTATTTTCGTTTTATTAGGCTAGGAACTGAATCACACCTATGTGCGTGTTTCTGTACATTATGTAATGTCCTTTAAAGGTATGCTTCTTCTCATATCTAGAACATAGTGCCTTGTTTTTCTTGTTTTCTTCCCTGTTCTGTCCTATTTCTTCAGCTGTTGAAATTCCACATTGGATTCTCTAATTCCAACTGTTCGTTCTTAGGTGTGTGCGTGCGTGTGTGTGTGTGTGTGTGTGTGTGTGTGTGTGTGTGTGTGTGTGTGTGTGTGTGTGTGTGTGTGTGTGTACTGTGTGTGTTGATGAATCACTTCATATTTTCAGTGCATTGTATTGTTAGTGATATAATTGTGTCTCTCTCTCACTTTACTTTGTTGCTGTTTGTTTTTTTGTTCATTGACAATGTATATATTGTGTCCTTTATAATATTGCATCGATGTAATCCTTTTCTTTCTCGCTCCTTCATGTATGCAGCACAGTTTGTTGCAAACGCTCCAAAGTGTGCATTCGGGGGGCTGGAGCTAGTCAAGCTGATTGTCGGATTTTTCTCCAAACCTCCCTCATTGTTTTGTTGTAAAAATAAAGAATTTATTTGATATTATTATTATTATTATTATTATTATTATTATTATTATTATTATTATTATTATATTATTATTATTTTAATGAATGTGTATATGTCTACTCGGCTGGTTGCGTAAATTCGAGGCAGCCGACAGGCCGATTGAGGTGCTCTATGGAAAGCGTGATACTTATTTGTTGTGTACGGTTTTTAGTACACGCTATCGCTACGCGATCTCATGCAGCGGCACCGCCAAGCCGCGATTTAAAGCCACGACCGCATTTGGGGGCGTGCGATGGTTTGGCACTTCAGTCGTGTCACTGACTCGATTGGCTTCTTTCATGCAAGAGTGCTTTAACAGGAACAGAAACCGCGAGCGATCGAGTTCGTGGTCCAACCCGGAGGTGCTCAAGTCAGCCAGGGAACCGCGGAGCGTTACCGCTACGTTGTTAAAGCGCCGAATTTACGAAACTCCTCTTTCTCCAGTTTGCTTTCGTTTTGGTCTGCCGGCTAAGCTAACATGGCCGACATCGTAATTCGCTCAGATATCATGACAGTTTTGTCATATGAACAATGTTGCAGTATTTTTTTTCCTCTTCTATTCCCACTTTCGAACTGAGCAGGCATGCCAAGATTGGTCCTTTTTGGGCTATTTTCTTAGTATTTCTCTGTTGGAGCCTTCTCGCGCTCTGCAGCACGCTGAAAAAGTTGGAAAGAAAAAGTTGATGATGATGATAGTGAATAACTTGCGAGGGTCGAAATTCTCGAAGCTTTCTTATCTTATATAGCAACTGTTCTTTGGCAGTGGCCAGCCGCTTTTACAAGAGATTTGTATGACCTCAAGATTTTTATATATTACGAGCTGTATCCAATGAGTTAAAACTTGTCAAGGTAGGCAGAGCTCAGTACAGTTATTTTGCCTCTACTCAGTCAGTATCTTCGCACGAACGTGGTCGTATGCTGTGAACTTCTGTTAATACGTAGTTAGTGATGATCATAATTGTGTTAGAGAATAGAGATATACCCGAATCGTTCGCCCTGTTAGACAGTTCTCCGCACTGTGTCGATGCCATACAACCCGCAGAGGTGTGTCTCTCCTCCGTTATCAGTTCGTTTTTGTTTTTTTTTCTCTTCGAGACAATACGGGTGGTTTAGAACGATCGAGTATCGAGAATTGCTCTCTCTCTCCTTTCAGTACTCTTACAATGCCCATTCAACGCCGAATCCTCCACATCCTGCGCGACCCAGTTGCCGGGCCGCGTCAGCGCGACGTTGGCGCTTTGGGGACCGTGTAAATTCGATTCGCCGGATCTTCGCATACGGCAGCGTCTCATTGTGCATGGCTTATAGGGCGCATTCTGAATGTGGCGGTGGGCTTCGTTCCGCACCGGTTGTTGCGTGCGTCTGTGTATCTGGCCTCTTTCACCGTCGTCTCCTCCTGCACGCAACCCGCGCTTCGAAAGATCCCGCCTCGCAAAGCCGTGCAATCTATCTTCAGAGGGCTGTGGCGTGTGTTTTCACGCGCGCGATTGTTCGAGGCTATACGCGAATTTTCTAAGCCTATTTACGGCTCTGACGCGCACCTCACCCCCCCCCCCCCCCCTTTGTGAAGCCTCGTATGCGCGTGCTTCACTTCCGTGAACTGCATTCGTCGTCGCGCAGTTTGTATGCAAAGCCATCGTGTCACTCTGATTGTGAGGTAATACAAGTCCAACCCTCCGTCTTTTGTAGTAGTTTTCAACTCTCGCCTGGGCGCGAACACCGTGCGTCCACGGAAGGTGCGAGCCGAGTGTTTGAAGTAAAAATAAATCTTAAATACTGCCCAGGAGTAATTTCAGGTCTCGTCTCTGACGTCGGCGTCTTGTTCTTTTACGCTGTCAAGCTCGGAAGCACCCCACTCCGTGTGCTCTAAGCTACGGCACACTGGCTTTTTTTTTTTCTTTTCTTTCTCGGCAGATGCGTGCTATTGTGAGTGAAGAATTACGCACTTCGCTGGCCTCGCTGTAATATGTGCTTCGCTGGTTCTGTGCAGTACAGTGAAAGTTGCGGCTTGTGCCGCACATTTAGTGATGAAAACTTGGCTGCATGCTTAGAAACAGAGGCTCGTATTCTGTGGAAAGCTAGTCTTCCCTTGACGCTTTATATTAGTGTTTGTTGAGCGGTTGAAAGTGGGAGGCAGACAATGAATGGGTGGTTTCTCTAATTTTGGCGCCGATTTCGCTTGCGTTTCTTGTCGCTACTGCGTTTTGGCGTTGATCTGTTGACTTCGATATCAACTAGTTCATTGTTACACTCTAAGAGAAGAGTGTGGAGTACTCTTTCCGGCGAATACGTGACACTTTTTAAGGAGACAAATTAACTTTATTTCAGGTCCCACAATTCCCTGACTTGAGTATGAAGATCTTCTAAGGGGGTTTGTGTGTCTCATCAAAAAGTGTCATATGCAGTGAAAGTCAGAATTCACAAAAAAAAAATGAGCCACAAGACTTACTTTTTTTATAGTGTATGGTTAGTTGGCATTTCGTATGACCAAAATTTCTCGCGTAAGATCCACGGAAGAAGCGAGTTCCTGCCCCTGTACCGGTTTTCCAGCACGGCAAGCGGTTTTTTCTGCAGTGCACGGAGCTGCTCAGGTGTAGCTCAAAGAAGCCGCCCTCGTTGTGTACGGCCAGCGAGCGTTAGTGCTGGACGTTGATTGGTGGCCGCTGGGCGAAAGTGGACAGCGCGTATAACCTTCCTCTCCAGCGCTCGCTTCTTCCGTGAATCTTGGCTCCTGCGCACTGGGGCGTTTGTCGTGCTTGCGTTAATGCGCTTTTCTGCGCTACTCTAGTCTATAACTCGTGCATGCGTTGTTAGCGCGAGCTAGCTGCCAACGCCGGTGGCTCCCTTTCCATTACCGCGCACCTACAGAAAGCCACGCATCTTGAGCTGCGGTGGCCCGCTGAAGGGAGGCCTCCCGGAACAGCTCCATATATTATGCAGATGAGTGATCTCGGACCCTCGTGAGTTGTCTTATCGTCTATGATCTTTTTTTTTTTCGAGGGCGAACCGGGAGGAGGATAATGTTTGTACTGATCACTATCGCCGTGACCGTACAGTGTCGATCCGACAGACTCCTTGCAAGTTTGGGGAAAATAATTCAGTCAAATAACCCAATGAAAGAGTCTTTGCAAAGGTGTTTCGCGAGTTACTTCGGGAGGTTGCCATTCACCGTATGTTTGCTGAACAACCCGCTCGCAGACGGTGCGGTTCGGCGATCTTATCTTTGTTAGGTGTAGATATTGTTTGGTTAGTTAATTGCTGTAGTGACCGATTATGATGTCGTACGAGTGCTGTCTGTCTCTTTCTCTAGTCTCTTGCCGTTTAGCGTTCTCCTCACATGTTCTTTAATGTGAGGCCGTCTTTAATGTCAATCACCTCTCTCTCTCTCTCTCTCTCTCTCTCTCTCTCTCTCTCTCTCTCTGACGTTGGAACGTGATGCGATGCGCTTGCGTGCTCGAATTCATCTCATTTTCACACGCCCTACTCTTCACCGCCCTCCTTTCATGTCGAAGGTCATTTATGACACGAATCGGGGTCGATTAATGAGATTGTTCCTTTATTTAACTGGTTGGCTGATTCAGCGCGTCAGTATATTCCACCACGTAGTGACATTTACTTATTTTTACTTATTTTTTTTCTTGTGACCCAGCCTTGGATAACTGAGAATATGGGTGGATAGCCTGCAATATTTATTGCGACATCATGCTCCAGTGCTGAATCACGGGAGGTCAACAAGTATTCTTTTACTTCTATTTTTTTGCGTTAATATGGCTTCCTAAAAAAATTATCTCGTCACTTGTATATCTTACCACCATTTATTACAACAGATGAGCTGCAATCCATACAAGCTTCAATAGAGAGAGAGAGAGAAATATATGAAAAGGAAAACATATGCACGTTCTTCCAGATAAGCCCATAGGTAACATTTACAACTGCCACGACAGTCTCTGTGCGTGTTCAGTCTCGAATGGCGATCTCTTTAGTAAGCCGGACAGAGCCGGTGGCGGCCTTCCACAATGCTGCATGGAATCGACGCGAAAAGCGTGTCCGAAGATGGGACAGCGCGGTGCGCACAGCGCTAGGTCCGTTCCGCCGGACCTTCTTCAATGATGCATCTCCACATACGTACCCCGGGCGGCGCGTTTCTCATGCCTTATATAAGGCGGAGAGAGCATGCATGCATACGAGGTGCGCGGCAAGGCTGGCGCTCCTGGGTTCGCTACGGGCGAAGCCGGCGGTAGTGGCTCTGTTTGGCCACGATAGGCTCGCGAAACCTCTCGCATGCGTGGCTTCGCCGGCGGGCAGTGCCTCGCAAGACGAGGGATACGGGGCAGGAGGGGGGAGGAGGTTACTGCATATTCATCCTAGAGGGATGATCTCGTTAAGGGCGCCCGCGCGCACTATAATATACCATTGCCCCCTCTGGCGCAGCGCGCGAATCTGTGCGTATATTCATTCCTTTATTGCATTATACGTGACTTGGCCTTTCGCATTTTTCGCGCCTGGTGTTGTTTTTTCTTTCGTTTTTTTGTGTGTTGCGTAACTCTTTTAAAAATTGACGCTATCTGCGCGGCTCTGCGGCTCCATGTGCTCTATGTAGCGGTGTTTGCGAGATGTCGCCGAAGACGTACGTGCTTACGTGGGGGCCGGAATTGCGAAGCGGTGTTATGAATGAATGCATGAAATGGGACCATCTGCCTGGCCCGAAGGCAGAAGACTGCTAAGGTTTCTGCGCTCGCTTCGCAAATATATTGGGTCGTATATGACAGGGACGTAAAGATAATTTTTAAAAAAGTCCAGGAAAATGAGAGTGCGTGAATCTTGCAGCGCATAACGCTGCGTTCTTGTGGATAGTGAAACTTCGGTCGTCCAGGACGCGTAAGGTAACATTTATGGCGATGGAAAGTTCTATGAAATAATTTAGGAGAGGTATGTCTCTTTGTGTGTGTGTCTTTATTTGTACCGATCGAAGCCACGTGTTGTATTCCTTTTCGTGAAGTACAGATGTATTTCAGGTGGTGTGACTGGCTGTACTTTCTTTGTGCTTTCCGTTCGTTCTTTCAAAGGTTCCTTATGTCCTCTTCAAGTATAAATTCTCGCTGCCAGCTTGCTGTTCCGATGTGAGCATCCGTTGATTTTGATCCCGCTTCAGCGGCCGCGTTTTTATGGCGCTAAAATTCAATAACGTTTGCGGCCTGTACGTTCCGGGCATTGTTCAGTGCCTCAGGCACTCAACGCCGATTATGCTCTCCACTGCCCCTCGAGGATATTGTGTTAACCAACAAATTTAGGAATCAGTTGGTCAGTATAGATCAGGCTCAGGTAGGTATGGTCGCACTTTTTCGATGCTACTTGACTTGTGCGCCTTTGGACGTACTGAAGTACGTGGTTTCCACACTGTGAGCAACCGAGTTAACAGTACATCAGCTTGTCTTCAACAGCTCATTGCTTTAATATGCGCGGAGAGACAGTCGCAAGAGAAAGGCGATACATACAGCACAGGACGACACAATACTAACGAGCTGACATTTCGAATTCTGAACGCGCGAATGTAGAACGTTCTCTTAGCAATCCCGGCCCTGACGGTCGATAACAGACAGTTACAAGGCAACACATCAGCTGCTCGCACGTGTGGTTGTAGGGTCCCCGATCTCGTTTTTCTGTAAACTGATAGGGGGATGGTTTATGCACCTTACAGCTTCTTGGCTGATGTGAACCCCAACTTTCAATCCTGCTAATTGCCTACAGTTGTTTAGAGCATTACTACCTCCAGTCGGAGCTGATGAGACTGGCGTGATACGAACTTGGGTTCGCACTATAACGTGATTACTCGATTCCCACGCTATTGCTCTTCGCGGTGCTCCTGATCACTTATCTTCGCGATTGCCATCCGCACTCTGAAAGTGATGAACTCACCTATATTACGATTGAAAGGCGACAGTCGTGTTCTTCATTTTCGTTCTTTTTTCTGTCGCCCTCTCTGTTAATCGCATTGAGCCCCTTCCCTCTTCATAAAGAGTTCTGCGCCTAACGTGATATTGCTTTGCCTTCGGGATCGGTACAACAAGCGACGACGTCATGCGACGACGCAATCGTATGACATCACGCGTGTGACGTGATAGTGACATCCCAATGGGCATCACGATGTCGCGCAATGACGTCGTCACATTATTATTTGTTTTTTTTTTGTCACGTTCGCCTTGACGACGGTGGGCTTATCGCTCTTGATGAGCCATCCAAAGCTGTGGCCTTAAAGAGAGTGCGATAAAATGAGAAGAACGCCCACATTAAGGGCACTGCACACATCCCTGCGGTGTTACTGTTGTGACCAAACGACCTCCAGTGAAACGGCAGTAGTGTCTAAGCCGCTTTTCCCGCTTGAACATTTCGCATTGAAGTGATGCGTGTTGTTGGACTAGTCGGTTCACGGATTTGAATACAAGTCTACGGACGAGATTATACGTTAGAAGCATAAAACACGCACGCACACGCGCAGTGTATCTGCGTGTTCTGTGTTTTAACGTTTCTCCTTCCCACAGCTTAAGCATGCTTCAAATTTCGCATTGACCGCGTTTACTTATAAATTGTCCGAATAATGATTTTCTGATCCTTAATCTTTTTTTCCCATTTCTCACTCCGAGCTGCAACTCCGTTATTCCGATCGTTTTCTCTTTCAGTGACTCGAGAGAAAAAAAAAAAGAAAAAGCCGAAAGTAAGTTTTGGCCTCGAGTAGACTTCGCGTCCGTTTAAATTTTTCTTCCCTTTTTGTTTCTTCGGTGATTCGTTCTCTCTGGCATTCTCCCTAATAGCGCAGTGACCGAAATCGTGAAGCTCTACTCTAGCGCTAATCTGGATGCTTGGAACGCCGTGTTTCTGTCGCGAAGGACACGAAAAATAAAAGGCGAAAGATGTGAAAAAGGGGTTGAGCTCCAGCGTAAAAGTAAAGTGATCAGCTAACGAGCTGGAGCGCTCGTGAAACGCGGTTAGAAGTTGCGGCTTTTTTTTTTTTTTTTTTCCAAACAGCGTTGATTCTCACTTTGTAGCTACGAGCGTTTAGTGGGAGCCTACTTCCGTAACGGAAGTTGCCTGCTTTTTGTTCACGTCTACACATCGTATTTGGGCTCGCAAAGTGCGTAACGCGATTTCGTTGATAATTCGGAGTACTCACCATATTTCTTCTCTCTTTCTTTCTCGCAATATGTATGTTTTACGCGTAATATGCGGCTGGTATGGAGAAGTCCTTATGCAGCGAGTGAAACACTTTGAAAGATGCTAGTACTGCTGTGTGTGCTGATAGCGCTCGAACGAGAGAGAGAAAGAGAGAGTAAGATGAACAACTTCAGTAACGAAGCAAAAGTATACAAAAGAGCGAGGACACGCATGCAGCACCGCTCTGTCAGACCCGCTGTAAATACGGAACGCGAGCGCATTTTGCTCGCTTCGAGAGCGCTTCTGCTCGCCTGCAGCGCCTCGCGACACTAAAAGCTCTTATGCTAATTGGTCGCCGTGCTCGTCTCGCCTCACCGCGTGCTCCCTACACATTTGGCCCGGCGACGCTGTGGGGCTGCTCGAAGGAATGCGTGACTCGAGGACACAAAATAAAAAAAAATAAAAGTACTACGGTACATGCGCAGAGCGCCTCGATTCTCGACGGAGCATTCATTTCGCGTTCTAATGTTCTGTTTCTTTCCTTCTTCATGTTTTTTTCGGTGATTACAGTCTATGAAAAGGGTCAGAGTTTTTTTTTTTTCCTTCTCCCGGTTTATTCGGCATCTCCTTTATTTCGTTCCTTAGTTTCCTTGTCGTTATTTTAATTTCCCCCCCCCCCTTCTTCTTTCACCCTCTTGAAAATGGCGACGGAAGAAAGCCGGAGTCTAGCGTTGGCGCCAGCACTCGGAACTTGCGAGAAATTAGGGTCAGCTTGACGTTTTCGTCGGAATACGAAGGCGCGAATACGGGAATTGCATTGGAAGTCGGAATGGGGTGACGACATGCTGAGAAGTCTTATTATGCATTTCTCTCTCTCCTTCTGATTTTTCTCTCCCTTCTAACTCGGTGAACGATTTGAGCGAGCAATTTCAAAGCGATTTAACACCACTCGTTGCTTAAAGTGCATTCTTTCTTGTTGGCGCCTTTGTTCCGCCTAATTATGTCTCAGAAAGGTAACTAAAGAAGGAAGAACAAGCTGAACTATCATGCGGATGGCTGCGCATTTCGCATTTGATTTCGTTAATTTTTTTGTTCTTCCTGTTTTTTAACATGAGCCCGAATTTTAAATGCGGTTATCGCATCAATATTATTGTGAAAAGAATTCATGCAAAAGTGAGCTACAATGTTTATAGCTCACACAAATTTATTGAACTGTCTCTAAATAACACGTGTTTTTGTCATTATATGCAACTAACGCTCATATCTTATAGTTATCTTGACGGTAAGATTATGAAAGCCATATTACTGGGAAATATTACTCTAACGTCGTTTTGCGAAAAAACTATGAATTGACTCTTGTGAAAAAAAAAAAATGACGGAAGACTCGCAATTGCCAGATGCCAGTGAAGTCAAGAGGGGTGTTCTATAACGAAGCATTGGTCGAGGCTGATGCTTTTTCAAGCATTTCGCGTTCGGCCTGTGGTCGAAACGAATGTCTTTTATAAACGCCATCAAAGGGCCTTGTGTGACCGGTATCGAATCTATAGCATAATGCGTAGCTATCAGATACATGCAACTCCTTTAACTCTGCCGCCACTACACGAAGCCTGAAGCACGGACCTCAAAATCGCAGTAGACATCCGACGCCCCCTAAGCGCAGCGCGCCTAACTTAGGTGTGTGTGTGTGAGAGAGAGAGCTACAGTTGGTACTCCACGATCAAGTATATTCTTGCGCATAATATATCACACGACGGGTGAAAGATACACGGGTGGGCGCCCGTTCGTGCCTGTTTCGTCCGTTTCAAGGTCGTTTTGTGCAAGAAATAGTTTATCATGGTGTTTAACTGTCACGCACACACCGGTGGTGCCGTGATACACCCTGCTTAAACCTTAATTGCTCGGAGTCCCCAAAACAGTGCACACAGTACGGGGTCGGCTTGTCGGTGCGTTTCCTGTGGGTGACTATTTTTCAGTGCCCCAGTTAAAACTGTTTACAGGGTGTCTCGGTGTGTTTTGTAAGGCTGGACTCTTCAGGTAGGGTTAGGTTAATGTATGAAGATTTGAAAAAAAAAATTAATTGAATGTTTTGTGTCACCTGAACCCAACGTCTCGGCAAGTCGACTTGCCCCAGTTGCTGCTTTGTCAAAAAAAAGAAAGTTTACAGTAGCTGCGTAAACATTAAGGAACAATGAATCTGGATCATTTTTGGATGCTTGACTTGGCCCTGTTGGCTAACGCTGAGTGTTTTCCTGGCGTATACAGACGAAAGCCCAACTGCAGTCTACCACAGACCATGCAAGGATGTCCGACCTCCAGCGCCAGAACCAACGTGCAAAGCTGGCTCTGGCAGCCCCGGTAGAAGCGTGTGGGTCTTCCGTCGCTCGTACTCAACTCGCGCTCGATGACGACGAGTGCGCGAACTGTCTCCGTCGGTGGTCGCAGCTGATAAGCAATTTTCCGCGATAAGCAACGAGCACGGAGAATTTTGTCTTTTTTTTTCGTTCTTTCTCTTTCTTCCTTTATTTTGCTACCGTCTTGGTGGATCAGTGACTAGGGAGCTAGGCTTCCCACTCGAAGGTCGCTGGTTCGATCCCGGCAGCGATGATCGTATCTCGATGAAGCCTAAATGGTATAGATGCCTGTGTGTCACAGCACCCGTTAAAGAACACCAGATTGTCGAAACTTCCGGAGCCCTCCACTACGGCATCTATCGTAATCGCATGGTGCATTTAGGACGTCAAACCGCCATATTATTTGTTTTTGGGACTCCCGTCGTTTAACATTTATATATAAGAGCTTCGCTCTTAAAGGACACGACCGATTGTCGAAACGTTGGCCCTCCTGACACCCCGACCATGTCCAAGAAATTTTTCCGATACGTGTCTCCTACATTTACAGCATAGTAAACCCATACAATACCGCCTTTGTTGTTTGTGAAGATGAGAATGAGCTGGCGTTTTTGTACTCTCGCAATACGATTCTTTCTGAATGCCGACGACAACAAAGTTGCTTTCCCAGAAGCCAATGTACCGTAAGTACGCAGGATATCCCCAGCATCGAGTAAAGAGTCCCTTCGGGGTACCAGACTCGTCAAGGGTGCCCCCTCCTCCAGTTTTTCTGGGATCAGTACTGGCTCTCCTTCTGATCGGTTCACGCAGCTTCTCTCGGTCGTCGCATTTACTAATTTTATTATCTTCATTGGCGCTAAAGACGCGACTGCAGGAATGGCGCGGAGGTCGGGCGCGCGGCGGCTGGCCCCAGCGGGAACGCCCATAAGTACCGTCGCGTAACGACGACACCTATGTCGCTGTTACGACCTCGTTATCTCCCGCGTCGCATTCGCTTATGTGTCGCGTCGTTTCTTCCTCGTGATTGATCTTGGCGTTTTGGGCGGCCCTCGGCGCGTGTGCTGGCTTTTGTGTTCTAGTCTCGCCGTATTTGACGCTGCCTATCCCTTACGCGTTAGGCATCTCTCTTTCTTTCTTTCTAGTTTTGAAGATCTTCGTTTATTTCGTGGTGTCGCTCGTTCTTACCGGTTGTTGCTTTTGTTGCTCGTGTAATTCTAGTTTTACCCGTTGTTCAGTCGAGAGGGCCATCTGATGTTGCTGGGCTCTCTATGCGCGCGTTTCTTCGGCTCGCCGTTCCAGTGGTTCTTGTTCCTACTTTCACTGTTAGATGAACGGAAATAAAGAATTCACGTAGCTCGCACCATAGTGCAAACGGAGTCATTCTTCCCGCCCATTTAAAACCCACAGCAGTGCTCTGTGGCCCTCCTTGTTATTTATTTCTCTATTTTTCTCACACTTTCTTCCTGGCTTTCCTTCTTTCACCCCTTCTCTGTTTTTCTTTCTACTTCTTTTTGTTTTTGCTTATTTCTATTTTTTGCTTTTCTTCATTTGTTTCTCTTTCTATATCATCAGTCACATCCTCTGTGATTGCATGAGATACGCACCAGAAAGGCAGTCTCTGAAGACGGTCTTAACCCCACAACGTGACTCAAACTTCAGATACTCTACAGATATTCTAGGCCCATGTCAAAGCAGCTCCAGGGCGTTACCCGCCACAAAAGCGCTACTTACGTTCTTGCGGCTCACAAGCCTGAACGGAACACTCTAAGCCAAAAATGGCCAAAATGGGAGCAACGGCTGTTTTTACTCCTTCAGACCGACTGTTACTCTCCGAAAAGACCAAGCGGAACAAGATGGCCGACTTGTTCGAGAATGGGGGAGCAACTGTATTCATCTTAAGTTTGTAAGGGAGCAACGGAAGGAGGAACCGCTGTAAATGCTCTCGTCACGCAACGGTTACTCCCCGGCAGGACACCGCACACAAATATGCATGCCGCCCACATTGATATTAATGGGCCAGATTATTGTTTGTTCTGTGTGCCAAACTTCACCAAACCAAAACAGTGATTTATTTTAGCATCCGTAGATAATAAGATAGCAGCGCTGGCTGAACACAGAAGGCCTGAGAATACAGTACGGCAAATATTTAACACACGCAGCAGCAGAATGGAAAGTTGGCACGTCAAAGCGGACCGAACGCCGAAACACGTGCAAAACAACGATAAAAAAAGCCTAGACACGCCGTTCGTCCGCGAAGTAAGGGCGTCAAAGTCGATCAAGCACCGAAACACGTGCATAAGGAGCCCCCCCCCCCCCCCCCCCGCGCCCAGATATATCGGAGAAAAAAAAAAAAAGCAGACCCAGACGCGTTTCTCATCAGCCATTCACTTAGTAGCACGTTTCACCGTGTAGTTTGAGGGCAGAATGACAAATCTGCGCCATCTGCGCCCGCACGACAAGTGTGGCGCTGGTGTAGCAAACGATGTAAGTTACAAAATAATGTTTATACCGTGTTTATGTTGACTAGCACTAAATAAAAATTACACTCAACTTTTTATATTTATTTATGAGTTTTAGTGTACCCCAGTTTTTTTTTATAATTGTATTAGGACAACACACTGAAATTATTGCGCTGACGCCTGTGCTGCCACTGCTCGACGTTTTTTTTTTTTTTCGGCGCAACTAGGTTCGCGTTCGCACTACTTACTCATTTTCATATGGTCTGTGGTTGGCGAGCACATGGACGTGCGAGCTTGTCAGCTATGTTTTGATCGTGTGTGTGTGTCGCAGATTTGCGTTTCTACTTATTCGTGATGAAGGTTAGTGTATATTTATCTTTATGGAGCCCGAAGTAGTTGTGGATTTTGCTGCTGGGTGGAACAAACACATCGTAAACACGTCTTCAGCTATCTGCAAGCCTGTTCGCTCGTCGGACCAAGGACTGTGCATGCATCAGCGTGCAGGTGAGTGGCGTTTCCAGCAACATTTAATGCTCTTACAATACATTGTTGAGTGGTTGCGCTATTGAAAGAGAAATTAATTGCCCTTATTCACCGTATCCATTGCTAGCCGTATCGGACTAAATTACCTCTATTACCGCCTGCATACCCTCTTGCTTCCCCTGTCACCACTGCAGTGCCAGTGTACTTTTGCAGTTAAAAGTTCATTTCCGCAACACTACCTCGCTTGAAAAAACATTGGGGCGGGGTTGTAGCTGCATTCATACTGGCACTTTTCTACCATTGGCTTTATGTAATGTTAACGGCTGAGTGTTGAGGCCTTGGGCTGCATTTTTTAGAGATGTAAAGTGTATGTAAATCAGTAAGTGAACAAATCATTGTCGCATCACTTCACTGGCATAGCCAGGCGGTTGCGCACAGAATTTTTTTAGGCCGGGCGTAGGGAGCCCAAATTGACGACCATATTCGCTTGCCCGGCCTATTCAGATAAGCGGACCCCCCCCCCCCCCTCCCCGCACGCCTAAAAAAAAAAAATCTGCCCACATCACTGCGTCACTTGCTTCACCTCTGCGCTGAACGTACTATTTTATAAGCGCACCATCAAGCGAGCAGTTTACATATTGACAGAACAATTGGAGGAGGAATGACCCAAATCTTTCAGATTTCTTTAGTGATGCAAAACCTTAGCAAACCTGAATATTGTAAAAGACAATCATAAATGCTGTATGTTCTCGTTAGCACTGTCATTATTCTGCATCATGAAATCTTTATGCGCTGTGAAAACTTGGCATGCCGTTGAAGTCACATATCGACGTTAATACCAATTGACGAAAATTTCGACAACCTCAATAACGCCGTTTGGGATTTGCCGCATGCACATAATTAGGCTGATTCCCACTTGGCTGTTCTTAACCTGACTTCACTGCTACCAAATGAAACAATATTTGATGCATGTCTTTTACTTTTTTTTTTTCAGGGATATGACACAAATTTGGTTATACTGCAGATAAAGATGCTCCCAACGATGCTAAAGTACAGAAAGCAAGTGAATTTTGGTAAGTGCAGACTTTTTGTACTACGTATATGAAAGCATCTCTTTTTAGGGGCAAACTGTGCATGTGTTGGCCAGAGAATAGTTCATTATGCCACATGGTTACACTGGCACTGACAATTCGACATGGCTCCGCTGGCCCGTGTGTGTGCTCACACTGCTACCGTTAAGATAAAATGTTCCTGCCAAGATTTGTTTACGCTGGTACTCCTAAAAGTACGCTTTCCCTATTTACATGGATTTTGGCTTGCACAAAGCATAACACTTGGGCCTAGATTCACAAAGCTGTCCATGCGCAGGCCTTCATAACAGCGTTTCTTGACTTGCCTTTACCCTGTTTTCTGCAGATGTTTCGTGGGTTTAAAAGTGCCACAGCATGTTGACCTCCCCCACTCTGAAATATTCGCGTTCAAAGTTCCGCAAGAGTGGGCTTAACTTTCTTGTGCACCTCTTTGCTAGTCCAAGATACTGAAGTGTTATGCTCTTACTAGAGGTGGCAGTGTTTCTAACGTTGGTATTTCCATCACATTGACCAAGTATGCGATCTTGGCTTGACTGGTAGCACATCCTCAACAAATGTCTTTGTGGCACATGTAGAAGGCAGTACAAAATAAATAGGCAGACATTCACACCGGGAGCTAACTTCTAATAATGCTTTTTTTTTTGGAAACCATGGTGTGCTTATTCCAATTTGTCTAACAAGCAGTAACCTGTTTGGCTGTGAACCAACAAGACGTTTGAGCTAATAAAAGCTTCACATCTTGTTGCTCTCAAATATATATGTATTGGCAAGCTATCTGTGACACTGTCAAACAAAAAATCAGAATATCTGTGCATGCCTTAAGATATATTGCTTCGTTTACATATCTCGTGGCTGTGACCCGTCAACCGAGTGAACAAATGCACCCTAGTTTTCTAAATTTAAAGCATTTTTTGAAGGTAGCACAGTCTACATTTATTTGTCTATAGTTTTGTCTAGCCGTTTGCGTCAGGTACAAAGAAATATACTGAAGATTATTATGTAGCCTCTGCAAATGGTTGCTTTCAAGCAGGCTTTGCATGCTTGGCTTGTGCCTACAGGTATTGCACAATTCAAGACGCAGCAGCGTATGATAGAACAGTAGAATCGGGAGCAACTATGTGCATGAGCTAAATAAGTATTTTAACATGAGCGGACAGTACGTGTTATTTGCCACACACATGACCTCCTTTAGAATGCCCATTGCTGAATGGGCTCATAGAAATGTCACTCAGCTGTGTATAGGAAACAAGTTAACTGAACCTAAGGGTATCTTTAACTGCTACAAATATGCCTTGTTGAGGTGCTGCACATTTTCTTCCAGAATATTGCTGTCTGAGACATCATGTGAAGAGCGTCTACCACATCAGCATTCATATGGCTTGCCAAGGAACGTTTGGCCGAACCTTCCTTTTTTTCACATTTCGTTTTGCAGTAGACATCCTTGAATGTAAGCGCCGCTGCAGTGTGTGTGACTCATTGTTATGAATTGATTCTGGCATGTTTAACCTCACACTTCTATTTTTTTTCTTGCAGCAATGAGATGCTTCACATATGCCTGCGGTGACGTTCTGCTGCGCTAGCCTGATGGAAACACCAGCTGCGAAACTTGAGTTCTTCAGAATTGGAGAAGTTGCCCTTCTCTCACCAATGATGACACAGACTGCCCTATGCTAGAAATTCAAGATTGTTTTTCCACGGATGACGCAGAAAACCTTTGATGTATTATGGTGTTTGTTTAGTGCTGGCTGTGGTGTGGCGAAGTCTACTTTTTCGTGTGGTCACACGTCGCCTCATAAAAAGAACAATAAAGCATTCATTTTCCTTTGAATATTGTCCACTTTTTGTGTTAGAAGCACCAAGCAGTGCTCTTCCAAGGAGTTCTCGCCATGTGTTAAGCGTGTGACAAGCATACTCGAGATAAATACTCATTTCCCCAAGGAGTAACTGGAAGCATGTGCAGTTGGTTTTCAAAGAGTAACTGCGAACACGTGGGAGGAACAGTAAAGAGTAACTGTTGCTCTTAGAAGAGCAACTGGTGGGAGTAATGGTTGGTCGGCAGGGAGCAACTGGTGGGAGTAACTGTTGGTCTGCAGGGAGGAACTGGAGGGAGTAGCTGTTCATCCCCCGAAGGAGGAACTGAAAGGAGAGCAACGGTTCCTCCCTCTGCAGTTACTCCTTTTAGGAGAGTAATGGGAGTGGCAATGCAATTGCTCCCTGAAAGGAGCAACCCCTATACCCCTGTTGCTCCGTTTTGGCTTAGAGTGAAGATTGTAAATAGTGTAGTGTACACGTGTGACTGTATGTGCTATGTGTTTATCACTGTATATATCATAGTCATCACCCGAGTGGCATGTCAAGTGGAAAGCCAGACAAACATCTCCAGCTCTCCATTAATATAATTCCCTCTATCTCTCTTTTCAGTCCGAGTGTTAGTCACGTTGGCATCGCGTAGCTTACACTGCCACGGTCATGTACTGGTGCGAAATAGAGCGGCGCCGTGAAATACACAGGACATTTTGAATTCCCTCCCTCTTCACTGTGCCTCCTTAAAAAATCATCTCGTTCCTCGCCACTCGCGATCGAAATTGCGCTTTTATCTCTTTCTTCGACAAGTAAAAGGGGAGGTGCTCGCAACTACCTCGTGACTCGTGGTCCTTTAACGAGGTAGAAAATGAACGCTTCCGCTGCCTGCTTCCACATGTTCCTGGTCGTGTTCATGATCATGGAATGGCCATCAGTGGGATGAGAGCCGATCGGATTTATTATTATCCTCGAGGGCAACGTGGCATGCCTTTGCCCGCCACTTTGGACAAAGTATATAGCTTAAATATTATATACCGAATAGTGACCAGCTTTCCCGTCCAACTAAACACATGCAAAAATGCAGTTGATTGCAGTCTTTGATCTTTCGGCTTCTTGCAACATGGGCGCAAAGATTTTACAACTTTATTTTCGACATTAAATCAATCGAACGCATGCAGGCATCGTGAGCCTGCTGTCTTTCCAGGTCCCTTTAGAGATGTTTCCAACAAAATTCTCGCTGACTTTGCTTTAATGCGAAACTGATTGTTCCAAGTTCTCGTATGGTTGATACCTATCGCATGCACATTTAGATGTTAACTTCTTGACGTACCCTTCTTGATTTAGAATTTTTAGCCCCACAATAAACTGCACGAAACTGGACTGACAACGTTAGCAAATAGTTTTTTTTTTCTTGTAATAATAATCGGAAAGGTATTGACGTTGCAGCACGCTTGATTTGGAAATTGTGATCCAGCAAGTTTTTATACTGGTAGCAGTGCAGAAACACTACTATGCTCGAATTACAGACCTGAAATGAAGGAAAGGGAGGGCACCGAATTGTGCAACGTACTCATGTATATATAGGTTTGGCTGTTTTTTTCCAGAAACGCCATCTGCATGAAAACTAAGCACTGGAGTCATTTATCTACCGCGACGGACAGAGGAAGCAATTTCTGCCTTCAAGTGAATTATATGAATGAGAACTGACAGAAAATTGTGGAAAGGAAACTATAGGAGATGTTATTGGAGGTATTTGTAATTTTAATTGTGAAGAAAAAAAATGTGGACAAGAAGATAACTTGCCATAGACAGGAACCGAGCCTGCGACCTTCGTATGTTCCACACTCGCCGCAATTTCGACTGGCGGCGCTGACTGACGCTATCACGTTCAACTGCAGATACATACCAATAAAGTGGATGGAGAGATAGTCGCTGTGGCCCCGCCGTAATGGTCTAGTGGCTAAGGTACTCGGCTGCTGACCCTCAGGTCAAGGGATCGAATCCCGGCTGCGACGGCTGCATTTCCGGTGAAGGAGAAAATACTGTAGGACCGTGGGCTCGGATTTGGGCGCACGTTAAAGAACCCCAGGTGGTCGAAATCTCCGGAGCCCTCCACTACGGATTATCTTATAACTGTATGGTGGTTTTGAAACGTTAAACCTTGCATATCAATCAGATGCTGCTGTGGTGGCTCAGTTTGCAGAGCATCGGGCGCGTTATTCGAAGGTCGAAGGTTCGGTTCCTGCCCTCGGCGAGTTATCTTTTCGTTCACTTTTCTTTCTTCACATTTACATTTTCTTCTTATAAAAACCCTTATGCTTTTCTTGGCATGACTGTCTCTTAGTTGTCATTAATACTATCTCCGACAGAAAAAAAAACGAGCCCCTATATTTACCCTTCTTTCCTTCAATCATGTGAGTAATGCCACACCAGCCAGCCCAACAGTCTGCCCTCTTTTCATCCCCATATCTATTTCGTCTAGTTTTGTCACTCTCTTTATATTTTTTTTTCAAAGGGAAAGCCTCTTTCGTGCTGTTTTCCCACTTTGCACTGCACAGCACTAGTGAGGAAAAGGGCGCAAAGAGCCCGCAACCACGAAGATAAAAGTAGTCAAATAAAAAGAAAGAGAGGGCGAAAATTAGGGGGTGGTAGGAGGGGGGATCTCCTGTAGTCTGGCAAAGGACGTTCGAAGCGAGCGTCAATGAATCGACCGCTCGAAGCAGCCGGACGTGGCGTTTTCTCTAACGGCCCAGAGCAGGCCGCTAGGAGGTCAGCGGATACGTCCCCGCCCTATGGAGACCACCTTTCCCGGTTGTCTTTTTTTTCTTCATTTTACCATCTTTCTCTGTATGTGTGTTTCTGAGCAAGGACAAGCCGGCAAGCGCAGTGCGTCGAGTCCATACCACTCTGGCGAGCGGCTGCCGAATTTCTGTAGAGGGCCCAGTGGGCAGTCTCCTTTGTTATGTTCTTCGAAAGTCCAAATCTGTGCGAACATCGGCAGTGTGTGCTCAGTTTTCGGAAGTGCTTGGTCGATTTCGACGCGCCTCTTTCTTGTTATCGATGTGACATTTGTTTTTCTAAGTAAGAGGAGGCTGCTGAAAATTTTCTCGAAAATAAAGAGAGAAGAGGATTTGTCGACTTCCACCCAATGCGTTCACATAGGACAAAGTTCTCTACTTCTTTGTTTCTTTTCTTTTAGATACCGTATCTAACCTGCGCGCTTAGGCAGTGGAAAAAAGATAGGTGGTTAAACCTTATTGAGTCATTCTTTCTAATTTCGTGGTTCCGTGGCGAACCAGGTATGTGGTGCTATCTTCCTTCGATTATGTGGACGGACCTTCAGTTTCTTTCTTTCTTTTCAGTCGCTATTAAAAGGGTTGCGGTGTGTGTGTATATATATAAACGTGTGTGTGTGTGTGTGTGTGTGTGTGTGTGTGTGTGTGTGTGTGTGTGTGTGTGTGTGTGTGTGTGTGTGTGTGTGTGTGTGAGTGTGTGTGTGAGAGTGTGTGTGTGTGTGTGTGTGTGTGTGTGTGTGGTGTGTGTGTGTGTGTGTGTGTGTGTGTGTGTGTGTGTGTGTGTGTGTGTGTGTGTGTGTGTGTGTGGTTTTTATTTATTTAGAGCATCCTGCATGCTGCGCCTGATCTTTTGTTATGTATATAGTAAAGAGTGTCACGAATATCCGGCTAGGCTTTCACATGGGTAGGGTAGTGTTGTTCTATTTCGGTCGTATTATCAGTCACAATAGAAGGCGCTCACTCATCATCAACGGCTTTTACTGCTGCGCGAAGCTGCCGTACATGTATTGCACAAGGGTGTGCGTTTAGTTTACCGTAGTCGTGTTACTCATTGTCGTATATTCACTATGACCTGTATTCGTTATCTGCCTTGCTAGCCGGAGTCATGCTTCCGTAATGAGCTCTTTCAGAGAACAATTATTGCTGTATTTTGGAGTGGTAGTTTCCTCATATTTCGATGTGTTATTCAGTAACGTAAAAAAATAAAACATGAAGTGTCTCACCGTGCTGCAAATGTGGAACACTCCGGGTTTGTTTTAGCCTGACCCCAAGAACCCCCACGACCTACGGTGTTCACAGAGCATAGTCGCCAAACAAATCTCCTAATTATTGCGAAAAGGGGTTTGTGGTTGACACGCATTGATTGAATTCGTGGTCGGCTGAAGGAACAAATATCTCACTCATAAAATAGACCATCCAACCCTGAGTGTTCTTTAGTACCAGATACGTGTAATGAAAGCTAATTGTATTGCTGTTTTTGTTCCTCTCTCTCTCTCTCTTTGTGCCTGCCACAAGGTGGGAGTAAATGAAGTGAAAATTGCTATAAAAGTGGAGGCCCAGCGAAAACGAAGACGCGTACATGCAAGCTGGTTAGGTTAGTGATTCGTCTTAATGAGCTGGTAATAAACAGAGTTTTTCTGCCATACGATTGGAAGACTATTTATTTCCGCCATAACTCGACATCCCCACACTGCATTGAACCAAAATCGTCAATGTCTGCTGTGTTTGGCGCCATCTGCAGGCGAGAAAACGAGCTACTGAATGGCATTTTTGTATGTTTCGGTGTTCAGACGAGCAAGGTATGCAGTATTCATGAATCGAGCAGTGTTTTCAAGCTGGCGGGTACAGATGATGCCGCATCTGTAGAACTCGCAAGCTTTTCTTGAAAGCACTTTTCCTAATTCGTGTTTCGTCAAATCATGCAGTAACGGCGAAGACTACAGCTACCAGGGTGATGCGTTGTGTTTTCTGCCATTGCCCCCAGGTGATGTTTTGCTTCGCAATCCTGCCGCAACTTCGTTCACGGGCATGCGCGGGTTGCGCAATGAACTTTCTCAATATGAAGAAAGAACCCTGGTGTTGAGTTAGTCTCACTGACGGTCATAACGCCGTGGTGTTAGCCCGAGTCACCGATTCCTCGAGAGCACATAACAAGAGCAGCAGCAAATACAACGTCGTGTCAGTTTACGTCTATCACCTGCTTGGCGTTGAACGTGATGGTACCGTACATTCTCGGAAGGTTTCGTGGCGTAACACTAGAGCAATGTAACGCCCCCTAACTTAGCATCCTTCGTACGTCTTCAATCCTTCATCGGTCGACTGTAAGAGGCTTATCGCTTGATTCGAGTGCGTTTGAGCGCGCGAAAGGCCGGTCTCGGTCTCTTTGAAGAAAGAAAAAAAGTTATTAAAAAAATAAATAAAAGGCAGATATCAAAAAAGATTTGCACGGTAGCTTGCTCCAGCCGCCACAAGCCTCTTATGTACCTATACTCCGTATTAAATAATCCCTACTGCGAGAGGTTCGGTCGTTAACCCGAGACACTGCACATAGCATTTGTCAAACACAGCGTCACAGGAGGAGCCTTACGATTCTATAGTTACAAGATGCAGCACTCAGCGAAACGGGAGCAGTGTAGCGAGAAGCTATGTTTAGCGAACCTGTTTTTGGTACGTGCATTCCCGTCAGTTAGAAAAAAAAAAACTGCGCTCTTTGTTGGACGCACTTCTCTTTTGACAAGATGCTCCGGCGCCGGTCGTTTGTGCACACAGTATACGTGTGTGTCCCTTTTCACTGCCAACTCTCCCAATGCTCACCACACCTGTCTCCGTAGTCGTCTCAGTAAGAGTTATGCTCATATCTTTGCGTTGTCTTTTTTTGCTCTGCATGATCTCATATATATAGGCGAGCTAAAGCTACGCTCTTTGATGCAACCGTTGCAGCCCCGAGTCGGCGTCCTCTTTCAATCTAGCATCCCTGAAGAGATTGTTTGTCTGCGTCGGCTGTTTGTGCCAGCAAATGCGAAACCGGCGGTAACAATACCCTCGACCCAACTGCGGCGTACAGCACAATGTCGCGGCGTCGTATTGCGTCTCCATCCTGTTCGGTACCTTCGCGTTGTAACGCCGATTTCGGTGTCACTCAAAGCTCGCCCGCTGCACGCATTTGAGTTGCGCTAATATTATACCGTTTTCCAATTATTCCTACAGTATCTCGTTTCTTGTCTTTACTTTTATGGATTTATTTCGGCCTTACGCATTCTCTGTTTTCGAGGCGGATGCACAGGAGACCAAAACATTCCTAAATGCACGTGGAGTTATTTTAGTTCTTCCTAGCATGTATTCTTGCAAACTTTATTTCGTTTTTTTTGTTTTTGTTTTAAATACGTAGAACTTTTAACTTTCAGACACTCTGTATAATGCTCAGTTCATTCGCCGCGCCCTCTCTGGTCTCGTATATATTGTGCCCCTTCTTTTCGCTTTATTTTTATCCTCTTTCGCTCTTCTGGCTATTCATCTTTGATACACATTGAAGTCACCACTTGGGTTTAATGTTAAATGTGGGTTCTCTCTCCTTACGCATTTCCCTTTTTTTTTTGTCGACATTGAGAATTAAGGGCATTTTTGTAGCACCGTTAGTCTGACAAAAAAAAATGTGTAAGCTTACATCTGTTATAGCTAAGCTGCTTTAATGTTTTAATACTGCTTTCCTCTCAAACAACACGTACAATTACCGCCGTCTGAGTGGTTTTCACTCGGTTTCTTGCTGTGGTGCGTATACTTTGTGCCTTCATTGTTTCAATCTCCGTGTTTGCTTTTTCTTTCATGCTTTTTTTTGTAAGTTCCAAGTTCGGTCGCAATATTTACAGCACGCTTTTGCTAACGTGCCTGAGCTGCATTTTTCTAATAATATATTGCAGCGTAGTGTTCTTGTTGCTACTTGGTTGCCACCGGGAAGACGACACGTACACATGCACGGCAGTTCCACAGTCATTCTCTTAATTTGATTCATTTGGCTTGAGTTTTCCTAATTAGATGCTCTACACGGCTTGCCCATTGCACAACTCTCCGACAAATCTAAGCAGCACTCGCTGCAACCTGCTCTCTTGCTGTTCCCGGCACGACTCCCCTTCGGGTCCCTTCGGAAGCGTCCCGACACCCGATTCCCAGTTGAACAAACCCAATCGGGTGACATGGATTCAAACATAGACACCCAACCGCGGGTGGTCTTCACTAAGTTCAAACCCTGTGGCAGCCGTCCGCCAAAAGAATAGTGATCTGAACTACAACGTAAAAACGTGAAGTAAACTGCCGCGACATCCGTTAACCTCCACCGTGTAGTTCACCCCGCATACCCTAAGGCGTGTAGTGGATGAAGAACCGCCTGGGTTCCCGAAATGGAAGAAAACATCTCGCCGAAAGAAAGACGACGCTGTTACACAACAAAGTCGGCGAAGTACTCAAAGACACCGCCGCAAACCCAGCTTCTGGTCAATGCCGCAACAGGGAAAGGACCAACATTTCGAAAAAAAAAAAGCTCATCAACGTTTACGCGAAAATATGTAATGAATCTTTACTCTTTTTCTTAAACTTCTTCAACTATATTTTAAACCGTTGCTGCAGCCTATAGTGGAGTTTTTATGATGTAAAGTGTCTGGGCCACTGGTTCGGTGTAAGCTGTGGCGGTTGCACTTTGTTGAGGTGTCGAAATGCAGAACCGCTCGAGTAACGAACGTATACGATTCTCGCTTGTAATAAGTACAATACTGTCACTCTGGATCCAAAGCACACCGTTACATCGTGCCCATTAACTAGCTCGCTGTTCTCGCACTTGAGACGGCATCATTGATTTGTGTTTTTTCAACACTACGTAGCCGAAAACGCCGTGTTCGCTGTGTTTGCGTTGGTGTAACCTTTACAGAGCAGATGTTTTTTGGGCTGGTAATGAGATGCGTAATGCAACGCCCAGGAGTGCCCGGGCTTCGGAAAAGAAAACGTAGACCTCGCGCTTTGCTCAAGTTAGATGCATGTGGCGTTTGTGCATTGCGGTAAGGCATGGGAGAGGCTCGTTATTGCCACCTAGCAACGCGAGAACTTCGCGATTCCTTTGTGCAATCTTTGGCTTTCATGTTTGAAGCGTGAGCACCGATTCTCCCATGTCCTCTTGAAACATGCTAATATGAAAAGGTGGTGTGCGTGGGTGTATTCTCGTGCGTGCGCTAGCCAAGAAGGATGCATAAGTACAAAAAAGGAACTTTGATATCCGTGACATCGCTAATATAGCACAACATGACGGCGATCATTATGAATTCCAGCATTCATCGCGAGCGATTGCTTGTAATGAAAAGGGCATCTGCATGCTTGCCCCGCCGCGGTGGTCTAGTGGCTAAGGTACTCGGCTGCTGACCCGCAGGGCGCGGGTTCGAATCCCGGCTGCGGCGGCTGCATTTCCGATGGAGGCGGAAATGTTGTAGGCCCGTGTGCTCAGATTTGGGTGCACGTTAAAGAACCCCAGGTGGTCTAAATTTCCGGAGCCCTCCACTACGGCGTCTCTCATAATCATATAGTGGTTTTGGGACGTTAAACCCCACATATCAATCAAATCATCTGCATGCTTCGAGATATGCATCGTGCCGAACATTGATATCACATGAAAGGAAAGCGTGTAGTGCCGCATTATTTCACCACACATTGGTGCCTCTTCAAAAGAAAACCAGTGGATGGGTATTAGCTCGACTTTTGTGCATTGGGTAATATAGATTTATGATGCTGTTTCTCAGAAAGCTCGCGAGACAAAAGTTTCTTTTTTTTTTCTGGTTATGTAATACGCATTTCAGCGTATGAATTTCGAGGAACGTCCAATATTATCGTGTCGCTATGTATCGTACGACTGCGCCTTGTCATCTTCGATTTCCGTCGTTATAATGTGTTTCACGGTGATTGTTCCTTCTTTACTCATTCTTGAGTTCAGATTAATCTTTTCTATTCAGCCTGGTCAAACTTGCCGCCCTTGTCAGTGGGCGTACCTAACCATACAGTCATTGATTACCTACGTTCAAGATTGCAAGGACTAAAATAGGATATTAGCAATGTTGCTTTTGTTCGCGAAGCGCTGTTCTCCGGTTATCTGACCGCCATTGGCGGGCGTTTCGCAACGAGGGTTTTCTAGTATATGAAAAAAAAACACACTTATATTACTTTTCCAGTGAGTTTCATTCAACACGGACGAAAACTTTTGTTATTGGATTGTCGCGTGGCTCCTGCGAGATATTACTTCGCAGGTGCATTTGCCGACGGCAGCTGCCTGAAAACTTGTAGGAATAGCGTCTGCTTCGCATTCGTTGTCTAAAAGGCACATTGCGTGGTGCAGTGTAGAAGACAGCTTATCTCTAGAGGCAACCATTGAAAACGCCAATGATTCGGGCCAACTTGACGGTCGGTCCAGCTAATGCAAGTTATGAAGACATAGCGGTTGTTTGGTCTTTCTTGTCTTTGTTGTATGAATGTACACCACATACCCGAATTCGCCCCCTTTGAAAGGAACATAGGTCTCGTATCACTAATAATGACTGCTCAGTCCAAATACAACTACTTTGTGTTTGGCCTTATTTGTGCCTTCAGCGATGACCGTAGATGTCTACGGTGTGGTGGATTATTAAATACAGGCACTTAACCAGAATGAAAAAGTAGGCGCTGCTCAGGTTTTCAGGCTTTCAAAAAAAAAAGTGTGAACGCGCAATGCTTCGACAAATATTCACCTATAATATGTACTAACATAGACATCCATAAATGCACATGCACAGTATTAACACGTAAAGATGCTTTAGTAACGGCTGATGCTGTTGTTATTTACCACTTATTTCTCATCCACGCGTCCATGGCTCGTCAAAGAACGAACTGAAACATAGTGGACATCAAATAAACGGGCCCGAGCGCAAAGAGCGTTGCGTCAAGCCCGACTCCGACTTCTGCTGACAAGGGTAACCTTCGAGACGTTTCAGCGGCTCACTCTTCGTGCGTTGTATTTATTAATAACGCAGCCGGTACCAGTAGACGCAAGAATAATGAGCTCCGTGACGGCTCGCCGCTTATCGTTGATTTATTCATGCGTCTCGCCACACTGGACACTCTCCCGATCGGGTTGGACGAGTCCTCTGTGAGGCGCCGCGCATATAACTTGTCAGAACTTCGGCGCCTTATAAAGAAGCGGATGTTCTGGTTTGTCGGTCTGGCTAAAGCTTCGTTGACGGGCTGGTTAAACGTCTAAGCACTTAACTAGGGTCTCAAGTAAACCACACAGACATGTTCCTCGATGTTCAATAGTTCCACGCCTGTTTGAAGCGGGCTGCATGCATTTGAACCGTTCGCGTGAATATTTAAAAGGGTTTCCAATTCCATTTCTGCATATTTGCATATTCACTTGGCACTGGCAGGAAGCACGAGTCAGCTACGAAAGACAAAAGATGTTAACTCAAAACAAACGAAACTGCAGGTCAAGTGATCGATACGTAGATTCGTTGAAGTCTGCGTTAAAGTTCAGTAAATGTACGCATGAAATGCGTGATTCTACTTTTGGCATGTGTTTCTTGGGTCAAACACACAATGCACCTTAAAGTTTCTGAAATGTAGTCATTAGAGAAGATTGCGAGACACATCGGCAGTGCCTCTATGTAAACATGCCCCGCCGCTGGTGGTCTAGTGGCTAAGGTACTCGGCTGCTGACCCGCAGGTCGCGGGATTCGAATCCCGACTGCGGCGGCTGCATTTCCGATAGAGGCGGAAATGTTGTAGGCCCGTGTGCTCAGATTTGGGTGCACGTTAAAGGACCCCAGGTGGTCGAAATTTCCGGAGCCCTCCACTACGGCGTCTCTCATAATCATATGGTGGTTTTGGGACGTTAAACGCCACAAATAGAATCAATCTGTGTAAACATTGCACAACACAATATATAGCAGGGCCTCTGTGCGTTTTTTTGTGTGTGCTTTCTTATAGCTTGTTGTCCAGTGAAGCGAAGCAATGCTGTACACACATTTGCGCGAGGCATTAGGAAACGTGGTCTAATGAACATGACTCCGCTAATCTTCTCCATCATGTATTTCAAACGTATGTAGCTACACGTGGTCGAAGCTAGTCTAAATATGCATGAAATAGAGAGGTAGTTATTGAAAGTTTCTTATTGAAGATTGCAGTGTCTAGTCGGCGTATATTGGGCAGCATGTTCTGAGGAGACTGTAATGTAGAGAAATAAATATCTGTATGCTTATGCCGCCGATGTATAATTGAAAAATGAGAAAAAAAAAGTGTGGTCTGATGATATTGGCGATATTAGTGGCCAAGACAACCAAGAGAGGCAGGTAGTGTCAGTGTATCCTGATGGGTTATGCGAAAAAGAGACAATAACTAAACGAATCAGGAATAAATGAGCGATCTCTCAATTTTCTGTATGCCCGATATTGGAGATGACTGACACATTGTTTTTGGTGTGCTTAGAACTATGGAGAGATCGAAACGAAGTGACAGGTTATAGCCATGTGGATTTGGGGTTAGCAAAGAGGCAGGCTTAGTGGGAGATGTTGAGAAAGACAGAAAAAAAAAACGCACAGTAAAAAACTGGAACAGCTCTCCTAATATGAGATTTTATCTACCGTAGGCGAGACGCTCCCTGGATTTCGTGCCGACCGGTTGTGCGCCCGCGCGCTCCGCGCGCTCGCGACCTTCGGCGTCATCGTAGCGCTGGCCGACTGGGCTCGTCCTACGTCATCTCCTGTCGCCGACGACCTTCGACGACAGCGCAACTCTGATTTACTGGTCCTGCTCTACGCCATCTACAGACGCCGACACCATCTCTCGCAAGTGTACCCCGTCCTCGGACTCCAGTGACCGTTCTTCCATCTTTCCTGTCTCTCCTATCCCCTCAGTTTGTTGTTGCTTCTTCTTCCTCTTTCCTATACCTTTACTTCTACCCTTTTATCCCTCCTTACCCCCATCCCTTTGTGAGCTCTGTGGCGGTGTCGCTCACTGAAGCAGACAATAACGGGGCTCACTTTTCTCTTCCTTTCTCTCAAGAACCACTTCATCTACCGTAGGCTGACAAATTGCTGAAAACCGCTGTCGTGCTTTTCAGGTCTTCTAGTAGGAAGGTGGTTTCGGCCTGTGCATCATACTTTAAAAAAAAAAAGGGGGGGGGGGGGGGCTTTTTATCCAACACGTACAACACGACTAAGAATGTTATTGTACGGGCATAGAGAGAACCACGAAACCTGCAATCACTGTTTTGTTTTTCTTTTTTTTTTCGTTGTTTCCCTCGAAATCAATTCGCAGCGACGAAGGCGTACTGGCTTCGCTTCTGTCATTCATTCATTCTGCGAATGGACCTTTTGAAGCGCACACGGGAGATGAGGGGCAGCGTTAACAGGTCGTAGCGGCGAGACCAAAGCTATACGTCGAGATGAAAGTGGTGCAACAACGCAACACTATGGCGAACTCAACACTATAGTGTTTCGGCGCTTCATTTTTGCCCAGTCGAAAGCCCTGCGCGAAGCACCACCTCTCTTCTCCGCGGTGAGTTGTTTCAGCTGCCTTTTAGGCGGGCTTTTCCCATAATCAGTGGTTGGTCGCCTCGTACAACGCTGCCTTGGTCGCGAACTTTAGCGTTCTCGCCATGAAAAAGCCTCTTTGATGTTCCAATCAGTGGAGCAGCTGCTGCGCCGCAGCTGCCCCGCTCTCTCTCATATATGTCGTTAGGCACTGCGCTTCATCAAGCGAGATGAACAGTACGTCGTAAAGAAAGACGAAAGAATCTCGTAACAATGTTCTCATCATCCGCATGGGCTTTTGTATGTTGTAACTCGTTGCATACATCTAAATACTTCTTGTATTTATTTATTACTCTCCACTTCGTGATTACGCGTTCTTTTGGTGTATTTAGCGGACGAGTTGAGAAGGAATCCGTGAACTCTGTAGGCGTCCGACGAAGCGGCGAGATAGCGTTGGGTGCTCCCGAATTTAAATTATCGACCCCCCTTCGCTTCTGCAACAAACCCGAGATCCGTTGTATTAAGCTGCTGTATTCTTTGCGGCTATGTTTTTTCTTTTCCTTCTTACTTTTGATCTGCCGTCCACGCTTGCGATCTTCTCGCGTTTCAGATTCGTTTCACGAAAAAATAAATAAAAGAAAAGGTCTAGGGAGCGGCGCGGACAAATGATGTGATGTGAGATCGCGCTGTCCCGCGCCTTTAGGCAAAATAATAGAGTTCAAGATACGGTGAAAAAAAAAGAAAAAACAAAGAGGAAAGGGTCGTTAGGAGCGACGGCCTCTGCAACATGCCTTAAATTTTATTTTTTTTTTCTTCGTTCCAAGATTTTTTTCTTACACTGCTCGTTTCTGCCTTTTCTTTGGTCTTTTCTTTATCTCCTTAAGCCGCTGCATTTTCAAAGGTGCTTTTTTTTTTAAAGCTTCGTGTTAGCTCGCCTTGGAACAGGAATCTTTGCTGGATTAATCTGGTAAATTGGCTCGAGTGCCTGTGCTTGCTGGGCTTATTATCTGGGTTTTTTTTTTTTTTTGCTTCAGCTATTTCTTTATTTCACGTTATGTTTTTTTTTCTCGCCTCCCAGGCTTCTCGCTTGTTAGCAAAAGCGTTCTCAGCAGCTCAGTTTTCTCGCTCGTTAAAACTCTCGCACGGTAAATTTACTTATTTTTTCCGTTTTCACCAAACAAACCGAAAGGAAAAAAAATACTGCCGTGGAGAAAGTGGAGAAATACCAATTAATCATCTTCATCGCAAGAAGGTACCGGCAATAGGCGATGTTTTCTCGTCTCCTCATTTATTTTTTTGCCTCTTCATTTCACTTATGATTATGATGATGATACTTGGATCATTGTCACCTACCTACTCTGGCGGATCAGCCATGATTCAGGTGGATCATACATACTGAATTTATCTGTCTTATCAAACTCTTCTTCTTCTTCTTCTTCTTCTTCTTCTTCTTCTTCTTCTTCTTCTTCTTCTTCTTCTTCTTGTTCTTGTTCTTGTTCTTGTTCTTCTTCTTTTTCTTCTTCTTCTTGTTCTTCTTGTTCTTCTTCTTCCTAATAATAATAATAATAATAATAATAATAATAATAATAATAGAAGTAGTAGTAGTGGTAGAAATACTAGTTGTGTTCTTCTTGTCATACTACTACTACTACATTGTTTTCCCCTCAAAACTATGGTGCGTACCCACTCTGGGGCATGGGCCAAGAATGCTTATTTGAAGATTTAAAAAGTTATTCAAAAATGTGAGGTGATGAGGTGATTTTAGATATAAATGAAGAAACAAATGAAATGACAATAATAGATAATACATTAAATTCGGACTACGAGTAATATACTATTCGGCTCGTATTGCAGACTGCAGTATTAACCTGATCGAAACAATTTTGAAAGGGTTAGTTAAATTTTACCGCATTTAATTAACAAAAATTTTGTAAACAAGATTTAAATTGTACTCGTTTAGTAGTTGGAATGAAATTGCACAAACCATCCAAGACATCCCTGCGGTGGTATCCCAAACTTGAGGCACCAAAACTTGTAATTGCTTTATTTAAGGTTAAGGCTATATTGGAAAGAGGATTAATGAGCTTTTCTAATATATGAATATCTGCGACTTGACAAAAAGTAATGTGCAACATTTCAAATTATCCGCAGAATCGGCAGAGGGGAGATATCGTCAGACCAGCCCTGTGTAAGTATAAGTTTAATGGGGGAACATGGCATCAAAATCTGGTGAACGTAACTTCTGATTTCCGTGATTGGCTCCATTGAGACTTCCGTGGGAAGTTTGTGCGCTTCTTTTTGTCCATGTTGTTATTGATTCCATTCTATCGGTCTGAATAGCTAATTTTCTATATCTGATTGTGGTGAAGTATTCATGGTTTTTTTTTATTTATATTGGGGGAACGTAGGCTATTTTAGGGCCGGCTGTCTCAGCATCATGACAGTAATGTAAAAGATAAACGCACAAACAAGAAAATTTAGAAAAAAAGAAAAAAAACTAATCAGAGTCACTATGTACCTCTGCTTAGTTCCTTTTCTTCTTTTTGTCGTAATTGTTTGTTATTTTGTTTGTTTGTTTGCTTGCTTGCTTGCTTGCTTGCTTGCTTGCTTGCTTGCTTGCTTGCTTGCTTGCTTGCTTGCTTGTTCGAGTCTTACAAAATGTGGCACATACCCACTCTGAGGAATCGGCTAAGATTTTGTAGTTTTAAATTTTGTTTGTTTGTTTGAGTCTTACAAAATATGACACATGTATACACACTTTGGGGGATCGGACATGTTTTCTTCTTCTTTAGCGTTGTAATATAGGCAGAAATGAACAGTACAAAGTGACATACCCTAATTTACATCAACGATATAAACAAAAAACTTCTTTCAGTTTAAGTGGCTGAGTAGAAAAACTTTCAGTTGGATTCGTGTGTGGTAGGAAGCTGGTAATTAAAAAGTGGCAACCACAATTCCACGCTGTAATAGTTACTTTATCAGCCATCGGCTGCCTCCTTTGTTACTTGACCATTCTGTTAGCTAACACGGAGTACTGTAAAGCAAATCTTTGGGTTAGAGAATAATCACCTATCAGCCAGCCATGAAGTAGGGAGTATTTGCAAATAACACGGGCTGCCGCTTTGTCTGTCGCCCTCTCTCAAAGGGTTAGGACGTTACGGAAAGAAGGGTTCACCCTGCTTTAAGAACATTCTATTTTTATTTCCTTAAGGCTATCCTCAGTTTGTTTAGTGTTATATTGGTAGCATAAACTTCTAATTATTGTCGTACAGGCAATCAGTGTCCAGATACATGAGACAAGAGGTAACCCATGAGGCGTAGTACAGGATTGCCATCTCAATAATCTAAGAGAACTGTTAGATGTTGTATATGACGTATGCCGGGCTCACGGATACACACTCACTACACATGCACACAGAGATAGAGAGAGAGAGAGAGAAAATTGGAGATTGTGATGTGGTTCTTGAAGCGATTGGTTCCACGAGCTTTTCCGCCGCTGTTATTATCCATGGTAATCATCTATTAATAACGTGGTCGCTGCATCGTTTTAATCATTGACGCAGTGTGTGAAAAGTTTCATATCTATCTTATTGTCTGAGTGTGATTGTCGTTTTTGTTTTACTTTTTCCCACAAAGTAAAAACATATAAATTGACACATAGTGTCGAAATTAGGGCTGTTCAGGTTGGCAGTAACGCTATACTGCTGCGAGAACAATATCTGAGGTCTCATTTCTATTTTCCTGCCTCGCTTTGTTCAGAGGCCAGGCGCCGGCAGCTATGCTCGTATTTTGTTTTCTTTTTTTTTTTACTTGTGTTCGTACTTTCTTTTATTTTCCGTCTCTTTCTGTTCGCCGAGATTGCTTCCATTTTCCGCGGCCATTTTATTTTGTCTGCCCATGATGAGATCTGCTTCCGCGAAGGCCTTCTCAAGAGGGACAGCAAGAAGAATATAATATTCGAATATCGGCACGAACAGCCCTCTGGTAGTCATGAAGAATAAGAGAAAAAACTCATTACTCTGCCCGCTCACCTGTTGTTTGCGCCAAGCATTCTTCCTCGAATTCGGTCTCGTTTAGAGCGTTTGTTTGTTTGTTTGTTTGTTTGTTTGTTTGTTTGTTTGAAAATGTGGCACATACCCACTCTAGGGGATTGGCCAAGAAAGCGTAGCGTACCTTTTCTATGAGTATTACAGCCGCGCCGCGGTGGTCTAATGGCTAAGGTACTCGGCTTGATTGATTGATATGTCGGGTTTAACGTCCCAAAACCACCATATGATTATGAGAGACGCCGTAGTGGAGGGCTCCGGAAATTTCGATCACCTGGGGTTCTTTAACGTGCACCCAAATCTGAGCACACGGGCGTACAGCAATTTCGCCTCCATCCAAAGTGCAGCCGCCGCAGCCGGGATTCGAACCCGCGACCTGCGGGTCAGCAGCCGAGTACCTTAGCCACTAGACCGCCGCGGCGGGGCTAAGGTACTCGGCTGCTGACCCGTAGGTTGTGGGATCGAATCCCGGCTGCGGCGGCTGCACTTTGGATGGAGGCGAAATTGCTGTACGCCCGTGTGCTCAGATTTGGGTGCACGTTAAAAAACCACAGGTGATCGAAATTTCCGGAGCCCTCCACTACGGTGTCTTTCATATTCATATGGTGGTTTCGGGACGTCAATTTCCACGCATCTATCAATATATGAGCATTACAACTTCGTTTATGAGCGACCTAATAATAAAATACAAAGAATACAAGAAAAACCGTACATAAATAGAGAAAAAGAGAAAAAAAGCATTTGAGATATTTTTGACATTCGAGACTATGAGATGACAGCACAGCGGCGTTTACTTCACCAAAGCATTCATAACCTAGGTGATAAAAGACTTTTTGATGTGACACAATGTACTAGTACTTACTAAAGTAGAGATTTACAAGGCAAGCCTGACTTTTTCGAAGCCTGAATCAAATCGCAAACCGCATTGAATGCATCCTTGGGGCAATGTCCCAAAACTGAGGCACCAAAGTTATGCACAGTTTCTCCCGTCAAATTAGCCCCTATTTCAAAAATGGAATAACTGTAAGCCTTTTTCTAAGTAGCGGGTATCGGTACATGACAGAAAATATTGTTCAATTGTTTCTATTTCTCCACAGAATGCACGGAGAGGTGATATCACTTGATCACCCCGGTGTAAACACAGATTTAGAGGGGGGACATGGCATCGAAATTTAGTAATAACTTCGAGCTCTCTGGACGACACCACTGAGGTTGACATGGTAATTTGAGCTGGTTATATGCAGTCAATGTAGTTATTGTTTCCATTATATTAGTGCAAATTGTTTGTTTCCTATTTCTTATCGCGGTTATATATTTTACTTCTAGAAGTACTGATATTATTAGGCCATCAATAGCTGCTCGTGCTAATAAATCGGTCAATTCAGTCAACCTTAACCCGCATTGACCTGGAACCCCTAATAACTTCAGGTGTTTCAACTGCAGCTGTACTAATGTTCAGAAGTCCCTTAGAGGTAAAGATTTTTCAAAAGCTGTAAGAACTGCACACACTGCATCTGTCATTAGCTGTTTCTGTCATCTGTCATTCGCTGCATCTGAGTGCGCTGTTTTCATTTGACGGAAATTTTCGAAGTGCGGAGATAACCGCCTTGAGCTAAGCTTCAAAAACTGGAGTAAAATCAGGCAGTCTCACTGAGAAGGACCAGCCAAGCAAATCCGAGGAAATATCTACGCCTGCATTTTCATTATTAACAGAGGAATCTGTGGCATTATATTATTTGTTTCTTCATGGACCAGGTAATCTATCAATCAATTATTCAAATAAAAATCTTAGCTTTTGGGGGAAATTTCATCATATTCTATTATATATTACAATTTGAGCCATCAGTGTCAGTTACACTTCTATAATGTCCACATTTATACTTTCTGTTTTTTTTTTTTTTTTTGAGCCAACATTACCTGAGTTGTGTGAAACCATGGCCAATAAGCAAGAAAGAAGGCGTCTGGTTCTGAGATAAGGACATATTGAGATCTTCTTGCCAGTAAGATTTTTTTGTCTTTATTTTTTTCCCTTTTGTGTGCTTAACTAACCCCGGCTAGTGCACCGTCTACGTCGCTACTTCTATTTGTTCTCTTTTCGCGCGTCCATTATGCGAATGTTTTGTTCCTCTGTCACGGTGAACGTGAAGTTCTCAGCAGTCATTTTCGTAGTTGTCATGGATGCGATGTTATTATTTCCACCTTAAAGGTCCCTCATCTCGAAGGTGGCTTGAAGCGTCGCTGTTTTTGGGCCATTTATCAAAACGTTTGTCACTCCGCTTACTTGGTTGGATAATGCAGGAAACGTGGGTGGTTACCTCGCTTTGAAAACAAGCATATAGGTGTTGGAGCATCTATTACGACAATCGCGGTTCGCGATTAGGAGCGCGTGCAACATGAAGAGGAGCACGCGAGCGTGAAGATTGATCTCTTGGCCCTCGCTGTTATACACGACAAGCGCTCAAAGTTTTCTCGTGGTCTGGGTTTGTGTTTTGTTGACAGCGGTTGTTTCTGAAGTTCATCTTTGAGCAACATCGCAACAGTGTCAGCATATATACGGACAGTATACAGACAGACGGCGGCCTTTTCATTTAACTGTATATACGGACAGTATACAGACAGGCGGCGGCCTTTTCATTTAACTGTCCCTATTCCAACTTTCTTCGGCTGTGACGTGTTCCAGAACGAACATACACCAACCGTCGCCCAATTCGCGATTCTGCTTCAACACGTCCTGGAACAGTCGCAGGAGAAGCATATTTATATGCACAGTCAATTCTGCGTTTCAGTTTCAGTCTGCTGTGTTGGATCAGCGGCTATAGTATGTGGTGTAGGCTGCTGACGCAAATGCCATGTGTTCGATCTCGGCTGCTGGGGTCGCATTTCAGGGGCAGCAAAACGGGAGAGGCCCGTCTGTACTATGCGATGTCAGTGCATGGTGTAACACCAGATGGTTGAAATTTCTGAAGCCTCCCCCTCCCTGAAATACGGAGCCTCTCAGAACCATATCGTGCATTCGGGGTGCAAAACCTAAGACTTCATTTTATGTCTTCAATTTTCAAGCGAAGCTTTCACGAGTTTCCGATTTTGGTGATGTTGGTGGTGGCTCAGGTTAGGCAAACCTCTGTACCGACGAATCTACGGAACTGCAGGTGCAGGTGCTAAGGTACTCGGCTGCTGACCCGCAGGTCGCGGGTTCGAATTCCGGCTGCGGCGGCTGCATTTCCGATGGAGGCGGAAATGAAGGAGGCCCGTGTGCTCAGATTTTGGGTGCACGTTAAAGAACCCCAGGTGGTCGAAATTTCCGGAGCCCTCCACTACGGCGTCTCTCATAATCATATGGTGGTTTTGGGACGTTAAACCCCACATACCAACCAACTGCAGGTGCAGGTGAATGAGACCCCCAAAGGTGTGCCGGTGGCATGCCTATTTGAGTGCGCCATTTTCCAACAAACTGTGTTTTCTTTGTGTTAGGCTTGTCAGTGTTAGGCCGTTTACAATATCGAAATCTGCTCTTATACCAAAGACACTCGTTCTTACACGCTGTCACATTTTATTCTTGCCTTTTGTTGTTGTATATCAAAGCGTCACACTCTCTGTGCCAAGAGCAACAACATTAAGTGTTGCGCTGCTATGCACGTGGGTAAAGGTCCAATCGTTGCACGGAGAAAGAAAAAAAATCTGAGCATTGCGCGATACGACGAAAAAAAACAACAAAAAAAACACAGCAGCTTCCTCGGGAACGCATGCGCCAAGCTTTGCTTGCCAGCATTTTTCCGAGACTCGGTTATTTTTTCCTTCATATGTTCTTTTTCCTTCTAAGTGGATTTTTTCTCTCTTTGTCTCAACCTAAGTATTTTTCCGCGCGCACCGAGATATTCCTTTTGCTGTTAACGTTTCTACCTTGTATCGCATCATTGTCTTCAGTGCACGCGAAATGGTGTATTCCCTGAAGATGCGCCGGCTTTAATTAATCTACCGATATCTACGAAACAATTACACACTACTGTTCGTACTTGCGTGATTGCAATTTTCGCCTTCACTGGAGAAACCAGGTGTAATATGTTAGCCGCGGCTTACCGGAGGCAGAGCTAAAGCGGGTTCGATAAAATACGATGCTAGTGAAAGGAAACGGTTATAAACCGAGAGATAGCTCGGTCGGCTGCGCTGTAATTACGAAGGGAACAAAGGGCCTGAAGTGCGTGAAGAAAAAAAACTTACATTGATTCATTTTATTATAGGTAACAAACAGGCATCTAAAAAGCGTTCGCCGTTCGATATCAATTTATAGTCATCCATACATTTATAAAATAGCAATTAAAAATTCATGTCGATCTGTTTTTTATCGCTGTAGCGATGCCTGCGTGTAATTATGATACTGACGACAACAATGATGGTGATGACAAGGTTGATGATGATAATCAATAATTTAAACCGCTCTTCTTTTTTTTCACCTTCAGAAGAAGAGACGGGGCTAGAAGCTGGGGTGCTGCTTGGCGCTAGCTGGTCCTGGTTCCTATGCAGCTGACAGCGAACCACTGCAGAACGTCGCAAATCACAGCTCTTGAGAACGAATTGATGCTTTGAACTAAATGTACTTTCAAGAAGAACCAAAAACTCGTGCACACAAGCGTCTACACTTCCACTTTTATATATCACTACAAAGAAGTGTATAATAAAGAAAACATGCTGGGCTACTTGGTTCATGCTATGCATATGGCAATAACGCAACACAAGGCAAAGTCACACAAACAAAAGGCACGGAAAAGACCGTCAACCCAGGTCTACTCGAATAAACGTTTCTTTTAATACAGCGCAGCTAGATGTGCATTTAAAGTTGCGCAGATCTGATAGAACCACATGTTTATGTAATCTTGCTCCCCCCCCCCTAAAAAAATGTTTCCTCTGCCAAACAAATAAAACACTTCGCAACTTAGATGACGAATCCGTCACTGCTCTCACAAAGTACATAAACGAATGCTGGGAGAAGGGCGCCATACCCCAGCAATGGAAAACCGCCAAAATCATATTAATACCCAAGCCGGGCAAAAGCCGCTCATCGGAAATCTCAGGCCCATTTCACTGACGTCCTGCATTGGAAAGCTCATGGAAAAAGTAATTTTAACGCGTCTCGTCAGATACATGGACGACAACGAGCTATACCCACACACCATGATCGGCTTTCGACCAAGACTCTCGACGCAAGACGTCATGTTGCAGCTAAAGAATCAAATCATAGACGCCGAAACGCACACCCTGGATACAAAAGCCATTCTGGGCCTTGACCTGCAGAAGGCATTTGATAACGTCACCCACGAGGCCATATTGCGCAACTTGCAAAACCTACACGTAGGTCGGAGAGTGTACGATTACATAAAAGATTTTCTCACCAACCGTAAAGCTACAATCATGGCCGGGGAAGCGGAATCCGAAGAATTCGTTCTAGGCAACAAGGGAACACCACAAGGTTCGGTGCTTTCCCCTTTCCTATTCAACGTGGCGATGCTTGGTTTACCCTCAAAGCTGGAACGCGTCGAAGGGCTTCAGCACAGTATCTATGCGGATGACATCACCCTATGGGTGACGGGCGGGAGCGACGGTCACATAGAAGAGATTTTACAACAAGCAGTAAATACGGTAGAGCGATACGTGGAGAACAATGGCCTAAAATGCTCTCCTCAAAAATCGGAGTTATTACTCTACAGACCTACAAGCAGAGGTCGCAAGCGCATTCACGAACGACACAACATCACAATCTTAGCAGGAGGTTGCCCAATACCTCAGGTACAACACATAAGAGTTCTGGGACTCCGAATATCCGAGAACGGACATAACGGGGAAGCAATAAAGTTCCTGGATAACAACACCCAACAAACCATTCGAATGATTCGAAGAATCGCCAACAAAAACTACGGCGTGAAAGAACACAACTTAGTGCAGCTCATCCAAGCCTTCGTCGTCAGCCGCATAGTGTATGTGACCCCATACCTCAAGTTGCAAGTGGCGGAAAAACAAAAGATAGAATGCATAATTAAAAAAGCATATAAGCAAGCCCTCGGATTACCGATCACCACGTCTAACGAAAAGTTCGAAGCGTTAGGAATGCATAACACGCTAGATGAGCTTATTGAGGCTCATATGATAGCGCAATATGAACGACTCGCGCAAAGCAACACGGGAAGACACATCCTGCACAAACTTGCAATAACGTACGCTGGCCAAAGCGGCAATAAATACGATATCCCAAAAGAAACCAGAGAGCGCATCATAATACTTCCGTTACCCAGAAACATGCACCCCGAACATCACCGGGAGCGGAGGAATGCAAGAGCGAGAGCACTGCACAAGAAGTTTCAACATGACGCGGACGTGGTATATGTAGATGCAGCCGAATATACAGACGGTCGACACATGGCAATAGTCGCTTCAAATCAAGCGGGCCACCTGCTTGCTAGCGGCACCATTAAAACAGGAAATTCGGAAATTGCTGAAGAAACGGCCATAGCGCTGACGCTTGCGTCCACAAGGGCCAGCGTCGTAATCAGTGATTCTAAAACCGCGATTCATAACTTCGCTAACGGAAGGGTCTCGAAAGAGGCGTTAAGAATCTTAAATAACTTTCGCGGAGAGCGCGACGTTTATGTTATATGGACGCCCGCCCACTCCTCCCTCCCGGGCAATGAAACCGCACACACCCTAGCTCGAGAGTTAGCGAGCCGAGCAGGGGCAGGAATGACGCGGAGCCCGCGTGCGGAGAGAGACCGCATGTTCAGTTACAACGAAATTACCAAGCACTACAGATTAGGGAGGCAGCATTACCCGCCACCACACTCCTCATTAAATAAGCAGCAGGCGACAGCGTGGCGCCTATTACAAACAAACACGTTCCCAAACCCAATCGCTTATAATCACTGTTACCCGGACCTCTACTCAGACAGATGTAAACACTGCAATCAGCGGGCGGACCTCCAACACATTATCTGGGCTTGCCCCAACATCGTGAAGGGGCCAAACACATACATGAATACGGAGCAGTGGGAGACCGCGCTGCTAAGCTCAAGCATCGAGGACCAACTACAGGTCATCAGGCAAGCCGAAGATGCCGCTAGGGCCCAAGGACTCCTAGCTGCCATCTAAGGGAGGGGAGTCAACTCCTCTAACACTTGCCGTTTCAATAAAAGTTGTTTCTCTCTCTCTTCCTCTGCCGCACGCGAGGTGACTGACGCATCGCTGACACAGACGTCTTTTGTCACATTCACAAAATAGGACTTCATTAATTCACGTGCCAAAGTGTTCTTGCTTCTTCCGAGCACGCGAGGCTTTGCAATATACGCTACTGCGATTGTTGGGACGTATTGTGTGAATCCTGCGCGTTCGGTCCGGATCCTGCACCGCATTGTATCGCAGCCGTATGCACTTTGCATGGTGAACTCGTTAGCTGCGTACAGAGTTATGCGTACGAACATTTCTCCGGGAAAGCGAGCTCTCAAGCGTAAACATCGCGACAACGCGCATCCATCTCACGTGCGTGTTTATTGCACCGCACTATCGCGAGTAGGCTCAGCGATACAAGTGGTAGAGGGACTACACTAGTTTTTTTGCGGCATCTATGCGTGCTAGCCTAATAGTTTGACCTCTATTTCCTTCTCTATTTTCCATTTTCCTCTTCCCACGTGTAGGGTAGCGAACCGGGTTCAACCTAGTTAGCCTCCTTCCCTTTCGTTTTACTTTCTCTCTCTCTCTCTCTTTTGCGGCAGCCCCACAGCGCTCGTGTTTTGGACAAACTTTGCCAACTGGCTCGCTTCTATATGCGCTGTTGGAATATAAAATGTTGATATATAAAAGAAAGCAAAACCCCGGAAATCCAGACCCTCTAGAGCCGACACCTCATTAGGGCTGAGCCCGTGTTTACGTGTCGTCGTTTTAACGAAGTCGTGATACAGAGGACCAGGTGCGGCTGAAGAGACGAGGGTGATTACGCTCCGTCTATCAGCGCTTATGGCCTGATACCTCTGCCAAATCATAATAGGCTTTCCTTCTATACCTGTGTTCTGTCTTTTTTTTTTTCATTTGTAGAAGCGCAGTGCTATGGCGCAAACGTACTTCACTGCATCCTTTTGTCACTCCTAACTGTGCTTTTGCAATATATCTTCGTAATAACAACGGCGAAAGCTCGAAGTCGAGTAGTTCTCTCTTTTTCCTTTTTTATACGGTGTATCCGCCGAAAAAAAAGCTATCCTTATCGGAGCATCACTAAAGTGGATCGTGTCGCGTATTGGAAGCCCGGTTCTCTCGATGGGGTTGTATCCACGTAATTGTCGCTTTAGCTCGCTTTAGGTCCTCGTTGTGTCGGCGTCGCATTGTATGGAACAAAGTGCATCTTAGGCAAGGCTATATGGTGGCGCAGTGGTTACTTGTTTTTTTTTTATATATACTTGGGTTCTTGGCCCATCTTGGCTCCCTTTGATCTGCGAGGCCACTCACTTTGCCTTTGCGGCTTCAAACCGAATCAAACGAACAATGCACTTCGAACAGTGCAACGACTTCGAAGAGTTGTCCTTTCAAGGACTCCTTTTTATTGTTGTCTATCATTCGCCTTGATAATGAAGTGAGCTGTTTTCTCTTTTTTCCTTTTTGTATCTTTTCATGCGCCAGGCTGCAAGTTAACGGATTTTCTTTAATTCAAGAAAACAGTGTCCATCTATCTATCTATCTATCTATCTATCTATCTATCTATCTATCTATCTATCTATTTATCTATCTATCTATCTATCTGTCTGTCTCTCTCTCTATCTATCTATTTATCTATCTATTTATCTATTGTGTCTGTGCATGGATGCACACATGCATGCATACATACATGCATACATACATACGTACATACATACAGGCATACGTACGTACATACATGCATACGTACATGCGTACGTACATACATACATACATACATACATGCGTACATACATACATACATACATACATACATACATACATACATACATACATACATACATACATACATACATACATACATACATACATACATACATACATACATGCGTACATACATACATACATACATACATACATACATACATGCATACATACATACATACATACATGCATACATACATACATACATACATACATACATACATACATACATGCGTACATACATACATACATACATGCATGCATGCATACATACATACATACATACATACATACATACATACATACATACATACATACATACATACATACATACATACATACATACACTACATGCGTACATACATACATACATACATACATACATGCATACATACATACATACATACATACATACATACATACATACATACATGCGTACATACATCATACATACATAAATACATGCAATACATACATGCATACATACATACATACATACATACATACATACATACATACATACATACATACATACATACATACATACATACATACATACATACATACATACATACATACATACATACATACATACATGCATGCATGCATGCCGAAAAGTAATGTAACGAGCCAAAGAAGGAGTAAATGTTCGAAATCGTGGTATTTGCTTAAGTTTTTCTAATGATTTGCACTTTTGCGCAGAAGCTCTCACTAGTGATATTTCTGGCATATTCCATTTATTCATGTGAGCTGTCGCTCACTACATGTTGCATTACTTCTTGGCCAACTTTCTAACACTGATTAGGGACTGGCTCAAGGCTGCACGGAACTAAACGTGCATACGTCCCCGTCTTCCTATAAGTGCGTTAGGGAAACGTCCGAAAACCGAGCTGACACAGAGGTAGTTCACGCACCAGTGGCCATGGTAACGAATGTTTAAAAAAAAATAAAACACGCCTGCCTCATCAAGCATGTCGGAAACGTTTCAAGGACACCGTGCGGGGCTCGGCATTAACGCTGTCGTTACGTAAGCCAGTGAAACGAACTTAATACCTCTGGCAATCCCACGCTGCCATATCTCATTCTGTGCTTTTGCGGCAAATTTATGACTTCCCTGTCGCCTCGTTCGCTATCTTTCGGTTCTTATACGTTGTACATTTTATTCGTTACTTTTATGATTGCTGTTTAATGCGGTTTTTCCCTCCCTAATTTTCTCTTTATACTTCTTATTTTTTAATGAATGACATCATTCATTCTTCATAGCATCTCACGAACCCTCCTTTTCCTTTATTACTACCGCTCTGCTGCCACTGTGGGCCCTGTGGATTTTCATTAATCGGAAACGGCCGCGTCTCCCTCTTCAGTAGCTGTCTCTTGCCTCTGTACTGTACATTCACGCATCGCTTCAGCCCTTGGACTAGTTGTTTACGTCTTCTGTGTGCTCTCTCTAAATTGCGCGAATGGAATTTTTTTTTTACGTTGACCAGACCATCCTCTTTATTGTTGTTTCTTTTTTTATTATCGTCTTTCTTTTTATTTCTTTGTTACAACAAGTGGTGTAGACTCCAGGGTCTTCTAACCTAAACCGCGTTTGCTTTTCTACGTATTTGTCTACCCTAAATGATTGGCGAGTGTTCTACCGTCCGACAATTCCGTCCCACGCGGCCGTCACCTCGAACAACGCCCGCACCGAGCGCCAAGGCAAGCACTCCAATCCTCTCTCGAGGCCGTTTTTTCCTACTGCCGGTCGCGGCTGCAGCGAGTTTTCTCTTCTCCGAGCAGTGGCCCAACTCTCGCGGCCAGCCAGCTGCCTCGCACCACTTTTTGAGTGCAAGCACTCGTGGTCCTTGGCCTGTGTTTAACGGTGCGCTTACTCTTGTGTGTTTCGTAGTGTTTCTTTTTTTCTATTTCGAGCTCCCGGAAGTTTTACTCGACTTCTTTAATTATTATGTTTTCTTCGTTTTTTTTTTGTTCGTTGGTTTTGCTGATGACGCTCGACTTGCTTCGAAGCTCTTCTTTTGTGTGTCATGAAAGAAAGAGTGAACAAAATATGGAGGACGGAGGTTGTGAGTGAAGGACCACATCGCGCAGCCGTGTGAAGCTCTGGCTTTTTCGAATGGGCTCCGGCTGTGTTTAATCATTCATTAAAAACTCCCGAGGCAGGATGGTCCTCTTTGCCTCTCTGTCACGTGGACGGCGTTGTGTTTCAGCGGCTTTTATGCCTCAGGCCGCTCTCTTCACTCTATTTCTCTCTCCGGCCTCCCTCCCAGACCCGGCTTAGATCAGCGCTTGTCGTATAAAGCGTGAGGTAGGCACTTACACTTGTTTTCTTCTTAGCTGCCCGTGGTTCTTTGTTTTTATTTGCTCAACGATAGGTCCGTGGGCGCTATCCGCGCGTTTCGCCGATCTTCAGTTCCTTTAAAGACGATAGTCTTTCTTGGGGACCTTCGACGCAAAAATTTTGGTCTGTCTGTCTGTCTGTCTGTCTGTCTGTCTGTCTGTCTGTCTGTCTGTCTGTCTGTCTGTCTGTCTGTCTGTCCACCCTTAATGGTACCGGGCATTTTAAACGGTGCCAGAGGACGTCCCAGAAGGCCGACCCCATCCGCAGCGCCCACCAATGTTGCTCAAGATTCAGCGTTCATATTTCTGCGATTGTCTTTTAAGAAGCAATTATCGCGCGTATCTGAGGCACCATAACAACACGTAGATATTCTGTATGTGCGTCTTTTACTGGAAAATGCATACATAAGTTATTCCAAGGACCGTAGCGTTTATCGCGCTGCGCGGACCGTGCAACGCTTGCACGAAGAAGCGAGTGTTTCCAACGCTTTGCGAAGACAACACGGTGGTGACACCTAGCCGTCGCCTTGCGTTCTACACCTTATCACCTCTGCGCACGCCCGTCTCAGAGCCGCGCGTTTCGTTTTCCAAGATAAGTGCCAGACAGCGCTCATGTCTCACGTGTGACGTCACTTGGTGCGCTCGTTCGCCTCCGCTGCACGCTCGAGGCACTCTAACGGAGCGCCTCCAGAATACCATTCACCGATTTTCTTCCGTAGAACATCAAATAAACGTTTTGTTCAATCTCTCCAGATGCAAAACTGTCGTCTTTCGACGACATTTGCAGATTAACATGGAGGTATGGGGCCAACTTTTTTACCTGGTTCACGTGCTCAAGAGGCCAAACTCTGCCGCCTGCATGTGGTTTTCTTATTTGAGCGTCAAGTGTTATGAATAGTTGTTACGAAAATCAGTGTGTATGCAGTCCCGATGTAACAAACTGGAGCTTAAGTGACGATTTGTACGCCTTTCTTTCTCTTTTTCTGTCTTGTTCGGTGAGATAGAAACAGCCTGGGCAAGAAATTGAGAATGAAAAAAAAAATTTCACGAAAGGTAACTTGTTCAACTCTTTGGTCAAACTTTGCAATAGTAGCGATGACGGGTAGTAACAAAAAAAAACACATTGGGGACAGGTGATGAAACGCAACCCAGCAGCTTACCCCTTATTTAAAAGCACTTTATTTTGTGTCTGAAGTGGCCGACGAAGTCGAGCAACTTATGCTTTGCCCGAGGAGCTGCCTCTCCTTCAAAGCTTTCGCAATCGATTTCAGAGCGCAATACTAAAGACGAAGTAAATATTTACGCAACAAATGAAATTCAAAGAAAGCTCAGCTCCAGGAGATTTGAAAAGGAATCCTCTTGTAAGGTTTTCTCGAGAACGTAGCTCGGCCACCATAAGACGACTGTCATGCATTGTTGGTTGCTCTGATTCTGCGTTCCTTCCCTAACAATGTCTCGGCTTGTTTCCGCTGCGTAGAAATTGTTGTAAGACCGTCCACCGCTCTAACGATGGGTGAATGCGCATGCGCGCTGGTTGTTTCAAAAGACCCTCAAGTCCCTCAAGCAACTCGAAAGATTTCATAAAAGTAACAGTTTTCTTAGTTTTATTGCTCTTTTTAATAGCTTTGCTTTGTTTCTTTGTCATGTTTACTATTCTTCTCATCTGCAGTAGTCATAACATTAAAGTTTTTATCCTTTTAAATGCGAATGCATTTCTTAGTCGGGCTATGTCAGGCATGCGGCGGCGGCGTCCGTGTCGGCGGCCGCGGGCCGGTGGGTCTTATCTCTCCGCTCTCACCCCCTCTCACATAGCAATAGCTACGGGCGGGCGCGCTTATCCTAGCCCCTAGCAAGTGGAACATGTGGCGTGAGAGAGGGTAGGAGAGGGTAGGTTCAGAGATGCCTCGCTCGTTCTCTTGATGTTCGCTCCTTCTCCTCTCTGCGCCACGCTCTCCCGTTCCCTCGCTTCTCACTCTCGACCGTTCGCTGGCTGGGCCACTCTCAAGGCGATGGCAGAAGTCGGTGAAAGCGAATGTGTGACGGCAACGCTGCCCTCTCTCGGCGCAATAAAATGCATTCGCATTTCCTCACGATTCTCTTCCGGGAGGTGGGGGCTTTTTTTTTTTCAAGGCAATGCAATCTGTTTAAAAAATCAAAGGGGTAGAGAACGCGATATTAGTTCTTTAACCGGATCGCCTGAAGATACTGGCATCGCTTGCGCGAAAAAAATACATGATCTATTAAGTAACATAAAAATTTTCTTGTTCTTTCTTAACTAGTTGCACCTGCATTTCTGAAAGGTTTCTGGTGTTGCTTGCGAAAAAGGTTCCGACACTGGTTTCGAAACATGTATCGTCAAACTTGCTGCAAACGATGCTATTGATGATTCCTGTTACGTATATAAATGATTTTTTTTTCGTTTTAAAATACAAATATTACTAAACCCTTCGATACACTTTTCTGTTTGTTTGAAAATATGTTTCACGTAATCGGTGTCATCGTCTAGCACATTCTAGACGGTCTTTAACGTGAACGTGAGAGGGATGGGACTAGTTTCAAAGGGCTCTTTCGCGTTTTGGTTGCATCCACTCAACGACGTATTATGAAACTTGGGACGTTACGTTAAGTATTAGGCCTCCTTTAGAGAACGGTATACCTTATTGTTGCCGCTTAAAATTACTTAGGCTTTGGTGTACGCCGTCGAAATCCCCGAAGTCACAGTGACTTGGCATGAAACTGGCGTTGCTTACTGCATTTTTTCTTTCTTTTTTTTTTTGCTGGCTGCTTTTCTCGCCCTAACACGCTTTTTCTTGGGATAACAGTTCTACTTTCCGTATTGTGAATGATATTTAATGAATACAAAAAAGTTTTTTTTCTTTGTAGCCTTATGTTAAAATAAGAATGTGCGAATATTAAAAAAATTGAAATGCCGAGTCGAATAGCGTTCTATTCGATTCGGTATTCGGATCGAATGAGGCATATCCGAAATATCCAGTATTTTTTAAAGTTTTTGAATTATCAGCAATGATAAAATTTTTTCGAAGGAATGAGACTTCGGAAACAGCGTGAGAGCTTTTTTGCATAATTGAATTACCCATTTATGCATTCAATGTACATGCGGCGCTATCGTCTTCATATTGATCACAGGACGAAGACGCTTTGCTTAATGCTCTTGTGTCGGCGAAGCCGGAGTGTCAGCAATGAACTATGCTTACTATGAAATTCATGATAGTACTAATTCATAAAAATTGGTCAATACTGAAGTATCAGTTTTATTTGGAAGCTGTTGACAAAGTATCACCTTCAATACTACAGGCACTGCAATAGATATTTCAGCCTACAGTTACAAAATAGTTCGATGTCTCCAGGTGCTGCTCAGTTCCAGTAATTTAATCGTAATATCTGTTTGAAGTAAACGGTTATGAAATTCTCGGGCTGTTTTGAAGATTGTCACTTTACAAGTCTAGGCGTGCTTTGTAAAGTGTTACCTTACTGTACGAAAACTATTCAAGTAGCATTTGATTCCTGTTTGTGTTCCATTCGGTGTCATCACTATTTGATTCGTATTCGATTCACTTCTCTAATTCACTATCCGCACACCGCCACTTAAAACTAAGCCGATCTCTTTTATTCCCGCAAAAAGTGCTCTGCCGCAGCATTGGTTATTGTGTGGTGAAGCCGGCGACAATTGCTTGAGTTGCTGGGAAATTTTGTTTGAATATTGTAAACTAAATCGTGCTGTTTTTTTTTTTCTTATATTATCCCATGTATGACAAACCCCTTCTCCATTAGGGATGAGTAATTTAAAGGACTTAAAGGTGTGACTGAACGAACAGAGCGGATTCAATTTGGCAGTAGCACGAAATAGGCAGCCCGCCGGCCGCATCTCAGCGCCTCAGATAGAACGAGTCTTCTTTTATCAAGCATCTAAAAGGGCAGCTCGCTGCTAAGCGAGTTCAATGCCAGCCGACCCAGTTTATATCTTCAAGATACCTAAAGGGAACCTTGCAAAAAACAAAACTAATGAAAACAACAACAATAGTTGGAAGACACTCTGAACCTCGTCCTTTCCTTTGAATTTGTACACTTATTTCGGACGGGACTTCAAAACGATAGCGCATAACCTCAATAAAGACGCCACTGGCCGCCGCGTGGAATCGTGAACAAAGCAGGCGTGTGCGCCCGTGGAGGAGCGTAGATAAAAGAGCGTGCGCCCGATTGTAAACGATGGCCCGGGATTGGCGGTGTAGCTACGTTCAATGCCCAGTTCTTTCTTCTCCTAATCGTTTCGCTCGCTGCCGCCGCAGGTCTTCTATCCTAACCTCCTTCCTTCCTCGTTTTCTCTTCTTCCTTATTTCTTTCGATCCCGTGGAAACGTTCCTTCCGGCATCTCAGACAAATCGCTTCGGCTGGGACATTGAGAGGAATGAGGAGAAATAAAAAAGAGAAGGGGAGAAGAAATAGATGTTACTTCCTGCTATACAGCTACTGTTCGATACTGGCTTTTGCGGACTCTCTGCCAGAATGCCACGGACTGGAAAGGGCGCTTCAAGGGCTTCGCCTCATTAAAATTGTAAGAAAAAAAGGAAAACAGTGGCGTTACTAAGAATATAAAAAGGAGGAGGCAGTGGGAGTCGAGGAATGGCTTTCCATAGCAGCTGGCGAAGCGAGACAAACAACGTTGCAGGAACGGCAGCGCCGCGCTGCTCGGGACGCCAAGTATGAACGAGAACGGAACCGCCATTTAATTTTGTATCCCCAACCGATCGCGTTCCGCTTCACGACTTTTCCTTTTTTTTCTTTCGTTCGTTCGTTCTTTCTTTCTTTCTTTCCTTTTTTTCTTTTTTCCTTCATTCTTTCTTTGTTTCTTTCTTCTTGTTTATTTTCCTGTTTCTTTTTTCATTCTTTACTTCTGACTTTCTTTTTGCTTTTTTCTTCTTCTTTTTCTTTTTTCTGTGTCTTCTTTGTTTCTGTCTTTCTTTCTTTTATCCTTCTTTCTTGAAGCCCTCTATCCACGAATTTTTACATCACTTCACCTTTCTCCCGGTGGCCCTTTAGAAGCCGCCTTGAGAAAATGAACAGAGAGATGATGTGAGCGAGCGTGAGCGAATAAAGAAAAAGGGAGAAGATGTAGCCAGAGTAGGATACAGGGACTCGCCCAGCGAAAGTGGTGGGAGTTTACCACATTTCGATTTGGGCAGGCATTGTGGAGGTGATGCGGGGGTGGCAAAAAGAGAGCACTCCAGCGTGCGATCCCGCCTTCATCTCTCTATCTCTTTTGCTCCCTTATCTTACCCTATGCTTCTTCCTCGGTGACCTCCTTCTGCACGTGTGACGTTCGTCGACTCGTATCGGTGCTTTATCTTTGAGCTTCCAGACGTATATTTCTGTCTCTCCCTGTGTATGTACGGAGGGGTGCCTTAACTTGCCATAATTTTGTTACGCTATGTTCCGCGATACTGTGTATCCTTCTTTTCTGTGTGGGGTTTCGCGTTTGTGTTCGCCGTGCGTGAAAGGCGATAATAATGGTCCCTTAGCGTGCCGGGCAGCATCCGCCCGCCGCATCGTGTCGTTGGATAAGCTTTCCCGTTGCTACGTCGAGACAAACGTCTGGGAAGGCGTTGTAAAAAGGCGGGCCACGTTTATTACGCCCTTAGGCCGCAATCAAAGCACTCTTGCCTCGGCGACCTTCCACGTCGCTATGTCCCCATCTCTGAATCGGGAGCAGACAAAGAAGGCCGGATCGACATTTGCTCTATTGTAGGCTGTCGTATTTATGATCTTTATTCTTTATTTTTTTCGTTCATCAATTTTTACGCGCGTCGTCGTTCGTACAGATATATGGAGCGAAAATCACTGCGGCCACTCGAAGCTGTGCTTCTTTGTTAGATATTCCAGAGCCCGGGCTGGGGAGGGGGTGACCTAACACACTAGCCGAATTTTTTTTTTTTGTCTGTCTCTATGTCTGTACCCAGCACGCCCGTGAGGTGGCGTAGAAGCAAGACCATAGCGTTCCCTCATGGGAGGCCTAGGCCCGGCCACCCATACCTGCTGGTTTCTTATAGTAATAAAGTTTATTCCACCCTGCTCCTCTGTCTGTGTTCGCATTAAGGTTGAATCACCGGGGGTCAGTTTTCGTCATATTTATTGAAAACTACAGACCACTAGACCAAGGAAAGCATGCGATGCATCAATTGTGGTTTTTAAATGCGTGACGTGAATTGCGACAATAATTCAATAAGATATAAATAGGACAAAATATGACAAGAGTCAAAATCAATTCGTTGAAGTGAGTTAATGTGGGCAAAAATCACTCAATATGTCGATGGAATATGAACCGACAATCTTCGAATTGCGCATCCGGTGCTCTGCCAACAAATCTACGACGTGTAGATGCTTTCACCATCAATTTAGTTGAGTATTCTTGTGCGTTGTTACGTTTGGCCCGGCAATTCGTCTGGGCAGACGCCATTTTGCGTAAGCCTGTCTACTGGGGAGGCTCTCAACACCTTCGGCGCCCAGTCTGCCAGACGCTGTCGAAGAATTGAGTAATTACCCAAACCATGTGGCAAGCAACGGCGAGTTCCTGACTTTCAACTACGCACCCTTTCGTCGTCCCTTCGAGCAGCAGCGGTGACTGATAACCTCGGCGACTCATCTGGCGATGGGGAAGCTGTTGTGACCGGCGCCAGAGCTGACGGGGGAGTGGCGCTCTTTTAATCCTCAATCACGTAGCCGACCGGCGGGCTGCCTATGCTCGCCAGGCATTGTCCCTGCTAGCCCGAGGGTGAGACGTCGTGTCGCCATGACGCCTTTAACCGTTCGAGAGAGGACAACAAAGGCAGCACCTTCCTTGGAAGAGACCGTGGCGGCCGCCGCAAATAGCCCCGCTAATTAAGCGAACAGATCGGCGGACCCTTTGATGTACGCTGTCAGGATCTTGGGACCTCTCGACTAGCGGCACACACACGACGAGGAAGAGCCCTGCTGGCGCCACCTTGCAGTGCAGTGTTCACAACTCAATATTGGACGTTCACGTGGACCATGCATGCTCGTCTCCCTCACCTGTTGTGTGTGTGTGTGATTGGTGTTCCACTCGGAGAGGAGGAGCCCGACAAGGCTTAAAACGACGCTGCAGAGTGCTGGACGTCGCTCTGAACTATGTAACGTTCAACCACCACGCTCGTGGTTTGGGAAACCCCTAACCTTTCTTTGCTGTAAATATGTGTAAATAGTGCCATAAACCTGTTTGTTTTTCGTATCCTCTTCTTGTCAGCGTTCGTTTCCTCCACCCGGTTACGCCACGCTACCACAAGAGACTGGGTAGACCCCATTCGTAACAGCGTGTAGTACCTGGAGGTGTCAGCCGGAGCTGGACACTCTTTCTGCCAGTATGCGTCACGTGGCGAGTGATCTTTGCATGCACGAGGCGGTGGTTGGCCAATACACCCTCGCATGATACCTGGGGCGTTATATCTGCCTGTGTGATGCTCTCGGTTTGGAGAAACGTGTGCAATAGGTGTTTTTTTTTCGATGATGCCTGTTTTTATTTTGTTAGATAAAGGCAAATGAATGCAACACACAGTTAAGCGAAAAAAAGCATATATATTATAATTTTTTGGTGTTTACTTGCACTGGTGTAATTATGACACCAATTCAAATGACTTCAAGTGAGCGAGAAATCACATTTTCGAAACTTTTGCGATGCAACAAGCGTATTGAGTATAATCTTAGCTGTTGGTGGGCAATATGCACTCAATTGAAAAAAGGGAGCACTTGGACTCCTTTAGAGGAGTTCCGATTTCCCATTGTGCGACTGTCTTTAAAGAGTCGCACAACGGTTTCCGAATATCGTTGCACTCTTTTCGCAGAGCCCTGTGATTCACAGCAGATTGACGTACCTCTGTGAAGAAAATCATATACGTGGCAACTCGGGACTCTCTGAAAGTAGTCACACAAACTTTGTTTTGTTTTTCTTGTAGTGTATATATATTTATTGTGGCGCTTTGGACGAGAAATGCAACATGAGACGTACAGGCAGGTCCACTGTTAAAGGGAATGCCTGCGTGAGCAGCATGTTTAGATTTTTCTATCTTACTGAATCATAGTGGCTTAGGTATGCATAAGACTACTAGTGGTTAAAAGTTCCGACTCCTCTTGACAGACGTTTGACTGGCATGAAGATTGTTTCTTAATCCACTTGCTCTTAGAGGGCCACGAATATTTATGGTGCGCATCTGAGTGTTTCCGTTAACTGTGAACCATACTGTACATAGGTGGATACAAACAGTGTACGTGGTGAGCCGTGACCATGAGCGTGGCGAATCCACGCAGCCGCATATCCGCGCGCCTAATTAGGCTGCGCTAAACTAGCACGCGTTTCCTATAGCGTGCGCATCTTGCCTCGCTCGTATGGCGAGCTCACGTTCAATTCGTTCACGCCAGCGTATACGTCAACATTCGAGAAGTATGTGAAATTTCCTCCAGTATATGAGCATACTGGCGACATCATCATTATCATCATCATCATTAGCCTGACTACGTCCGCTGCAGGACAAAGGCCTCTCGCATGTTCCGCCAGTTAACACGGTCCTGTGCTTGATGCTGCCAATTTATACCCGCAAACTTAATCTCATTTGCCCACCTAACCTTCTGTCTCCCCCTAACTCTCTTGCATTCTCTGGGAATCCAGTCAGTTACCCTTAATGACCAGCGGTTATCCTGTCTACGCGCTACATGCCCGGCCCATGTCCATTTCCTCTTCTTGATTTCATACTGGCGACAGTACATGGTAATTTGGATGCACCGTGTTACGTCTACAGCTGCAGTGGCGGATGGCTCATAAGTCGCGTATACTTACGCTTAATCATTATGTGTGCACACGTCCGTATACGAATGGCGCCTATTCCTCGCTTGAAGCGTGTTGACACGTACAGCTTTATGCGTGACTCATCTAATGCACCGTCACAGCTGCACAAATCCTTCAGGAGCTAGAATCGTTGAAACAATCATGTCCGCGTGATTCCATGGTTGCGTACTACTACTACTACTACTCCTACTACTACTAGTAGTAGTAGTAGTAGCAATAGTAGTAGTAGTAGTAGCAGCAGCAGCAACAGCAAGGCTTTTTTTTTTGGAAACATGCAAGCATATATACAATCGTGCATTCCCGCATTTCTCCCTCCGCGTACCTTGTCTAGACCCGTGCAATAGGATGTTATATATATATATATATATATATATATATATATATATATATATATATATATATATATATATATATATATCGCCAGGGTCGTGTGCATTATCGTCATCACCAGCACAGACGGCAGCTTGGTTTGGGTGCTTTTGGCGGTCGGAACAGCCTATTACATAGTTGGGCGCCTGTGTCATCTCTAGCCCTCGGGCACACTCCCTCCAAGTTGGTATAGTCGGTTTGCCGAAGTTGTCCTTCTCTATTACTGCCTGCCATCGGCTGCCATATCGTATCCCCAGGGCTTCATTCGTTATTTCCTCATTGTGTCTCGTTCGACCTCTCTATCCCTCCTACAAATTTATCCCACAACTCTGGTCGTCCTACTCCCTGTTATCCTGTACGTTACATCGTGTGCCCTGAATCAGCGTCTGCCTGTTTTTTTTTTTTTTCCCCTACCTTTATGCGTTGCTCTTCTCGATCTAGTTGTATAGCTGCTAGTGAGGTGAGCTCAACTTCGCCTAGCTGCTGGTTTCACCGTTTGCCGAGTACTCCCATGAGAGAAGAAGCGTCGCTGGAAGACCAAACGGGAACGTTCCGGAGAGGTCGGGATGTAGAAGGCCGCGGCGGAGGTATAATATAAACGGACGGGCGGCCCGTAGGTAATCGAAAGAGCTGGTCGGTCCGCCCACACCCGCGCGCAATGACAAAGATGGGAAGGTGGGCTTGCTCAAGGCGGCGGGGAGCCAGCTGTTTCGAGAAAGTGCCGGGAATCGCTCCACTGCTTGTGGCAGGAGCCGCCGGCGAAAGTGTGCCTGGCTCTTATTAAATGCGCGCAGCGCTGCAACACAGGCCGAAGCTTACGTCAGTGCATCGATGGCCGAGCGGGAGATGCTTATATATATATATATATATATTATATATATATTATATATATATATATATATATATATATATATATATATAATATATATATATATATATATATATATATATATACAATAAAGGGGGGGGAGGGGTATAGCCGCATTGGTAGCTCAGTTGTAAAGCATCAAACGCGTTATTCGAAGGTCGCAAGTTTGGCTCCTGCCCACGGCAAGTTATCTTTTCACCCACTTTTCTTTCTTTACATTTGTATTACAATTTGGTCTAATAACTTCTCCTATACATTCTTTGGCATTATTGTCTGTTAGATCTCATTAATATTGTGTCAAAATACAAAAAAAACGAGTCGTTACGTATACTCTCCTTTCCATATATATATATATAGAAAGTGTGTAAGTAGATGTGCTCTCACATAACTGTTTCTTCAGCCGACGTTTTGAAGGGAAATGACGGGGCTCCCGTCGAAACGTCGGCTGTATAAACATATATATATATATATATATATAATATATATATATATATATATATATATATATATATATATATATATATATATATATATATAATATATATATATATATATATATATATATATATATAGTGTGTGTGTGTGTTTGGCTGGCTCTGCAGCGAACAAGCGTATGCTATTTCAACATGCTTCACTCCACCCTTCTCTCTTGCCCCGCACGGTGGTCTAGTGGCTAAGGTACTCGGCTGCTGACCCACAGGTCGTGGGATCAAATCTCGGCTGTGGCGGCTGCATTTCCGATAGAGGCGGAAATGTTGTAGGCCCGTGTACTCAGATTTGGGTGCACGTTAAAGAACCCCAGGTGGTCAAAATTTTCGGAGCCCTCCACTACGGCGTCTCACATAATCAAATAGTGGTTTTGGGACGTTAAACCCCACAAATCAATCAATCAACTCCACCCTTCTCAAAATCAAAAGGTGTATATGCTGAAGTAGTACAGCCTAGATTCTTGTGTAGAAAGCACTTGCAGTAAGGTCTTTTCTGTATATTTGTACACAATTCTGTCTGCACCACTCCAGAACATTTATTAATTTCTTTTTTTTTCGATCAAATAGTGCACCTTTGGGCACTGAACACTTTTGCATGACGACGAGCTTGTTTCTGTCGTCTTGGCGGTGGTATTGTTATTGTATCCCGGTCACTGGTGAAAGCGCGTGAACACCGTTCTCTCGTTAGCGGCATGTTGACTTCAGAACCATAGATAAGTTTTTCACACCGTCGATTATTGAAACGCACTTGTTTGCGAACAAATAAATGAACGAGTAAAACATATACTGCAGAAAATCGTAGACTTGAAATAGTGTTATAGATGCCTGGGAGGGTCCCTATTCTGGGCCTTGTCAGACTGAGCTGCAACCTGTGCCCGCTCCACGTCACCTTCGTGTAATTAATAACCTGTTTGCACAGCATTATTCTATTCTTATACCCGTGCCACACCGGCATAGGAAATGGCATTTACCTCGTAATGCCTTCAAGTTTAATGTCATTCGCCCGATACCGCACGGACGAACGAAATGGCATTTCGCCCAAATGCCATTCGTCACCAGATGCCATCGTCAGAACTCAATCGACTGAGAAATGCGTACTCTCGATGGCACAGCTGATGAAGTAATTATATAAAGCGACATTTTATTCGGCTCAAAGGAAACTATTCGTGTCTTTTATTTACAGTAATCACTTAAACAAGTGCTCAAAAAATTTATCCTCCGCTGGTAGACGCTGTAAAGTAAGTGCGACAGGCACCATTTTTTTTTTTATGTGGTGGATCTTATACTAGCTTTGGGTTTAAGTTGCTACGCGGTCTCTTGCAACGTTGTGAAACAAAGTAACGAACGAAATTTAACGGCAGTGTAGTATGCCTATTTCTACATTTATTTCTTCTCAGAGGTATGTGTAGTCTGTAAACGCATGTTTATTTTTGGAATACTACCCTACAATTGCTTACAAAAGAAGATGGTCTGATCGACATCGTCCGAGTCAAATGTCATTCATTTGACTCGGACAATGTAGCAACTCTACCCCAAAAATGTCATTCGGGAACTTAATGCCTTCACTTCCGAACGTCATTTCCTGTAACCGTGTGGACGGGTATTATTAAAGTACCATATTAATACGCACAGTCAAACGCATCTATCACTTTGCATTTCTTGGGCCATGTACAGCGTTCCTTGACATAGACAGTGTGAAGAAGTTGCAGAGGATTGCGGAGGGACGTTAAGGGTGAGCCCTAAATGTCCATGAGATCTGATAACATACGAAGCTCTCGTATGTCAGGTAATATTTAAATACTTTTCAGTACTTGTGAGCTCAGCTTGGCGTGAATTGAAAGTGGTGTTTTCGATAGCACAAATACGTTTTCGCGACGGTGTACGAGTGACGTCCTTCGTGAGCTTGACGTTTATTTAGGCGCTGTGCAGGCTAGAGTGTCTACTGCGTTGCGCGGTATCAGTGTAGAAAAAACAGTGTGAAAAAAGGAGAGAGAAATGTATAAAGATGGAATGAAGGAGAGACTGGCATGCCTGTGGATATATATGGTAGAAGCAAAGAAACCCTCGCCGATCCCAGATTCCTCAAGGGGTCTGCCGTTATTTTGTGCGTGGATAGCGTGCACCACTGATATGCTGCTGCTGGTGATTGGTTCTTCTCTCTATTAGCATGTCTGTTGTGTGAAAACAGACTCGCGATATTTTCTCCGATAAAGTTCCATTCTTTTTTTCCTTCTTTTATTCTGTCTTATCGTTTTACCATTCTCTTAGGAAATACCCACTGGGCCGAGCGCTTTGTTTCTTGTTAGCCACTTTTTTGTCTCTCTGAGGTCCGTCGCTTCGAATTGAAACAACAGACTAACACTCTGTACGTTTGCTTGCTTGCTTGCTTGCTTGCTTGCTGCTTGCTTGCTTGCTTGCTTGCTTGCTTGCTTACTTGCTTGCGTGCGTGCGCGCGCGCGCGCGCGCGCGCGCGCGTGTGTGTGTGTGTGTGTGTGTGTGTGTGTGTGTGTGTGTGTGTGTGTGTGTGTGTGTGTGTGTGTGTGTGTGTGTGTGTGTGTGTGTGTGTGTGCGTGTTGTTTTTAAAGGCATGCTCCGGAATCTAATGACTTAGCGTAATAGAGTAATGCAATACCTGGCGTACGCTAACTGCCAGGAGTTCTCGAGTACCCAAGCCTGTTCACAAAAGAACGAAAACTGGGATGGTAACCTGGTGGTTAGCGCCCCTATGGTAAGATGGGACGCTAAATAAAAAAAAATAGTGTTCTCACGTAGGAAATTTTCACATTTCGCCAAGTGACAAACGCTCAGACACATTGCAATGTCGCGCTAGAACCGGGAGGGGTAGTGGGGTAAGAATTTAGGTGTCGCGCACTGGTCATCGCAATATCAATATGATGATAAGGTTCATATTTAGCCAGTCACTTCGGTATTCCTCATAACTGCGGAGCGCGTGGGGATTATTACAATAAATTCAGTTTCGACTCAAGGGCGAAGCGCTGAACGCGGTGTCTAATAAACTGAATGCTGCACCGGAAGCAGGTCTCGCAGCTGAATCATTTAGCTTCCGACCTGTCATAACTTCACTAAACTCAGGCGTAAAGAAAATGCAGCAGGTGCAAGTTATCCGTGTATCTCTTCAGCCCAAGGTGGTTTTATTAAACGTTTTATTCAGAGATTCACTATAGATTCGCTGTGCGCCCAGTTTCTATAGTGCGGGAAGCCATTGAAAAGGGCCGTCGGCCTGACGCGCGCCACCGAGGAGCGTTGGTCATCCAAGATAGGAGCAGGTACTCCTCCCAAGCTTTTCATATTTGGAAGCGGAATAAGAAAGAGGTTGGATTGGCAAGACACGAAACCACAACGTGAACGTTGTCGGCCAGCACCTGACTAGCCGGGCACGTGCTAGATATTTCCGTTATGGAGTGCCCGGTGACTGCCGGACTAAGGAAAATATTAGTGTGAAGGTGGCCTAGCAGTCCTTCGTCCGCTTTCGCCAGACAGTAATGAGAAAGGAATTTTTTGTGGGCATGTATATGCAATATTATGTGGAGTTTTACCTCTAAACACCGTGATACGATTACGAGTTACCCAGTAGTGGAAGGCTCCAGAAATTTCATCTACCTTGTGTTTTTTTAGTGAGCGCCGACATCGCGCGCAGTGCACGGACCTCTGCCATTTTGCCTCCACCAAAATTTTACCGTCGCTGCAGGGATTGAAGCAGCTACCTTCTGGGTCAGCAGACGAGTAGTTTAGCCACTGATCCAACGTGCATGCATCGGGAGTGATCGCGAATAGTCGCGTTTGTAGTTTTTTTTTTTTAATATCTTCTTCAGCATAAAAAGATTGCAACAGCACGAAACCGCTTAGTGCTGAAAGAATGAAGGTGCTAAAATTTAACGCGCAGACAATCGTTGCCACAACCGCTGAACCGCAATAGATACAGTCCTCGCAGACACTATAGAGCCAGAGTTTTTCTCCTGGTGACATTTCTTAGAAGCAATGTGAAAAGGACGCGGTGAAACTGCATCCAGAGCTGAAACAAAGGATGGAACACTTGAAAAATAGAGTTCAGAATGGCGAATGACTGAGAGTTTAGCCAGCTTGTAATGACTTGTGTTCCTGCGTGTGGCATAACTCGCGGATGTCTGCCTTTGATGCCTGGGGCGAGTGAGGCTAGATTCCGTACACACGTTCGATTTCGGTGATTTCTTTGTTGTCGTAGGCTGTTGCGCGCCTCTGGTGGCAACCAAGTTCAGCTCTGCGCCACTCAGCAGAGTTGAGGTGTAGTTAGCAACGGTTGCGAGTGGGCAAGCACCGATATCAACGTGTATGTAGTTCATTCCGGAATCTGAAAGAGAGAGATGGATAAACTGGGAACCTCGTTGGAATGCGCAAATATATAAGCGAACAGGAAAGTCGACTCGGAACTGCCTTTCCGAACGAAGCTTCTCGAAAAGTCTGAGAAAAAAGTTCCGCCCTTCGTCAGAAGAGGGGGCGGCGGTGGCGCGGGTACGACGGCATTTGGGAATAGCTGCCGCTGCTATAGCATCCGCCCCCGACTTTTCGCAAACAGGAAGGGCTCTAGCTTTGGGGAATCCTTTTCGGGAGAACGCCATCCCACTTACTTCCTTTTACTTCCTGCTTCCTCCGCGAACCTCCGCTTCTCGTCAAAGACGCGGCATCATTACCGAAGACCTGGGGCTGTCTGTATGCGTCGTCGTCGTCTACGCTGAGACGGGAGTTTCGCTTTCCCGTGCTGACTCTTCTTTAGGAACGCCCCAGGAATAACGAAAACTTTGAATAATTCCCTTCGGCCTTTTTCGAAATAAACCTTTCTCAGCCGACTTTTCTCTCTCTCTCTCTCTCTCTCTCTCTCTCTCTCTCTCTCTTGTCTTTCCTCCCGTTTTCTCCACTTCCATCGTCCTCCGCAGATTAGCCTTCTCCTCACTTAGCCATCGTACTTCTCTTCTGCCTACGTCATAGCGCACCGAACGAACTAGTGGTTAGAAGCTGCGAATTGCCTGCTATAACTTGTGAGTTTAGGCCGCCTGTAATCTGAAGCTTCCAGTGGCGAGCTCATTATTTATATTTTATTCGTGCTGCGTGCTCGTTTCGCCGTGCAAAGGAAGTATAGCCTCGCCGGCACTCACCTTTGTGCCACTCGTGTGCAGGGCGTACGTAAGGGTGGCTTCCGTCGGCGGTTTCGTGGTTTCGGAAACTCGGGAAAAGGTGGAAGAAAGAAAAAATGTTCCGGGCACAGCAATCTTGCTCAGCGGCTGCACGCTGTGAGCGATTGTTGTGGCAGGGAATCGGTAAGCTTATTTGTGAGCCTCCCAAGTGTAAGGCTATGAGTATTCTTGAGACCAAGTCCACATATTCTCGCGCTTGTGCTTATTTAAGTCAGAATAACAAGAAATGTGTAGTTGTTAAAGGGAAGCATGCTGATGTGGGCGATACTTCTGTAGCATAAAATAATGTACTGAAAGCCATATTTTGCGTTTAAAAACGATACAGGTTGCTTTCTGCATGAGCGCTGTGTGACATTTTTGAGCACCTTGAAGGGGACCACCATATGCTTCTGAAAGGACACTGCATGGGAACTAAAAGTACCCGCCCTGACAGATAACTGGCGAAACCACTTTTGTCGCTATTGTGCTGTAGCTTCCGACTCTCTGCCATGCCGAATGCGTTCCAAGGGGGTCGATATGGGCAACAATGAAATGAACGAATGGACTTTACGTGAGACTGAGAAATAAATAAAGAAACATGTACTCATATTTATACTGCACGTGAAAGATCCCCAGGTGTCCGTGGTACAGTGGTTATGGTATTCGGCTGCTGACTCCGAAGTCGCGGGTTCGATTGCGTATTCGGTGGTCACATTTCGATATGGGGGTTATGTGCTAGAGGTCCGTGTACAGTGCCATGTCATTAAACGTGAAGAACAAAACACCAGTTAGCCGAAATTTTTCGATTTTCTGGCATACCTCATACTCTGTGTCGTGGCTCTGACACGTAAAACCAATTATTATTATTATTATTATTATTATTATTATTATTATTATTATTATTATTATTATTATTATTATTATTATTATTATTATTATTATTATTATTATTAGACTTCCGATGCTCAAAATCAATCTGTTGAAGCCCAAGGCTACAGGGAACTTTATAATCGTGATGTGGATCGGGCGTGTAAAATGCCGCCATTTAGTTTTTAACACCACTGAAAGTGAATGCATTGTTGATATGACGTTTCCGATCCCGAAGCAAAACACGGGTGTTGTACGCCGTAGGGATGAGTTCAGGATTAATCTCGGCTGCATCGAGTTCCTGCGCACAAATAAATAGAAGTTCACGAGACCTTTTTACAAATAAAACCGGGTCCGAATTCGGCCTCAACTGCGGGGAATCGAATCAGCTATAAATCGAGCTGATCTGCTCTCTGCTTCAGGCAGTAGATGTCGCTGCATTCGGAGACCCTCTGTACGTAGTTTTCTCCTTTCTACGGTTGACTACCTCTTATGACAAGTCTTGATATGTTTTTTTTTTAGGTTAAGACATTTTACGCTCTTTTAAAACGCTAAGCTCCCCGGAAGCTGACCCGCAGGTCACTGGATCAAATCCCGGCTGCGGCGACTGCATTTCCGATGGAGGCGGAAATGTTGTAGGCCCATGGGCTCAGATTTGGATGCACGTTGAAGAACCCCAAGCGGGCGAAATTTTCGTAGCCCTCCACTACGGCATCTATCATAATCATACGGTGGTTTTGAGACGTTAAACCCCACATATCGTATCATCCTCGAAAGTATGAGCACCATAGGGCAACTCAAGAATTTTTTTTATTGACATGATATATAAGGAGATGTTGGCGCACAAGTATGGCACCGGCTACTCCTTAGCCCTTGAGTGAAAGTTGAACACATATCTTAAAGGAAAACATACAAAGCAGTGCATGTAAAATAGAACACTCGAGCACACATATGCAAAAACACACTTATACGCACATATCACAGCACAATGATAAGGAAATGTTTGAAAGTAAACGAATGAAGTCACTGATAATGTCTCTCGTTAATATTCAATCCAACCAGCACAAAACAGCAGAGCACACGTCTGGCCTTTGTATTCGCTTGTGTGTACATACATTCATCATCTACGAAATACGAGAAGCTCAACATCTGCGTTTTTGTTAGAGGCCTTTTTTTTTTATTCTGAAACCAACAACAATACAGAAAGACGTGTCCCTAATCCCCTGTTGGTTCGTATTTCCTCTCGCTCACTGTACTTAGCAACCGTATCCTTCGTATGCGTCATGCTCATTTCGAATGTTTACAGAAAAAAGAAATCGTTAAACCGAACTGTGTGTTCTCGCTGAGAAGTTCACTCCAAATCTAGATCATTGCGTTTAGAACACGCGCGCCGCACGGCACGACATATAACGCAGGCGCACCCTTTAGAAGTCGATACGAGGGACTGACGCACTCGTCCGCAGCCCAGAATGCTGTTATGCGTTCGCGCGCTGAACCTCTCACATTTGTTCGCTTCCCGATAACTTCGTACGTTATCGAGTATTCCGCAACGCCAATCTAATTTTCGTGTGGACTCGACCGAACGTCCCTCCCCGCCTACCACCGAGACGCTCCCGATGCGGAGGGAAGATAAAGACGGCCGGAGTATCGTTGCGAACCGCCCAAAAGTTTCACATAGCCTGAGGGTGTTGCGCAACATTTTTTCAATCAATTCGCATGCTTATACGTTCCATGCGCCTATCTGTGACTGTGGGGGAGCTTTTTTTTTTAATTTAGTTTTGATCGAACATGTATATCTATCGATCGGGTTGCTTTTCTCGCGACAGCCGGCTCCAGTCGACGCAAGACGCCCGCACCTATCTGCTATGTTAATGCGGGAGCAGAAGTTCTGGCGGCAGGCACCGTTTGTTTGATGGAATTGATCTCGAACAAGCACTTTCTCGGGGATAACTTTTTTTATGTACCTCTCATCTTTCCATCGATCATTCTCTTTTTTTGCTGCTGGATTCGTTCTGAATTTCGTTCTCCTCCGCTGCCCCACGCTGGCATTATGCGAAGCGGCTCGCTTTCGTTTCTCAAAGAGTGTGACCGACTCGGGCGTAAACACTCACCAACACTCTTGCTGCCCGTTTACCGCTGTTTCGCAATATTCGAAACGCGGCGCTTCAGCCTCGTAAGTGATCGAACTCAACTCCTTTTTTGTGTTTTCAGTTTCTAAAACCTACGAGTCTATAGTCTAAAAGTGGTCAGTGCTGGTGTTGTTAAGTATTTCTTGTTTTTCGTAGTACTGCGTTGATTCTCTAAGGCCGTTACGTAGCAACAGGCATAAATTCACACGCTTTTCTTCGAAGTATACATGTCTGCTTATACTGATAGACTTTGGTTCTTTCAGGGTAATAAGAGGAGTGCACCAATAAAACGGCAACAATCGCGAATACTGAGCTTGCGTCGTTTCCGCACTCTCCGGCTGGACGTGCCCAATCGTTAATCCGAGAAGCTTAGCCCTTTCTCTGAATTCAAAAAACGTGAGCAACACAATTTGGTCGTTCTCTAACTCTCCACGTGTTTCGTCTTTTTTTATTTTCTTTGTTTTGTTTATGGAGGTGTTACCAGGAACGTTTTCGGGGAGCAGGGGGTTCATCCAGTCTTTAAGCATGTTCGTACGCGTGTCTATGTGTTCTTCCAAAAAATTGAAAAACTTCGAAAATGGGGAAGATGACCCCCTCCCCTCTCTCTCTGATTCGCGCGGACTACACCAGTGTTTGTTTTCATCTTTGCGGGGCTTCTGTAGTTTGCTTTCGCGTCGTAATTTCTTATAGCGTAAATAACAGCCCGCTCGCCGCGTTATTTGCTCCCGCAAGCGAATCCGTGCCTGTTTAGCGTCGCTAAGGATCATCTCCCCCGTGTCTTCACGCCGAGATGCACTCTTCCAGCTTTGCTATGGCAGCGTGCGAGCAGCGCATTCTTTCGGTGGTGGACACGGGCGTTCTTAACGGACATTCTTAAGGTGTCCAAGCATACTTACGCTGGCATGGTCCCTTTCTCTGCGTTTCCCAATTTCGGGGCCGCCTTGCACCGTTATTATTTTTTTTTTGTCTGATTCGTCCCCGCCATCTTTGGGAATGGCATTCGCTTCATGTGTTGTCTAGGCGTGTCACGTGTTCGATCGTGCCGAAATGAGCTTCGCGCCAGTCGGTTCCTCTTGGTGCTTCGCCTAGAAAGTTCCGTGCTGTGTCGTAAAAGCTGCGGATCGCGCGAGCCAATCACAAGAGAGAACGTCGCACGCCCTCACTTTTCTTTCTTTAGGGGCGAAGCTCTTTAAAGCGGCACCGTTCGTCCCTCGTCGTAGTACGTAACATGTCTTACGCTTTGACCTTCAAGGTGGTGCCGGTGGGAGATTCCTCCTGTGCGTTGTTGAACAATAAAAAAAATTGCAGCGTGCGCGTTAACTAAACGCCAAATTTTCCTGTCTCTCATTCCCCATTAGCAGCCATTGGCATGTACATTGAACACTATCTGACACAAACGGGTTGCTACGTTATACTCGCTGGGCGTAACCTTCTTGGTTTTAGAAAAAGTTTTGCGAGTGTTGCGCCGCAGTGCCATGAATTCAGTGTACTAGTGTATACCATGAACTCGAGGTGGTTAAAGGTGGGAAGTAGACCCGAAGCGCAAGCCGTAAGAAAGTGTGCGTGTGCGACCTCTCGTTTAGTCCTTGGAATGTCCGCTGGATGGCGGTGCTTCTATATGGGGAATATATGATGAAAAGATGTGAGGTGGTGGTACTTGGAGTGTTGACTAGATGGACGAACGGACCCACAGACAGATGCATGGACGGACGCACGGACGGCTGCACGGACGCATGGACGCATGAACGGACGCAGGGGCGGACGCATGGACGAATGCAGGGACGGACGCATGTATGAACGTGTGGAGGCACTAACAGACGCACGCATGGACGGGCGGATGGATGCACGGACGGTCACACAGACGGACGCATGGAGGGACGGAAGCAAGAACGTATGAACGGACGGATGCTTCGCCCCACTCTCCATCATTCACACCGTGGATATGCGGCCATTTTTGTTTTTTGAAGAAACTTCGCACAACTCTGATTGCACGGATTCTCCTTGCGATAGTTTCACCAAAGTATTCGCTACTGAATTTTGTAATAAGTCGTAAGCTTGCGCTTCCTAACTGTCGTTCGCCTTCATCACAGACGGTGTCACTTCGCAAAATCCCAGGTCCTCGGACGAGACTTCTGTGTTTAGGATGATTATACAAAACTAATGCGTTTCGCTTGTGCAAGGCAATGATAAAATACGATATACTGATATAATAAGAAAACGAAGAGGTAGCTTTTGCCTTGAAGTCTGCATGTCCCCTTACAGTTCCTTGTGTAATCGCTTTAGGCGCATGCGGGACTGGGTCAATTTTTAGGCTCCCCTTCGTCCTTAGCTTTGATAAACAGCCATGGGACTCTGGCCAAGATTCACACCATCTTGCCGTTGGCACTTGTTTGACCTTAATTCTTATACACTCCACACTGCTTCGTTGTTTCGCCCTGACAGTTTCCAATGCGTTATATATGTTTTTGCGTTGTAAAATTACGATGGGCTAACATCAGCGGTTCATCCTCCAAGCTTCGTCTCCCCGTAATATATGCAATAGTTTCCGACGTGTTTCTCTTACAGGCAAATCTGAGATTTCGTATGTATACACTTCTTACAAAGTCGATACATTAACACCCGAATGAAACGGCCATCGCTTCCTTTGTATGGGACAATACGCTTAGCTGTATGAACTTTGTGACTCTTTTTTTTTTTCTAGTTTCCAGTTCTCGCACGTCGTTTACTTTCGTTATCGCTGCCTCTCTCTCTGTTGTGGAAGTTCAAAGACGGGCTTCGAGAGATTGGCCCCTGACCGGAACCCCCAAAGAGGGCGATAGATATAGAAGCGGCTTTTCTTACGTCGTTAACCGTATTCGCTCGCTTCCTGTGTGTGTGCCGTTCGCGATCAATGTAGTTTTCATTCTTTCCTTTTTCTTTACTTGTTTTTCCTCCTCTTCTTCGTTTTCTCTTCGTATCTAAATCACTCGGTCTTCTTCAAGATAAGCGGGCCGCCATCCCGAAGTCTTTCTCTATTTATATGCGCATTCACGGGGCCCTCGCGGTCGCCTCGCCTCTTTTGTATGTGCACAACAATGCGCCCATCTACACTCCTCGTCAGGAGCGGCCATGAAACTTCCTATAACGCGGCTGCGGACCCGCGCGGGCATGACATTTTTCTTCCCTCAGTTCCGGCCGGGCATCTTCCGCGGTTTTTATCTTCAGGGACGTAGTTTCTCCATCTCCCATCTTCCAGCTTGTGTCGAGTTTTCTATTCGCATTACCTCCAGCACGAGACGACCGATTCGTATTATGGTTGTCGTCGTTGCTATATCGAACGTGATTCTTCGAAGAAAAGAAAAAAAATATTATAAAAGATCTTATGATGGGAGAAGCGCGCAGAGGAAAAGCGTAGGAGTTCAAAGGAAATGTCGTAACTCAGAACGTGACCTTGCTTTGAGTGCGGAAGAAACCCTTCCGCCTGGCTTTTTATCCTGGATTTCGAGACCCCCTTTTTTTGTTTGTTCTTTCGTTTTCTGTACAGAAATTCATGCTATGCTTCGCTTACGAATGTAACTTGCGAATATCGTTACAAAAAAGTGACGGGCTGTCTTTGAACAAATACAGAAAAAAAAATAATTGTGATAGCCTGACCATTGCCCATTACTAGTATAGATTTCATCCAATATCGTTTTGTATTTATTTATTTCTTACATTCTCTACGCTTTTTTCTTGCTTTTCGTTTGCAGTTACCGTAGTTGCCTCACTGTTTTCACTGCTAATGAAGTACTGTGTTCAGGAAATCGTCGTGTGGGCTTACATCGGATGTTCGCTCAACTTTCTTTTTCTGATCTCGTTGTGAAATCGTAAAGAAAAATGTAGAAAGAGATTTATTAAGAAACAAGTGCCGCAACGTAGAAAGGTGCGCAAGTTCAAAATCGAGACATGCTTGAAAAACCAGCATGAAAACGACGGAGACACACGGGAAAATTGAAGACTCAGGACGAGCGCTCGTCCTGTGATCTTCTCCTGCGTTTTCTTCGTAGTTCTCGCGCTGATTTTCCATATAAGCAAGAAAATGACGCGCAGCTATTTTAAAAGACACTCGCGTAGTTTAGGAACCTAGTACTTGACCGTTCTTAGCCACTTTGCGACATGATCCGGACATACTATAGACCTGTTCCGGTTACCGAGCCATTTCGTAAAAAACACAGATTTTCTGTGTGTAGACTTGCTTTTTTTTTTTCATTGAACGAGCGAGCGCTTGCACTTTCCCTACACGAAGCAAATTGCTGCGCTGCTTGCGAAACGCTGCATTCTCGCCGATACGGTGAGTGCTCAATCTTCAAAAAGTGCGACAGCTCAAGAGCTATAGGAAGCAAGAAAAGAAAAAAGCGACTCGGCTGTTATTTTAACGGTTTTCTCGCTCAGTTTCCCGGTATCCAACATTTCCGCAAGTTCCCTGCGACGTGGCAACTCCTTCGGTAATGCTGTCGCCCGCCTACGCGGCAAACACCAAAAGTTCGCAGTGAACTGATCTTTTTTTTTTACTTGATTCACTGTCGGTTTCTTTCGTTCCACCTGTTTTTTTTGTTTTTTTCTTGTGTCAAGTTTACATTGCATGTTGAAGGAAATATAATTGACGACGAAAAGTTGTTTCCTGTACACTCTACGAAACAAAAAAAAAAAAGCTCACACCTCTCGCTGTGGAAGAATGAATAAAGAATCTGTTTTTTTTTTTTTCGACCCTCCTCTTTTCACTTCTTCCCTCCCCCTGTGGCGATGTCGTATAGGCGGCAAAACAAAGGCGGAAGATTGACTCGAAAGTGCTGGTTGCATTGTTTCGCTTTCGATTATTTTATTCCTTCAACGTCCTGTTCGAAAACACGATGGAAGCGGAAGAACAGCTACAACGGCAAGCGTTATAGCTAGCTGTGAGCATCACGAAGCCCAACTTCTTCGAGAAGTGGATTCTGTTGCTTTTTTTTTTGTTTTTGGCCGTCTTTTTGCTCTTCCCCAGTCGACGACTGCGCCCAAGGACGCCGGCTGCCATGCCCGTCCTCCCGCTCTTGTGAGCCGCCATCAAAGACGTGACCCTTTCCCATCCTTTTTTTTCCTCACTCCGCTCGCTCCGAAAGCTTGATAAATGAAGCCCCGATATCGGGCAGGCGGTGGCGGCAACAACAAATTCCCTTATCGAAAAGTTTAGCCATGCGTCCTCGTCTTGGTGGTGGTGCATACAGTTCGTCAGAAGCTCACTCCTACGCTCTGTGGTGGGCGTGAGCCTGCTTGGAATGTTTTATAGCGTCGGCTCGGTCGGCCGTCGTTCCTCCTTTGATCCGCAGTGTCTTAGTGCACCGCTGCTCCCTTAGCGTTTGCTCACTACCTCCCGGATATATATATATATATATATATATATATATATATATATATATATATATATATATATAAGGGAAAGAAGTGTATACCTAAGGGCTCGTTTATCCGTGCTTTAACACAATATTAATGAGATCTAACAGACAGTAGTGCCAAGGAATGTACAGGGGAAGTTATTAGAACCAATGGAATGTAAATAAGAAGAAAGAAAAGTGGATGAAAAAAATAACCAGCCGTGAGTATATATATATATATATATATATATATATATATATATATATATATATATATATATATATATATATATATATATATATATATATATATATATATATATACAGGAGCTGTAGTGTGTTTTTGCTGCCAGCCAATCGTCGACTCGCTGTGCCATGACAGCGAGTCGCTGAATAAATGGGATTCGAAATGTCGAACGCGACATAAGTTTACACTGACAGATTTAACGCTTAGCAGTAGGACATGAGATGGTTGACATTACATATTGTCTGGCAGTGTGAATTGACCTCGACGTGTGTCTGTTGAGTTGAGATAGTGAGTGAGTGAGAAATAATAGAAGGGGGCACCTTTGTTTACACGTTTTTTATGTGCATTTTATGCAATTGCAATGGAAATTTCATGCTGAGAAAGGCCCAACATTTTCCAAGTATGACTTTGCCTGCTCTTATAATAAACGGCTTAAATACGATTAAGACAGGCGATCATGCTGTCCTGCTCTCAAATTCTTGATTTCGTACATTTTTTTTTGTTTTTTGTTTCAGTATTTATTTATTTTCGTTAAATAAATGTGCGTAACCCCTTGGCGAAATCTGTCTTCCTTCCGCTGCATCCCCCGCCGCGGTGGTCTAGTGGCTAAGGTACTCGGCTACTGACCCGCAGGTCGCGGGATCAAATCCCGGCTGCGGCGGCTGCATTTCCGATGGAGGCGGAAATGTTGTAGGCCCGTGTGCTCAGATTTGGGTGCACGTTAAAGAACCCCAGGTGGTCAAAATTTCCGGAGCCCTCCACTACGGTGTCTCTCATAATCAAATGGTGGTTTTAGGACGTTAAACCCCACAAATCAATCAATCAATTTCCGCTGCATAGACTCAGGATGGAAAGTTCGCGTAGGTGAGTATGATCACGACCTGTGTCTCTCTTAGGTGCCATAAATTCGAGCGATCCGCAAACACAGTCGGGGTGTTGCGAAAGCTATCTAACGACGTCTATTCTCTCGCACCCTTTTTTTCGCATGGCCCCCCGTATTCACAAACGCTCCTTGAATCGACTTTTACCGTTCACTTGACAGAGTTGCACACTGCGCCACTGCTTGGCTGAAAATGACGCTGCGCTACTCAAGAATAGCCAATTATCACTGATATGCCGTGACTCGCCCTGCCTAGAGATGGCGCTCCCATCGGCTTTCTCAAGTCAAGGAGGAGGAGGAGGAATAAATGAGGAAGGACAGGGAGGTTAGCCAGTTCTCAGTTCGGCTGGCTACCCTGTACTGAGGAGGGGGTAAGGGGGATAAAGCATGAAAGAAAAGAGACGTTGTAAAAAAAGAGAGAGAGAAGGTCATCAGACGATCCACGACGCTGTTTACAGTCTGTCTCTAAGACCACTTGCCCGCAGAAGTCAAGGTGGAGCGTTGAGTGAAGGGGCGTTCTAGAATACGCGGGTAAGTCTTCTTGGGGATTTCGCTCTTTTGTCGTGTGAATGGCCCCAAACGAATCACGCTTCATGCATCGTCACCTGCCGTTTGTGACGGCGCGAGTGAGATCCTCGCAACATTTATCATTCGTCGCGAGATTTCAATAATTCCACTTGCCGAGTTTCGAAAACACTTTCGCGTTAGCAAGAAAATCGCCCCCAAAGTTTGACATCTTTTGTTCCCTTCGTAAAAATGAATGAATTCTATTCCACGGATGGCAGAATTTTTATATTGGTGCGACGTCGTACGCAATAAAATATTCTCTAGGCTAATGACAACGCCCTATTATGGATTTCGCTTACGAAGTTGCAACGAAATAGAAATAAAATTGCGTAGCTTGCACGAAGTCGCGCAATTCTTGCGATTATATATACGAATCTGGACAATTTTCGGATCTAATCCGGTTCCTTCTATGTTCTTGTTATTGGCTTCAGCTAGGGCATGCTGGATTGTTTATAGGTTTCTTCTAGGTTGTTGCTAGGCTTTAGTTACGTGATGCTATGTTGTTATACGTTGCATTTGAGTGCAGATGGGTTCTAGTTAAATTACAGACAGCCACAGACGCAATACGAACGTCCAAACTCCACAGACAGAAATTCGCACTGAAACTGAGCGTTCGAACCTCTCATAGATCTACGGGTTGTCAAATAATGTGGCTGTCAGATTAAAAAACAACAGAAAAATTGGCGAAGCTCGCATAAAGTCGCGCAAGCCCTAATAACAAACTGGACGATTCTTAAGACTGATATGGTCGCTTCTAGGTTACTGGCCATTAGCTAGATGCTCGGTTGCTTCCAGGTTTATTCTCAAAGCAGATTACTTCGAGTTAACCACAGTCTGTGAGAGACACGACGCGGAGGTCAAAACTCCAGAAGAGAATAGAGAGTTTTAGTACTGCGGAATGGTGCTACGTACGCATCACGCAAGCGCCTTGCGTTACGTGGCGTCGTTCGCCACTAATCGGCTTTTAGTACGCCGCAGTACCCGCGTACGTAACGAGCGTGAAGCGGGTTGCGCCATCTGGTAGATCAAAATAGAAGTACGTGTTGTTGACAACCAATGTGAGCCAATCCATGTGTTATAGCCAGATTATGGCCATATTTTAAGCCACAGAGCCGGTCTGTGCTTGCCTCGATGCCGCCATTTTGCAAAACGAAGTCTCGCGCTGTCGCGAACTTGTTCGAGAGCGGCGCGATCACCTCATACGTACGCACGCACGCATCTCATGCGTGCGTACGTAGCGGCTGCGTACGTAAAGTGATACGTGCGCGTTGCGGTCTGCGCATGCGCACTACGCAGAACGTGGCGTCCTTACGTACGCAACGCCGCCACGTACGCAGCGTACGCAGTACTAAAACTCTCTAAAATCTAGCGCTCAAAGCGAGCGTTCGCGCCTCCCATCGATATCGCAAGCACGTCGTCAATCGCGTAAGCCTTCCGTCACTTCGGAGGTGTCTTACCGCCGTTGCCTTTCCCGTTTCCTGTAACATTCTCTCGTTGTACGTACTCTGTATCTTCGACTCGTCGCCGTCGCTTCGCAGCCACTTCTAGGGTTAACCGCGCCCGATCCATTTGTCGGCAACGGTGACCAATATCGGTTGGTACAGAGCGCCACGAGGAGTGGTTTGCCTCCCGTCTGTGGCCTTCATTTTCGATGGACCAGCCGGGAGCAGTAAGACAGGCCCACGCTTTTTCGAAGACAAAGATTTGTGACCACTATACTGAGCGAGCTAGGTAAAAAAAATGGGCGTAATGGCTAAGTGTTTGTTCTGCCCGTAGGAGAACTTTTGCTCTCACCAAAGTAAACCTGAATGTATGTATGTACGCTGTTTAGTTGTTGTTTTTTTACTTCTTTATTCGTAAAAATCAAGTGCAAACGGGTAGCCGTCACCAAGTAACGGTGACAACAGCTCATTCGTTTACTTTTTTATTTCAACAAATAAGAATGAGTGGTTGGCCCAAAATCTGTGGCACATACCCCTTTATGAAGGTGATAGCTGTTCTTACACACGAATGTTTTTTTTACGCCTGGTATAAACAGTTATGCTGTTAAAACGGAATAAACTTACCGTGTTATTTGAAGTATTTTGAATTATAACGCATTCTTCATGTGGATATGGTTTGACTCGTTTGCTCCGATAATGTGATCGGCTGACAGCGTCGAGATAATGCACCATACAGTGGCTAGGTATGTGCTGCAATAAATCACTTCCACTATTGTACAACCTGAGGCGTTACCAAGTGTCAAGCAGGCTTCGCCTTCAGGTATTACAGAGAGCCTAACATGCTGTCCGAAGAAAAAAAATTAAAAGCCACTGAACACCAATAGCTTCGCTTGCCTCCATTTTTCCGACAGGCGAAATACTTCTCTATTTGCCTGTTTTTTTTTTTTTTTGACTAGCAAAGGCAGTTTTTTTTTATCTGTGAACCGATGTAGCGAGTGATGTGGCCGAAGTAGCGTACCAGTCAAGTCTCATTCGGTGTTCTTTATACTTAGTGATCCCTTTCGGATGCCTTGACGCGGCCGATTGTGTCGTTGTAATGTTCGGCCGTCCCATATTGGGTACACGGGCTTCATTCGGTGCACTTCTTCTACTTGCGCCTGAGGGCGTGTCTGTTTGTGCGTGCGAGGGAAAGTAGGCGAGGCCGTTTGCCACCGCGTTAGGATTATACGGGAAAAAGACGGGGACCCGCTCCGCCCCCCCCCCCCCCCCCTGGGGCAGCGTGAGGCTGGATCGAGCGCCGTGATGGATGGGCGACGTCGATTGCGTCTGGACGCTATGGCCCAGGGCGGACGAAAGACCGCCGCTTCCTGCACCAAGGACAAAGTAAAAAAAAAAGGCATGCACGGGGGGGGGGGGGGGGGGGCTTTCTAGAAGGCGTGGGCGGCTTTTACGCGGCCGTCTTTTGTTTTTTGTCGATTTCGTTGTCTCGGGATCCCTAAGCTCCTTTAGACGAGCTTTAGTCCAGCCCGCGAGGGAATAAAGAGGAGGGGAATTCCCGCGAACAGAGGCCCTGACAGAAACAAGCATTTCGGCTCGGAAAGCGAAGATGACGGCTCTGCTTCTCGCGCTGGTGAAAACAGGGGTCTCGCGAGAGGAGGAAGAGGAGGGCGTGGGGGCTCTCATTTTTGCCACCAACGAAGGCTCTTTTGTTTACGAGCTGGACTGGCATGCGCTGGTTGGAAGGAAAGGGGAAGTGACTTTAAGGATGGACAGGGAACAAACGCGAGCGGAGTACAAAAAAGTTCGCCTCATTTATCTTTTTATCTCTTGCGCTGTTGGCGCATAGCCTCGGGAAGGACTGGGATGAAAATGTACGAACTCTGTACGAAGCTTGAGCTCTCGCTGCTCTTTAGTTCGCTCCTTTCGGCATCCGCGTCCCCTCAGCGCTGCTATGCGTTTCTGTTTCCTTATCGCGCGGTTGCTTTATCATGAAGCTTGCTCATCGTGTCTGAATATCACCATTGTCTCTTTGTAGCATCTGAAAAAGATTACGATGTAGACGTCCCAAAGAGATATTGACGAAAAAAAGAGCAAGGCTAAAAATACGAGTTGATGCTTTGGTCGTGCTTATGAGGTGTGTTATGATAGAGCCTTCAAAAGCACAGCATAGTGCCGGGCCAATAATGTGCAATATAAGCCGACCAATTGTACCGTTTCACCTTTATTTAATGTGACGAAGCCACTACAAGAGTGTTCTCTGGCTGAAAATGTTCTTTTTGCAAGGATACATTGCAAACCAGCGCGAAAGTGGGGGAGTTGTATTCGAAAAGATTGTACTTTGCAAAGGCGCATTGTCATTGGCTAGCTGCCTCAGTTACGTGTGTCCATCCGCACTTAACGGGATTTTTTTTTCTTACGAACGAGTTCTCTGCTATAACCTTTTTGTCGCAGCCCAGAAAGAAAAGGACGCAGGACCGTGATGCTACAAGGAAAGACAATGTCTTTATTGACAAATCAAAAAGCAGTCGCCTCAACGTCGTATTTTACAAGGGAACTTTGGTTACTGCTCGTTCTCGTCACTTCGTTGCCTTTATTTTTGCAGGTGTGAAATACAGGAATACCAGAACTGGTTTCACTCATAGCGAAAGGATAGTTGCGGGTCAAATGAAAAATGAAAAAAAAAATATAATTTCGTTGTCTGCTGTCATCCTGCCGGATGTAAGTCGCGACAGTATACGCTCTATTGCCATTTTCCGGCAAGTATTACTCTGAAAATGTTTCAGCGAAAGTTGTATATGGCTTAGCGAACCGAAAAACCGTTTGCCAAAAAAAAAAAACGATAACGGTATCCATTGGCTGTGCCGTCATATACGTCGTTCTCTAAGTCGCACTCAAGCGCGCGCGCCATTGACTCAGTGACGTCATTCATCCCTTCGCAGCCGTGCCGCTGAGTCCGCGTGGAGCAGTTCGAACTTCCACTTAGGGAACGTACAGCAGCTTACGAACGCCATGACAGCAGACTACTTTCCAAGAACAGTGCCGGCAGTTGATCCGTGGGAGAATTCGGGTTAGCCGGAACGATGCAGCAGTCCGGGCACAAGAACACGCCCGGGTGGCGAAGCGCAAGCAGCAACTCCGTGCCGAGGTTCCCGCTGCCATCCGGGCCGAATGCAAGCGACATCGGCGAGCCGAGGAAGCGGCGTCGCGGGCAGAGCAGCGTCAACACGGCAACGGCGAGAACGCCCGCTTTCGGCGGATGTTTTCCGGGGCGTTGGCATCGGCTGCGACGTCTGCAACCGCGTGTGGCCGCACGCACGTTTTCGGCTTTGCTGGTGGATAATAATATCTGTTGCCTAACGTACCAAAACTGAACTATGATTGTAAGAGACGCCGTAGTGGAGGGTGGCTCCGGAAAATTTCGACCATCTGGTTTTCTTTAACGTGCACCTCCATGGCACACTACATGGGCCTCTACCGATTCTCTTCCATTGAAATGCGACCGACGCGGCTGGGATCGAACCCTAACTGTTCTGATAGTAGAGTATGTTAACTAATAACTAAGTGACTGAGTTAACTAGCTAGATAGTTATCTTAAAATTGAAGTACATAAGGAAGACACCTGGACACTGAGCGCTGTGTCCCATTGTCTTCCTTTTGCACTTCAATTTCCGCGCAACTCAGTTAAGATGAATTATCAATTCGCTCAGCGGTCCGTGCTTCTCTAAATTGTCAATTAGGTATTTAGTTGGTATAGTTAATTGGTTCGCCAGTTGATTTTTTATTCAGTTAGTAGAGCCAGTATAACCAATAAGTCAGTCAGTTAGTTAGTTAGTTAGTTAGTTAGTTAGTTAGTTAGTTAGTTAGTTAGTTAGTTAGTTAGTTAGTTAGTTAGTTAGTTAGTTAGTTAGTTAGTTATAGTTTCCAATCACTTTGTTTCGCCTTCTGTGCTTCTCTATAGGTCCTTTGCCTGAGAAAAAAAGCAGTAGTAGACGCAATCGAATCATTCACGTTGACATTACTCCTGCCAAACAGTGGAAATGAACAGCGTGAAGATCCGCGCAAAAAAGAAATGTGTTTATTCGGAAAAGCGTAAAAAGAAAGACAACGAGAGAAAAAAAATTCATGATTCTGCATAGGAAAAAAACATTCGTGGGAGCGAAAAAAGCTTTAAACGGAATAAAACTCGCGACAGCGCTTATACGCCACCGAGCCGCATCGAAGAAGCCAACTCTGATCGATGCGCCGGCTTATAAGACCGAGCATCAAAGTCCGCTGAGCAGCACAAAAGACGGGAAGGTTCTGCTTGATCTTACTTTATCTCGATTTGTTTATTCCTCTCCCGCTCGCTTCTCTCGGTATGCCGAAGTTCGCGACGTGACGCTTGGGTATTAGCCTTAAAGGGTATATAGCGCCTATTTCGCGGAAGCCCACCCTGTTGTGCACGCTCTCATATCTCTTTTTCCCTATATCTTATTTAGTTCACGTCTATCTCACTCTGGAAAAAAAAAGTTCCTTGTCGAAGAACTTGGAAACGGCGAAAGAATTCTTCGTGCGAAGGTGTGTAACCCGTGCGCCCAGCTGCCAAGATTTGGCGCGACTGAAGGAGCGATCGAGTTGGCCTTAATGCAATGTTGCTTCCGGCGCATTTTAAATGCACTTAGCGTTGAACGCATCCGTCCTGTATTTGTAAAGCTTTTTTTTTTTTTTGAAGCGTGGGAAGTCCGGAAGTGATGTTGATGCTGTAGAAAGAAATAAACAAACGAGTGAAAAAAAGAAGGTGGCACTTTCATGAAGAGCCGAGAGCTAGCCCAAAGACATCGACCCTCTCTCAGCGTTTCAATCGACGCGGCTTCTGGGGTATAATTTTCTCCTTCCTTAAATATAATTCTTCTTGCTTCGCGTACTGTATAAATTTCCTGCGCGGGAAATTGTGCAGCAAGTAGAACTAATAATAACAAGGAGGTAAGGGAGGCCTTGGGAGTTGCCTTCGCGAGGACTATACTAGCTTCCCATGAAAGAAAAATGCGCTACACGCTATAAGCGTATACGAGAGGCCCGTAATTTATCTTTTCGAAGCACGATGCGCCCCTGAATCGCTCGATTCCTCTGAGCACTCGGCGGGAGATAAGCGCAGGATGCGGAGAACTATGCGTGTGCCGTCTATATACGTCTTGGAGGCTATAGTGTAAGGATGATAGAGAAGGCGCAGGGAATTATTCCGTGAATACACAACCCGCACGCGAATTCGCAACGCAAACAGACACGTTCGCGACTTGCTCAGCTTTAACAGTTTCCCTTCCGTGATCAGACTCGGCGATCTGGCCGAGAGCGCCGTGGATCGTACGCGTGATGCACTGACAACAATTATCGCTACGTATATCCGTCATGGCAGCACTGTGCACGTTTGGTGATCTGTCTGCAGTTTGTAAGAGAGTTCTGTGCGCTATAGCTTAGTGTCTTAATACGGCAGAGGCCGTATTTTACGAGAAACCGTTTCGTTTGCATCCTTAGTATAGTTTCGCTTGTATACAGCGACTCGCTCTTCAGCTGCGCACTGTAGGAGTCAATGCGTAAACGGCTTACACGAGGTGTGTTTAAACCAACTTCTCTCGGAAACTTTTCATGAGCTTGTCAAGTTACGCGCACTGCAGACAATGCCGCGCGTTCCTCTTGTGCTGCGGGCTAGTTTTCCTCGGCGCTGTCGCCCGTACTTCACTGAATGCTGTGATGTGAATCGCCCTGTTTGACAAGCGATCTGCGGACGCGTTGCTTGATTCTTTCGTATATGGAGTATATAGTTATAGAAAAACAGTCAACAAAACCGATAGGGATTTGCTTGCGTGCGCTATCCACGTGGCGCACACTATAGTTATAGCCGCTTCTTCGTAAGCGAACGTTTCCCAGCCGCATAAAAGCGGGGATGCTCCGCTCGACGTCGTTACACTCCCAGCCCCCTCCTTTCTCCTCGATCGTCGGCGCGTGCGTCCGTGCGAGGAGAATGCATTTTCCCCCCAAAAAAGAACAGCAGACGCACTTGCGGCCGCCTCATGGTGCCCGCGTGCACCGGTTTGCCTGCCGGTCCTAGCCGTGTTCTTCCGCTATATCTGCTTGCGGGCGTTATAGCACCTATAGCGGCCGCGGCCCGTATAAGCCCCGGTAACGGTGCCTGCGCTCCTTCTTCATAGTGTGTACTAACCCCCATCTTCCTGCTTACGGAGCCAATTACCGGTCGGTTCGCCGTTTCGGTAATTCTCCCGGAGCGTCATTAATAGCCTTTCCTGCTGCGGAGGCACCCGCCTCGCTACTGCCCCAGGGCTTGAGCCCTCCCCCCCCCTTTATTTCGTTCCCCCTCCCCCCCCAATGTTGTGCGAGTGACGGCTCTGCGTATGACACCGAGCGTGCCGTGGACGGCCATGACGACGAAGCTGCCGAGTCGGGCCGGCTGTCGCGGCTATAAAGTCCTCTCTCTCTCCCACGTTCTCTGAGCTTACCATATCGTGGCGCTGTGCGCGGATGTGCGGTGTCCTATAGCGCGATTGCCATGCAGCGGTGCGGCCTGGCTGGGAGAACAAGGAGCTTGGATTGTCTTTGGCTCGCTGCCACGCTGGAGCGAATTAGGACGACGTCGGTCACCGCGCCCGTCCCTTATGTCTCACTCATTTTTTGTTGTTGTTGTCGAGTTGCCTAAAGTCCACTCATTGTTTTGTCCCTGTGCTCGCTCTCTTTCATCCCCCCCAGGGTTGCTGGACGAGGTCGCTCCAAGCTTTCTAGGGGCCATTTCGCGTGCTCTATTACGCGGATGTAAAATTGCGTCGTGCTTTTTTGCGGTTGCCTTTTTTTTTTCTTTAGCTAGTGCACTGAAATGACGCTGACGCATACAGCCTGCTTTTGTTTGCTTTTATTTTTCATGGGACGTGGCATAAATGGTGGTGCTTGCAGTTGTGCCCCATCAATTTTCGCAAGTCTCGGCCGCCTTAAGCACCGAATAATTTGTTCTTCTTTTTTCTATTTTCATGGGGATGTTAATGTGAGCTTTTATTATTATTTTCGTTGTTTGAAAGTTTACGTTTTTGAAACATTGTTAGGACTTGGTTTAGAGGAGCGAATATTTTTTTCAGAGATAATTAATGCCTCCGCACACTTTTAATTGTTTCTCGAATGTCTTGTTTATGCATAAAAATGTTAGTGAGTAAATAAAAACTATTTATATATTAAATTCTGTTTTCGGTTAATTAAGAGTTGTAGTGTCGTTTTGTGAGAGCATACTAACAGCTTCTTTTATGCGTAATTGAGTGATGTCTTTTATTCGGGCTTACGGGGAACATCGCTAAATAATATACGGCAGCACATCTTTGAAAAGAAAAAGCAAAGTCTGCCATCATTCCATTCTACTTCTGCTATAGCATCTGGAGCAGTAACTGCGACGTCACCACAGAAGCTTAAATAGAAGTTAAGGACTGTGCAGGAAGAAATCGAACAGAAGGTCTTAGGCGTAGTTGATATTTAAAAGTCCATGCATGTGCACGAAGTAAATCATGACGAGTGGGCGAAGCACTGGGGAGTTAAATCTTCCGATCACCCGCGCGTGTAAATGAGTGACAACGCGCCTGTACAGTACATAAAATACTTTTAGTCTTTTAGGTATTTTAGGTGGCAAATTATCGCTGATATGCAGCGACTTGCCGTGCCTATAGATGGCACTCCCATCGGCTTTCTCAAGCGAAGGTGAAGTGTTGAGTGAAGGGGCGTTCTAGAATACCGGGGTCAGTCTTTTAAGTCTTTTAGGTACTTCAGCCACGCGTGAATGTTTCCTGTCTTGACTGGGTTAGATTTGTACGAGAGCTTGCTTATCAGCTTGCGCTTTGTGTGCACATCGATGGCTGCTTCTTCGGGCATGTTTCTAGGAAGGCATTGCTCTGCTTTCCGAACGTCTATGGGGACGTTGACCATTTGACCCTTGATTTCGCGCAGCCATTTGCCGTGCGTTAAACGTCGGATGTTCATGAACGGGAGACGCGGAGCGATTAATCGCTACCTCCCGAGCTCTTGCCTCCGCGGTAGTTTGCTGTCTGCGTAGACGTTGAGCCACCGCATGCCGTGCTCTCGCCTCTGGAGTATAGCAGCTTGCTGGCGTTGTCGCTTTGCCACTGTTCTTCTCGCCTTTGGGCCAGCTTGTTCTCAGCGTCGGTGTTGCGTCTCGCGGGTGACAGTAAGTTCGCGTTCGTTCTCATCCACGGCAGAACGAGAACGTGTGGTCTGGAACGTGCTTATTTGTTATCGTCATCAGACACTATGATGCCTTAGAAATGTGTAGCGAGTACCTCGCTTATTTTCAAGGGACACTGATTGCGAATACTAAGTCAAAGTTGGTTGTTGAAATTAGCGGTCTGGAATCCTCGTGGTGCCTCTTCTCGGCTAGGAAAGTGCCTATTTTGAAATGAAGATCATGTTTTAGCGGTGCGCATCGCGTAAGCGCATTTCAAATCACCCGCCAGAAAGCGGCCTTTCTCACGTCACTCTTGCCGTTCCCAACGTTGCCCGACCTTTAATTTGCGGCCGCTGACACTAGTAACAGAAGAGCGAAAGTAGCGGGAGCCACAACAGCAATGATGGCCGCTGAACAATTTCCTGCTTGCTTAGTTCAATGGGGCCTCGCTACATGGCACCACCTGTCCAGTCTAACCAGGCGAAAGCGGAAATTTCGACCCATTCGCGCTATTCCTCATAGTAACGCCAGTAGGTTCTTTTTTTTATTATTGCAGCTAGTTTGATGACTAGCGATAATTGTTGTCAGACGCTCTCGTGTCATCGAGATCGTATCAAAATATGCCACTCGTGGCGCACGTCAAGGTATACCTTTAGCTTAATTTTTCGGTAAATAGGGCACTACTATTGATAGCATTCCTGTTTTAGACGTTTTGATTCATTGAGCTTTTACTATGACATAAATTGTTATTTGCATTTAGTGTCCCTTTCGTAAAAGTTATGGTGGGCGTATAGCGGGCACCATACATGTGTTGTATGTGCCCACAACGAACAAGCCTAAACTATGAGGTGCTTCGCCCCTAAAATACTCGTAATTATCGGGTTTTTACGTATCATGACTATGATATCGCTGTCGTAGAAGGGTTCGTATACTTTTATCGCGTGGTGTTCTTTAACGTGCACCTAAATCTAAGTACACGAACCTCTACTTAAGCGAAGCAAACAGGATAACAGCGGTTGGCCGAGAGTACAAATGTAGGCGGTCTGTATTTTAATTCACATTCATAGAAAGCGAAAATTGGAGACGACGCTAAACCTAGTCTTATGCGTCGGCTTGTGTAACTCCACCTCGGCGATCGTGTGCCCTGTTGTATTCCTTTGGGTCAATTTTGCGCTTCGTCGCGCCGCCGATGCGGATCTCGGAGTTCACGTAGAAATAAGTGCGTGGTTCAGGTCTGCTCCACCAGGCGCCGCCACGATCCTCGCTGCTCAAAAGAAAATCGGCTCTTCTTTATAACAACTCGTTCATTGAACTTTTATCAATTATCTTGGGGGCTGACTGGCTCTTATCGCGAGTAAACTTATGCTCCCATATTATGTATGTTCAGTGTAGCTCTTAACTAAAAGCAGAACATTTGATTTTGTAGCAATTTCATTTGTTCAAGATAATTTTCTGAACGTTCGGAAAACCAGAAGTGATTGACCGGAAGTGCTTTGAAGTGAAACAAGAGTGCTAGTTTGTGCTCGTGACACTAAAACTGAATTCCAACTGAATAGGCTGTGTTAAGCCTGATGAAGCTAACTGACTGTCTTTGAAAGTTAGAAAATGGGTGGCAGCGTTGGAACGCTGTCGAGGAAAATAAACTTTGAATAAAGATGTGACACGCAAATGTAAAATTTTCGGCTATGTAATTGTAATTACAAGGGCCTTTGTCAGGCTGTTCGCCTTTAGCTCTTTGCCCCTGCAGTGAGCTCTGTATCCGGCTTACTGTAAATAAAAATACTACTACTACTACTACTACTAATCAGCTAACGCCATACGGATGGTAATAAAAGCGCTAAAAAAAGCTCCGTCCTGCTGTGTATATTCAAAAAACATGATAAAGAAGTTGACGACGCTGATGATGATGAGTGCATTCAGCTTTAGCCCTGTTTCCAAAGTCGTCTCAGGTAAAGAAGACGGCAAATGGGGGAAAAAGAATTCGCTCTTACCACTAAAAGTGGCCCTGAGACTGTCACGTCTTTCACCTTTCTATTTTTTTTTCTTTTTTTTTCTAGCCGTAACAGTCGGGCAAGAGGCAATAAAACAATGAGTTGCTAGAGCTAGACATTTCGAAATGTACGATGACTTATTGAGCCTCTCCTGTCTTCTGCGATCCGCGAACAATATTATCTCGTTAGCTGCCAGAATTTCTCCCTCGATCTTTTCTTGTTCTTCTTCGTTTTTTTTTTCCATTACGTGCACTTTAAAAACCTCACCAACCTTATTCGAATCTCGAGCTTACTTTCTAGCTCTCGCGAAGCGTTGTATATTGTTTCCGACAGACTCAGGTCCCGGAATGCGCTAGATAACCACCTTTGTCGGCTCTTTTACCGAGTACTTTCCCGGTTTATACTATGAAGCTAGTCTGCGTATAATTAGCTATAGCTGCTCAAGGGCGCCTTCAATAATATCCTGACACCCATTATCATCACGCGCGCCTACAAAAATAATAAATGACAATCTTCATGCCGTGCTTTCTCCTGTTTTTCACTGGGCTTGAGTATCGCGGTCTGCTCTTTCGCAATTTAATATCCTGGTGAATTCTATTCCCTCTATATAACGCCAGTCCCTTACCCAGTGTTTTGACTCTGTTGTTTTAGATATTCCTTTTGTATTTTTTTTTGCAAACGCAGTATAGCTGACTTAGAGTGCCTGTCTCGTAGTGCGTGTTTTCTTTTTTTTTTCTTTTTTTTCTTTCCGTTGCCAGCAGCCCGCTCCGCAAATGAGCTTTCTAATCTGTACTATTTTTTTTTCTCTCGTGTTTAGTGAGGTCAGCAATGGCTGGCTTCGAAACTATAGTAAGCGATATTGCGAACTCGATTCTTTTCTGTCGATTGTTTTTGCGATCCTCTTTTCGTTTCGTCACCATGCTGACTACAATGGGTGTAATAGAACGGGGTTAGGAAATCAGCATTTGCCCAGTCATCACGCTTGAGTTATGATTTCGGGGTTATTTCGCTTTCCTACTCGCTGAGACGCGAGACTTTATTGTATATATCCATGCTGGTGATCAAGGCAGCTTATGAAGGTTTTTTTTTTAGGTTGTCTCCCGGTCGACTTTCGAAAAGAATGAATAATACAGTACATTGTAACCTAACTTGGCACTGCATGCCGTGAATTCCGGCGCTCTGCGAGAGCCGCATTTGACGCGTTTATATCCCGTTCACCGTAGGATTTACGGTGGTTGTTCAACGAGAAACTTGACGTACTTTACCTGCCTCAGTTTTGTTCTCTTTTGTTAAAAAGACTCGATTACTTTAGCACTAGCACTTCAGCACGGGAGTGTCCTCATCTGTATTTGTTGCTTCGGAAAACAAGTATTTGAGCCAATCATCTGGTTATCACTGTGATGCACTTGTCCGACACCTCTTGATGCGCATAAGTTATTTATTTGGTGTACGCTTTCTACCTGGCTCCCTTTGTTGTAAACAGGAGAGGAAGAAGTGGTGAAATTTTGTGTTGCATATATTACGCGTGGGAAATAATCGTGCGCTTTGATGATATTTCAGCCCCCATGCGCCCCGCCCCTTGCTTCGGATCTGACTTGCCCTGTGACCTTCGATGCTTTATTTTTGTTTTTAAATGCGAAGTTTGCGTACTGCAGACACTTTGATTCTATCTATCTATCTATCTATCTATCTATCTATCTATCTATCTATCTATCTATCTATTTATCTATGTGTAAGTGCTCTCGTGATAACCACTTCAGCTTGGGGTACATAAAAAATAATATGTGAGCGTAAGATGGCTTGACGATGACGACTCCCTGATGATGGCATGAATAATGTCACAATCACGTCGCGTACGTCGTCAATTCAATTTCCGCCTGACAGTGGCACAAACCCGCGGGTGGGTTTGTGCCACTGGTATGCGGGTATGTGCCTCAGCTTATTCACACGTTAATCTACCCATGCAGGAAGGGCGAGAACACACACGTGTAATTTTAACGCGTGAGCGCTAAGAAATAGCTCACTTTGGCAGCGTTAATCCGGTTAATGTAAAGAATAAACATAAATGTCAAATTCCCTGCAGGAATTGAGCCCTAGAATTTCGCTTGGCAATCCAGTATTCTACCACAGAGCCATGCCAGGTCTCGGAACTATTTTTCAAATAGACCGTAATGTTCGGAAAACGTCAATTCTGGTTGCAGTGTTGGCTATCCAATTTTATAAACATGCATTACATATGTTCTTTTATGACACATCCTTCGCGACGGATTAACGTCACTTGTAGTTAGGTGCCTGTCCGCTGAAGTTGGTTTACGTAGCAGTGTCCAGGCCTACCATTCTCGCGAGCACTGCAGCGCTTCGTATCAGCTGACCGCTTCTGGTCCTTCTTATATCCATCTCGCTGGTGGCATCGTTACGCAGCTGTAAGTACAGCTGGCTACATAAAACACATGCGGCTGTTTAACGTATGTCTGTGCGTGCACTTGTACACATCTGTAGCGCCGCTTCGTGACGTTTCGCTCTATAAAAAAATTACAACACAGTCACCTTCCATACGCATATTTCGCATAACATCGATGTCCACGTTGGAGCTGCCGATTTTCTTTTTTGTTGTTTCTGGGTCAATTTTTCAATCGTTTTCAAGGTTTCTGATAACTACTCCTTCTTACCAGACTTAAATGTTTCACGGTCTGTCCTAGTATACACGACACAAGGTTACGACGTGTCACTTTTTTTTTTCAATACAGCATGTGTATTTCTCGAGTACACCATGCATGCAACGTGTACATTCACATGTACAGCTATCAATTTTTACGAAAGGGAACACGCGAGCGCGTCGGCCTGCGCTCTGTCGGCGGCTGCCTACAGCGCCATCAGCCGGTAGATAAAAGAAAGCGCGCCCTCTTTTCGCGACATCACCCGCTAGCGAGAGTACAACTTTAGCAGCGCTTGTCCAACGTTCATGGCTTGTTTCGTCCGCTAACGGATCACGTGAAAATTGGACGCGCTTCACTTATCTGTCAGTTAACGGCGCTGTATAGGCAGCCGTGGTATTGCGCAGGGTTCGTTTACACTGTACGTACATGACACACTGTACATGTACAGTGCGCAGCGTACAGTTTTACACTGTACGTACATGACATGCAGTGTCCTGGCATGTATGTTGCTTTTGCCGTCTTGCAGCCACAGTGAAGCAGGAGATGTGTGATTTCCCTTCTTTTTTTTTTTTCGCCCCATTACAGCTACCTACTGTGTAACTCTGTCTATTAAATAAACAAACTCAAACTTGAGACGACAGGAAAAAGAAAAGAAGGAAAGACGCTTGAATTTTGAGCGGTGTAGTGATGTGACGTCACGGTATGTGGGCCACTTTTCATCGATAGTGACGATTCACTACAGAACACTCTGGAGATATCGCGCCATAGTAAATTTTGTCGGTGGTTGGGAAAAATGTTTGTGATTTTAACTTAAGTGTGGGTATAATATTCCCGAGCATTTTTGTTTTCATTATTTCCTAGTATTTGTTTCAACTAACGAATTCGGTATTTTGAAGTAGCCGGCTGTGGTGAGTTAACTGCTTGGGTAATTTTACATTTTCAGTGTAAAAATGAATGCTCAAAGCTTGCCCACCAACAAATTGAACAACAAGCTTTGCATGCTTTAGGCGAAGTTGTGTATTGTAATCATTCTGAATGGCCCGACGCATGGGCATCGTTATATTGCGGTTGTAATTAATTAAATACATTACATCGTTGTACTAATCAATGTTCGTCATTGGCTGCCGCGCACGCAGCTGTTTTCCCTGTTTACCTCAGGCAAGGTGGTCTCCAAAAAAACAACGTGTCTGGTTTCTTTTTGCTGTCGCCTTATCTGACTAGTAGTATTTTATTATTTTCTTCATTGACGTACCCTAAAGGTTACTGTTGAGGGTTTTGGCACAGAAACATGGCAGTGAAACAAGACGGTAAAAAAATACCTTATTAAGACAGAAATTAATATGCGCGCTCATTCATAATCTATTGCCGGCAGCCCTCTACTTTCGACGCGGCCGAACTCCTTTGCGTGCTAATGTGGTCCTCGCGCGCTAATGTGGTGTAGCTCGAACGCAAACCGACTATGCTGCTGCGTATACTTCATTCTTGCTTGCCCGTCAACAGGCGGCTCTAACCCGACTCTTGCCGTTCCCTTTTTTTTTCGTTCCCCGTCTCGTTTTCAGATGCGGATGAGTGCCGTCCCGCGCTTCCCGAGAGCCTGGAGACGATCCCCAAGGCGGATTATCTCCCGACGCAGCGACATCGCTGGAATACAAATGAGGTACGCCCGCTACGGCCTTTTTCCTTTCCTTTTCTTTCCGTGCAGCCCGGAAACTGGCGTGCGTCGTCGCCTATATAGGCGTTCCCTGCCTCCTACGCGCGATTCCCCATTTTCGGTGCTTATATATAGACCGGCCTCGTTTCTCCCAGCGTCTTCTTGTTGTTGTTTTACCCTCACCTATATGTTTGCCTCATCGGCAATCAGTCGTCTTTGGTTGGCTGTCGCGACGCTAGACTACTGGCGGCGTTACGCTGCCGTCGCACCGGCGGCTGCCTCTAGCTGAGCGTATACATCCTGGACCCTGTACGTTCGTCGGCGCTGGCCCGGACAGCCGTATGACGAGCACGGCTCCAATTCGGTCTCGCGCGTGGCATGTGTCTCTGCGACGCAGTTATTGATGCTCCTTGTCCTTGGTTCGCTGCTAATATATATATATATGTGTGTGTGTGTGTGTGTGTGTGTTTATCTATTATCTCCCTCTCTTTTTTTGCCACTTGGCCTACATCTGGCAGGAACGGTGGATCCCGTAATGAGACTACAGGGCTTCCTCTATCCCCAACTCGTGATTCTCTCTCTCTCTCTCTCTCTCTCTCTCTCTCTCGTTTTGGTGATCTTCGGCAAAACATGATCGTAAAAAAAAACATAACAATGGACCCGACTGGACCTATTTATGGAGCACAGCAACGTGCACCTACGGCTTCTTCCCCGTGCCTTAAACGTCGGGAAATATCCAACGCACTGTGGTAAAGCGCGCGGCGATTGTAAGGGAAGGATCGAACAAAAGGCGGGATTGATGAGCGCGTTGAGAGTCTTCGCGGTAGTTATTTATCAACGAGGCCCGCATTGATGCCACGGATGTGTATAGAAACAAAGGCGAAAAAAATCTCCGAAGTGCGTATGTGCGTGTGCGCGCGTGTGTGCGCGTGCGTGAATGGAAAGTTATGACTGTACACACTGCTCGAGCTTTTTTTTCCTTAAAGAACATTTGTTTCCGCATTCGCTTCTCGTATCCGGTAACTCCTTTCTTCCTCAGTCGTGCTGTATTGTCAACACGAGTACAGCTGTTCGGTGGCTTGACGTGCGTGAGAGTCCATTTATCAGCCATTGGGCAGTGGGTATAGCTAAGGAAACGAACAACTTGTTTTTTTTTTTCTTGTGTATATTGTGTTCGTACGTAACGTGTGAATGTCTATTTTCCACCGGCCTTCCTTCAACCATATTTCTCTCTTTGTGTGTTTGGTGGGAAAGAACATTGCTTCGTATTGAGTGTGTTGTTCATCAAAATCATGTCTTCTTCGCAGTAAAAGTCACGAGGCATGAGCGAAAACGTGGCGTGTCGGGATATCATAACTTAAAATAACAGTCACCGCCTCTTTGAAGCTACCACCACTGTTGTGATTATACGTAGTTATCGTCACGGCGTCATTGCCATCTTGTTGTACCATATCACCCGCCACGGGTGATGGTACGACAAAGCAGCCGAGTGGCTAAGGCACTCGGCAGCTGACACGCAGGTTGCGGGATCGAATCCCAGCCACATTTTTTATAGAGGCGTAGATGCTTGACACCAGTGGGCTTTAATTCAGTTGTACGTTGAGGAAACCCAGTCGTCGAAATTTCCGGAGCCCTTCACTACGGCATTTCTCATAATCATGTGGTGGTTTTGGGACGTGAAGCCCAAACAATTATTATTATATTATTATTCTTATTATTATATTATATATTTATTTATTATTATATTATATTAATTATTATTATTTATTATTATTATTATTATTATTATTATTATTGTCGTACCATCATCGTCGTCGTTTTCCTAACCTTTGTCGTCATTGCTATTGAATCAGTTGTAATCTGAACTTTCGGGAAAGTTGGAAACTTGAACGTCCTGCTAAATTTCGTGAGCCATTCTGACATGGCAACATGGTCGAACGTAGTCCATTATGTAGTAACGAAGTACTTTTAACACTCAATATGCGTAGTGTTTGCATTTGTCAAGAAAAAATACTGATGGTTTGAGTGAAAACCAGCTAGCACAACTGTCAATCACAGTTGAGGGGCAGATGCGTCGTAGTTCTATGGGCGGAGCTTGCTTTTCTTAGGCTGTAACCGCTTATAGAATGATAAATACAGAGACAAAAAAAGAGTGCTAGTAAGCTGCCGCAGTAAAAAGCTACAAATTCCAAGTCTCAGTTCTTACCAACAACCCACGTTAAAGACTGTATAGTACCGGGAATACCGGGAACAAGTTTATTTCTTTGCTGCAGTCCGCAATGATAGTGTCCATCTACTCATACATACTATCTCGTCTTGCGAAATTGCCGTATCCATGCTGCCTGGAAAGAGCGAGAAGAAAGAGAAGATAGGGACGTTAACTAGACGCCCGTCTCGTTACCTACCCATTTCTAGGGTAAAGGTTAACAGGCGACAAGGAAGACGGAAGAAAAGGTGGGACGCGCGCACTTTGGAAAGCACATCATACAGATGGTCGCACAGATCTGTTCACTTCAGGTATTTTAGCAGTGCTCTCATTTTCTTGGGAAAAGAAAAAAAAAGAAAAGAATAAGAATAGTAGAAAATTAGGAAGGGCAACCTCGGCTGGTCTGGTAGGCTTCTTTATACCGGAGAGGAAGGAGGGTGAAGGAAACTTATAGAGGAGGAGAGAAAGGTCGATGTTTGCGCTTGCATGGAAGAGTACGGTGAACTTACCTCCTGGGATATCACCGCAAAGATTTCTATCTGATGAACCTTCTTTGCGCGAAGCGACAAAACGTAGAGGACACGGTAATTTTGCGCAAACTAAGTTCATTACGTTTAACCAGCTAGCTCACTGTCTGCTTTTTCTTTATCCTTTTTTACTTTTTTTTCGAATCTCTTTTCTTCGCCGCTTCAGAGAAGAATCGCCATTCACGTTGACGAGCGCGCGGGTGCGTTAACGTCTTTGGGTCGACGAGGCTCGTCACCCGATGAAAACTACTCGACCCTGCCGTCGCACCGGCACGACGTTGAACACGTCCCGGGAGCCGCGCCTTTGTACGCAGGTCCGCTTCTTGAGCACGATCGCGGCTGGCCCACCGTCCTGTTCCATCTCCACGACGCGAATCGTAAGATCTTATTGAAGGGGGTTCCTTCCCATCACGGTTCTCTCTCTTCAGTGCACTCGTCGCAGCAATGGCCGAGAAGGGAATACCGAGTGACCACGGACGGCTGGTCTCGCTGCGAGAGTCACTTAGGCCCCACGTCAACAAGACGGCGAGAAGAGAGCTCTTGCCGTCGAAACGAAAAAGAGAAAAACCCGAGACGGTTCCTCGAGTCTGCGCTGCCTGCCGTCGTTGCTGTGTGCCTTTCAGTGCTTCGTAGGATCGCGAGACCCTTCCTCCGGTCGTGGGTGACTGGTCGCTGTCATGACTTGTACTCCTCCGATCGAGAGAACTCCGGCGCGTTGGCAGCCGTAACTCCGTCAAGTTGCCTTTCGGAGTCTGCTGCCCTTTGACGCGTCTCCGTTCCTGCATGCAGATTTATCTCGCTCGTATATATATAGAAGGACTCCGCGCTTGTGTGGGTCTCGAAAGGTAAGTTGTTTTTACTTTGCCCGTTTTATCCTCCTTTCTTCGAGGGGTCAGGTGAATTCTTCGGCCTCTCTGCAGAATAAACAGTCGGGATGGGGATGCTCTATGAAACGCTGAATAGAATATTCTGGTCTATTTCTTTCTCTCTCTCTCCCCTCTTTCTTTCTTTTTTTTTCCCCCTGCAGTCGTCCCACTTTTTTTTTGTTCTCCTTTCTATCGCGTCGATTTCGAGGCAGCCCATTTTAGCAATGTGTTACACTGCGCACGTTTGTCACCTCGTTTGTATTGGGTGGTGAGAATGGAGCATCTGATGAGCGGTCTGCTCCGAAAAAAAACCTCCTTCACTATCTCTCGTTGCGTGCTGTTCTTTAGTAGCCCGTCTTTCCGCTTACGCTTCTCGGGTTTTCTTCCTTTTCGTATCACGAATGCCGCTTTTTTTTTTTTGTCGTTAAACCCATCGTACAGCCCTACTGGCCGCGGAACTCGCAAATAGAGGCAAACGCTTAAGTGCTCGGAAAGCTTTGCGCATTCTGTATACATATTCCATGAACTAAGCAGTGGGACATTACGGCTTGAATTGGTACAGCCTACCTTCTCAGGCAAGTGGCCCTGCGTTATACAGGAGAGCACCGACTGATCGTTTTACTTTACTCAATGCCGCGATAACCGCGGAAACATCTTCAAATGTCGAGTGCCTAAGGCCACTCACTCCCTTGATGCCAGTGAACCGCAGTTTCTCATTCTCCGTCGGCCTGCTGGCAAAGCTAGTTTTAAATATTCACCGTTCATAAGAACATAAAAGTGGGCGAGTTTGTCCAGTCTTTGAGAGCGCTCATCTTGTCCATTCCTTCTCGCGTATGTTGTCTGGTTTGTGCTCTCAGGTATCTTTATGTTCACTGTTGACTCATTCCTAGTAATTGAGAGATGCATAAATGGAAGGAACAATTACCAGTTGTGAATGCCAGATGAACTCTGCCGCAATACCCTCACCACCACTACGTCCATACACCTCAGTAGACTAGAAAGTTGGGCTTGTTGGAATTCTTGCATGATTGCTGCTGCTCTAAAGACGAAGACGAAAAAACACAAAGACACTGGACGAACTCTCGTTCAGTGCACTCTGCTGTAAGTCTTCGTCTTTATCGCTACATTAGCCATGCATTCTAAGTTCGATAAAATCAAATCAAGACGTATTTTATTGAGGCGTAATCATGGAGAATGTACGGGAAGTTCTCGGACCAATAGCGTATGTGGCTAGGCGCATGTACAACATAAATAACCATGCTCCGCGGAGCCGTAGACCAGCTGCGCCATCTACGCGGAAGTCGCAAAACTGGGGAGAGGCGAGGCATGTAGGGAAAGGCATTTCATATAAACCGAGAGGGGGGGGGGGGGTGCAGTTGCTTTCAGTTAAAGCGCACGCTGCGAATCTTTACTGTTCAACTACGCACAAGAGAAATTTCCCACCGGCACACACACACACGTATATATATATATATACAGGGCGGCCAGTGAATATTTGCGCAGCACGAGCCGTCGGTTTTTTTGTTTTTTTTTCAATCAAGAAACTCGCTAGCAGATGCTCCCTGCGTTGGCGTTGTCTCTCGCTGGCGAGGGCGCGTTCTCGTTCCTTGCCAACTGTTAGTTCAGCGTTCATCGCTCAAACAACGTTTTCGCTCTCTCTCAGTCAGTCAGTCAGTCAAGGAACTTTATTTGGTCCTGAGAAGACGAGAATGCCCCCGTGCGGGGGTACCGTCTGGGGGCCCCATCCACGATGGCACCGGGAGGTTAAAGCTCTCGGCGACTTCGCGGGCTCTCTGGACAGCCCTTAGCTGCTGGTCCTTTGCGGAGCTGGTGATAAGCCTCGCCTCACGGTGAACGCTCTGAGGCGGTGGTACCCTCTCTTGCGCCAAGCAAATAGACCGTCGCGACAGCAGACGATGCACGCTGTTGCGACGCGCGCCTCTCCGACGACGTTACGAAGGGCGCCTCGAAATCTCACCGCTGCAACCACTGTTTCGAACGACGGCCGCTCCCGCCGATGCCACCACTGTTGCGAAAGACGGCGACGCCAACACGGTCCCGAAGGCGCTACTGCTTCCAACTCCGCCGGGAAGGTCACCAGCCGTTTGGTAGCGTATGTTTATCAGCTCGCGACTGCTTCTGCGCAGAGCTGATGAGACGAGCGGACGAGACGACGGTGAGTTAAACAAGGTTTATGTACAGCATATATACAGAGGCATTACAAATTCGGCACTGGGGCCGACAGAGACTCGAAGAGCCGAGCTCTCCTCTCTAACACATAGGTCTGCTCTAAAACGGGTTCGCTCTGACACACATGTCAGCTTTCACCTAGGACCGCCGATCGCGACGCGCCGCAGGGCTTCTTTTATTTGCACCGGGTCCAACCAAAATGTCCAATCAGAAGCGCCGCTGGTCGTCAGGGCAGACTCCTCCAATGGGGTCGCCGCGCAATGCGTCAGACCACCAGACATGAAGACGCCGCTTGTTTACTCGACGGGCTCGCAGCTGCGCTGACTCACTGCACGTGCGCGCCAGAAAGGCGCCGTCCGCCTGTTGACGCCGTTGAGTTGTTCGCGTCAAGCGGGCTGGCCTTGACCCAGATTGCCTTTTTCAGAGGCACGGACGTTTGCTGCGGACTCGCTGGCATAACAACGCCGACACTCCGAAACCCTAAGGTGTTTCGCCCCTAAATGTTGAACACCAGTTGACTAACTGGGTCGCTTTCTTTTTCAGACTGTTCCGTCTCTAATCCGTCTGTCTCATCGTCGTCATAGTGAGTGAGTAACAACTTTATTAATCGAAGGGGTGAGGGGTAAGGGAGGCTAAGCCACGAAGGCTGCCAGGCTATGCTTCTCGATGACTTCTTCCGCTCGTTTCAGGACCCGTGTCTGGATGTCTATGTCGTTGCTGGAGAGAAGGGCCTCCCATTGTCCCTCGGTGGGGGGTGAGCAAAGGAGGTCGGCGGGCGGGGGATCCTCCGGGCAGCCCCAGAGGATGTGGTTCAACGAGGCAACGTTGCCGCACAGGCAGCAGCGTGGATCGATGGCACCTGGGTGCATGTATGAAAACACGAGGCATAGTCCTCTCCTGCCCACTTTCGCTTCTCTCGTTTTCTTCTTTTTCGTGTGGCAAAAGCCGCCCCCCCCCCGCCTTTTTTTTTTTTTTTGGTACTTCTCCTCGGTTTCTTCGCCGCCAGGCCCCATCGTTGAGCCGGTTGGTCCCACTGGCCCGACACGCAAACCACTCTTCCTATTTCTGAGAGTGACGGCGCAGGTCGGTTCAAGGCCGTCTCTTCCATCGGTTATCTAGAAACAGCTGCGGTGACACTCTATGAGCCCGCTCAGCGATCGACCCACCGAACGACCATCTAGCCAGGCCTCGCCCAGGGAAATGTGAAGTGACGGGTGTAGCGTAGCGCCCGCATCTTCGCCGGCAGATGCCATTGCTTGTTTCCGAGTAATGGGCTTTTGTCGCCAGTTTCGACGCTCTGCGAAGCTCTCTCTCTCTTAATCCTCTTTGCTTACTTTTTCTTGTCCATTTTGATGGCACGTGTGTTGCAAGAGCAATTCTTCTTTTTCGGAGAATCTCATTCCTACCGTGCCTCATCTAACGTTTCTTCATACCCCTATTTTTCATTATTAACTCCATATTGCGTGAAGCAACAAGTCTGGCGGGGAAAGAATAGTGGCGACGGGGGGTGAGGGGCAGGGATAATAAAGAGGAAGGAGGTGTGGCGTGACACGAAGAAGTATGAACACGTCTAGTCCGCATTTTTTTTTTTTCTTTTGTAATAACGACGCACCATCTCGTGTTCGTCGTCTGGATGCCGCGTTTTCCTTTCTTTTCGAGCCCTTTCATCTTCTTCTGTAGCACATGTACTCTCGTGTATCCCCCCCCCTTTCCTTTGTAATCCACCTCTTTTCTCGCGTGTTTCTTTTTTTTTCATTGTTCTTTAGCTTATTTGCTTTGCCACAGTAAGAGCTCCTTGTGGCGGTGACAGGATATCAAAGGCAACGTCGTTCTCACTCAGAGCGAACGCCGCGTAATCTGCGGGAAACAGTGCCCGCATGGTGGCGCTTCCTCCTAGATTTCTTGCGAATTTGAGAAGCGCTCGAGAGAAATTGGGGGAGGAGCGTTGGGCTAGGAAGGTTTTCGGCTACTTGTACATGAAGAATGTCGATACAAAATGGAGGAAGCGAACCAGGAAATGGACTGGTAAATACTTCGAAAACAGCAGGTGGCCAAACCAAAAAGAACTATCGGTTAAGAAGAAAGTGAAGGAAACGGAGACCAACATGTGGAGAATTGGCATGATTGAGAAGTCCGCACTGGAGATCTATCGAACTTTTAAGCAGGAAATCGCCAAGGAAAGGATCTATGATAATACTCGGGGTAATTCTCTACTGTTTGAGGCCAGGACGGGAGTAATGCGAACCAAGACATGTCGGGCCAAATACGAAGGGGTAGACACGGTATGCAGTGCATATCGAGAGGAGGAGGAAACTGCCGAACACTTGCTAAAGTTCTGTAAAGGGCTTCACCCTATAGCTCAGGATGATGGCGCAGAGTTTTTCAAAGCACTGGGATTTAGGGACAGGGAGAGCAAAATAGACTTTAAGCGGGTAGAATCAACTAGAAGAAGGTTATCTAATTGGTCGCTAAATTCAAGGCACGAGTGAAAATTAAACCCTTCACTGCAAAGTACAAGGCTTCAACTTCACTATTTAAAGGGGAAAAAAAGATAAATCTAGTGGTTCGTTCACTAAGTATTACGGCTAGGTGGCGTTAGCAGCCGCCCGATCTAAAGGGTACAGCCACATCCATCCATCCATCCATCCATTTTTGCTCTTCTTTCTCGGCGCTCGTGTTTAGAGGTGAAGCTCTTTATAATCTAGGGCAGTCTACGGACGGACGGACGGACCGACCGACCGACCGACCGACCGTATGCAAATAAATGAATAAACAAACAAAAACGGCCAACCAAGTTAACTAACAGTATGCAAATAAATGAATAAATAAACAAATACAACGTAATTCTTCAATACGACTGGAAATATTCATATGACAACGGTATACTACTTGACGACAAATCAAAGCTTGTGTCGCCGTCGCAGCCAAAGTCGGTCGGTCGGTCGGTTAGTTAACTTGGTTAGTTAGTTAACTGGTTGTTTGTTAGTTAACTGTTAGTTAACTTGGTTGGCCGTTTTTTTGTTTGTCTATTCATTTATTTGCATACTGTTAGTTAACTTGGTTGGTCGTTTTTTGTTTGTTTATTCATTGATTTGCATACTGTTATAGCTTGGTTGGTCGTTTTTTTTGTTTGTTTATTCATTTATTTGCATACTGTTAGTTAACTTGGTTGGTCGTTTTTTTTTGTTTATTCATTTATTTGCATACTGTTAGTTAACTTGGTTGGTCGTTTTTTTTTGTTTGTTTGGTTTATTGATTCATCACATTTTTTTCTCTCTCTCTATCGAGGAGAAGAAGTCTATCTGCAAGCTACCAATTTACTTTGCTTGTTCTGCGGTGAATGAAAATGTGCTACCTTTCCACCGCGGCAATGAAATGTGACTTTTGCGAAGTGGTGCTCGACCCCCTTCAGGATTTATAAGATTACTGTTGCGGCGTACAAGCTGTGCTCTCACGAAAACGTACGGAAAGTGCCACCATTCAATGTATCAGTTCAATTCTGTGCTATCGCCGATTAATTTTAAACAATACAGCTGCGCATGTCTAAATCTTTTGCCGTGAAATCTGTTCCCCGTAAGCGTTCGTGGCTGAATTGGCCTGGTGCGTCCCTGTACAAGCACACCCGCATGTGTGACGTTAAACGGTATCTGCTGCGTTATTATGCGCCTCTATTTACAATGGGAACACATATTGTGCAACTGTATTATTGTCTAACGTATAGAAGTATCTTAGGACGTATCAAGGAGCAAGCACTGTGTTGTGCGTAGAAAAAAAAACAGACCACCTCGCTTGCTTCACGAGCAATGTACGGCGTAGTGTATGAATGAACTATTCAGCCGAAAGCTTTATAAGGCTAAGAGTGTTGATAGGCTTTGCGAGAATTGGTGAGACCCGATGGTGCTTTGCACGACTTTGTCGGTGATGGTGTTAACATGAAGAAAAAATAAAAGTAATAAAAGTCATTCAAAATCGTTCGAAGTCGTTCGATAAAAGTCGTTCACGTTTCTCACCGCACTAGTCATCCGCAGCGAAATGCTTCCTGCTAAAATTTCTGGAAGCCCGTGCTTGTTTTAACAACATGTAATTAATCGATATGAAATCAAATAATGTGTAAATCATGAGTGAAATTGTACTCGTAAACGCGCCCCTTATGCAGCGTCTCCTTCGAGAGACTCGAAAAATTTAAAAGCGACTGAATTTCATGTCCGTCGGTGTGCCAAAGATCACATTACCTCGCTGTCAGATGACGTCATTATAGACGCCATCATGTGGTGACGTAATTGTTCTCAGTCAATCAGTCAGTCAGTCACTTAGTCATTTATTATTCTTGCGCAATAAATTTTTATAGAATAATATTCAGGCGAGGGTCCCACAGTCGAAGACTGCAGCGGGTCTCTCGTCCCGCTGCAGTCTTCGACTGCAATTTGGGACTTCACAAATTGTCAAAGTATGTGACATCGCCGATGACATCTTGGAAATACGTCACAACATGACTTCGAATCAACCCTGGGTTTGTCTGGGATGTACTGTAGTCCAAAGGACCGAAATAACCTGGACGACCTGGGTTGCCGAACGTCCATATTCAACTTCTGCAGCCTTTATTTAATATTTTTTTCTTGCATTACCCACCCGTGGGCAGGCGGCGGCTGTCGATGGTAATCGAACCCGCTACTTCCTACACAACAGCAAAGTGCTGGAAGTGCTGCGCACACCGATGTGTGGTTCTGAGAACGTTTAATTAAAACTTATCCGAAAGTACTTGATTTCTACTCAAAGTCGGTTCGCGCAACGTGCCGTCTAAGGACATAGAAACAAAGAGAGAAAAACACTTAAAAGGTGGCATTAGCGTTGAATAACGGCCGTACATTGAAAAGTGATTCAGTCTGAAAAAGCGGAGAACCTCGAAAAAACGCCGAACAGCAAATGGAAAAGGAAGAAAAAGCATAAACGCTATTACCAGCGGGGCAGCAGTATAGTGTGGTATACAGTCTCCGTAGCTCGTGTGAGTTGGGACGTTAATCAAAGCATCGCCCTCTCGTCGCTGGCAGGGTGATCGGTTTCTCGTTAGCGCTGTAACGAACCCTCGCCACCGCCTCTTCAGTGCGACTGACGTCGGGAACGATGGAACGGCGCCCCGCCGAGGAACACCGTGCACGGTCATTAGTGTTCACTTTTGTTTCGTGCGCGCGCTTGTGCCGATTCTGTTATGTACTTGACCCGGCTCCCTTTGTTTCCGCCGTTGTTTGTTTGTTTTTTTCTTTCTTACTTCTTAGTAAGTTCTCAGTTTTGTGCCAGCTCCGCAGAGGTGAACATTTATCTCGAAACTACACATTTCCGGTTTCTTGTCTCCCGCTTTAGCCCGGTTTTTATCTTGCTTTTTCTCTGTCTCTTTTACGAGATTTCTTCTTTGCAAGAGTGGTGGTAGGATGTTTTTTTTTTCGGGGGGGGGGGGGGGGGGGTAGGATACTCATGACAAGCGAATTTCTTTAGGGGCAGAGGAGGGCGGCAGGTATGTAAAACTTCATTCATTCATTCATTCATTCATTCATTCATTCACTTACTCTGGCACATCACAGTGCCACTTAGGCATCGCTGGGGGAGGGTTAGAGAGCAATTTGAACAACTGTGGTAGTCCACCATGAAAAAATGCATTGAGTGTAACAAACTTACACATTTTGTTTGGCTCTGTTCTCTTTAAAAAAGGTGATTGATAATTGATATGTGGGGTTTAACGTCCCAAAACCATTATATGATTATGAGAGACGCCGTAGTGGAGGGCTTCGAGAATTTCGACCACCTGGGGTTCTTTAACGTGCACCCAAATCTGAGAACACGGCCTACAACATTTCCGCCTCCACCGGAAATGCAGCCGCCGCCGCCGCCGGGATTCGATCCCGTGACCTGCGAGTCAGCAGCCGAGTACCTTAACCACTAGACCAGCGCGGCGGGTTTTTAAAAAAAAAGGTGAGGGGAGCATAAATTTTCACAGGTAGAGAGAGAGGGGGGGGTCTCTCTTTACCTGGCGTGAGTGTTTCCTTAATTATTTTTTATTCTACTGCAGCAGATGTTATTTTCTCCGGCGGTAATGTCTTCTTGTACGTGCTCTTCCCAGAACTTTCTTAGCGCAGCGTAGCGCTGGTGATCTCACCCCTAGCATGTTTCACGAATAAGTTAATATGAAATGAGACTCTACTGCCCCCTATGGCGGTCACTGAAACCTTGCCGGGGTGATTTGATGAATATGCTCTTACTTATTCGTATCAGTTCGTAAACCGGGGTAAAAAACAACAACAAGGAATTGTCGCCACTATGACGCTGCTTTAGTGTCCGTGGACCGCTTACGTTTACGTACATCAAGTTTCTAAATCAGCGAAGCCGCTTCACGAAGGCTACACTTTCTAGGGAGTGAGAGTATGTGAGAGATGAAAGGAACAGGGGGGGGGTTAACGAGGTGCATGTCCGGCTAATTGCGCTTAATTGTAAGCGAAATAATATAGCAAGCAAAATAGAGATAGAAAGACAGCACTAGTGGTGCGCTTGCATGAAGATGCGTAGCAAGGCGGTAAAAGTATTGAGAATGAATATTAACTTTCTGTTATGACTCGGGGCTCTTCTGGCGTTTCGTGACATCGGCGTGGTGCTTTCCAACGTATTGACGCGCAATCAGACGTCCTTCGTTAGCCGGCATGATCGAAATTAACGCGACAGTATCTGCAACCTTCGAGTTTGTTTGTTTCTTATTTAAGTTCTTCTCTCTACTTTTATCTATCTTCCTTTTCCTCTTTGCTGTTACCTCCCTCCGAAAGAGCAGGCAGGCTCTTTGAAAAACAACTGCCGCTCAAAATGGCAGTTGTCAGCCTGCTTCCTACTTACGTCATTTTTGTTCTTGCGTGTATGCGGATGCGTGATCAATAGTGATGACTCTACAGCATAAACAATCGTATCATATCATCTTTTATCCTTTGCTACCTTTTGTTTGGACGTCGCCTCCCCCTCCTCTCTATTTTTGTTTTCCGCTTTTAGCACCATACTCGAGAGAGGGACATATTTGTACGTGTCACAAACCCGCCACGGCCTTACAACTAATGAAATATATACTCGCCCCGTGTTTGCTTTCTGCGAAACTGAAGGGGAGGTGGGGGTGTACCGCAGGCACTTGGTCGCGCGGCACGGCGTCTCAATCAAGGGTGCCTGGATGACCAGCAGAATACGAAGCAGCACGCTTCCTCTGCCTTTTTTTTTTTTTTACTTGCGCCTTATCTCGGCGCGTTAGATCAATGCGGCCCGACCAGGGAGCGCTGGTTAAAGCAATGACCGGAAGGCGATAACTTTACTGGCGAAGAAAAATAGCGACAGGTCCGCTAATAATAAGGAGAGGGTTTGGGGAACGGGGGCGGGCAGCTAAGTAAGAAAGAAAGATGGGAGTTGTTAAGAGGAGCCGAAGGAGGTTGTGTTGCGCTGGCCGTGCTGAGCTTGATGTGAGTGGTCCAAACTTTATGCTTTCTTTCCAATCTTCTCGCCCGCCCATCCAAGAAGGCTGCTTCCTCGGGCGGCAGTAATGAGCTTCTAGATCCAGATTCTCAGCCCTGTACCTTTCCGTGTGGGACCATCGATTCCAGATAGCCCTCTCGGGCTTATCACTCTCCGTATTCTTCTCTCCTTCCTCCTCTCTTTTCATTATATTCATATTTGTGATTTGTTGAACTGTCTCGGGCCCTGGGGTTCTATGGCACTCACCGTCACGTCCTCAACGCCCACTGCTCAGTCACTCACTTTTCTTAATTATTTATTTCGGGGCTACGGTCAATGCTTGTTTTTTTTTTCGGTAAGCGGCCGAAGGCGGGACTGATTGCGAAACTCTAGAACGTACAGAAGAAAAGAACGCAACCCCAAAGGAGGGAATAAATGAAGCGCTGGAAAAAGCGTCGCTAGAATTCTCCCGAATCGATACTCCTAGGCGTGAAAGACGCGACAATGGAACAAGAAAAAAAAAATGCGATCACTAACGGTTTGGTACATGTATGACGTCGCGGCAATTAGGGCTTTAACTGCTTCCTAACGTTACGTCAGGGGGCCATTGAGTCGCTACTGAGCTTACCGACACACGGGCCTGTGAAAACGCCCGTAGTTCGAAGACCTCACCTTTCCCTCCCTCCCTCCCTCCCTTTCTCCCTCTCTCTCTCTCTCTCTCTCTCTCTCTCTCTCTCTCTCTACCCCTGTCTACTTCTTTCCGACTTTTAATGTTTCAGTCTCGGTTCTCGTGAACGGGAAACTCGCATCGGGCGCGTTAAGTTAACGCGCCCGAACTCCGAGCGAACACGCTCGAACGCGCTCGAGTGCGACGCCTTCGGAGTTTCGCTTTCCGCCGACTCCGCCTTCAAGGGCGCGAATGTGTTACGTGGAGAAGGTTACCTTGCTTCCACGGCAGGAACGAGTGGGAAAATAGAACGCGCTTTATCAAAGCAGAGGGCCGGAAGCGGGTCAATCTACCGTAAGCCGTTGCGCAGGCGCGAGCTCTCGCGCAATCTCTTGCGCACCGTCTCAGGGTTGGAGCGCGGGGAGCGCGCTCCGTAATTACGCGCCCGAAGTCGCTTTTTAACTGTTAAGTTTACAACGAGCGCACTCCACCGGCTTGAGTACGCTCGAGCTTCTTAACATAACGCACCCATTAGTTTCCGGCATTCTCTCTTTCGGTCTTTCACTCGCTCGCTCATTCGAATACTGCTCAGTAAATTATGTCACGTGGTTTTCTTCTCACGCAGCACAGTCTCAACGGCAGCATTGTATACTGTTCCAGAATGCTTACGCTGCATAAGAAAAAGAGGAACAAAAAAGAGACTAGAAATAGACTATTGAATAGGAATTCGAATGAATTGACCTTCTTATGGTTACAATGGTACCTCAATACAGTGCGACGTCGTGGGTACTTTAGTTCGATAAACATAAAAACAAAAGCCTAGACAGTTTTTTTTTTTTTATGCGCAGGTGAGCTCTACATCGCGATGTCTCCTTTCCGTGCAAGTCGTTCGAACGTTATATCGCCCGAAGTAGGAAATGGTCTTGCGTAATGGGATGGTCGGACATACATAAGCCGTTTGATATGGCTGGTAGGATCAAGGCTCGTAAAAAGTAAGAAAAAAAGGGGGAAGGAGAGAATGGTAGTCCTTCTTTTGTTGTCTCTTCTTTCTCTAAGCCGTGAACCCTCTTTGCTGTACATTTCTTTTGTTTCCGATCCCGCCAACCATTGGCCTCCTCGAATAAGATAGGAGGAGTGCGAACACGACAGTGCGCCCCCCCCCCCTTTCGAGTTTGATATGTGACGGGCCTTCGCGCACTCTGTCAGACCCTGGGACGTCGTTCTATAAAAGCGCTTGTCTCGGGAGTCGCCAAGGATTTTCAACTGCGCGCGCGCGGGGCGGAGGGAAAAACGAGCTCGGCTCTTTGCGTTCGTGGATGGAGCAGCCTCTCTTTTTCTGCCTTCGGGTCATTTCGCGACGTGTTGTGTGCGTGTCCTTCACTACGGTCTTTGTTGTTTTCTTACGCGTTTGTGTCTTTCATCGCTGCGTTTCTTGATCGTTACGTTATTTCTTCCATACATCGCGACCAACTTCTCGACTGCGCCCGCCCTGGAGAGTACCTCACGCCCGTGCCGGGTTAGAAAGCGAATCGGGGGAACCCATTTCGTGATAAATGCACTGAGTGTTGGCCAAGTATTTAATATTTTTTTGTCTAATTCTTTCGTTTCTGTGCCGGCTCGCTTTTGCGCCATGATCTCGTTTGCAGTGACATCTTTTCTTCTTGTTGTTCTTCTCTTTCATTCTCTTCCTTTCTCTCTCGTAATTGAACGCGAAAGTAATCTTTCGGAAAACGTCGCGTCCTTTTTCTTTTTCTTGCTTTTTTTTTCTGTCTAGCTTCGCACGCCGCGTGCAAAGCGGCAACTGAAAGTCAGTTGAGCGATTAAAGAGCGCCCGTGGGAGACGTACTCGTTCCCGGCTTAACAACGTATTTTCAAATCGAGCCCAGTGCCGGCGACGAAAGGAAAGGGAATGAGTGACCCGGAAACGAATGACGAACTAAGTGTAGCGAAAATGTTTCGCCGCTCTCGCGATGTCACTCGGCAGTCATCCACTTCCTCGTTTCAACTAGTGTGACCTTGTCACCGATATTACCGCTGAGGCTGGAAAATGTGTTGCTATGGTTGCGGTTAGAAGGAGGGAAAAAAAAAGAAATGCCCTGCCAAGGAGACATCGTAGCTGCCATAGATACTCAAGGCGGAAAGAGTCGGATATCTGTGGGCACGAATTTCGAACTTGGTTCTTAAGGTTTTTGAAGCACGATATACGAAACTCTTGCTATATAGTAAGCAATGTATGTTTCCAACTCAAGAGGCGAAATTTCAACTACGCCTCGTTGCACTTCAATGTAAAGCTTAAGGCAGAACGTAGTTTCAAAGATGTTGTTGTTGAGTGAGTTGCTGCATCTTAACAAAAAAAAATAAAGTGTACCCTGCTCAACGTACCCGACAATCATAAAGTCTTTGATATTCTCAGGTTGCGCCGCGTATTCTGTTGTTTAGAGAAGAACACTGAAATTTGGCTAGAATATATATGCTGTTGCTCATCTAACGTCTGGAACCTTTAGGGTGCATTCATACAGGTTGTACGTGTCGAATATGCTATAAAATCCCCGCAGAATGTCTCGTTCGAGGCGTATCAATGTCTGGCGTACTCGGGTGCTCGTTTTCGGAACATGAACCGTGTGAATGCGAGTGCGCGGAATGCGCGCATGTAGAATACAGAACACATATGTAGAATGCGGAATACATATGCATGTATTTCTGGAAATACCGCGTATTGGACAATACTCAAGCGTCTCATTATAAACACCATAACATGCAACCCACTTTACAAGTTTGTCACCCTTCCCCTTAATCTATGAAGTAGCAGAGGCTATAGAAGCACAATGCGGCACATTACCTATATTTCTTTTCCCTTCACTAGATGTATGTGCTGTGCTCTCCTTCTCCCTATTTAATCCCGATTCCCTTACCCCCAGTGCAGGTCAGCAAAACGGACGCTCGTCTGGTTAACCTCCCTGCCTTTCCTCCTCTTGCTTTTTTCTCACGAGATGTATACGGCTGAGGACAGGCTGTAATTACTACCTTGCAAAAGCAATTGCTGCTATTTCGCTCACCATGAGGGAAGGCTTGGCAAGCCGAGGGGAAAAAATATTGCTGTCTGCGCCACATTGAAAGCTTCTTGCCCCGTAGGACACCTTTGATTTTCCGCACGTGCACTATAGAGTTCTACGAATGCCAGGTGATAGGTTGTATAGAGATCACATTACTTCTAGGATGACAATAAAATACTTAATGTACGAGTCACTTTTGGCTGAGATTTGTTTCATCATCCACCCAAACCTCTCTGAATGCTTTTACTTTTCGCTCTTATACAAGGGATATATCTTGTCGACAACGTTCTTCTAGAGCGGTTTCCCACCCATGCAAGCAGCAGTAACCTAGTCATCTTACCGGTCACTTTCCATTTCTCACGTCAGAGCAGGCTGTATGTTATTCAGTGTGTTTCTTCTTCCTCATACGTGTATGGTAGCAAACTGGACGTAGTCTAGTTAGCCTCTCTACGTTTCTTACAATCTCTCTCTCTTACGCTCCTTCGACAATGGTTTCCAATGGTTTCGACAAGGATGCGTTCGCAAAAGAACTCAAGTCGTGAGTAAAGGGACAATCGAATGCTCCAAGGCAGGCGGACAGTGCAATAAAGAGACCGCGCTTCTGCACAGAAGCCAGGCAGACACAGCAGCCCTTTGCTAACCTCATCGCTGCTGCTGCGCCCAGCAACAGCCGCATCCTCGGTTCGCTGGCTACTTTTCCTGGCTCACCAGGCGCGCGCGTTGGCCGGTGTAAGCCAAGGCCCGAGCCAACGAGCGTGCCCTTCGTTCCTCGTTGCTACCGAGCGAAGCGAGTGGGCTGGGGGCAGTAACGAAGCGGCTGGGGAGCTGAACGAAGCCGGCCGCTTGGCGGTCCGCGTCGCAGAAGGGGTTTTGCGCTCGCTCGCTAAAGGCCGCGCCAAAGCCCCTGATGGGGACCATTCGATCGCCGCTCATCGCAAAAGCGATGGCTTACCCGTGCGTGGGCGCGATAACGCGCGGCACCGAAGAAGCGCACAACACTTGGAACGTGTCCCTTTCATCCCTCGCCGTCTTTCACTTTCAGTGCGCGCGGATATCGCCTAGGATCTCCTCGGCGTTCTTCTCGCTCGTCATTCTTTTCCTTTTTTTCTTTCGGCACGTAGTCAGTTAGTGTAGTGTTTGAGTGCGTCGGACGAGAACATCGATGGAAGTCAATAGCGCGTCCCCGGAAAGTTGTTCTGTGTGATTAAGAGATTGGTGGCGTATTACCGGCGGTGTTGATCGCTCCCCCGTCAGACGTGGCCGAATGCTGGTGGCAGGCTTCGAGGAGGAGGAGGAGCAGGAGATGGTGTCTGCTGTAACTGCTTCTCGTTTGTTGAACGGGCCACACTGCCGACTGCCCGTGGTGAAAGAGTGGGCCAAGGCGTCCGTCCCATTACTGGCTGCGCGATACGATTCTGCGAGAGGCGAGAAAAAAAAATGGCGATCGCGATCAGAAGGAAGTAATAAGCGCGCTGCCGTGGAACGAGGACGAGAGCGGACAACGGTGGAGAAAAGTGCCCGTTCCGAGGAAGAAGATGCGACGAAAGGGGCTTCGTAATCGCGCGCGTCTGTATCCAACGAGAAGCGAGCGGCCTTTCATAATCGGAGGCCACACGTTCACATCCGGGACGCCTCTCGCGCTGCTTCGTGTTCGCTCCTTAACTCGGCGCGAACAGTTTCTGAGCGAGAAAACACTTCCGCTTAATTTATCCTTCGAGCCTCGTTCGAGTGTTTCTGCTTACTGTATTTTTCTTCTTTCCACCGACCTAGCACGACAGTTGTTATCAGAAGTATAACTCTGCTTGCTTACTTTTCTTTCTTTTGCGCCGGTGACGAAAACACATGGTGACAACAGTGCATTCTTGTTTGTCGTCGACAGGATATAATGTTCTTTCGCGCAGTTTTCATGAAGAGTGATGTGTCGATGTTGAACTTGCGTGCGTGCGTGCGTGCGTGCGTGCGTGCGTGCGTGTGTGTGTGTGTGTGTGTGCGTGTGTGTGTGTGTGTGTGTGTGTGTGTGTGTGTGTGTGTGTGTGTGTGTGTGTGCGTGCGTGCGTGCGTGCGTGCGTGCGTGCGTGCGTGCGCGTCCACTACAATTCGTGTCTTTGACCGTCCATTTCTTTGCGCTCTTCTATCTTGTTCCATCCGCTCGTAAGTGCTCTTATTCGGTGCAGTGAAGGCGCTCGCTAACTCACAATCCCCCAACATCCGGGCCATTTTCCACTGCATTGCCCTCGGAAAAGAACTTCGTGACGTGAACCGAAAGAAAGTTATACAGTGACAACGTCTCATAGTTTGTTGTACCGCCTGTCCCTTGTCTCAATCTACAGCTACGCGTAGCCAAAGACAAACTTCGGGAAGTCGGCGCAATTTTCGCGCAGTTTTATTTCCTGTCAGAGAGTGATACAGAGAAACGACGAACTCTTCCGTGTTCCTTTTTTTTATCATTATTCTTTCCTCTTCAGCAGCGCGGGAAGAAGGCTTGTGCTGTTAAAACGCGCTGTCCACTTTTAGTCCCGCCTGTCTCTCACTTCTCTGTTCTATTTATTGTGCTTCACTTTATCAAGTATACGTACCACCAACTGCCCCAAATTTTCGACTCCCATGTTCACCCTCAATACCCAGAAGCATTGCTTAGCAGCAAAATAATAATAGAAGAACTACGCACCACATCTCTTCGTGTTGTGCCTTTCTTGCGCTCTATGTAGGTTTTCTACTAAGGAAGTATCGACAAACAAAGGAACGTTGTCCCCGGTATGAGAGCCGCCATCCGGGTGATTCGGGTGGCGTTGTATAAATGTTGCAGTTGCAGCAGCTATACAACACGGAGTACCTCTATGGACACACGTAGAAAACTAAATGGCGCTTGGAGATTGGAAGTGTGGCTTGTGCTGCTTGTGGCGCGTTAATATGATACAAGGACGTGTTGTACAGAGAATGCGGAAGTCGCATATTTGCGACGCTCGCGGTGCGTCACCGCGGCAGCAGAGTTGGGTTTTGCCTAAGCAAGCATCAAACATGTTGTGAGTGGTCGCTGCCTGCGCAAGGGAGCGAAGTTCTTCAGTCTGCTTACGCTCGAGAGCGTCGTTAGCTGGCTTTAGCTGCGCCCGTCTATTCTTCTTTTTTTTGCTTTTTCTTTTGTGTGTGTGCTTTTTGCTGGACTCTGAGTCGTTGTCGATTTGTTTGGTTTTCGGTCTCTTCCGGCTTTGCTTCCCCGCCATTCCACACTGTGCTGTGAGCGAGGACCTTCACTCCGACTGTCGGCGACAGCAGTCGAGACCCAACCTCCTCACCCTCTTCCCGTCCTAGCCAGCAGCAGGCGGGGATGGAGGCGCGTAATTGTATTTACGCCGCAGCTGCGCTCAATGTGCCGTAAAAAAAAAAAGAAGAACGGCAAGTCCAGCTTTTAAGTCTTCCGGTTCACTGACCGATGCTGCGATTCGGTCACTTCTGGCAGCCACGTTTCCGCGAGCCAGTGCACTTCGCGCACGTTACATACATACACTACATACATACATACATACATACATACATACATACATACATACATACATACATACTACATACATACATACATACATACATACATACATACCATACATACACATACATACATACATACATACATACACATACATACATACATACACATACATACATACATACATACAATCATACATACATACATAACATACATACATACATACATACATGCATACATACATACATACATACATACATACATACATACATACATACATACATACATACATACATACATACATACATACATACATACATACATACATACTACATACATACATACATACATACATACATACATACATACATACATACATACATACATCTTGTTTTTTTCAGCATATCGCGCGTGCGTGCCTCTAGCTCAGATATGCGAACACTCAAGGCCAGCCGATGTAAGTATGTTAAAAATGTATCCTTGAGTTACTAAAAGAAAGAAGGAGAAATTTCTCTTGTGTGTGTGTGTGTGTGTGTGTGTGTGTGTGTGTGTGTGTGTGTGTGTGTGTGTGTGTGTGTGTGTGTGTGTGTGTGTGTGTGTGTGTGTGTGTGTGTGTGTGTGTGTGTGTACGCGCGCGCTTATCTTGTGTTTTTTGTATATAAGAGCGAAAGTAGAGACATTAAGGCGAAATAGGATGCGACCCAGTTGTCTGGAAAATAAAGTAGGTGTAGACGACGATAATGAGGATAGTCTGTCTTCAGGAGGTATCTTCCGGCGGCAAACTAATATATATTATTATAATTCTGTGTCAACACATGCGTAACATTCATCCTATTTATTAATTCATTGAAATTTTGGTTTGTATAATTTATTATATAGTACTAACAAACCTATATTCTATATTTTCCATTACTCTAAAGCTTCACAAAATTTTGTTAGACCACTCAATTCTTGGCCTATCCCCCACTATGAGCCACACGATAAGGTGAACAAGAACAAGGTATTTTGGTCAGAACTTGAAGGATGCCGCCGCAAGCACGCCTTTTCCGCCAGAAGGTCCCGTTCTTCTGTCTTGGCTTCGCCCTTTCCCAAGTTCTAAGTGAGCGCATAGATCGCGCAATCGATTCGTCTATTTTTGCAAGATTTCGAGTCGATGGTGGCTGGTCACTTAAGGCCACCTTCGCCCGAGATATGTAGGGCTTTCCCCGTAAGAGCAAAAATTTTGCCCTTCGTCGCAACTATACCGGCATATCCGACCGTTCTCTACCGGTTATTGCTGCAGCCTAACAGGATCATTGCATTTCTGCATGCTCGAACCGTCTCTCAGTTATGAAGCGGAGGAGGTCGGCTGAAGTACACTTCAATAATAAGGTCAGGTAAAATAAGATTGTCAGCTGTTCTTTATATCCGCTTCAGCTTTCGCTTTCGAAAGGGGCTTTTTTTTTGTATTTTTCAATAGTGCTGCCCTTCGTATGCTTAAACTGATTGTGGCGCTCCGCAGGAATGACATACTTGAATCTCGCCTGAGCTCTTTTTCAGCGCCTAGTGTTAGCTCCGTATTAATATTTCACATATTTCTGTCGTGTTGTCAGCAGTGCCTCGTTGAATAATTTGAACGCGCACGGACTCTCGATTGGCGTCTTCGTCTTTTCGGTGCAGGGCTTATTGATTCGCATTTTTTTTTTTCTGTTGATAACGCGAACCTCCGTGCTGTTTTTTTTTTTGTTTTTGTTTTTTTGTGGTTGCAGACATAACCAGACAGCTCTTGTTCAGTTTCATTTCTTATTCATTGCATTTTCATCTCTCTTTTTGCCGTAGTCTTCCTATATTTCTTCTTATTTGCTGAGAGGAAAATAAAAATAAAAATCAGGTATACTGTTAGCGTAAAGAAAAAAAATATATGACTTCCCGGATTTTACTAAGAGCCTCCACCCACTACATGCAGCGCAAACCTATCCCCTCATCTTGGTTCGGACAGTTCTCAATCGGACATTATTCTTTTACTCTTGAAACTATGCCTTCTTCGCTACAGTCTATTTATTTGTTCCCGAACTGTATTTGGAAAATTTTTTTCATTTGTTTCTTTGTCTGAGCAGATCTCCCTCCCCCTCTCCCCTCACTATTTCTTTCTTTTTGTTTCGCTTGATCAGCGAGTTCAGTGCAAGTTCAATCAACAATGTTTCAATTGTGTCGCCAGTGTTCCAGTACTATAGCGTGATTGATCGCAATACGGAATGTAACGATGTCTGATGGCATTTATTTCCCAGCTTCAAACGCTGTGCTCGGCCCAGTCTCGCGACCCTTCTTTCTTTTTGGTCCTCTTTTCCAAAGGAACTCCGGCGACCGGAATTAAACGTTCTTTATTGCCCGTCTGCTGTCACCGCCATTCGTCTGTGTAACGGATGCTCTATATACAGTGGGAACTTCTGAGGATCTTCTGGAATGATATATATATATATATATATATATATATATATATATATATATATATATATATATATATATATATATATATATATATATATCCGAAGTACGCTATGTTCTTTCCTGCACTGACTTTTATATTGGTACGCCTCCAAAAAGACCCGCAACCTTTACACATAAAAAATAATGGGAAAGTCTGTTTTGAGATGAAAACAAAATATTTCGGGCAAAACGTTTGTAATCACTTTAATGATAAACCGGTATATATATATATATATATATATATATATATATATATATATTGTAATGATGACAAAGCGGCGATCGTGCTCGGCGCATACCTGGGAGAGACGGAAGACGACGAAGAGGAAGCAGATAAAGAACAGCCGGCCTGCAGCAAAGGCGTTGTCTCTTTGTCTTATTTCTCCACGTTACAATGGCGCAGTCGACAGGATCAACCTGTCGGGTGCGCCTGTCGGGTGTAACGGGTGCTTTTATTAGACCAAGATCGATCGGGTTTCGGCCCGTATTGTGTGGTGACTCTGGATAACTTTGTGCTGATCGCATGGCCACGAGCCGGCGACGTTTCTTTCAAGTGTCTGCCTTATCAACTTTCGATGGAAGACTCGCATCCGTTATAGACTCCATTGGCGATGCGGGACGCAATGCCAAGTTTGTCTTACGTAATGGAACGCTGTATCGGCGTCACTGGGCCGATAAAAGCACCGAGTGTCATCTCCTGGTCATTCCTGACACCTTAAGATCGAGCGTACTACGCGCCATCCATGACACTCCCGAGGGAGGCCATGTTGGCTACAGAGCCACCTTACGCAAGGCACAAGAACGTTTTTGGTGGCCGAAAATGGATAAAAGCGTGCGTTCATACGTTGCCAGTTGCGAGATTTGTCAGCAACACAAACGACGTCCTGGAGCTCGACATGGACTTCTTACGCCGATCAGCCTCCAGAGACAATTTTCCACACGTTGTGGCATAGATCACATCGGGCCTCTTCCAATGACGACAGCGGGCAATCGTTACAATTATACTCGCTGTGGACTACTTGTCCAAGTTCGTAGAGGTCGCGGCCGTGCCTTCGCTTGCTGCTAGCCATGTCATCCGATTCCTGAAAGATCGCTTCGAATGGCGACACGGTCTTCCTAACAAGTTGATCTCCGACCGGTCGACCACCTTTCGCAGTCGCGAGCTCCGCACTTACCTACAACAAGCTGGAGTGGACCATCACTTCGCGTCGGCATACCATCCGCAGGCGAACGGACTGACCGAAAGGTCGAACCAGACTATCCAGGCTAGACTCGCACCGTACTGTAAGAATCACAAACGAGGTGAGGCCGACTGGGATGATCATCTCCAAGCAGCTGCGTACGCAGTGAACACGGCGGCACACAGCTCCACAGGAATTTGCCCCTACGAGATTGTCTATGGTCAGCTCCCGCAACTGAATGCTACGTTCGGTTTGGACACTCCCGTTAAAGTAGGGCGTTCCGCTGCACGCCAGAGACTTTGTCGCGATATCCGTGTGGAGGCGCGTAGGAGGATTGTGCATGCTCAACAGGCACAAAAGCGATACTACGACCGACGCCACCGTCCCGCGCCGAAATACAGTGTAGGTGATGAGGTGTGGCTACAGCGAGGTGCGCCATCGTCTTCAAACAAACTGCACCCAAAGTACGACGGCCCTTACATTATTTCTGAGCGCTTGGGAGATAACACTTGGCGAGTACGATCCACAGCTTCTGATACGCGCAGAGACAAGAGAAAACGGAATAACTTTGCGGTGCATGTGTCGCGGATGAAGAACTGCATACGGCGGCAAACGTGACATTGGTTTGTGTTTTTCTTACAGGAGTAGACCAGCTGCAGCGTGGCCGAGTGTAATGATGACAAAGCGGCGATCGTGCTCGGCGCATACCTGGGAGAGACGGAAGACGACGAAGAGGAAGCAGATAAAGAACAGCCGGCCTGCAGCAAAGGCGTTGTCTCTTTGTCTTATTTCTCCACGTTACAATATATATATATATATATATATATATATATATATCTATATATATATATATATATATATATATATATATATATTAATCAAGACTTGTCGTGATGAACATCTGAATCCGTTTGAAATGTCGAGAAATGAAGATTTTTTTATTTATATAAGTGTACACCTTCTTTCTATCTGTTTACGGCAACTACAAAAAGACTTTTCATAATCTGCAGCACTCCCCAACAGTCTGTCTCTTTTTCTCTCTGTGTTTGTGCGTGCACATAGGTGGCATTGTATTATGCCTTCACCACTACCACCCACTATGTCACTCAGTTTCCCCATCAATAAAGCTATTTCCGCCCTTTCAATTCTGGCACTCTTAGCAGCAGCAGCCTTCCTCTATCTTCCACTGTTTCCGGCAATTCAACTTCTTTTCATCCTCTGTCTCCAAAACTCAGCCTGTATAAAATTATTTGCGCCAAATATGTCCCTTTCCGCGTCTTATGAGACTTTCTTTTTGTTCCCTCGTCACTTTTTTTTTCTTCGAGAAAAAAAACATCTTAAATGAATACTATTCGCTTCGAAAGTGGCTTTCCGAGTTACAGCTTTGTTCTCATATTTTTCATAGCTGACGGCTTATTTATATGCTTGCCGTTTATGTGTCTTTCTGTAGCTGTTCTTCCGTGCTATTTGCTTCAGCGACCGACCCCTGCCTCTCCGCTGAAAACACGTGACAAGGCGAGGTTGGGCCTGAACTTCTCAATCGGTCGTCTATTTCCGGTCTTTAGATGTTCGCGACACTATCGGTGTTCCCGTCTTAGTCCAATAACGCTCCATAAAGAAACAAAGACCCGTAGGCAGTTCTTTCTTACTTTTTTTTAACGTCACACGAAATAAAACGTCTCTCATAAATGGCGCAGCTGGTAACAGGGAATGAACGTCAATATCCTAGACCCTCTGTCAACTTTTTTTTTTTCATTGTTAACGAAAAGCCCGGCGTATTGATGCAATTGCTCAGCCCGTCTTTGATCTGATGAAAATATCATCTGGCTCTTATTGTAGCATTCCGATGGTCTTCTCAGCTGAACAACGCATTTTATTTTTGAACTTTTCCCGCTGCCAGCGTTCGAAACGTTCATGCCGCTATCCTTCGATCAGTAGCCCCCGTTATATATATTGATTATTTTTATGTTTTGGTTCGATCTCTTATTTTCGTTAATCTATTGTGGACTTACACTTCTCTATACAGTTCGCTATTTCCTGTCCGGGCAAGGCGATTCTTGTTTCCCATTTCTCTTGTGCTCCCGTTTTCTGTCCACTTCACAAGACTTTTTTTTTCCCCTTCCACTGGTCGTATACTCGCTTGCGCGTGCGTTTGTATGTTTGTGCACTGAAGAAAACTTTTCTTCTTAATATGCCTCGTAACGTGGTCTTTGTCCTGCCTTTTACCTCTATCTCATTCTATCTCCGTTCTCAATCACTATATTTCTGGTGATATCTGTCTCCTTCTATTTGTGTAGATTTCACCTTCGTTTAGTATTGCTTTTCTTATTGCTTCTGAGAAGTAGTAGATCTCGCGGATGAAGACGCGAACACGGCGTAGCACATCAACAGAAAACATTGTCGCGCAACGTGTCTACCTCATCAAAAAGAAACAAACCGAAAACGGACAGCCATGAAAAGCGTGCTGGTGCCTGCCTTCGGCTTTTCGGGAGTGCGTCATAGCGTGTCGCGTCGTGTGTGCATTTCTTGCGGATACTGACACAATATCCACGCGTCTTTAGAAAACACCCTGTTCAACGCTTCCTCGTTTCGCACCGCCACCCCGTTTCTCCACTTCCGCCACCAGCGCTTACATTGTGCCCCTCCTGTCAACGTCGTCCCCCATCCTGAGCGCTGCGTTGTTTACTGGACGCTCCGGTTCGAAGTCGCCGCCGCCGTTCCATTTTCTCGATGTCCCTAAGAGTGCCACTGAACCGTGTTTACCGACGTCGTCGTAGTCCTCGCCGTTCAACGCTGGCGATGCTGGAGCCCCCAACTTTTTGGCGTGTTTCTCGAGAAAGGCCACTTTTTCCGAAGAAAGTGGAACTATTGTCAGGTGTTCTCTCTCTCACTCTCTCTCTCGCTCTCTCTCTCTCTCTCTCTCGTAATGTGTGCGCGTATACCCGGAAGAACGCTAGATGGAATTGAGAGCGTGATGGAGTGTTTCAACTTTGCTTAGTACCAGCAGCTGATCACTTGTGTTCTACGCCTTCCCTAATGCTCTTGGGGGGGGGGGGGTAGATTTTTCGCCGTAGAGACAAAGCTGAATGAAATTTTTGAGCACTCCCAAACTGTTTCTCTTTCTCTCTCTCTCTCTCTCTATCTCTACATATATACCCATATAGACAAGAAGAGAGCAGAAGAGCAGAATGTATCAGAGAACAAACGGGTGTTAAAAACTGAAGTAAAGTAGCAAATTGGGCTAGTTGGAACACACTCATTACGATCAGTGCACAAAAAAAGACAAGAAACAGAAGAAAGTGCACGACACAAGCGGTGCCTAACAAATGCAAGTTTAATAAAAGAAATGTGTCATATATATGCAAACATGAAGGCATAAAAAACCTTGACGCCCCCCACCAAGCACGCTTAAATCACGTTTAAAGTACAGCGCTTGTGTTTGCGTCTTTTATGTGTTTGTGTTTCCTTTTATGCGCCGCTCCATCAAAACATCACATGTGTTTGTGTCTTTTATGCGTTTGTGTTTTTGTATCCTTCTGTGCGCTGCTTCATCAAAACATCAAAAAATATTTTATTTTGTTTTTTTTTATGTCTTGGACTTTGCGAGCAGAGGTAATGGCGTGCAGCCGAAATGCGCGAAATTCTGATTGGTTCAGCCCTTAGTGCTGGCATATTGTAAGTGGTTATGTAAAGGAAAAGAAGAGAAAAGTGCCGCCCGTAACTGTCTATCCCTAAGATGACACCTCAACAGGTCGACACAGGGATGGAGTAATGAGAATAGAAGGGATGGGTAAGGAAAAAGACAAGGTAACTAAAAATTAAAATAAAATAAAAGTAGGACTCATTCGCTCCGCCTCCCTCAGCGCGAGCCCGAACCACCGCGACAACACGCAACAGTCCGGAAAAGCCGCTGAGGGAGGAGGAGGGAACTTTCGTTGAAGAAGAAGCTTGGTGAGCCCCGAAATTGCTTATTATAAGATGGGAGTGTGCGAAACACTCGCTTGGGTGTGTGGCCCAGGCTAAAAAAAAATGGAGTTCATACGAGCTCACGGATGGGAGCCCAGATGGCCTTGATGTGGTAATCCGGCCTTCTAAATCCTGGCACGATGGCTTCATGCACAGCGAGAGCTGCGGAACCATACTGTCCAAGCACCGGCAGGAGCACAAGCACTGCACGAATTGCTGCCGCAAGTGCTTTAATCACCGCGTCCTTCGGGTCGACCTCAGAAGCCGGCAAATCCGGAGGAGGTGATGATGGGGTCGGCGTTCTCGGGGAGGCAGGAGGCGCACTCGTAGCAGAGTGAGGGGCGGTTGCCGACGTTGATTGGTCACCGCCAGTGACAGCGTCGTGAAATGAACGACCTTTCACGACCACTGCTCCGCCACGCTTGTCGACGTTGTTGACAGTGGTCCTGGCTTTCTCCAGTGCTTGGCGGCGCGTCGCGAGGACGCGAGGATGACGGCGGCCCTGTGCTGAATCTGCTAGAAAGGGCAGCTCGGCACGTTCGCTGGATGTTTGCTGCTGGAGTTTATGCAGTAAGGGTGCTCTAAACGGAATGGTTCATTCGGGTGGCTGCCGCCGCACCGGAGGCAGCGCTCGTCACGCGAGTAGGTGTTCGTGGCGTGGCCGAACCGGCCACAACGGTCGCATTGCAGGGGCAGTGGCAGGCGTGGACGGACCGGCCTGCGCAGATTGAAGAGGAACACCTCCGCTAGGACAGCGGTTCCCTCAAAGGTGATGGTTAGCAACCTGCAATGACGCACACACGAGACAAACATGGACGGCCGAGGCGATGTTTGCCGCGATGTCAGTGGCGTCTATAAGTTCACGTCCACCGCATGACGGCGCCCTGTTAGGAAACGGAAAGAGGAAGTTGCTGATGGCATCCCACCGCTGCCACCAGTTGTTAGGGGTAGGAAGGAGGAAGTTGCTGATGGCCTCCCACCGCTGCCATCAGTGGTTGCGAATGGGGATCTACCCGGTCTCCTGTGGTAGCGTGGTGTAACCGGGTGGAGGAACTGAACGCTTACAAGAAGAGGATACGAAAAACGAAACAGGTTTATGGCACTATGCACACATATTTACAGCAAAGAAAGGTTAGTGGTTTCACAAACCACGAGCGTGGTGGTTGAACCGTTACAGGGTCCAAAGCGACGTCCAGCACTCTGCGGCGTCGTTTTAAGCCGGGCTCCTCCTCTCCTAGTGGAACACCAATCACACACACACAACAGGCGAGGAAGACGAGCATGCACGGTCCATGTGAACGTCCAATATTGAGTCGTGAACACTGCACTGCAAGGTGGCGCCAGCAGGGCTCTTCCTCGTCGTGTGTGTGCCGCTAGTCGATAGTTCCCACGATCCTGACAGCATACATCAAAGGGTCCGCCGATTTGTTCGCTTAATTAGCTGGGCGATTCGCGGCGGCCGCCACGGTCTCTTCCAAGGAAGATGCTGTCTTTGTTGTCCTCTCTCGTCGTGGCGCCATGGCGACACGACGTCTCATCTTCCAGCTAGCAGGGACAATGCCTGGTGGGCATAGGCAGCCGGCCGGTCAGCTACTTGATTGAGGATTAAAAGAGTGCCGCTCCCCCGTCAGCTCTGGCGCTGCTCACGCCAGCCTCCCCGTCGCCCGATGAGTCGCCGAGGGCATCAGTCGCCGCTTCTGCTCGAAGAGACGACAAAAGGGTCCGTAGTTGAAAGTCAGGAACTCGCCTTCGCTTGTCACATGGTCTGGGTAATTACTCAAATCTTCGACAGCGTCTGGCAGACTGGGTGCCGAAGGGATTGAGAGCCTCTCTAGTGGACCGGCTTACGCACCATGGTGTCTGCCCAGATGAATTTCCAGGCCAAACTTAACAGCCCACACGTGTGGTGTCCTCGAGGAGCTTGGACTTGACGTCGATGGAGCAGATCTCCTGTGAACTCCGAGAAGTTGCGAAGAGTCTGCTGCAGATGTCACGCCCACGGCAACAAGCATGCGCTGAAAATTCACGTGGACGCGCCGGGTGGTGGTGAAACCGGAAAAAAAAAAATTGGCCCGAATCTACATGTTACTCTGTAAATGTCGTTGGAAGACGATAATCTTGCGTCTGGAGGGAGTGAACAAAACGTTTATTTGATCGTTTGAAACGTGATTTGATGTTGTGCGCAAGACAATCGGTGAATAGTATTGTGAAGGCGCTTCGTTAGAGTGCCTCGAGCGTGTAGCGGAGGCGAACAGGCACATGTAGGCACGTTAGACATGAGCGCCATCTGGCAGTTATCTTCGAAAATGAAGGCGTGCGCGACCGCGAAGAAAAGATGCGCACCAGTCTCTGAGGTGATAAGCCGTAGAATGCAAAGCGACGGGCAGGTGCCACCACCGTGTCGTCGTAGCTAAGCGTTGAATACACCTTTTTGAGCAACGCGTTGCACTGTCAGCGCCGCGCGATAAACGCTATAGTCCTTAGAGTTACTTGTGTGTGTTTCTTCAAGCATAAAGGCAGACATACAAAATATAGACGATTTGTTATGGCGCCTCTGATATGCGCGATATTTGCTTTTTTTTTTATTGACAATTGCACAACTATGAACGCTAAACCTTGAGCAATACTGGAGGCCGCTGTGGATGGGGTTGGCCGTTTGGTGCCGTTTGAGGTATCATTAGGGCGGGCAAACAGACAAATGTACAGACAGACAGACAGACAGACAGACAGACAGACAGACAGACAGACAGACAGACAGACAGACAGACAGACAGACAGACAGACAGACAGACAATCAAAATTTTTTCGTCGAAGGTCCCCAAGAAAGACTATCGTCTTTAAAAACACCACGGTGGTATCACGAGACGCGGCAAGAAGTTTGCCATCTTTCCCATCGGTCTGTAGATGACGGAGCGGCCGCATTTCCCCACTGTGCTGGGAGAGGCAGGGGCTGCATGTTCGGGCACCAAGGTCTAGTTCACTTCGGTGCCAGGGTTGGGCGAGAGAGTCGGAAAAGGGACGAAGAAGTGCAGTTAGTCTTGTCCATTTTGCTTGATCGCCGTCTCCGATGTTGAGGGTGACGAGGCCGGTGTGTGGTGCTCCCAATGGGAGCTTGAGACTGACGAGGTGTCGATCTCTGTGGACTCCGCTCGGGAAGGGGTGCCCTGAATGGCACCCTCCTCTTGCGCGCCGCGGGCGATGGAGGTGATTGATTCGCCGTGTGGAAACTGCCAGGAATGGAGCATGCAGTGGTGGCTGCCCTGGCTCTGGCAGCAGCCGCCAGTTCCGCATGCTTCGCTTGGGATGCGGCGTCACGTTCCGTCCCCATGCGTTTCTGTTGTCTCTTCTTCACCTTTTGGGAGGAGCTGGCTCGGCTCCCATGACAACTCGTACTTATTCCGGCTCTCCAGCAAGTCAGCATGGTTAGCCCGCAAAAAGGCTGCGCTCATGAAGGCACAAAGTGGCGGTGAAAAAAAAAAAAGTGGTCGACTAGAGCGCAGGCAAAAAACGTACTCTGGCTGTGAAAGCTCAGACACTTCCCCTGGCATTTTCCACCTATTCTATGAAGGGAATAAGTGACGAGGAGGAGACAGCGCCAGTAGTCAGGGTTGGGAACGACAGCGCTCTCGTCTCTTGACTCAGAGTGATTTAGCGGCCCTTTAATGCTTCGCGCGCAACGATGACCCTTCCTTCCTGCCCGCATGAAAAAGCTCGCCAGTATACTTGGGCTGTCGAAGCCAGAGCCTCTTGCCTTAGGGCGATGCCGGGCCTCGCTCAAAACACTGTTTCGGATTAAACGTTTATTTCTCTCTCTCTCTCATCAGGTGCTACGCTATTGAGACTAACGAGAGTTCTTGTCTAGTGGCCGCGTTCTAACCAATAAGTATTTCAAATTATTTTACGGCGCGTAATTCGGCGTTGTATTTTCATTTATTTTTTAAGGCTCAGTAATAAGTTATGATGACTTAAGCCTCAGATACAAAGAAATCCAGTTATACGCTGAATATTACGCTGTCCTGGACCGCTTCGCATCCCTACCTATTTGCATGCGCGCGCGCGCGCGCGCGTGCGCGTGTGTGTGTGCGCGTGTGTGTGTGCGTGTGTGTGTGTGCGTGTGTGTGTGTGTGTGTGTGTGTGTGTGTGTGTTTCATTTGCAGCCCGTCGGGACGTCTCGCCCGCATTCTCTTGCTCGGCTCGCACGACGACGATGACAACAGCCCAGCGCTAGACGCGCAGCTTTCCACATTTCGCTGCTTGAGTTTCTTTTCACAGCGCTGCGCCTTAAGTATGAAATGGACTAAAAACATCACCACCTACAGTTTTTTTAGGTTGTGCTGGTGTAAGTATATAGGCAGCTGTGTGCGCGGGTGTGTAGAGTCAAGCTGATTATACAAACGCGATTCTTTTTTTTTCCTTGTGCGTGCTCGCCTCGGGAAATAACTTTTCTTTCCACATAATGACATGACTGTATGAGATCTGCTACGTGACTGAGTCAGCCTGCTCCCGGTTCTTGCAAATTTTCGCAACGAATTTTCGCGCGCGCCTCATGTAAACCGCATCGCCAAATCAACACTTTCTGCTGTTCGTTGCATCCTCAAAAAGCGACGGGGAAAAAAAAAAGAGGCAAAAAAAACCAGATGCGTGTTCAGGTGGTGTATTGATGAATGCCGTGCGATCGCATTGCAGAAAAGGCAGCAGCATTGCTTCATGAGAGGGTACAGAAGGTAGCGATGCTTACATTATGCAGACTTGTGTGTTCCAGAAGTAAGAACCTTGTTCCCCTCGCGTTATTTCATTTTTCCTTTTCACTCCACGTTTTATTGTGTGAGCGGTGCAGAGCCCTCTTTTTTTCTAAGTGCAGTGACTGACTCCTTGCGCTTTGCATGTGCTAGACAAGCTGCGCAGAGCGACGGCGCGCGCGTGTGATTTAGATTGCGTGAGGTTGCGCCTTACGAAATATCAAGAACCACATGCCGCCCCGTTTCCCTGGCCTGTGTTGCATCCTCTGCAAGTTTGCGCACACAAAGCTTTTGTGGTTGCGCAATCGCGGTTTTGTAACGACGTTTGCAGTGTTGTTCCACGACCCTCGTTGCTCAAGTGATGCTCGTTTTTAAATTGCCATCGTTCAAATTTTTATCTCTTTCCTTTTTGCTTTTCTAATTTTAGGTTCTTTACCTAAAGCTACGGAGGGCTTAAGAGGAGGCTCCGTTTTCTTACCGCAGCTTGTGTTACTACTGTTCAGTGAGGTTGTGTATATATTTCGAGTGCTGTCTGTGCAGCTCAACATCTTTACCTACACATTATCGTAATTATCATCATCATCATCATCATCATCATCATCGTTTGTCTCGCAAAATGCCCCGTGTTTAGCCCGCGCTCCGGTGCTGTAAATGCAAGCACCTTACCATCGTAAGGTCGTCTTCATAAGCGGTGAAGATGCATGCCGGGATGTCGAACTGTCGCTGGCGCAAGTTTCTAAGCCCGAGTCGGAGCAGCGATGTTCAGATTATGGAACAAACCGCCTCCTTTCATTCCGCGTTGTTTGCTAGCCACTGTTCTAAGCACCGTTGGAGTGGCACTATAATTTTCGCGTACGACAGACTTGATACAATATATTTAGCGTAGAGAAAAATACGCATAAGATGAAACCGCGAAACAGAATGAATAGCTCAACTTCTATACTGACTGTTTACTTCAATACAAAGTACGAAGATTACGACACCGCTTACGCACACCTGTACCACCTACAAGGCGTAATGGCGGACATCGCAATTAAACGTCATCATTAAGCACTGGAATCTCCACATGTTGGCTCGCTCTGTTTTTAATCTCTTACGCCATCGAAAATGCTCCATACTAGCTCTCAGTTGCGACGCTTGTATCTCGTGACGTAGCATTGTGTTTATGGTATGTTTATTTAAATTTTTAATTCTGTATCTGGCAGCAGGTTTTGATACAAAAAAATAAATCCGGCGTTTTACATACTTTGTCCCACTCATGTCGGAGCACCGTTAGCAAGTATGGATTCGAAGGCAAGGGAACTATAGTCGGATTGAAGTTAAGTCAGGAGAAACTCGGGCCAGATTACTGAAGCGCGACTGCGGATTGCCTCCGTAGCTAAATAAATTTAGTTCCGCTCACCAAACGGATGGTGGAGTCGCTGGCCACCTGGCTGATGACGTCAATCTAGAGTTCGCTCCCATTGGTGCAGACTTGTATTCATCCACTCTGTGAGGAGGAAAGCGGCTGCCTCCCAAAGTTGTTACGCTACTACACAAAGTTCAAATCCGGAGAGCGGGACGTTACGTGCGCCGTTCAATCCTGGCAAAACAGGGCTCGTTAGCGCTGTGCTTACTACGTACTGCCCCATCCTCCTTGTCTGTCCTTCTCTAGCAGCAGGCTGTATGTCGTCGACTGACTTTCCTTGATCCTTGGTTGAGCAACCTCCTTTTGCTCCGGTCGTCCGAGCAAAGTCGGCCTCATTTCTTCTTGTCAGCACTGTTATATGGTGGTTGTTTTTTTTATTATGTGTACCATTCTCACGTCCCTTTTCTCGCTTATCAGCTTCCCCAGTCGCTCTCTTGTCTTAGGCTACGCTCTTCGTCTCTTCTTATGGCGAATTCCATTGAGAGAACAGGAGTAAGGGTGCCGAGCAGAGAGGAGTAGGGGGCAGAGCACTGAGAGCCGCGTCACTCGACCTGCCACTGGAATGCGGCACACCTCCGCAGAGCAGGTGTGAGGGAATAAAAAGGCGAGTGAGGAGAAAGGTTGTGCATCCCAGCGTCCTCTGCTGCAAAACACGTGCGGTCTGATCCGGACGGGCAAGGAAAGCACGTGTGGCAGTGGTTGGTACAGCGCACTCGCTTGCGCGCTATCCTGCAAAGCTGCTGCTTCGTATACTACTACATGATGGACTCGGAAGCTCAGCGCATCCTACTGTCTTTAATTCAACACCAGGCACCATCTAGTACGGAAGGTAAAGTGAATTTGATTGCTTTTTATTTGTTTCAGCGCACTTGTCGCGCATGCAGCATGCAATGCATTCTTGCGCGCGTGGACCTAAGCCCACTATTCTTTATCATATCAGAAAAACACCGTGGATATGACAGCTTTATCAGACTGTTCATGCAGTTACCAGCTGCTGCTGTCATCAGCAGTTAACAAAACGTAAACAATTCTAGAAGTACTGCAGTACACTATCCTGTTGCCAAGTTTCCTTGCATGAGTAATTAATCCTTAATTCAAAACAAACTTACATTGCAGACCCCTCCATCAGCAACAGAATGATTCGCAGCGTTTTAAGAAAAGTAACTGCGAAGTGGCGTGTAGCAAGTGTCACGTGGGTGCAGCTAAGTATTGCACGCAGTAACAATTTATTTTTATTTCTGATTTTTAAGTGGCTAATGTCTCCAGACGGCAGATCAGCATCCCACGTGATACGGTGAAGCCATACATCTCCTCGGAAGCACGATTTCTTATCGCAGGGTCGAGATGCTACGTATGATAAGCGATATTTTTTTTAATTATCAGTGATTTGTGCAGTGTTTCATGCAGCCCTGTAACATGATGAATTGACTTTTTTAGAATTTGTTTTTTGCTTGCTCTAATCCGCTTACCTTCGAGTGTAAGGCATCCGAGTTTGCATAATGTAGCTGACTACTTGAGAAACCATTTTCATTATATAACTGATTTGATTACATTTCCATCATTGTGTGAAAACAGATGCAGTTCTGCGTACAAATATGGCTGGCGATGTGCCAAGGCGAGGGAGCGAAGAAATGCGCATGGAGCTCAGATTGCCATGCGTTGAAACAGGAGGTGGTAAGTATTAGTATTAACATTATTGCGAGGCACTACATTTACTGCTCATTTATATTTTTTAGATGGCACAGATACTCTGCACCTGCCAGCTCCCACTGCATCAAGATCAGCTGACGGGGAGACTGGTGCTCAAAGCAAGCCATCAGGCTCCAGGAGAGGAGGTGGAGGCAAGTATATTAACACTGAGTGTCTACAATTGCCTCAGCAAGTGTTCTTGGGTAAATCTAACAAGCATGCATCAGAGCGTGTAAAAGTGTACTTGTAGGAGTGATCCTTAAATGACAAAAAAAAAAGAGAGCATGGAAAGCAGACCACTACAATTACTGGAAGACTGGCACAATTTGCATATTGCATTTACATGCACAATACCAGAACTTATCACTTATGTATGTTTGCTAGTCTGCGCAAATGCTTGTTTTGTTGATTAATGCTTGCTGATTGATAATTAAGCTCAAGTGACCGTGCTGTGTGTTAAATTATTCAATTATAAGTAATGCCTGCACAATGACCGACAGTTTCCCAATAAACCATTTATGTGTTGGTTCTTTCTTATTCTAGCTGCTGAATGGACAGAGGGGCAAACAAGGCTGCTCCTAGAGTACTACCTCAAATATTTCCCTCAGATTGGCCCATTTAAAAAATTCAAAAACAGGAAGCAAGCCTTTAAACAAATATCGATGGACATCGAGGCTGTGCTTGGCATAGCCAAAACCCCAGAACAGTGTGAAAATAGGTACAAAACAGTAATTAGGCGTCGGAAGGCGTCTTCCGACCATAACAAAAGGTCTGGTGCTTCACCCACCCCTGTGCCTTTTGACGACGAGGTGAAAAAAATTGAAAGCATTGATGACAGCATTGAACCGGAGGTAGAGCGAGACGCCTCAGGGGCTACATTCAAAGCCTCGCCCGAATCTCCGGCCGTGTTGTCACCTGCCAACACCACTGAGGAAAATAAGACGCAGTCCTCAAATCCCGACACGAAGCCACGGGTAGGAACTGCACGCCTGGCACACATGCAGTTGTTTTTTACTGAAATGAGGGCACTGCAAGAAGAAAAGGAGGCTCAAAAGGCGGCCAGACGTCAAGAAAAAGAAAATCGAAGAGCTGAAAGGCAGGCCGAGCGACAGGTGCTTCGTGAAGAGCGGCGCAAAATGCATGAAGAAAAAATGGAGATTCTCCGTCAGGCCTTTGGACTTCCAAAATAAAGTGGTAGTTTTAAATAAATAAACGTACTACCCAAAGCGATTACTTAGTTTCAATGTCTTTTATTTTCTAGTTTGGCACAATACACTACCTTGAGAAAATGCAAATGGGCCAACAGGTGTGTGGTAAGGACAATTTTTCCCAACCTTGAAGGTGTTTTAACGAGTTCAGCTTTTCAGGTGGGCCTTTGGTAAGCATATATTTGCTCACAACTGCATAACACGTAAAGGAATTCCTTGTTTCATGGCTGCTGGTTCTGCAACCCCATTTTTATCATCAAGTGATCTCTCTTGATGCTAGCCAAGCCACGTAATAGGCTATCCTGTTGGGCTACACTACTGCTGCTTACTTGAACTGCAGAAGAGCTTGAGTCTACATTTGTTGTTTGTGAGGTAAGTGACAGGTCTCGTGACAGGTTCTCTGGCAAATCTCCACAATCAATGCAGAGGTTGTGAAGCACACAGCATGAAATGATAAACTTGGACATGTTATCCACTGTCCACATATCCAACCTGTGCAGTTGTCTGAAACGATTTTTTAAATCGCCAAAAGTATTTTCAATAAGCACCCTTGTCCCGGAGAGTCTTGCATTGAAGGTTTTTTTGATGCTGTCAAGATTCCCATAGTCTCGAATTGGTGTCATCAGGTACTCCCGGAAAGGATATGCAGCATCCCCCACTATATGGTACTTGCTAGAGCACAGTTGTGGCAAAACACTTGAAATCCTGGACCGACGGAAAATGCGTGCGTCATGAATTTTGCTTGGGTAGCCAGTGCTGGCATCAAGAAACCTCTTCTTGTTGTCACAAACACCTTGAAGTGTCAAGGATAGGTAATGGTGCCGGTTTATATAAACAGATCGCACTTTCCTGGCTGGGCACCTGATAGGCATGTAGCTTCCGTCAACACACCCAATTGTGTCTGGGAATCCCGACAGCTGCAAGAGAAAAAAATGTGCACACACATAGTCAAATAAGCATGGCACTAAGGGTAATGAAAGGTGCCAATAACATGCGGAAAAGTTTAAAACAAACTGGAGACTTGAAGCTCATAACGGCGAGTGCAATACACTACCGGTACACATGATTGAAATTAACTGGCTATTTAATTGTGAAGCATCTGGGAAAAATAATTGTAATAACTTATTTAAAAGGTGCATTCTGGCACTAACTAATTCATAATTGTAATAGTAGAGCGGTAAAGAACACATGGGACCGCACGAAGGGGAATTAATGACACATACAGAGTACATACAGAGTGCACAAGTAACTGAACTCTAGGTTTATTCACTGTACATGCAGGACAAGTACTAGATGTACATCACTAAGCAGAAGATGGGAAAATAGAAGAGATATGAAACAGCATCACATGGTCAAAACTACTCAAGAAAAATGTCCGATTGCTGACAGCATTTGTAATACACATGAAGGAGGCTTGACTGTGTGGTGCTCTTTCATATCTCTTGCATTTTTACATTTTCTGTTCATTTGCAGTTCTGATCCTGCATATCAGTTGCTTTCAGTCCTTATTGTGGTTTGAGTAGGTGTAATTCCTCTTAGTCTGGTCCCTTGAGTTGTGTAGAGCTGTATGACATTGGTGTGAAAAAAACTGTAGTTTATACCTTAAATAGCATGTTTACAAAAGCATAGTTACCTTCTCAAAATCCACAGCAAGCTTCTGCAGGTCACTGGGGAACTTGATTACATTCGGTGCTATGTCGAGCAGGAATGCAGTTACTCGGCCCATCATTCTGTGGTGAGTGCTTTCTGCGACTTCAAAGCGGCCAGCGACATCTCTAATGCATGCTTTGTTGGCTGCATACCTGAAAAGGAGAGGATACTCTAATTAAATAATGGAATTAAGCTTGCTGTTGCTGTCAATGACTGAATAATGGTGTTAACAATGCTGTCGCTGTCAATGAAGCAAATTAGCAAGACAACTGAAGTCAGAAAACACGATTCCACCTTTTTGGGTGACACCTTAGAAACTCAAAATATTTGATTAGTAGAAGCACTATCTAAATAACAAATTCTAATTTTAATTCGCGCATTACATTTATAAGTGTGGAGATGAAGCTCACTGTGAACCTGCTGACACAGCCGATTTGAAATGCTTCGTGAGCAAAAGTTTTCATGGTTGTTTGTAATGATGCATCATGAATTATGCTTTGCCACTGATTCTAGTAACGAGAATTTTGTGAAGCTCAGTGTGTAGGTGTACAAACTACGAAAGCATTTCACAAAATACTATAACTCTATTACGTTCGACACTCGCTAGTAGCATTTAACAAGTTTAAAGCAAGGTGGTCCAATGACATGCTGCGAATTAGGTACATTTATTTGCAATATTTCATATGCCTCTAACCCACTATAAAACGGATTATGCAGTGACCTGATGACAGCGGCATTCCTAAACGTACGGACACTCACCAAAGAAAGGAGAGAATGTGTTCTTCAGCCGACTTGGCAGGCAGGCCACCATGATCACTGTTCTGAGGGCAGTGCGGTGACTTGGCGAATTCTGCTGCCAAGAAGTCCACGACCGGCCGCGTGACGCGGAAATTTCTTTTGAACTGGAAGAAAACAGGCCTTTAAGCAACCTAATTAAAACAGAAGCCGAATGACTCACCTCCTCGTCGGAGTAGCTAGCCACCGTCTTTGTAACATATGCTTCCACTTTCGGCCTTCGCTCTGGCAGAGAAAAGAGCTGCTGAAACGCTGCTGCATACACTTCGTCGTCATCGTCGCTGCTGCTTGAACTCGACTCGGACGTAGAGCTCCAGCAGCTATCGCTGCTGACATCGTCTAGCTCGTCAAATACTTCGGCAAGACGACGACGTTTTGCTGCCTCCGCCATCCGTGAATCTGAAGGCAGGCAAGGTGGACGTTCACTGCCAGAATCTGCCGCTACGACGTTAAAATCGTTCGAGCCCGAGCACCACGCACGCTTCGCTGCCGCCATAACCGCCCGACACGACGCCGCAAAATGTAAACAAGTGAGGAGGATTGCTGAGAGGGTATGTCCGGACATGACGTTCCAAACAAGTGGTTTCCTGCGTTTTCCACTCACTCCGCTTTTTAAGAGGGAGCAGACAGAACTGCTCCTGGCTGCTCTCGGCGCAGCAAAAGCGCTCTCGCTCTACCAATGGATGACAGTGCTCCTACTCCTGTTCGACCACTGAAACACGCCGCCTCGGAAGAGAGCACTTTGAGCGTGCTTTTGAGTGCACCTGCTCTCCCAATGGAATTCGCCATTAGTTCCCAGGTCACGCACGTGTGACGGGTAGATCTTCTAAGGGTTACCTTTCGGAGCAACTGCTTCTAAAGGTAATCCTTTTCTTTATTTCTCACTCTGGTCTTGTTATTCCGAGAATTCACCGCGCAACCCATTGCGTAAGGCGGGCGTTGAGACTCCCTGCGTCAGCGATACTGGTAAAACTTGGCGTAAAAATAAGTTACTGAGTGATTGATTGATTGAGTGAGTGAGTGAGTGAGTGAGTGAGTGAGTGAGTGAGTGAGTGAGTGAGTGAGTTAGTGAAGAAGAGAACGTGTATACGTGTGTATACGCACGTACACACTGCAGTCGATTGACGTGTCCTCAGTGTTCTCTCCTGATACTGCGTGAAGCAACACTCAAGCAATTTCGTCGTTTGGGCTCCACTAGCTGTTTTTTTCACATCTTGGCTATTTCTGGACCGCCCGATTGCATCTCTGCGAATATGTCTTTCGCGCCTTCTAGTTCAAATCGTTCATACTTTTGGCTCGTCATCGTCATCTATATAGCCCTTTCTCGATTGAGCAGATTGGCGTGCGCCGGCTGTTTCGCAACGTTGAGGAGAGGACCTCTAAGAAAATATCGTCAAAGGCGTTAGGGAACTCGCAAGAATTAAAAAAAAAGACAGCAAGAAATGGGAAACAAACATAAACCAAAGCCCGCGAAGATTGGTGAAACTAGGATTGAACGTGGACACTGGGCAGTCTAATCATTGTCGTCACAAAAATAGCGGTCATTCAGGGCATGTCGAAAGACGTGGGTGAAACACCGAACAATGAAACTGCTCTCACATCCCGTCCTCTCGATGAGTCCCCGAAGTGCTTTTTTTTTTTTGTGATACAAACGTGAACATTTTTCGGCCCTATTTGCCCGCGCGCATGACATAAATTTAAATTTGAATCACGTTGACATAGCCAGGCCTCCTTTGATCCACTACACGTCGGTTCTTGTTTTTCTTGTTTTTTTTCTTTCGTTAAATATGTCTATGCACACCTTTATCGGGTTTTTTTTTAGTTGTCTTTGTTTTGTACAGACAGATCTGCTCTATATGTTCAATAGTCGGCTTAGATAGACCTGCACATATATGCAAACAAAGGTCGGCTTGAGAGGCCCCCAATCTTTGACAGCTTCCTCCGATTAAAACAGCGAGGTTTCTCTTGTCAAAGCTTTGAAAATAGGGCCTCACTTCGGAACTCTTTTGCCGATATGAAACTGTGGACGCTTATTTTTCTTGTGGCGTCTGTACGAAAAATTCTGAATAAAATTAAAATACGCTCTTAAACTGCCTCGAATAGTTCGCGTATGTATTTTATTTGAATCACAGCACTGCACCCACTCTGAATGATAAGCTTTGTTTTGAAATGCTATTCATTCGAAAGGCCTTATTTCCGAGTGGGCGGGGTTAGCCCTTTTTCTGTCCTTCCTGTCTTGAATTCACTTTATGTGCCCGTTTCACTGTACCCTTGTGTGTTGAATGTTCAAAAAGAGACCCAACGAAAAAGTCATTATAATTAACCAGCCCGATGACACATAATATGCAGGATTCTTACTTACACACATTATAAGCCGCTTCCTGGACACTTTCCAGACTGATGGGCGCGTGACAGAGCATTCTTTTCTTTAGCTGTCAATCGCATCCTCGATGATGAACAAGTGAAGAAAACTAAGGAAAATGAATCCTATATGATTGAAAAAGTAAGTGAGTGCTCGTGTGCAAATAATTCAGCTTTAACGGTTTTATGTCTTAATTGGTCTCTTCTTATTTTTATTTTTTTCTTTATCGAAGGAGACCAGCGTTGTGTGATTGACGCTAATGCTCAGAAGCTGTGCCATTTCTCGAACAGCTTACGAATTGACTCGGAACGGTGAATATTGGCAGTCAATATTAGGAAGGCTCAATTGTAATTGCTTACTAATTGATTCAACAGAAAAAAAAATAAATTGTTCAATCAGTCTATTTTACTTTCCTTATAAATATAAATATCTGCTAAAGCTTTTCACGTGTGCTTTTTTAGTGGCGCGATAACCGAGTTGGACTCGTGTGTGTCATCCAGGCTCTTCAAAAGTATTCTATAATTAGAACCGCGCCGAAATTGACTGTTTTTGTTCAAGCTGAGTTATACAAAACACATGTGATATTTGAGCAAAAGTTTTCTTCAGATGAGTGCTAACTAACTGCCAGTGTAACTACTTAAAGTGATGGCATCAGTTTATTGAAAGAGCAAACGCTTTTCTTGCCGAGCATCTGAAAATGCAGCGAAACCTGGTAGAGCAGATCTCAGCCACGCGCTTATTGCTACGTGGCCTCAGTGATCTTTTTTTTCGGCAGGGAAAACGAAACACAAACATAGGTGCACGTTAAAGAACCCCAGGTGGTCGAAATTTTCGGAGCCCTCCAATACGGCGTCTCTCATAATCATATGGTGGTTTTGGGACGTTAAACCCCCACGTATCAATCGAAGCACAAAGATATCAGTTGCAGAATCATAGATATGTGGGCGAGTTAGTTTGGGTTCATAATAAAGAGAAAAGAGGGGGGGGGGCAACGCTATGCTGGACATGCGCATGTCCTCTCTTCATCTCTTCCTGCTAAAGAAAAAGCCTCTTTGAATGACACTAACGCCTACGTGTCAGAGCCACTACCTGCCACCTAAGTCAAAGATTAGGGTTCCCTCCTGATATTTTTTTTCCGGTTTTCTAGCTGTCACCCAAGAAATGCAAGAAGGATACAGTAAAAAAATGTTGACTGAGGATAGGCGTCTTTTCTTTTTTGTGATGGTAGTCTCATGCTTACTAAACGAATATTTTTTAACATGAAGCACACAGCATCCGGTTGACAGTTAATGCGCGTATGTAAGCACCTCAGTGTTAACACTTTGCTATCTTCCATTCTTCTGGACCTTTTCCCGTGACATAGTCATACATCGTTGCCGAAGCCTGTCTTGCACCGTTGTCGTCAAACGTCACTCCACTACACAGCTATAAAAAGTAAAACGGTATCTATAGTCTTAACTAATGCCACCCCATCCAACTGACACCTTTTTGAGGATTGCAACTCTCAGCGCTCCCGTGTTTCGGTGATGACTTGACGTCAATCACTGTTTATTCGAATACTTTCGAAGGTTCTGGGAGAGCGAACTATAGATAATACGCCTAAATATATAGACTACAAACCGTGCAGCTATCCGGAGTCTCGGGAAATGGCCTGACAGGCTGGGGTGGTTGTGTATCGGCTAGATCAACATAGAACGTCAAGGCCGTCGCAGCACTGGACATGTGATGACTCCCGACGCCCTTAGGTTATACAGAAAACTGGCCTCGATGATAAATGAGGAGACTGGACGTCATTATGTCGACGACTCTCCTTCGCGTTACGATACGAATGTGACTTAAATGTGGGTGGAAGCGTTAGAGCTCGTTTTTGTTGTTGTTGCTGTTAGATACAATATTAATGAAAATAACACATTGTGATGTCAAGGAAAGTGTTGGGGATATTATTGGTAGTATACTATTCATCATCATCATCATCATCATCCTCAGCCTGACTACGTCCACTGCAGGACAAAGGCCTCTCCCATGTTCCGCCAGTTAACCCGGTCCTATGCTTGCTGCTGTCAATTTATACTAGCAAACTTCTTAATCTCATCTGCCCACCTAACCTTCAGTCTCCTCCTAACTCGCTTGCCTTCTCTGGGAATCCAGTCAGTTACCCTTAATGACCAGCGGTTATCCTGTCTACGTGCTACATGCCCGGCCCATGTCCATTTTCTCTTCTTGATTTCAACTACGATATCCTTAACCCCTGTTTGTTCCCTAATCCACTCTGCTCTCTTCTTGTCTCTTAAGGTTACGCCTGCCATTTTTCTTTCCATTGCTCGCTGCGTCGTCCTCAATTTAAGCTGAACACTCTTTGTAAGTCCCCAGGTTTCTGCTCCGTAGCTAAGCACTGGCAAGATGCAACTGTTATATACCTTCCTCTTGAGGGATAGTGGCAATCTACCTGTCATGATTTGAGAGTGCTTGCCAAATGTGCTCCACCCCATTCTTATTTTTCTAGTTACTTAAATCTCGTGGTTCGGCTCCGTGGTTATTACCTGCCCTAAGTAGACATAGTCTTTTACAAATTGATGTGCACTATTACCTATGTCGAAGCGCTGCTCTCTTCCGAGGTTGTTGTACATTACTTTCGTTTTCTGCAGATTCATTTTAAGACCCACATTTCTGCTCTCCTTGTCTAACTCCGTAATCATGAGTTGCATTCATCCCCTGAGTTACTCGGCAATGCAATGCCATCGGCGAAGCGCAGGTTACTAAAGTACTCTCCATTAACTCTTATCCCTAACTGTTCCCATTCTAGGCTTCTGAAAACCTCCTGTAAGCACGCGGTAAACAGCATTGGGGAGATTGTGTCCCCCTGCCTTACACCCTTCTTGATTGGTATTCTGTTGCTTTCTTTATGAAGCACTATGGTAGCAGTTGATCCCCTGTAGATTTCTTCCAGGATGTTTATATATACTTCATCGACACCCTGATTCCGCAGTGTCTGCATGGCGGCTGATATTTCTACTGAATCAAACGCCTTCTCGTAATCTATGAAGGCTATGTATAGTGGTTGGTTATATTCTGAGCATTTCTCTATTACGTGATTGATAGTATGAATGTGGTCGATTGTTGAGTAGCCTGTTCGAAATCCTGCTTGTTACTTTGATTGATTGAATTCTAATGTATTCGCCATAGTGCTTCATAAAGAAAGCAATAGAATACCAACCAAGAAGGGTGTAAGGCAGGGTGACACAATCTCCCCAATGCTATTTACCGCATGCTTACAGGAGGTTTTCATAAGCCTAGAATGGGAACAGTTAGGGATAAGAGTTAATAGAGAATACCTTAGTAACCTGCGCTTCGCCGATGACATTGCATTGCTGAGTAACTCAGGGGATGAATGCAACTCATGATTACGGAGTTAGACAAGAAGAGCAGAAATGTGGGTCTTAAAATGAATCTGCAGAAAACGAAAGTAATGAACAACAACCTCGGAAAATAGCTGCGCTTCGACATAGGTAATAGTGCACTTCAAGTTGTAAAAGACTATGTCTACTTAGGGCAGGTAATAACCGCAGAGCCGAACCACGAGATTGAAGGAACTAGAAGAATAAGAATGGGGTGGAGCACATTCGGCAAGCACCCTCGAATTATGACTGGTAGATTGCCACTATCCCTCCAAGAGGAAGGTATATAACAGCTGTATCTTGCCGGTACTTAGCTACGGAGCAGAAACCTGGAGACCTACAAAGAGGGTTCAGCTTAAATTGAGGACGACGCAGCGAGCAATGGAAAGAAAAATGGTAGGTGTAACCTTAAGAGACAAGAAGAGAGCAGAGTGGATTAGGGAACAAACGGGGTTTAAGGATATCATAGCTGAAATCAAGAAGAAGAAATGGACATTAGCCGGGCATGTAGCGTGTAGACAGGATAACCGCTGGTCGTTAAGGGTAACTAACTGGATTCCCAGAGAAGGCAAGTGGGTTAGGGGGAGACAGAAGGTTAGGTGGGCAGATGAGATTAAGAAGTTTGCGGGTGTAAATTGGCAGCAGCAAACACAGGACCGGGTTAACTGGCGGAACATGGTAGAGGCCTTTGTCCTGCAGTGGACGTAGTCAGGCTGATGATGATGACGATGATGATGGCGAATGTAAAAAAGAAGAGTAAACGAAAAGATAACTTGCTACTGGCAGGGGCCGAACCTGCTACGTTCTAACAAGCTGGTCCACCAGTCCAAACGCCAGAAAATATACCGTGCAAAAATAAAAAAACCTCCGTCGTATTTTCATAACGCCTATGGCAGCATTATTGACAGTAGCGGGAAATGCAAGCGCAAGGTAGCCACTCTTGGTCAAATATATATATAGTTCTCTACCATCTAGCCCTAAGTTGTTTTCTTTCACGCTGTTTATCGTTTATACTACAATCGTTTACATTTTGGATGCTTTGTGCTGATTCCTAATGCACTATCGAACCTGAAATGTTCCTTTCTGCGTAGTCATTTATGGTAGCTCGTTTCAGATGGAGAAGAGGACCTGCAAAATAAACCAGAGGGATGACAGCAGACCAAAATCTGATTATTTGGTTTGGCCGTGTTCGTTAGCGCGCGGGGCGAGCGCATGCTTAAGGCATAGCATCTCTTGCTTCTCCTAGTCTCGTGAGGCCCTGCTTGTTGTTCGTACATAGAAAAAGGCGGCGTGCACTTCGTAGAGGACTTGCGCGCCTAGTTACTCGAGCGTGCTACCTAGAGTCGGTGCTTTTGTCCTTCCAAGCGGACCTTGTCGCAATGTCGCCAATGGTGCTTGAAATATTCATCGAGGTCTGAATCGCGCAGTGGGCGACGACGACGGCCGAGGCTAAAGCGCAGGGCACTCAGGCGGACATACGCAATAGGTATAGTTCCACTGTCCCTGAGACACTGCATTGATACAGCAGCTTGCGTCTTGCCTCGGGGTTCGGATTTGGCATGGCACGTGTACTCATTTATTTTTACGGTAGCAAGATACATCAGCACTTTGTTTTCATTAGGCATGAATCCTGATTTCTCTCTCTATCTCTTTGCTTTACGCTATGCATTGACGAGAAATCACTGAATAAGCAACTTAAAAAAAAAAAACTAGTGGCCACGTGTTTTTCGCTGCTTTTCGTGCAAGCGCGTTTGCTGTCCACTATCTCAAATTCACTTTCTCTGGTATCTTCCTTCCGCCTCCCTCCGCAAAGGGTAGCAAACCGTGTGCAACGTTGTGACGTTCCTGCATTTCATTTGCCTTTCTCTGTCTCTCTCTATCTCTCTCTGTCTGATCCGGCGACATTCCTTACCTTCTCGGCATCGTCTGAAACCTCCCACATTTTCCGGACCTTCGTTCTTCTTGTAGCGCCTGACAGAATAAGGGGACCAAACTGGTGGGCACTGGCAAAATAATTTTTTTTTAAGTTAGTGTCGACGCAAATATGGAAGCAGTGGATTAGAATGCTCTACGAACTAAGACTAGCAGCTAACTCCATTAGGCTTCGATCTGCCTTAACTCTGAAAAACGCTGACATGAATGGATGTGGCCGCACGACCGAGTAAAGCAGTGTTCGTGCTGTCGGTCACTTCAAGGCAATGCAAACGGCGAGGGTTTGGTTCGTTCAAATGTATGAAGCGTCTTCTTATCACCGTAGAAATGGCGTGCACGCGACTGCGACCGCTTGAATTATAATTCGCTGCTTTTGCCCTAGCAACGCAGCACCCCCACGCCACTCTATGCTCCTTCGCCCGACGTATATCCAGGCGGCGCGTTTCATTCCTGCCTTCGCCGCGCCCGTAAAAACTTCCCGTTTTTACTCGAACATAGAAAGCATGACGTTCGGGACGCTCTTATTGGTTCGAGCCTAATATGGAACATGACGGCGACGGCAAAAGCGTGCCTCGAGTGTCCGTATAATGCTATTCTGATAAAAAAGTGTCGTCACTGTCATTATGGAGGGTTTTGCCTACGACCCAGTTTGCGCGTGACTGCCAATCGTAAACCGAAAGTTCGTACGACGACGTGGTGGAAGGGAGCAGCCGTTACTGACGGCCTTGGCCTACATATTGACGCTCGTGCTGTCGGGAGCAGCCGATGATGCTTGCGGCGTTGCGTAATGGCCGAAAAAGTTTTAACGCGCACACTTCGGGGTCTCTCACGGGACGCGTCCATGGCGCGCAGAACGCGCTTATCGAATCCGGCGGCTTTTTTTCTTTTTTTGACGGCGCCGGCTGCGCCGTTTCTGGGTTCGCCGGTTTGATGAACCGTGTAATGTGCGCATGTCGAACAAATACGTGAAAAAGAAACATAAGAAATAAATTAACGAGCGACAAACTCCGAACTCGGCGATGGTTTTCATATTCTTGTTCTTTTGTACATCTTACGAAGTGACAACAAACGCGAATAAGTTTTGCGCTCGGTCACCGGAAATTTGTTGATCCGGACTGTGTTCGGGCCCGTCGTTTGCAGCGTATGCCAAAACGGCATGTTTGCTTCGTACATTACGTCGCGTTTGCGTTCCTTTTTTTTTCTGTCTTTAATGTTTTCCTCTCTCTTTACCGTTTGCCCATTTCAGTCGAAGGTATTTCTTCCCCCCCCCCCCTAGAATGGAAAAAATAGTGAAGGCCATTGGACACCGAGTTCGTGAGCCGTTAAGTGACGCTTCCATCAGCGTTATATCCAAATGTTTTCACCCCGAACGCCGATTTTTCTATTTGCTTTTGTTTCAATACCCATTCGTAATCTCGTGTTTTTATTGTGTTTGTGTATGTGTACACATTGCCCGCAAATACGCCTTCTCCGAATGTCTCTACCCAAATTGAGCTACATCTGTTCTTCTTTTATTGCCATTTTCTCTCTCTCTCTTCCTCTCTCTTTAGCCACATTTGCAAATGCGTGCTCGGCGGTCGTCTCATTTTTTTGCGCAAGTTCAAAACGTTGTTTGCCGCAGCGGCCCGTTTAACCATCGAGTGCCGTTTGCCTTATGACCCAGTTCTGGAGCTATATTTAGATAGGAATAGAATTTCTTTGCAGAAACACCGAGAAGTCTGACTGAGCGAAGTTATTTGGAGAGCCGCCTTATTTATAACTAATATTAGTGTGAGCGCGACAAGCGAATGACTCTTTATTCTCTTTGATAACATCGTCACCTGTACATCTTCTTCATCTGTAAACATCATCACCAGCGTGATTTAGCTCGAGCCTAGCTGAATAAACCGGTTCCTCACAATATCTTACTTTAGGGCCGGCAGATTGTGAGGCTAAATGTGGTGAAGGGAAACTTATCTAATTATCTCATTTCTGGAGGCCGAATGTTGGAGGCACGTTCCCTGCGCTGTTCCAATGCTGGTTTGTGCAATTTGCAAATGCGTGCACTGTGCAATTTCTTGCGCAACTCTATGTGGCCAAAATTATTCGGAGACCTCTACTACGGCGTCTCGTAACTTCAGTCGCTTTGGGAAGTTGAACTACTCAAGCCGAACCAGCCAGGAGTCTTTCTCGAGGTGGTACAATGGTTATAACCATATATGGTACCGAGCACCATGTATGATGCTCGACTGCTGAGCACCACATACAGCTGCTGAGCACCATATAGCAGCCGAGCACCATATGTGGTGCTCGGCTGATGATGATCTCTGGTGGTTAACGTCTCGAAACCGATATCACCATGAGGGACGCCGTAGTGGAGGGCATAGAGTTTCCTGAAATTAACTAGAGAGGACTCTGGCGCTGCGATCGTTCAGCGACCATGGGAATGATGGGTAGTACACACATTTGCCTAGTCTTCGTATTAGCGGGCGGCGAATTGTACTTGCAGCTTCGTTTATTGGTGGGTTTCGGTTTTGTTTTTTTGAAGAAAGACTCAACCCTTTTGAACTTCGTGACCCGATTTAGAAAGGTAAGTCTAAAAGAATAAGGTGGTGAAGCGCAAACGATGAACAGTTGCAAATTTATTTTTTCGTGAAAAAAAAACAGCTCCAAGCCACACGAACACACACGGAGCCAGAAGCAGGCCGGAAGTACAAAAATTAGACAAATGCGTGTACTAATCATCATTCCCATGCTCGCTGAAGCGCCGTGCGTTGCAGCCCCCATAGGCACGAGCGCCAGACTTCCCTCTAGTGTATATTAGGAAACTTTATGGTGGAGGGTTCCGGAAAGTTTGATCATCTGGTGTGTATAACTTGCCGTGACATGAGTCAGTACACTGGCTTCCAGCACTGCGCCTCTGTCAAAATGCCTACGCCGCTGCCGGATTCGAACCCGTGACCTTCGTGTCAGCATCCGAGCACTGTAATCGCTACGCCTAGCTGGAGGCTGTAGATGCACGTCAAAGCAGTCTACTTGGTAAGCATGCATGGTCTGCTGGGCATGTGGGTAACTCGTCTTAACGGTGCTGCACGAAAAAAAAAAAAACCCCGACATCACTGGGTCAGGGACGTTTCGCACCCCTCCCTCTGTACTAATATTTCTTCACGCACATCGTTAAGATGAAATCTAAATTTCTGAAGTCTTCTACTACGCCGTGTATTATTATTATATTGTGGTCTTGGCACGTAAGGCTCCAACAATAATCATTCATCATCTCTTTCTCGCTCTCTTTGTCCCTCCAGCACCGCTTTGTCATGACAGAAATGTTTGGATACATTATACATTGGCAGAGCAACATAGACGTATGGTGTGAAAAGTGCGACACAACGACGAAGTTCTTTAAATCTTTCTTCCTGTACGTTATCTCTCCTTATTTTGGCGCACGTACCACGTTAACGATTAAGTGACGAAGGGGGCCTTCGTTTATGTCTTCTTCGTATAGCCTTCGAAATCTGTCCCTGTTTACTCCTGAAAATCAGCTGATTGGATCTTCCCGTCTTATTCGACTTGGAGCTGGGATGTGATGCTCTGATGCGTCCTAATTTTTTTAATGCCCGGTGGTAACCTTGTCGTTTCCCGTCGGTCGCGTCGAGATGCCTCTGTCGGATTTCGTCCTTCTTGTTATTGTTGAAAGACCGGCGCGTTGTCATTGTTTGTCGCTTATCGTCCTGAAAGAAGCAAAAAAAATGACAATATACAAAGGAGACTAGCTGTCTACTTCTCTTCGGCAACCTGAACTAGACGTAACTACAAATAAGTCCTGTGTCCTGCGGGAACTGCGGTTAGCTGCTACACGTTGCGGGGACACCGCTGGTTCCTACTGGGCGAAACACGGGCCCGACGTTCCGGCTTTGAATTATAAATGGAGCTCCGTTACAGCCTGCCCCTCTCTCTCCGTACACAAACCCCTTTCCGCTGCTGCCCTAACAGGCGGCAAGCCGGGTAGAGGGAAAGGGAGAGCCGCGGGACCAGTGTGGTCGTGTGTGGTTTCCGGCGAGGTCCTCTCTCCGCCCGCCTGGTCTCGGGAAACTGCAATGAATCACGCATGGCCGGACAGGGAGGTGACACGGCAGACAGAAACAAAGCGGCTAAGTGAATCGCTCGCCGCTGCCCAACTTCGTCGCCGCCGCCCTAATGCTCGGCAGCCAGATAAAGACCTGTGCAGCTTCGGCACGCTGACAACGTCGGATTCGTTTCTTATCATCGTTATTATTGATGCTCCGACAGGCGGCGTAGCGCTCGCATTGTTTCGTTAGGGCTCCCCCTAGGAAGACAGAGACAGAATGCCTGTACGGTAGGGGGATATCTTATTCACGCATTCCTGCATCGCTTATGGTTGCTTGAACATTCTGGAAGAGGACATGCCTCGCTTCTTGCTCGTGTGCAGGCGTTTTTAGTCACGACGCATAATACTGAGGTAAACAACACAGGAGGTAGGTCTTGCTAAATGAAGTGAGAAGCTTTATGACAAGCGCTTTATGTTTGTACAGAGAGGACTTATTATAAATGCGTCTGTATTCATATTAAAATGTACGTTTACAACCTAGTCCATAGAACGGAAAAGTACCACGTTCGATTTCTCTTGACCGCAGCGTGCTAACTGCTCCGTCCCCTGCCGCTTCCGCGTTATTCGTTTTCTGTTGATATAGTTGGTAGTCGCCCATAGGACTGGAGCCAGCCAAAGTCTCGGGGAGATGTCGAGGAGAGTAGCCGGAGCTGTTAACAGGAACTTTAATTGCGCTATTTACATACTGACGGTAGCGTTGCTACATGATGGTGGTCGCATCATGGAAGCTCTCGATGGAAGCTTACTGGGAGCTTCTGGGAGCTTGTCTGGAGATTATGGACGCTCGCGTTTTATGACCTGGTCTTCCCAGGATTCCTGCATGAGAAAAACAATGAAGCTCAGGAGAGTCCAATGATAGTGTTGCCTTCAATCTCCTCCCCCAAAAATGGGTAAGGGGAAACAGCGCCTACTTCCTAATTCAGGAAAGAGAGGAGAAGCGCGCCCAGTTCGTCCCATTGTGAGGGAGAAAACAATGGACAATACTCGGTGCGCACGACACTGCACAGCGCGAAGACGTTGGGCCATACGTGCATACCTTCTCTGTAGTCCGTTGCAGTGATGAGTGTGTGGACGCCGGGCCGGCCATGGCTTGTGGAAAACGGCGGCATGAAGGCACCACAGGAACGTGGGTAATTTACTCCAACACGGATCTCGAACGCTTGGCTTATTGTCCGGCGCACTTTGACGAACGAAACCGCGCAGAGATGACCACCATTTTAAAGCCTCTTTGACTGCAAATGGCTCTTTTTAGGCCGTCAGTCGGTGGGGCATGTCCGAAGGATTTTACTAGGAGAGACGACCGCGCTGCAAAATTCGAAGACTATCATGTCGTGTCGTCGCCGCGTTCGGTCCACCTCTGGGAGCGATGACCCAGAAGAAATGAGGGTAGGCTCAGCCACAATGTCGCACGCGTCCAAGCGGCCCCAAACCAGGCAGGCCGATCGTGACACTGTTGACACGTGGTCATTTCACGCCGTAAATGGTCCTGCTCACTCGCTCACTTAGTTTCGCCCGGCCGCTGACGCACAATGCTTTGCACGATGGTTGTTCATATAGCTTGAGGAAAACGCACAGCAACTTTACGGTATCATTTGGACGCTTGATCGTTAACAAGCTTACTAATATATTGAAGTATCTCTGGGCGTAGCGCCTTACGATGCACCAACTATAGCGAGAAGTTGGCAAAACGAGATCGGTAATTCCAAGCTTGAGAGAAAAAAAAATCGCCGACGACTGCTGATAGTGTTTAAGGTGGATTCTTAGCTTGCGCTTCGTGTTGTGGCAACGCCAATTGTGTTTGCAAGTCTTAGATATCCACTGTTGTAGCGATGTAACATTCTTTACATATTGCCCCAGAAACTACCACCGCTGGAGTTCTACGCACGTCACTCTGTACATTGCACGCGTCGCGAAACGCCGACCGCCTCATTACGACAAGCGAAGCCAGTCGCACTGCATGGGCCAGCCCTGCATGCGCGCGAGCTCTGACTCAGGGGCTGGGTTGCGTGACGGAGAAAGAAAGCGAGGTTCAATGTCAGCGGCTTGCGATATCGACAGACTCCGAGTTCGCTCTCTTTCGTCCTCGTTCGATGTATCGGTTACGCTGACGCCATCCAACGGCGACGACGCTAAACGCCGGAACGGGTGCCTGCGAGCTGCTCTCAGTGCGAGCTGTGTGGCTGCACGTGATTCGGCGGGACAAAGTTTTGTTGCCACCTATGATGCCCGCGTTTGCGAGGTAAATGTATTGCGGAGTGTTCGCAACTGTTCTTTCGGGAAATATTCACGTCACTCTATAGCGCAGCGTGTTTGGTATGAAAGGTTCATGCGCGATAACATTGCCGGGCATCTCTTATTATTCGTGGCTTAAGTTTACAGCATTTGATCTCGCAGATTACGATACTGACTGCAGTCACTTTCCATGAGGCCCTCTTTCGATCGACGGTTTTTTTTTTTTTTTTTTTGGACGTGCATGTTTGAAGGATTGCGGTATACTTGATTCGGAGCTGCAAAAGTGTGCGCAATTCGTAAAAAAAAAGAGTTATTTTTTGTAAATTCAACATCGCGCCGCTGCAGCTTCGGCCGTGCTGAACGGGACTTTAGTCGACAGTAAGCGAAGCTGCCCTGTAACTTTGCTGGCTCATTAGCACCAGTCTTGCGCAAAGCAACCTTGCAGGTGTCGCCGGCCGAGTGCACAGGCTTCGGTATGCTTCGTCGCAGACATTTACCACATAAGCCTCTACCACGACTTTGCAATGACAGTGAAAACGTAGCACTGCAAGACGAGACATTGCGTTATACTTTGATTACACGAGGTTAGCTCTTCACCTCCTTTTCTTATTGCAAGTTAACCTTAGCCTCTAGACGACTGCGGTGGGGCCTGCGGGCCAGCCGGATACCTAGCCGCTGATGACCGCGGCGGGGCTGGAGTCAAGGTTTACAACCAGTTTCTTGTATGGCGTTTCGTTACTCTTCTTTTATTAGGTCGCCCTGCTAGTTTCTAAATAAAGTGCGGCGATTTTCCTCGTTCTGTATGTCTCGGCACTCGCTGTGTTCATTATAAGCCCAATTCTATCTATCTACTAGCTATCTATCTATCTATCTATCTATCTATCTATCATCTATCTATCTATCTATCATCTATCTATCTGTCCTGTCTGTCTGTCTGTCTGTCTGTCTGTCTGTCTGTCTATCTATATCTGTCTATCTATATCTGTCTGTCTATTCTATCTATCTATCTATCTAGCTATCTACCTGTCTGCCCGTTTGTCTGTCTGTATTTAGTTAGTTAGTTAGTTAGTTAGTTAGTTAGTTAGTTAGTTAGTTAGTTAGTTAGTTAGTTAGTTATCCATTTGTTTTCTTTCTTCCTTTTTCCTTTTCTTTCTTTCGTTTTCTTTTAACGGAATGATCTGTGAGTGCCCTGCGCACCTCCCAAAAGTCATTAAATCCCTTTCTTTCCGCCCTCTTTGACAAAAAAGAGGGCTTCGAATTAGCGGTTAATTAAACGCCGAGGCTAATGAATTCATTCATCTCTCCTCCAGGTTCTTGCGCGTTCGCTATCCTTGTGTAGCCATTTTTCTGCATTGTGTCTTGAGGCACGACGTGTTTAATTTCGCGGAGATTCCTGAGCAAAAGCGCCATTCCTTGCTCCCAATTTCTTCGTGTTAGGGAGCCTAACCGAAATTTTTCTTCATTACCTCCTGGTTCTGTTTCTTTTGTTTTAATCTTTTCAACCGTTTTGATTATTCAAGTCCATTAAGGCGCCTTTGAGTGCGTTTTGACCGTTAGTTCAAAGGTGGCGAAGCGACACTCGCAATCCCGCACCCTGGCCACGCAATCTTTGACAAAAATGAACAATGTTTGCAGGCCAGTTCCTTTGAGCGAACACGAATTACTTCGGTAATCTACTTTAAGATCGGTATTTTGAGAGAGTGTCCTATTCGCCAGCGACAATCTCAAAAAAGCAAAACGCTCGGCTCACTAATTCAAAATGAAAGAGTCACTTGACTTTTTGTCGAATTATGGAGGCCAGCACACCCTATACGTTCATGCCTGCACTCTCTTTGTGATGTGCCATTTTTGCTGCGGGTTTTAAGGCGCAGTTTTTACGCCTAAAGGCAAACAATGCTTGCGCTCGACGTGCCCTCCGCAATATCTCTTTCTTTGAAACGCTAATAACATTCCCGTAGGAGTTGCACGTCTTTATAGGATTGGCCCTAATTTACCAACCTTTAAGTTCAAAACGCCTGCTTGTCTTATGGCTTTGCCCACTTTACTTATAGTGTTTCCAACTGCACGATCGCTAGAGGTCGGATCGCGATCTTTCATTGAAGGTACCAGGTAAGATCAGGTATTGATTAATATGCGGCCTTTAACGTCCCAAAACCACCATATGATTATGAGAGACGCCATAGTGAAGGGCTCCGGAAATTTTGACCACCTGGAGTTCTTCAACGTTCACCCAAATCCGAGCACACGGGCCTACAACAATTCCGCCTCCGTCGGAAATGCAGCCGCCGCAGCCGGGATTCGATCTCGCGACATGCTGGTCAGCAGCCGAGTACCTTATAGCCACTAGACCACCGCGGCGGGGCAGCGAAGAACATGTAAATCCTTGTACTATGCTCATCAATCCCACAGTCTCTGAACGATCGCAGTGCCAGAGTCCCCTATAGTTAATTTCAGGAAACCCCATGACTGATTCCACTTCGTTTTGTGAGCTGTCGACTGTGAAACTGGAGACAACAGCGTGCGGCGACAGCAGTAACATTTTGATAGGCTTATCGCTTAGTGCCGACATTGTCCTCATGTTTTGTAAAGAAATAAGGGATGAGGAAGAGATAGCGCCTGTTGGGAAGGTGAGGAAAGTGAGAAAGAAACCACTCTGCCGTATTTCAAATGGGAGGAGTTTAGTGTGCCTCTAATATTTGGGTCCGCTGTATATAAATATATCTCCCTGCCGTATTTAACTTTCCCTCTCTCTTTCCCAGTATCTCTCTCTTTTCTTACGACTTTGTGGGAGTGCTTCGCCTGATATGCGCGTTCGCTTTGCGAAACTACGTTACTAATCACCCCTTCAAGGTCGTCCGAACAATGAGTTTCTGAAACAAAGCGACTCCTTGACACTGCCTCACCGTTTTCCATGCCCCAAGTTTGCATGGCGCGCGCATGCCGCGAGGAATTTTAATGGATCCCCGTCCTATACGATTTCCTGCTAAGCTCGGCGGGCCACTCACATCGCGTTAGTTTTCAGCCTCTCCATGGAAGCGCCCTAAGGCTGCGTATTATTCGTGCGTGCGCGAGGCGACGGGAAAGAATTTTAATCGACTCGCGCGAATGCTCGCGGTCGCGCGCGATGCGCCGGCCGAAATTCGTCCCGTCCTTACCGACCGTCGTTCACCGTCTGCCCCCTCCTCATCCCTCTTCCCCTCTCTTCCCGTTGCCGATGTCCCGACGCTGCTGCGCTAAAACTTTTCCTTCCACAAAACACGTCACGTTCGCATGGACACCGTGGCGTCTACCAAAACAACATGCTACGACCAGCTTCCCTTGTATGGCATTCTCTCTCTCTCTCTCTCTCTCTCTCTCTACCGATACCGCTTCTTTTATCTTTTTTTACGCCTGTCTGTACCGACGTGGTCGCGCTCGCTGCTCTGCTGGAAGTCGATTCAGACGACTGCGACGCTATACGCTTTCTTTTTTTGTTTCCTGGTCCTCGTCTTGAAATTCATCGCGAGCCGTGCGATTGGCTCGACCCGTCGTTTATCATCGTTCTACTGACAGGCTGACTTTGGGTTAGCGCGTGCCACGCGAGCTGTACGCCCAGCCTTGTTTTCTCCCACCTTCGTTTTCATTATTTGTGTTTTTATTTTTGCGCTGTTCATACTCACGCTTCTACGTCGTTTTGATAATCGTATCACTGTCTCCGGCGACTCGATTAATGGCGGTCCTACACCTTTTTGTTGTTTTTTTTTTCGTGTGTTTGTACGCTTCTACACGCACTTTTCGACAAACAAAGCTGTCTTCTCTTTCTTGCTCCTTGTTGTTTTTTGAGCTATCCGGCGAAGCTGATCAAAAAAGTTCCCACTTTAGCTGCGCTTTTCTTCGGGGTTCGAAAACTCTATTTTATATATGTTGGTCCATGGCCGTTATATTCCCTTACTGCCTCCACATGTGAGGTTTGTACCTGGTTAGATTACTGGTTGCGGTTGACAGCGTGCTCCTATTGTTCATCGTGAACCACGTTATTATGTCGACGTCGCGTTCCTCAGGCGGAGCGTCGATTACAGATGAACGTTCCTTTTTTCTTTACAAACGAAGCTCCACCCGCTGGCTTACGCCGCTTCGTAAAGCTGTTTACTAATTATAGTTTACTTCGCCACGATTTCTCCTTGTCATGTCGTAAAGGGGGTGCTTACGGTTGCTTGTTCTTCGAACAGTAGCCGCAGAATTCTGGAAAGTTATTGCATATTATCTTGCCTACTCTTGCGAGGTCGTTCCCACGTGCCCTCATTGCCAGTGGTCGAACACAGGCCGATGCAGATGGAATACGTTGGAATTCCCGACATCGAAGTGGTTGGAAGGAGACTCTGTGGGTCTGTGTGTGGGTTGGAACAAGAATAGGAATCCGAAACGAGTTTCTTTCAGTGAAGCTCGAGGTAGTGACTTTTTATTGAAAGAAAAGATGGATCCCTTTTCTCATCACTCGGTCAAACCCTCGTTTATTACGAGATGTAAACGGTGACTACTTATGAAAAAAAAATAGAACTTATTGGAAAACTCTGCTTACGTTATTCGGATAATGCCTGTCATCGTGACCTTTTGTTATTCTCGCTTCACATTTCCTCATTGTTTGACTTTCATTCTCTTTTACACATTGATGCCACACGGCTCACAGGAGGAAATTTAATTAGACAGTTTCCACGTATTGTGGGAGCCGCGAAGTTAAAAGAAGCATCGTTCGGACAGCTGGCTCTGCAGTATTCTTTGGTTCCAGATTTTGCGCAATACGAGCGATTCTGTGTTGTTTGCGACCGAGACATGTGATTTGTGTTTCTCAGCAGCGTGAACTAGATGGGCGTGGTCTGACGATGAGAGGCTCGATGCGAATGAGAGGAGAAGAAAGAGAAGGGGGGCAGCTCCGTGTGCACATCATAATTTTGCAGTAACAATTGTGTCTGTAGTATTTTTTTTTTCATACTGTCGGGTCTGGTGTAGCCTTATTCGCACCTTGTGAGCATACAGTGATACGAAGGTAGTAACCATGGATGTCTTGCGCCACAACCACGATGTGATAATGAGCCGCGCCGTAGTAGAGGGCTCCGAAAATTTGGACCATCTGGTGTTCTTTAACGTTCGCTGACATCACAGAGTATATAGCGGCCTGTAGCGCTCTACCTCCATCAAAATGCTACCGCCGCGGCCGCTATCGAACTCACGACATTCGGGTCAGCTGCCGAGCGCTGTAACGACTGATCCACCGTGGTGGACTCCTTACAATCTTGCTGTATTACAGGGAGAGCTGTAATAAGATCGCAACACGGGTCGCGTGTGTACCGTAGCTTTCCGCCACCGGTGTCCGTAACCACTATCACCCGAAATAAAAAAAAGACCAAGGACAAAATGGAATTCGAACCCACGTCGTACGCTGTACGTACATGCGTCCGTACGAATACGCTGCAACGCCTTTCCTTGACGCAGGTGTTGGAGCTGTGCAAAGAAGGTCACGCTGCGGCGAGGCGTTGACGTTACGCTCCCCTCGCACGCTTCTCTCTCAGGTGCATGCTGATGTCACTCACGTGAACGTTTTGCGAGTGAACGCAACTTGCTACGCGAAGCGTTAGAGACACTAGACAGTAGACCTTTTTCCGAAGAGAAGATCTTTGGTTCATGGCTCTACGCGTCGCAGGCCAGCAAAGCGACGCGGGCGGGCATTGCTAAGTTTTCTAAAGACGACCGGACTACGCGACCGATTATAAGCGTGCAATGGACAAGGTCACATCTACACACACGTTGCCCTTCACTTCTCTCTCTCTTCTCCTTTAATCCCGTCACCTCTTCCCCCCAGTGCAGGGTAGCAAACCGGACGTGCGTCTGGTTGACCTCCCTGCCCTTCATTTCTTCTCTTCCTCCTCCTCCTTCACTCGCAGCACGCTAGCCGCAGCGCTCGCAGCCGCCGGCTCCTCCGCCCGCTTGCAACGCACTTATCTCTCTCACGTCACCCTCTTCACCACCCGCAACGCTCGACCGCACGTCGAGTGGAAACACTCCTTCGGCTCGTTTATCTGCAATGAGACTTACACAAAACCGAACCCGCCTCCGATGTCTTTGCGTTTCTAAAAAACGTTTGCACGAGTAAACGCTACACCGAGTTTCGCTTCAAATTGTTATTCTAGCACCCGTGTCGACGCCCGTTTCAACCGGATCAACGCCGTGCGCACCGCTACTACTTCGCATGATTGATTGATATGGGTGCTTTAACGTCACAAAATCACCATATGATTATGACAGACGCCGTAGTGGAGGGTTCCAGAAGTTTTGACCTCCTGGAGTTCTTTAACGTGCACACAAATCAGAGCACACGGGCCTACAACATTTCCGCCTCCATCGTAAATGCAGCCGCCGCAGCCGGGATTCGATCCCGCGACCTGCGGGTCAGCAGCCGAGTGCCTTAGCCACTAGGCCACCGCGGTGGGGCACTGCTACTTCGCATTCCATCAGGTTTCCTTTGGGGAGATCGTCCATAATTTTTTTAATTTTTTACTTGTGCTGTCTATTGGGATAATTAACGATTCCAAGCTATCGAGAGAGAAGGAAAAAATCCAGACTAAAGGCAGTGAAAGTGACGTAGTTGCATTTAGTTCGTTTCCCTGCATAGTTAAGTCAGGTGAATGTCACAAAAAATAAAGGAAACAAAAAGGAAAGGTGTATCTGTCGTCGGGGTACAAAAAAATCGAAACTATGGCTTTGTGGTTTTCAATTACTTTCAAGCCTTTAAGAAGCCCGGGTCTTGGCGTAGGTAGGTATTTCCTGCTATTAGGAAACAGCCCCTGCAAACATCAGATACGTGCGAAAACAGAGCTCAGGTGCAGCCCTAAATTTCGCAGCAGAGGCAGCTCCACGTCTTCAGCGGCTATGTGACGTCTTCTCCTCCACGTACTTTCGGTCTTTTCTTGCGTGGCCGCTTTGGCAAATACTGGGACCTACTGGTTCTTCAATACTGTAATGACCTACGTAACAACGGCCCCACATCAACACGACGCTCTGAACGGCGGAAGACTTCGTTTCAAACATCGCGTAGATTTGGAATACAGAACGTCACCCGCGAGAATTTGCCCGAACGTGATTTGAATATAAGACTTCCATTATGTTTGCAATTCTACACGTTTCCTTTTATTCTTTTCTTGTATTGCAAATCGTGGGTCTCTTACTGGATCCACGCATATCATATGCCGTGCCTTCTAAAAAGGCCGAGCATTCGCGCGCAAATTTTTAGAGCGAATGTGTGTAAAGTCGAAGACTTATGGCATTGCGACGTGCTCGGTAGCGTGGAAGCGGTCGTTGCTGCGCTTGGCGGGGCACGTCGGGATTGCTAATGTGCCTTCGATGCGTGGCTTAAACTAAACTAAATATACAAAATAAAACAGCGAGGCACGTCCGTTTGAAGTGTTCCCTTCCTTCTGGCCGGAGGAATGACGTACGTATATCGAGAGCCAACCGGCAAGCGAGCAGGCCGTATATCCAGGAATCAGTGTTCGTGCGCCGGTGTGGTGCTCACTCTGCTCTGCGAGGGCGAAATAAAATCTCGCGCGCGCATCATAGCGGTATGCTGCGAAAACTCGGCTTCCTGCTTTCTTCGAATTCTTTTCTCCTTATCCTATCTCGCCGCCGAGTTGGAGGTTCTCGTACCTCCCTCTTTTGATTTATTTTTTTTTCTTCGTGGGTTCCTTTGTTTACCGTAAGAGATGCCTCCTCCTAGAGCTCGTAAACGAACACGCCCTTCTCTCAATTTTTTTGTTCAAATTCAGCCTTTTCCGAAGTGTGGTGGCACCAGCAGCTTCTTGCACACGCCGTGTGCAAGGCGATCCTTCTTCGACGCATCCCCCATGGAGCGGCTCCGCTCCTTCCTCATCTCCCCCACTCATCCCGCCTGTTCAGTTTTGCCGCGTCACTTGTTCGCTTGCGCGACCTTTCTTCTTTTTTTTCTTTTTTTATGTTGATAATATTTCGTGCTCCGGTTTCCGGGCCTCTTCGACGGCATTGGCTCGATCCATCCGTTTTTTTTTCGCTTCTTCTGCGTGTGTGTATGTCTGTATGTCTGTCTAGCGAAACACGCAAAATGTCGGCTGAACCTCGCGCAAATACGCGTACATATGAATTCGTGAACTCGCGCTCGCTGTCTGAATGAATAGATGTTTTATTTGGGATAAGACATTTTCTGCTGCCAAGTCCGCGCTATCCAAAAGCGACAAATGGAGCGCGAAGAATTTTTCAGGCGGGGGAGGGGGGGCAGAAGGGGGTACCGGTTTGCCCGAACGCACAGCCAGGCGTCGGAATATCGCGCTCTGTTTTTATCGAGAAAACGTCGTTATGCAGTGGCGCCTGTCGCTTTCGTTTTAGTCCTCGGATATCCCGCCATCGTTTGATTTGTAAACGAAGCGCCTTACCGTACGCTCCACGTTTTTGCCCGTCACATTAGGTACGGTCGGTGTTGTTTCGATCGCGTGTTTTCTGGATTCCAGTCTAGCGTGAGTTCTGGCGTACCGTCCGTCTGAGCGATACCATATGCGATCGTCTTGCTTCTCTGTGTCGTTTGTCCTCAATGTTTCCGTCGTTATTAGACGTGATTTTAGTGTGCCAATTGAGACTCACGTAAGCAATGATGTACACACGCGCTTTCACCTGATTTAGCGATATAGAGGATATCGCTTGACACGGTTATTTAACGGTGCCCGTCATGGTTGTCACTTCAGTTCATTTGCGCGTAAACCACATTTTACGTGAGCTGCTGTACTGCGAAGAAGCATCAATAACTCGCGACTCGCGAGTTCTTGCAGGCACACTGCGTCGAAGAGAATACAGCACACCGTGTTTAGTGATACTTCAGTCGCATGCTGTACTACCGAAATGCGCTTGTTTGATGCCAATGTGTAACTGCAGCGATAAACCTCCATTCTATTGCGTAGCTTGTGCATTTGGCTTGTGCGTAAGAGTGGTACCGTCCCGCACCACAATTTTTCGATAAGTCAGGGCAGTCAGTGTTTTGCCTCTCTCTCTCTCTCTCTGTCTCTCTCTCTCTCTCTCTGTGTGTGTGTGCGGGCGTGTGTGTGTGTGTGAGTGATGACACAGAAGCGCTCGTCTATCGAATTTCGGTGTGCGAATTTCGGCGTTCATACACCGCTGTTCATGAATAAACTAGCGAAGCTTAATTTTTTGCAATTTTCGCTCTAAATTCAGCCTATATCGCCGAAGAATATGTCGACCCACGTGTTTTCGTTTCTCTCTCTCTCTCTCTTTCTTTGTGCGTTAGTATGGAGAAAGAAAGAGAAAGAAGTGAAAGAGAGGCTCTTCTTGAATGACTGAATTTAATATCGTCCCGCGCACATGAGGCAACAAGAAGCTTAAGGCTGCACAGCTTGTTCATGCATCTGCACTCTACAAATAATTCGGCACACCACTGCACACAAACTCGCGCCGAAAGGAGGGTGAGGGTCGTGACACCGAAAATTTACTTGAAGACAGCTACATCTCGTCATTCTAGTTTTAGCTTCGTTAATAGTTTCAGTTTTTCCCGCTTTTTTTTTCAAGTTTGTTCTCCGAGAACAAGATATCTTCTGGAGCTTACTGCCGTCTCTATAGCTCCTCGATTGCATTGGCTCAGGCACGGTCGTTCTGAATATGTAATATCGCTGCTCGACCCAGAAAGCAATAATATCGGTCATGCGTCACGATCGCGCGCTGCTTGCATTCTTCATGCGTCGTTCCCTGTGTCTCCGAGGCTTTAGTTGACGGCGGCGCTGTTTCAAACTTTTAAGAAGTGTATTATTTATCTTTTTCCCCCTCTCTGCGTTGCAGAAAGTGCGTACACTGACTTCCTCCCTCGAAAGAATGGCCTAAGTGAGAACAGTGGGATAAACTAGGGCCAGAAAAAAAATATGACGGGAAATACGTCCTCGCTCCACTGACTCCCTTGGGGGGAGCAAAATAAACGAAAGCAGTGAAGAACGCGTACAAGCGAAGCGGGTTGTTTCTCTACGTGAAAGGAGAAACGGTATATAACCTCAGAAGTTCGAAAACAGGGGCGCCTCGCTCTTTTGTTTGTGCATTCGTCGAGAATATGGACGACGTTCTGAGGCGTCTTTTCTCCCCGAAACCGGCCATGAATATTTAATGTCCTCTCGATCGGCGCTGGTCCGGGAGAGAGCACGCAAGGCGTGTGCGTCTCAGCTGTCCTTGTATTCTGATTCGAAGGAAACTTTCTCGGTGAACGGTTGGGGTCGGTCTTAGGCGCCTAACAAAACGGAAGAAGCGAAGCGAGCGCAAACCAGCCCCGAAAATATATCTATAAGTACGTACAACCACCGCCCTAACCACGATGAAGCCGGCACAAAGAGTTGACTGTGCGGGCAGGTTCTCCTGCATGCTTGACGGCTGCGTTGGTGCCGTGCCTTCTGTAACCTTCTTTCGCTTTTTTTTCCTTATTTTATTTCCGCGCGTTTCATATTGCCGGCCCGTCTATTTCGATATGCAAATGAGGCAGCTCGTTTTCCTCTTCCGACAGCGGCGTGTTCATCAGAATCCAGGTTTCCGCCCGAAATACCGCTGCGGCCTCTCCTTCACTCCCTTGTGTATTTTGTTTTTTTTTTAGTTGTCGTATGCTTTTTCGACAAAAGTTCGCGTCTCTTACGCTCTCATTTGAGACATGCCAAAAGGGTTTCTTTCAAGGGCTTAAAGCCGCATTGTTTTGCATCGCGTGCATGCATTGGGCTCCGGTTAGTTTCCTCTCTTAGAATAAATAAACGTACGCGCGAAGTTCTCGAAGATCGGGCGCTCTCTTTTTTTGCTCGTGCTTGGGGTACGAACTTGAGTTAACGAACCGTTAACATTACCGCAAAGTGGGATTTGCTGCCATCTCGCTTCATCGTTCCTACTGCGCGTGATAATCCGCGATTTTTGGGTAAGCAACCGAGATAGCTCGTCTTGTTTGTTCCAAAACTACTTACCCCGATTGATCGTGGGCGGTTCGTTTTCATCCCGGTGTCTTAAAACCACCGTTGAAACAAATGCTTACATTTCGTGCTCCCACCTACGCCTTGACGTTACGACTGACATTTTCTGACCCCGCTGTATATTAGGCTACCCCCGTCGGTAAAAACAGTTTTATTTGATTAGAGATGCAATACTACTTAGTTGGGTCCGTTCCAATTCTTATTTGTACCAACCAAAGTCCCTTTTTTTTTTAACTTGGTTAGGCTTTGCCTCAGTAATTCTCCTCCTACTACAGCGGTGCACTCTTTACAGGAGAGTGTCGCTGGCTTGTAGGCACAATGCCCTGTTCGATATTTTTTTTTTGTGATTTATGAACCCGTTATATTAAATTTTATATTATTTCAATTTTATATTTTTAAGCTTTCCAGCACCCAGCTGTGTATTAAACTACGCCCGTCCTTCACAACAGTTATGTTTGATTAGAGTTGTATTACTACTTAAACCCGTTCCAATCCTCATTTGCACCAACCTGGGTCTTTTTTTTTTTTGCTTGGTGACGCTTTGCCTCAGTAATACCGCTCTTACAGTGGTGCATTCTTTACAGGAGCGCGTAGCTGGCTTGTAGGGACATTGCCCTGTTCGGTTTCTTTTGTGTTTTATTAACCCGTTATGTGAAAATTGATATTCTTTTAATTTTATATTTTCAATGTTTCCAGCATCCCGTTGTATATTAAACTACCCCCGTCGTTCACAACAGTTGTGTAGATTAGAGTTGCAACACTACTTAGGTCTGTGCCAATCCTCATTTGTACCAACCCGAGTCCTTTAAAAAAAAACTTGGTTAGGCTTTGCCTTTGTAATACCGCTCTTACGGTGGTGCACTCTTTACAGGAGCGCGTACTGGCTTGTAGGGACATTGTTCTGTTCGGTTTCTTTTGTGTTTTATTAACCCATTATGTGAAAATGAATCTTCTTTTAATTTTATATTTTCAAGGTTTCCAGCATCCCGTTGCATATTAAACTACTCCCGTAGTTCACAACAATTGTGTCGATTAGAGTTGAAAAACTACTTAGGTCTGTTCCAATCCTCATTTGTACCAACCCGTGTCCTTTTTTTTAGGTCTGTTCAAATCCTCATTTGTACCAACCTGAGTCCTTAAAAAACTTGCTTAGGCTTTGCCTTTGTAATACGGCTCTTACGGTGGTGCACCCTTTACAGAAGTGCGTAGCTGGCTTGTAGGGACACTGCCCTGTTTGCTTTATTTTGTGTTTTATAAACCCGCTATTTGAAAATTGATATTCCTTAAATTTTTATATTTTTAAGCTTTCCAGCACTCCGCTGTATATGAAACTACTCGTGTTGTTCACAACAGTTATGTTTGGTTAGAGTTACAATACTATTTAGCTCCGTTTCAATCCTCATTTGTACCAACCTGGGTCCTTTTCAAAATTTGGTTAAGCTTTGCCTCATTAGTACTGTTTCTATGGTGGTGCATTTTTTACAGGAATGAATAGTTGGCTTGTAGATACACTGCCCTGTTTGGGTTTTTTTCTGTGTGTGTTTGTTTTATGAACCCGTTATGTGAAAATTGATATTCTTTACATTTTATATTTTTAAGCTTTCTAGCACCCCGTTGTATATTAAAATACTTCTGTTGTTCAAAACAATTATGTTTGGTTAAAATTACAATACCATTTAGCTTCGTTCCAATCCTCGTTTGTACCAACCCGCGTCCTTTTGAAAATTTATTAAGCTTTGCCTCAGTAATACTGTTCTTACGGCGGTGCACCCTTACAGTAACGAGTCGCTGGCTTGTAGGGACACTGCCCTGTTCGGTTTTGCGTGTGTGTGTTTTATGAACCCGTTATCTGACAGTTGACATTCATTTAATTTTATACTTTTAACCTTCCCAGCCAACTTTAACATTTATTTAAACACATAAAAGCTCACTATTCTCGTACGGCACAAATGTAGAGTTGCGGGAACGTTTTGTGCAGCGTACGAGCAGCTGGTTTTTGCTTTGCGGCGTGAAACCTTGAGGCAGTTTCGGACACTGAAATGGTCTGTCAGGATCATGTGTAGCCTAGTTGTCAGGCTGACCACGTGAGAGCCCGATACTGCCTCAAGCTTTCGCCCCGCAGACCAAGAAACGGCTGCTCGCCCGCCGTACACAGCTGAGTGCCGCAGCTGTACTTTAAAAAAAGATACTTGAAAATGTACTGGTCGGCTAAGCGTGATCAACTTTCTAAGCGCAAAGCTGCATACAGCGCCGCAGATGGTGAGAAAAGGCACATTCGATACAGATCACTGCAAAGCGGTGATCACCGCAGCTAGATGGCGTTGATAGTTGAGAAATCTCTGTGCCTGCGTGTAATGTCCGCATATATTTCATCTTCATAACCGCATTAGAGAGTCGATGGTTTGTGCTGTTGTGTTCCGTGTGTGTCTTTTCTCGCCGTTGACAGTACTTTTTGTGGGTTAACGTAAAGTAATATGATAGGCAAATGTGCGTGAAGATTTATATAATGAAATACCGACGATATTGCTATGCATTGTTTGTTTGCTTGTTGCTACCTGACAGAACATCGGTATTCTAACCTTGGCTACAAGCTGGCCCCACGACGTAGAAACGCACATTCAAGGCTGCCGCCACTGCTAAAAGCCGCTTATACGTTTACCACATTTTTCCTTTTCGACCGCGCAGTCGGAAGACACAAATCACAGCCTGGCTTTATGCGGCGTCTCTCTTGGCTCTTTTTCATCACACGTGCTCGCGAGGGCGTGAGGGGGAGTTGCCATTCACTTTTTTTTTCTGGGCGGCCGCGCTAAAGAGAATGGGAGAACGCCGAGACTTAAGAAGCAAGTGTTTGCTTCGCGAAATAGTATTCCAGACCGACGAGGGGATTGCGCGGTGACTCGCCGTCTTCGCGTTGCCAGGCGCCAAGCGTCGGTGGCCTCGCTGGCGCGTCGCACGTAATCCTCTCCGCGGGCTGCCGCTCGCGTCTGTGATCGTTCGAGGCGTTGGATTCGACGTTGTCGTTTTTGATGTCTGGGCAAGCGACCGCCGGTTGCCCTGGGTGCTGCTGTAAGACGCGGGTGCTATCTCACTCCGTCGGGCCTCGCTTAGCAGCCTTGCTCCGTTGAAGGCGTCTTTGTCGAGGAAGCGTCTCTGTATTTTTATTCGCCTCTTCGCTCACTTCTGTGTGCTCGGGAAGAGGATATTTTTTTATTTTGCTGCTTAACGCCATTTGCTTTTTTTTAATTTTGTGTTGTGTTTATTGTAAACTTGAACTAAACACATTGTTTCATTGTGTGTCAGGTTTGGGGACAATAAACGCAGTTCACGAATTGCAGCAAACGTAGGAAACGTGTAGGAGTGCGAAGAATAAGAGAAAAAAACAGGAGAGGCTGGGAAATCACGTAGTATCTGTCGATATGGATACACTTACGAGTGGTAAAGGGGAAGAGATAAGACAGCCTAGAGGCATAGAGAAGGCTGTCCGTGAGTTAGTGCAATTGACGCGCTCTCTATTGCGGACGCAGTACTTTGCTACGATCCCTTCACTTGACAGGCCCAAGTTTCTTTGAATATTCTTTCTCGCGTCTCTTGTGCGAAATAATGCTGTCTGTCTGCTGTAATGCGTAATTATTTTGAGTATTGGTGAAATAGCTGCTCAGCTGTTTAGGTTAGAACAATGATACCATTGAAACGGCTAATATTACGCTTTTATCTGTGCCTAATGCGTCTGTCCACGTTAATCCTAATGCAAAAGCACTTCGTAGTGCACACACGATTCGAAAGCTTACGTGAGTTGTATCGCTAAGCTATTGATTCGTGAGCTTCTCTCGCAATATTTTAAATACTGTAGCGGTGTAAATCACTGGCACAGGATTATATAGCCCCTATAGGAGTTGAAGTGTCAGATAAAAAAGGCGCACATCGCTAATTAAAGGTACGTTGCTTCGTGGCACTTGTAACCATTAGTTTTTGTTTTTTGTGTTTTTTTTTAAAATCGAGTCTTCGGGGTTACAGTTTTGGCCATACTAAGGTGTCCTAACGTAAATTCTACCATTCCCAGTTAACACTGCTATACCCAACGAAATAATGGTAACCGAGTTACGGCTTTGAAACTGCGAAACGAATGCTACAAATTTCGCAGGTGCTATATCGCCATGTCCATTTTGGTTTGATAACAGAAGCTCCAATCAGCCATAAAGAGCAGGTCTCGCCCTAAAGCGATCATTTCTCAGAATTATGCATTTAAATTTTTATTGTTTTTTTTTTACTTTCGATGATTTCCCATCTGAATTACAAGCTTCAGAGCCTCTTACGGATGAGTACATTGATAACACGCGTCTAGTCTGTAGTTTTCTCGGAATGTTATTGTAGATTAGAAGTGTGGCAGCTTGGGCTAGTTGGTATGACATGTCGATAGTTACAGCGCTCGTGTCTTTCGTGTCCTTCTTGTCTCTGTGTCGTCGTTTTGTTCGCGCGCTATAACTATCGTCATATCGTTATTGTAAAGGCTGGCTTTTAGAATTTTTCACGTGCGCCTTATCTCTGTCTTTCACTGCTAAACGTGCGCTTGAAATACGAGCGTAAGCGCACGCTCATACTAGGTCTGTCATATATGCTCTAAATTTTCTTTCGTTGTTTTTTTTTATCCCTCCTTTTCTTATCGGCGCCGTCATCAGTAGCGTACGCCTTCTGCGATCACGAAGCAGAGTTCTCGTCTCGTACGCGCTTCTATTGACGTTTTCACCAGCAGCCCGTCGAAGAGGACGGCTTTAAGGGCGCAGCCAGCGAAGCCAAGAGGTACGCTGACGAGTCGACGACGCCGGCGTCGGAGAAGACCGCGCTGCTGGATCTCGTGAAAACGTCCGGCCTTTCGACGGCTCGGGGGATGAGAGAAAGGAAGATGTAAAAAAGAAGGGCGACGGAATCTCCAAAGCCGATGAGAGAGATGGGGGGAGGTAAAAGCCAATGAGCGAGATCTAGATGTAGGAGAACAACGCAAATAAAACGCGTAGCCCTCTCCGCCTTCTCTTTCGCTGTATCGGTTATGCGACCGGGAATTTGATTAAGGACCCTCATGCGGGAAGGGAAGTCCCCGACGTGCCCGCTGCAGTACTCCCCCCTTCTTCTTCCCTTGTATTCGTACGTCGTCCTTCTTTAAAGATTAGAAATGTGCGGGACGTCTGCTGATGCTCACGTTTTCGTTGATTCGCGCAGAATTCGGTTTGCTTCGCCCCTTTTTTGCCGGGCTCGCTCGTTTCGCCTCGCTCTTCTTTTCTTTTTTTTCTTTGTTGTGGACGTCGAATGGAAATCGTGGCCCATGCCCTCTCGTTGTTTTTTCTTATGTTCTGTTTTGGTCGTGCCGCTCCCCATCACAGTCCCGCGTAATGCCTCCGAAGCCTGAATGTTTGTCCTCGTGTCAGTTGATACAAAGAAGGGAGGTCGGTGAATCAGAAAGGAAAGGGAGATGCGAAGTATAGAAAGCATGAGGGCTGCGGTGAGGGGGGTGGGGGAGGAAATTGTTTTGCCATCATGCCCCGTATAAGCTTTTATGTTTCGTAAGAAGCGGTTGAGACGTCTCGATCACTTCAGCAAGCGTCGGGACAGGAAACAGATAGCTTGCTTTTGGGTCGCGTTATTGTTGCCATCAAGTACAAACGCAGAGAAAGAAACCCTCTTCCCGTGTTATGTCTTTTTCTCGTACGTTGTCGCCACTCTCCTTTGGTTGAATGGCCCGAACTTCTACATGTTAATGTTGACAATACTTTTTTGTGGTTGTTCTGGTTTTCCCGTCTTGTTTGTTTTTAATCTTCGGCCTTTTTGAAAACTTACATTTCATATATATATATATATATATATATATATATATATATATATATATATATATAATATATATATATATATATATATATATATATATATATATATATATATATATATATATATATATATATATATATATATATATATATATATATATATAAGGACCAATAGAGAGATAAGAGAAAGGTAGCAACACAAGATTTGTCCAATATGTGGGATGCGGAGTTGATGAAGGACGGATCCCAACATAAAACGTAACGATCGTTTGTGAACGTTGTAGCAGCAGCAGGGCAAGCATGCCGATGTTGCGCTTGAACGATTAGAGAAACAATCAGCGAATCGAGCTTGGCAGCTTGGGTGTTAACCACCTGTGGTGACGTCAGCCTCCGGTGAAACTGCGGTGGCGCTGTCCCTTATCGGAGGTGCGCTGCAGCATGCGACCGAGTCACGCTGGCTACGCCGGTTTGTGCTCAGTGTGTCGCCACAAATATATTGATAGCGTTTTTCTTCACTCTCGGCTACGCAAAGGGATTTCAGCCCGCGGGGACCAGTTTGTTTGCTATACAAGAACGTACACTTCAATCTGGACACTGCAGCCTATGGGTAAGTTTGATTGATTGATTTGTGGGGCTTAACGTCCCAAACCACTATTTGATTATGAGAGACGCCGTAATGGAGGGCTCCGGAAATTCTGACCACCTGGGGTTCTTTAACGTGCACCCAAATTTGAGTACACGGGCCTACAACATTTCCGCCTCCATCGGAAATGCAGCCGCCACAGCCGGGATTTGGTCCCGCGGCGGGTAAGTTTTCCTGGTATGTTTTTTTTTTTTTTTTCACCTCAAGAAGGTTTGAGACTGTCCGGACTGATGTGCGCGCTGTCGGCAGCGATAGGTATAACTGTAAGTGGTTGGACACGTACGTAAGTGGTTGTACGTCCGCTCTTTATTATCTATGAAATAAATTTGTAAATCAAAGATCCGCCTACTAAAAATAACGCACCATTAGGTTCATGTGACCAAATTTATGTAGGACACGATTAAAGCAATACTGAGTACTAAAGAGATTAACCCTACGTAAAGCCAATGTTTGCATTTGCTGACACTGCTTACACCAGATAAAGAGAGAGAGCAAAAATACTCTATTATACCCGTAGTCAATCGCATCAGTCATTGCCCGTATAGTTTCTAGCCGCCGGCCGGAATTTCTTGAGACATGGCAGCAGCAAGGGCATGGCTGATGCTGTCTCGCTCGACGTTGGTATCTGGACAGGAATAACGAGCATAAACGTTTAGTTCGCTGTCTGGGCGTGTTTGTGAAAACGTCCTTTGAAATGCAAATTTCTGCCGTATTGGACAGTGTATTCGGTTTCCGGAAACGCAGTAGATTGGTGCGGTCATGCCGTTTCGTTTGAGCGAAAAGCAAAGGACAGTTACAGACCTCGCATGTGGCTGACGATGAGTGACATTTCTGTTGAAGATGCGATGTGGCCATATCACGGGCCACCGGCTTAAGCAGGGTTGCTTCGCGCTGCGCGCCACTTTCTGTAAAGCGTGCCCGCGCTTCGTTTTAGGAAGCATAGTGGTTCCACATGATCAAAAAAGAGGAAATCTGGTGGGGCAACTGCCTGCAAGTTTCGCAGGGCTAAATCCGCTGGCAACCTGCGACATCCTTATCCTACAATCCTAATCTCACTTTGGGTGTTCTTGATACGCTGAATTACGAGATTCAGCATTGTAATGTACGTGGATAGAAGCAAAGTAAACCTACCGCAGGACCGAATCAAATGAAATCAAAACTCAAGCCGAGGAAGGCACATTTAAGGTACAATAATGATCACCTTTAGATGTACTGTAGTGATTTGGTCTTAAACTTAAGTGTATCTAAGTGGACAAAAACATCCTTTCCCTCGTCAGTATCACAACCGAAAATGTTCAGATGATATGTCCGCTCTACCGATTGAGCTGCAACGAAAGGCGCTTCCCCGTCCGCTGTGTTGGTGCAAGGCGGTGGTTGGCAAAACACACTCCCGCCGGTGGCTGAGTGGGGTGCTGTTGCTCTGTGCTCAGTACTAGTTTTGTTTGTTTTTTTCTTTTTGAAAGCCTGAACTTCATCTTACAGGGATAACATTAGCTGTAGTATGTGTCAGAGAACATCTATAGGTGCGTGGTAAACTGCGTTATGACATATTCGCCACACTGGCTGGCCGTTAATCTCGGAGAAGTGAACACACGTGGCGGCCTGTGCGAGGAACAGCGGCATTGTCTTCGAAAATGTGCACTGTTGATTGTGGCGTGTATTGGGCGTTGAAAGACATCGACAATAATGGTTCACCTTTAGGGACGGTGAAACTGAGAATATTGTGCCTGGTGTGTGCAGTGTGAATAACTCGATGCGTCCTGTGTGCGAAAACACTGGCATTTGGTGTGGGCTGGTGACAGCTACCAGTTGTCGACAGACCTTCACGAGTCGACATTTTATTCGAGGTAAAATGCATTTGACGCGATCATCTGCGAGTGGGTATACCCCAGTGTTTGCGCGGCATGCAGAAAAAAAAAAGTGCAAGATCTCCGGGTTGAAAGACTAGGTATGAGCTATAAGCATGTTGTAGCGTTTCCGAATCAGCATATACGCTTCCCCACGGCAAATACTCAAACCTAGTATAAGTATAGCTCGTGTTGTCGGAAACCTGTACGTCTTAATGGAAACAGCGAAGATTTTTGTTTCTCACACACTTCGAAAATTTACGGCCCAATTTTGATTGATTGATTTATGTGGTTTAACGTCCCAAAACCACCATATGATTATGAGAGACGCCGTAGTGGAGGGCTCCGGAAATTTCGACCACCTGGGGTTCCTTAACGTGCTCCCAAATCTGAGCACACGGGCCTACAGCATTTCCGCCTCCATCGGAAATGCAGCCGATGACCCGATTTTTATGAAGTAACAATGCGCATTGTAAGTTTGTGCATCAGGTCTAATGAAGGATTGTAGGTACAAAAACACGTTGTAGGTGTCAAATTCAGCGAGTTGATGGTGCAAGATATATTACCGGGTTTTCAATCAAATGATTTTTCAGTGGGTTATTGAGAAACGCCGTGGCATAATTTCACTGTAATTTTCACGGGTATATGTTAACTTCCGCCTAATACATCGGAAAAAGTATTTCCTTTTTTTTTTCATTCATCTCTGATCAGAATTTTGCGCAATCAGTGAGCTTCGTCTGTGACTTTGAGCACAGCAGCTCAAAATCACGCTGCCGCTGGTGTGTGTACCTCGTTAAAACTGCATTGCACATTCCGCGATTGAAATTGAGTAAGTTTACATCCATGCAAAACATTCGCTTTCGAAAAAGTTTTTTTTATTGCTGCCATCTACGTGGGAGAAGCCCACTGCGTGCTTGTCGCGTCTCTCGGGATTCTGAATGAAGTTCCTTCATCCATCCATTCATCCATCTTCGGCGAGAAAGTATTCACACTATGAGCAGTGACCCTTCGGTGACCCCCTCCTTTTAAAAGCAGTGACTTTAGAACATAGCAGTGTAGAAATTTCTGTCGAAGGAATGCAGACACACTCAGCTATGCTATGCACCAAGATGCCGCCGGCGGAACTTTCTTGTCAACCAGCCCCTGCTCCAAAAGAGGATATGGTGTGCGAGGTGTTCGCAGTGACGTCGCACTGTTTGCAGTTCTATAGACAGTTCTAACTAATAGAGTTCTATTAGACATTGCTGTTCATAGTCAAGGCGGTTTGGGTAAGCACTCTTTTTGCCCGAGTGTGACACGTGGCGTGCGATACTTGAAGGAGGTGGCAGCTGACCACTAAGGTATCGCATGAAGTTCCAGAGAGCGACGGCGGCTATCTGTTGCCGCACTATTTCTCGAGATGCGTGGCTTGGCGTGGCAGTCAGCAGTTATGGTCGAGGCAAGTCATCTCTGTTCGCCTTTCGGCACCTTTTGACGGTATTGACTACGGCTACAGCGAAAAGTTGCATATGTCGTTCCGCCAAGCTTCGCTTCTTAACATTGAACACGTCAAAAAAAAAAGAATAAAAAGGTGAAGGAATGGGACGAAGCGATGTCCCGGTTCCACGTTGTCGAGCTGTGTTCTTTCTCCAAGACGCAGCTCTCAGTTCCTCCTGAACGCTTGGCCCCACGAGCGTCATGCGAGAGTCGTTCGTCTCCATTTCCGTCTCCGCGTTCTGCGTTCGTCGCTCTCGGAAAGAATAGAAGAAAAATAAATAGCTTTATAGGGCGTGTGTGTTCGGGAAGTTTCCTCATGGCCACATATCTTTATCCTTGAACTTTCTTAATACACATCGTCGTTGCTGCTGTATATCTCTTTCTTTCTTTTATTTTCTTTCTTTCTTTTATTTTCTTTCTTTCTTTCCTTCTTCCTTTCTTTCTTTTTATCGTCCTTTCTTTCTTTCCGTCCTACGGGCTTTGTTCGCAGCGTCTTCTGCTCCACGTATCTGCCTAACGTCGGCATGCCACTGTACTTGCGGTACGTGACCGGCTGCGGCAGCCTTAACTTCGCGCACTTGGCTCGGTCTGTGTATGCCACTGTTGCTTTTCTTTTTCGGTGTGTCGTCGTCGTCGGAATCGTAACGTCGAGAACAGAAAGTGAGCAGGAAGCGTGCGTGCGTGTGTGTGTGAGTGTGTGTGTGTGGTGTGTGTGTGTGTGGTGTGTGTGTGTGTGTGTGTGTGTGTGTGTGTGTGTGTGTGTGTGTGTGTGTGTGTGTGTGTGTGTGTGTGGTGTGTGTGTGTGTGGTGTGTGGTGTGTGTGTGTGTGTGTTTGTTCGTTTGTTCGTTTTGTAGAGGGGGGGTGGAAGGAAGTTAGAAGCTAGCTCTCTCGTTCTGTTTCGACTGCTGTGGCGGCAATTTTTCACCGACATTCGAGAGCAGCCTGCCGGCGACGTCGTACTGGTCGTTTTCAAAAGGAGGGTACCCCACCACCACTGCCGCCGTTGTCGTCGTCGTCGGGAGTTTCGGCTTCCGTTTTCTCCGAGCGCGCTTCCCCTGCAATGACTCGCGCGCACACATTGAGCATCGTCCTTTTGTATAGCACCCCCCCCCCCCCCGGCCGTCCTCATCTCTTTCTTCTTCACTCCTCAATACGCTTTTCTACGCCCAACTCGTACAGCTGCATTTCTCTTCCGTAGAGTGATTCTCTCTCTCTCTCTCTCTCTCTCTCTCTCTCTCTCTGACGTGCGCTCTCTCACACACTCGCGCGCATGAATGCGTGCACGTTCAATTTTTTTTCTCTTAACCCCCCACCCCACCCCATTGCGCGGTGGTTTTCTCAGTTGAATCCAGCGATGTTGATATGATATCGCGAAGGCTACCGCATCCTGTCGTCGTCTTTCTTATCTCGCGAATCACTTCTCAAAACATTTGCCCTTTAGTCCTTCGGAACTTGACTATCATGTAGATTGGAGCATTACTCTTTCTTTTTCTCTTGTGGTAGATACAAAAAAAAAGAAAAGGTGATTGAAAAGTAGTTTTTGTTATCGCATTACCGTGATTTTTTTTTTTGTCAGTGGGTCCTTTAGGCGCCGTTCTTCCCCTCATTTGATTAGGCGTGCCACATTCGCTTTGCGCGAACTGCTGTTCAGCTAGTCTTTTCGTAGTTATTCTTTCTTTTCTTTTTTTTCTTGCCCTTAATGATTCAAGTCCGGGTCCTCGTATTGACGACAACGAGGCGTATTTCGCTGTCACTGCTACAAAATGCTCGAATTCGTGAATAAGAGACGTGACCCAGTCTTTCTTTGACCCTGCTTCGAGAATGGGCAATTTGGCCGGCCCATTATTTTCGTCGTCCTAAGTACGCGTGGAACTGTCCAGAATATTTTTCCATATTTTCCTTTATTTATTCCTCGCCCGAATGACTCACGCAAGTTTGAAACAGCGAAATATTGCGTGGTCAAGCGTGTCGCTTCATCTGAGAAGGTATGAGCTATGAGTAATTTACGTCCTTGACGGATGGTCCACCTTTTTTTCTTATCGAAATGGTTATCTTTCCTTCAATACTAAGTACTTGTACTTCAGTAGTCTATTAAAGGGGTCACGAAATGGTCGCTACTAAAACGACCATGGCCCTGCCGCGGTGTTCTAGTGGTCTTGGTGCTCTACTGCTAACTCGAAGGTTGCGGGATCGAATCCCGGCGGCAGCGGCTGCATTTTCGATGGAGGCGAGAAAGTTTGAGGCCTGTGCGCTTAGATATAAGCACACGTTAAATAGTCCCGGAGGGTCAAATATTCTGGAGCCCTTTACGACGGCGTGTCTCAAAATCATCTCGTGGTTTTGAGACGTTAAACCCCGGGGATTATTATTATTATTATTATTATTATTATTATTATTATTATTATTATTATTATTATTATTATTATATTATTATTATTATTATTATTATTATTATTATTATTATTATTTAAACGCAAGTGATAGTTATTTGTTTGTTTTGTGTTACATGGCTGCCTACTATGTGAAATGTGATAGGCTGTTCCATCTGTTTGCCTGGTGTTATATGCTGATGTTTGTTTTTTTTACACCCACCTGCTAAAATCTCTCCAGGGGATCGCAGTACCAATAAATAAATGAATAAATAAATAAATAAATAAATAAATAAATAAAATAAACAAACGACCACGAGCAACCGCCGGCAGCCACATGCATTATTAAGTACTTCACATCAGCCTAAGTAACGTGGACTTGCATGGACGCTTATTGAGGCAAAACGTTCATGCTCGAGCATTAACTACTTAGTCGTTCATGTGTCTTTCATTGTTTACATTTAGTTCTGCTGCGCGTAATTTGTATATATTGCCGCATGTTGTTAGGCACCTGCCGAAGTCTCGCACCGCTTCCTGCTCTTATGAATTCTGCCACACCAACTGACAAGCCGAACGCGCCAAGCTAAACGCGCCATGCAACGCTGGCTGCACGTGTCACCACATCACGCGCTGGAAAAGGAACGCTGGCGGTTTGTCGAAAAGCAGCTCGAGGCGAGACGCAAGGGAAGTAGTTGACGAGGTTTGGACTAGTGAGCTCACAACCTGTGTGTATTTAGTTGACGGGCACAAGTTCGCCATTAATAAATAGCTGTTTTAGCTTCCTGCACTGTATTTGTTCGTTACAATATCAAGACATGGGCCTAGGCAGGGAGAGGGCAACCTCCACAACCTCTGCCAGTGTTTCCCAATGCTGCGATGCAACACGGCTTTGCACCCTTCAAGACCGAATCCAGCCGGCGCCCCACGTATCAAGACATCTAAAAACTAGCCCTCTAATGGATCCTTCTATTACAATCAACCTCCATATTTGGGCGGTAATCATGGCAACCGGCGTTCTGCTTTCTCAATGTTTACAACGCCGTAGATGTAAAACTGCTGCCGGCTTAAGCGATCACTTCCGAGACTTGACTGACAGCTTAATATACGCTTTTGAAAATTCTTGAGAGCCTTTAGAATTTGAGGCTCTCTTGACCATATTGTTGGTGCTTATCTACCAAAACAGCCTACATATATATCCATAAGCTTCGTACAGAATATTCTAAAACAGAAGTAAGTAAACAAAACACAGTGTCATCTGACTCTTTCCCTTCTTTTTTTGGATTTTTTATTTTCGTTCGTTATTTTCATTCTGAGTGGTGGGCTGGTGAATCGATCCAATGAACAAAAGCTCAGGGTACTCACCCCCTACTATTTCTCGGTGCATCCTTGTTCCTCTCAAGCAATGCTTTTTCTCCTCAACACATTTTTATATCTGAAAAAGCTGCTTCGTAAAGGTTACGAACGTTCGATTTCTTCCTCCAGACATTGATCGGCGGCAGCGAGGGATTGGTGCAACAAGTCGCTGAACAAGCATCGCTCTCTCGAGCTACCTTCTCTTACTAATACTCCTTTCCGCTTTTCTTGTTCGCCTGCGGGGCCCCCTAACGGAAAAGGCGACAAATACTTTTCGTCCCTTCAATTCCATGCAGTGGAAAGAATACTAGAGTGCTAGCGTTAGCCTATGATTAACGAATGACGCCTGTCTATTATTACGGAGGTTAGAGTATGGCACTTCAGCTGTGCTCCGCTCCTTCTCCAGTGAAGCTTGCGTTCACTCGGGCGACGTCGTGCATAGGGTGATTAAGCCGGACAACAGGGGCACGCGTCTTGATGCTTTTTTTCGTTGGGGGACGGGACCTACAGCTTTCGCTGCACTGCACTGACTTGATTAGGCGAAGTATGTATAGACCTTGTATCCGTGCGCGGTGTTGCGCAAGCGCTTCGCGCTTGCCGCCCTGACCGCCTCATTGACAGTCAAAGCGTCCAGCCTGCCACCGCTCCTTCCTACGGCCGACGGGCCTCCCGTGTCGCAACCTTACTCGCTTGTCTTTTCTCTTTGCTTGTGGAGTAGCGGCCGTCAGTGAGGAGCTGACACGTGAGAACAGGCTGTAGATGTAATTAACGTGCGAAGGGCTCCTCGGAGGGGCCCTTACGTCAATGGCTTAACCAAGAATGCCTGTGGCCTTCGGCTCGGTATTCTATGCGCGTGGATCTGGGAAACGAGCGGAGAGCGCGAAAAGAGATATGAGGGGCGACTGCTGTGTTTATGAATCCCGCTTACCTGCTTGTTCAAGGCTACGAGAGTGTTTAGAGGATGAAGGCGTTTAAGGCTAAAGCCTTAGATGCCGTATCAAGCGCGAAAATTGACCTACGGCGTCAACACGCGTGATTCAAAAAATAATCATTGCGTGATTGCGCCACCGTATGACGTCATCACGAGGTCACATATCGCCAAACCATGTGACATCATCATGACGTAACTACGCAATCGCGTGTCAACGTCATCACCTGACACCGTCGCTTAGTCAATTGCAGGCTGATCAAGTAGGCAGTGCAAAATCAGGTTAGGTGCAGGTAGCTTGCAATACCTCCGATCCCGGAGGCCATGTAAAATTACGTATGGTGTGGAAAGCTTGCGCTGGGTGGCGGCTGAGGATCAATGCGTTTACTATAAAAAGAAGAGCGCTTCCGCCATCGAGTGGCCTTATAGGTTAATGCACTGTAGAGCCTGCGAGATTTTATCCAGAGGGAGGTAGAAGGACGTTCGGGCGTGTACAATTTCTGAATATATGGATGGGGACCGGTGCGCAACCAAGCTTAAAATTTTATTATTTTTATTATCTTTCAAATCGGCCTAATGTCTGGTCTACTTCAGTTAAATAGTTCTTCTTATGAATAAAAAATGAAGGCTGCTTCAGACTAGTGGAGCCAAGCGTGAAGAAATGTACCGTAAAAGAACTTGTTGTGCTAGTTTGTAGATCAATTTCAAATGGGTCGTGAATGTGTCGTGTACTAGCGTTCCACCTTTTTTTTTTCCTGAAAGAAAATTAAAGTTGGATACTTTCCGTGTCTTTCTTCATTTTTCTCTTTCAGTCCTTCGTTTTTTCTCCGCGGTTATGAAAAACATCTAGAAGCAAGTATGGTCAATAATTTGCACAGGGCAGCGCTGATCCTGTGCGAATTCTTGTCCGTGTTTACTGCGTCCTCTTTCTTACATATGGATGCGTATTGACTGGCACGCATTCTCTCTCTCTCTCTCTCTCTCTCTCTCTCTTTCGTATTTCTTTTTTTACTCTGTTTTTCTCTGTCTCTCTCTGTCTCTTTCTCTCTCTCGCTGTTTTTCACTTCTATTTCTTTCTTACTATCTCTTATGTCTTCATTTCTCGCTTCCTGTTTTTTCTTCTCTCTCTCTCTGTCTATTTCACTTTTTCTCGTTGTGACTTGCTCTCTGTTTCTTGTAGCTGGTTTTGTGTCCGTTTCGTTCCATCTCCTTCTCTCTTTGTGTATTTCTATATCTATATTTTCATCCGTCCTTTTTTTTGCGCGTTATTTACCTCCAGTTCTTTCTTTCTTTTCCTTTCTGTTTTCTCTCTCTCTCCTCTCTCTCTCTCTCTCTCTCTCTCGCTCTTTCCGTCATCTACAGTTGTCCGTCACCCATCCGAGTTATTGCATCCCACGCCGGACACATCGGTGCAGTGCGTCAGCGCGCACCGGGCGCACGTGTTCGGAGAGAGAAGCAGCAGTTGCGGAGAAGAACGAAAAGAGTTGGGGCCGGCCGAGTTATTGCGTTGCACGTGCTAGAGAAATGGAGGCCATTCATGATGATGACAGCATTAGCGAATGCGAGGCGTCATAGCGAAAGGAATTACAGTTCCGACGTAAACTAAGGAAACATAAAGTCGCAGCGTGGTCGCAGCCAAACTTGCTTTCCTTTACGATGAAGTAAGCTTATCGTTCTCACTACCTTTTTTTTATCATCTTGCTCTTTTTTATCGTTCTCACTTACCTGTGACCATTCTTACTACTGAGCGGTGGGCTTCCATGGCGGAGCTGCTTGCCTTTCTACTGTTGTCCATAAAACGAAAGGCTTTGTCTTGGCTAGTGATTTAACTAGTACTGGTCTTGTGCTTGTGCCCAGCTTGTTGTTGTTAGGATCTTCGGAACAAGAGAAGTGCGCATTGTATTAATGATGTCCTTCTGATGTTTTTTTTCCTGCGCTTCAGCGCAGCATGCAAACAGTTCAGCGGATAATGTGAAAGGGCCCTTTCACAACAGCGTGGATTCTCACCAAGAATGCGTTATCGTATGCAACTGCTCCTTCGTAATTTCTAACGGTGAAGTTTTACCTCGCCGAGAGCGTCGAGCATTCATAACGACCTTCACTTTTTTTTCTCTTATTTTTGGAAGCTCGCCACGCGTTATTCCATGGCCCTAAACATACGGTACATATTTTTATTGGGCAGATGCATCGAGGAAAACTTGTTACACCCCTCCATATTTTTTTTAGGAGCCAAGCTCCTTAGGCTCTCACGATATCGGTTGACGTCGTTGTCATAGCTTCCCGTCGGTTCGAAACACAGGTGTTACATATACCGTACATGAAGTGTTCATAGCGTGCATATAGGTTTAAAATAGCCCTTCCATGTGTCTGTCCATCCATCCATCCGTCCGTACACCTGTCTGTCCCTTATACTATTCGGTTACTTCAACGTAGACATTGTGGCCCTTGGGACTTAGTTTCGCTCCATCATAAGCATTCTTTTAATGGATGTGCAGTATAGTTTTATTTTTACATGTTTACGCATTATTTAGCAAACTCGCGTTGTCCTCACTGTCGCGCGCGTTTGACGGCTATAATTATATTCTGTCGAAGGCGATACCAGGGTGAGCAAGGTCCGTGTTACTTTAAGTGTTCTCAGGCCGTGTTTGCAATAATGTTGCTTCCGCAATAACGTCTCCTGATTGGAAGGCGTCCGGGATCGCAAGCGGTGGCGACAGCTATCGGCATAACGACTGCACGATCGCCGGAGGAATGGTCGTTCTCGGAAAGCGTGTCAACTGCAATGTTGGCGACTATATGGGTTTCGAAACGTATAATTCCTTCCAAAACACAACTCGCCCTTTACGAAGTGCTATTGTGTAATCGCAGCAAACGCTATTCGGGCAAAGCGTTTACCGTCACCAGAATCCTCAAGTGCGGAGGCTCCTACTCACTTGAGGATTCTTGAAAACGATCGGGATGATCCTTCGCTCGTTTTCCAACGGTGTCTCGTCATCTTCATCAGCCCAATTAACGTTCAACGTAGGATGTGGGCCTCTATTGTGTAGAATCATGCGTGTCTTGCGTCAGCCGATTAGGTGACGTCGGAGTTAGCGTCGAGCTTAAGCTTTCATTTGGCTGCGTTTACTTTTCGGTTCTCTGGGGGTTTCAGGCTTTGCGTTGCTCTAATTATTAGCCGGTTATCTACCGTTACCATTACAGGACTTACCCAACTTCTCTTATTTTCTCTCCACTCCCTCAAATTGGCGGAGTGATTGCGCAAGCCGGTCTGGGCTCTAAATGCTTATCCGTGTTATGGCGCTCCACTTGTGTGCCTTGTTACGTGCTCGTTATTACCGCTTGCGCGGTGCCTCTTGGGACATTATTCTTTCTTCCTTCTTAATTTCTATTTCTTGCATTGTCTCGGGAATTTCACCCCGCCGCGGTGGTCTAGTGCCTAAGGTACTCGGCTGCTGACCCGCAGGTCGCGGGATCGAATCCCACCTGCGGCGGCTGCATTTTCGATGGAGGCGAAAATGATGTAGGCCCGTGTGCTCAGATTTGGGTGCGCGTTAAATAGCCTCAGATGACCGTAATTTCCGGAGCACTCTGCTGCGGCGTTTCTTATATTCATATGGTGGTTTCGGGAAGTTAAACCCCGCATATCTATGTATCCATCTGGGGAAGTTTGGAATACCCAATTCTATAGCTAGTTCTATACTCTTTTGAAACGAAGTTTTCTTATGTTTGTCTGTTGTTGTTGTTGTTGTTTACCTGTGCAAATGGCTCGCACCCAAAGGAGGAGATCGGCCGATTATAAAATGAATTTGCCCTATACTTTCAGCATTGCGTCATTCCTACAAAACTTTTGTAACTTAATTTTGATTTGAAATGCCGATATCAAGTTTGCAGGAAAAAAAATAAATAAAAATGGTGAGACCGTAATTTAGCAAGAAACTCGTTTAGTCGCAGTGATGTATTTCTGAACGGCGAATAAAACATCCCTGTGGCTGAAACCCAGTGTAGAGGCTCCAAATGAAAGAAGATCAGATTGTGATAATTACAAGCCCAGTCTTTGAAGAGGTGGTGCTAGTATGCTTTGCCTGAATAAATCCGAATGGCGACAATGTACTAAAAAATGACTGATCGTTTCCTCTTGATTACAGTAAATGCACATAGGGGAATTCAGTATACCTGATCTATGCAAGTAAAAATTGAGGGAGGTAACGCGGCAACGAAATTTCGTGATGACAACTTCCATCATCCTTGAATTAAGACAGTTCACTGCGCCAGGGAAATAACAAGTGGTTGTACTCTGGAGAAGCCGTCAGTGCAGGGTCTGATAAATTTTGCCTGATTTCAAGTGTGCGAAATCGCGCCACCGTAATGTATACTGTATGAGGGAAAATAGGAATGATGGGTGTCGGAAGCGATGCCTTCGCAAGAGAATCATCTATTTCGTTTAACAACAAAACTTTGTGCCCTGGTGTCCAGATTGCTTACCGTGTGAGCTAGTCGTCGTCATTATCGTCGTCGTCATAGCAGTAGTAGTAGTAGCAGCAGTAGTAGTAATAGTAGTAGTCACGTAGGTGACGTGATAATAGCGATGGGTGAATCAAAAATAAAATAAAGTTGTTCCGAAATAATCATGATGATGTGATTCGAAATGTTAAGGGTTATGCTAAATTTTGATGATGGGCATGATGATGATGCAGGTGATATCGCTAGCAGGAGATTTCACTCGCGCGCTTACAGCTTTGCTGCCCCACGCCTTTCATGGTAGGGACCTGGCTGAATCTTTATCTGTCTTTCTCTTTTTGCTTTTGCTTCTATTTTCTCCTTACGTGAAAACCAAAAGTAAAAAAAACTCCTCTTTTTAATCTGTATTGGCGCCGTCCCCCTGTCTCGTTACGTGTCAAGTCCATCACTTATCGTTATTTCGTTGGTGGTACGGCACATAGCTTCTTCTCTCAAGTCTTCTTTTTTTTCTCCTCCAGCTTTCAGCTTCGGATTTCGCCCTTTAATCGCCTTTCATTGCGTCATCTGCTCCACCTAGCGCTTATCTTTGTTTCTTTCGATTTTAATGCGACTCGTAAGTGCGTTGAACAAGGACCCGTCGTCATTTAATGTTATGCCACCATCCTTTGTGTACCCATTTCTCAGATGATGTAAATTGAGATTTATCACTGCATTTAGAAAGAACGATAATGCGACAAAATGATACAGTAACGTTAATTCTTGAAGTGTATTTTAAAGCGGGAATATGAGGGACAAAGGAACAAACAACGCATGTCGCAACCCGTGATGTAACGTCCTCGTAAATCGATAGTTCAGTCGGTAGTTCTATACATTTTACTGCCGTTTATACCTGCGCTCAGGTGGAGCGGTGAAGGCGTCTGGCTTGACTTTGCAGCTCGTCTCGTTTTTTTTTTTTTGTTTTTTTTTCTTGTCCGTCGCGCATCGTCCTATCTTTCCAATTTGCAGTATCTCTGACGGAACAGGGGAAAAAGAAGAAAGAAAAAAAAGAAATTGAAATGGGAAGAAAGGGATGGAGATTGAGGAACGGTCTGAACAGGGATCCTTGTGTGTTGCACCATGCTGTTGAACTCGAGGGAGCCGAATGCCCCGACGCCGTTGCGCAAAGCCGCTTCTCCACCTAGGAATAAAAAGTACTCTTCAGTCGAGGGAAGTGCTCCACCATACTCAGTGTTCGAAGAAGACCTGTACGGAGTCTGGTACCGTCCGTTGCGGTGGTGTACAAACGAGAAATCTAACCGACACCTCGGCGCTTTCAAGTGTGCCTCACACACTGGTGGTTCATCTATTTGCACAAGCTTGTAACTTAATTTCCTTTTTCTCGAAAGCGTTTCTTTTTTTTTCTATGCGTGCTTGCTTTACGTATTCGTTCTTGTTCAGAAACGTTTACTAACGCTACGGGTACACGTCATATCTTTTTACTTCGAGAATTGGCGTCGGCAAGGGGGGGGGGGAGGGGGGTAAAAGCAGTTGCGCTCCTCAAGCCACAACATTAGCACCTCCTACTCCCGTCCGCCACGGTGATTCAACGCGGGTTTGCAGGCGGTCCTAGACAAAATAAATGCTCCCGACGCCCATGACTTGGCTGTTTTGTGTAGGGGTCATGTCTGCGAAATCTGGTGCACTAACAACGCTCTTGCCATTTTTGTCTGGCTGCTTCCTTTATTTCTGTCCACTACTTGTGTAGGGTAGCGTACCGTACCTCATTTTTTTTCTTTATGATGAACTCTTTCTGCCTTTCTCCTGTCCCATTCAATGTGAAAAAATCCCGCTTGGCATCGGTCCCTGCGTAGAATAGCTTGACGAGTCTCTCCGGGATTGCAAACCAACAATGCCATCACCGAACAAAGCTCTCGCGTCACCTTAATTACTTCGAAACGCCGCGACACCGGAGTATCAGCAGCATAGCCGTCATCTAACTCTGCGCTGGCATCCACCGCCAGCTATCGCCTCACTCACTCGTCATCTGCCTTCGACAGCCATCATCTTGCGTCACCGCTTTCCGCCAACTTCCCCCCCCCCCCTTCTTTCAGCCCTAAGCTAGGGTACATCTCCCCCCTTGCAGACAGAAAGTCGTGACGCTATACATCGCGCCTCGTGCCAGCCGGCTCTCTTTCAGCGCGGATGAGCTCTCTCTCTCCTCCTTGTTTTGCGCTCTTGGTGCTCGCCATCTGAGGTCCTTCCATGTGTACGTGTATGGTGGCCAAAAGGAGCCACCATCGTGCGTGCGTGCAGGACCCGCACGTGGACTTTCGCAACCGAGCCGTCTCAGGTTTCGATCGCCTCTTGACGGCCCCAATATTGGCGCGGCATTGCTGTGCAGCGTATAGCCGGCAAGCTCTGTGCCTCTTATCTCCTCTTTGCTAGAACGAGTCCTCGGCGAAGTCTCTGTCTGAGCGCGTCTGGTGGCATACGAACACGCGCCGGCCTTTGTGCTGGGTACTGGCTCGTTCAGCAGCATTTTGGCTATGAAGACGGAGAGCAACGTGTGTGGCCGCTGTTCGGCATCACTGTCACGGTTGGTTGCCCGACAGGCAACCGCGCCGTTCTGTAGGGCAACTGTTGGTAACTGATGGAGATAAGGAGCTCGCGCACTCTGGCGCATAATCTGTTCGTCCGCTGTCATGCAACGCTGACGTATCGCGAAGGTTTTCTTTAAGTTTGCTTGTTTCTTTACGCCAGACCACATTGCTAAAGCGTAGCTCGAACGCACAGGTAAGAGGGCTTGGGCAGTTGTCACATCGTGTGCGAGATCCTTGTTGTGCCCGATTTGAAATAATCTCCGTGGCGCAGCAAAAATTTCTTACAGAGCTCGTTGGCGTCGTCGGCAAACCCTGCGCTTACGATAACTGTTTGCCTTGCTTTAACGTTTTATGATTTTTCTTGTTTATAACGTTTTAAAATTTTTCTTGTTTATGTGCGTTCTTGCTTAGTCTCTTTCACCCACTTTTTCAAAGGGTACCGATGATGATGGCGGATACTATCTGCCCATATTTCATTACCGCCTTTCAGTCGCGTGCAGTCAGCACCGGCTGATGTTGGCGTTGACTTTGGTTGGCGGAGGTTGGATACGTGAAAGATAATGTCGGCTATTCTTTGCCATTCACTTTCATAACGTCAACGCGTTTTCATTCAGTATCAATTCAGTGGTTGAGTTGTCCGCCAAGTTATTTTCTTTCATAAGGTGTACAGCACTATCCAGTGTTAAGGGTCGGAAGGAAGGTCGCTGGAGGATACGAAAAACAAACAGGTTTATGGCACCATTTACACATATTTACAGAAAAGAAAGGTTAGGGGTTTCACAACCCACGAGCGTGGTGGTTGAACCGTTACATGGTTCAGAGCGACGTCCAGCACTCGGCGGCGTCGTTTTAAGCCCTGTCGGGCTCCTCCTCTCCGAGTGGAACACCAATCACACACACACAACAGGTGAGGGGGACGAGCATGCACGGTCCACGTGAACGTCCAATATTGAGTCGTGAACACTGCACTGCAAGGTGGCGCCAGCAGGGCTCTTCCTCGTCGTGTGTGTGCCGCTAGTCTAGAGGTCCCACGATCCTGACAGCATACATCAAAGGGCCCGCCGATTTGTCCGCTTAATTAGCGGGGCGATTTGCGGTGGCCGCCGCGGTCTCCTCCAGGAAGATGCTGTCTTTGTTGGCCTCTCTCGAACGGTTAACGGCGTCTTGGCGACACGACGTCTCATCCTCCGGCTAGCACGGACAATGCCTGACGAACATAGGCAGCCGGCCGGTCGTCTACTTGATTGGGGATTAAAAGGAGCGCCGCTCTCCTGTCAGCTCTGGCGCCGGTCACAACAGCTTCCCCGTCGCCAGATGAATCCCCGAGGTCATCAGTCACCGCTGCTGCTTGAAGGGACGATGAAAGGGTCCGGATTTGAAAGTCGGGAACTCGCCTTTGCTTGCCGCATTGTCTGGGTGATTACTCAAATCTTCGACAGCGTCTGGCAGACTGGGCGCCGAAGGGATTGAGAGCCTCCCCAGTAGACCGCCTTACGCACAATGGTGTCTGCCCAGACGAATTTCCAGGCCAAACTTAACACCAGCCAAGATGGTTGTGGCTTGCCGCTGTCACTGTGCCGTCGCGGTCAGCCGATCTTATGTGGCTTGTGTTGAGGTCGAGACGCTTGTCTGCAATGTCCGAAGTTGGTTCTCCAGGCAGTGACGTCAGCCTTAACGCGGGGCATACAAAAGGGCCGGTATACTTTCGCCTGCAGGTCGCCTTGTCCTGTGCAATCTGCCTTTCGTGAGTTCGTTACAAATCGAATAATATTTCCACAAACAGCTTGTAAAACGATGGGCTCCGGTGTTCCTCTTTGCTAACCCGCTCTTGCATCGCCCCAATATGAGAGCGCTCGTGAAGGGAGTCATATTTACACGTCCACATTCAAGCACACGTACGATATACAGAGGGAGAGCAGAAGGAGACAAGAGATGGAAGGCATACGTCTTTACTTGTTCAGCAGTCTGTCCATGCAGCTCACAAGGAATGTCTGCTGAAATGGCGACCTCATTTGCGGTTGCATATCACTAATACGTACCTACAGCAGCCAGGCTAAGTGAACACAAGATTGAATGATTGGTTGAATGGTTGATTGATTGATCGATTTCACCTTTGAACTTGCGGGAAAGATAAGCAGTTTCCAGGTTGTGACATATCTACGTACGGACAATTACACTTCCATATTCGTTCGAGAAGATAAAAAAAAGACACTTGAAACCTTCGTCATTTATCTTCTGTCAACAACGTATGCGTTAAATCTATAGCAAGAGCTTTTTTTTTTCTTTAGGACAGTGTCGTACTCTTTCTGGCGAATGAATGTCTTAATACTCGAGAAACGCGAAGACGTCCATCGCTCACTTTGTCGATTCGCGAGCTCGAAATACGGATACACTAAAAATAATGAGACTTCGTCTACAGAGCGGCCGTATAGCGAAAAGCGCCTAGTCGCATATATAGGGTAAGAGTCGTTAAAGCCCCGGCAACGCTTTGACGCGCGCACCCGGGCGCGTTATTCGGTTCAGCGCGCCGGAAAAGCGCGCGGTTCTGGCTACCTTCGGCGAAACAGACGCGTAAACACTTCTCCTCCGCGTCGAAAACGCATTCGCCGCTTTTTCTCTTCTGATACAAAAGAAGCCGAGCCACCGGAAACTTTCCGTCCTCGGCGGGCCGCGCTTATTTGATGCGCACGTTTCCCGTATAAACGCTGCCGCCGCGGGAGTCACGGAAGGCTTATCTCCGCCGGCGCCTATTATTCGGGGACGTCGGCTTGCGGTTAAGCGCGAACGAACGAAAATTGAAGGGGAGGGTGGGGAGGCGAACAAAAAAAATTAAGTAAGCCTTCTTGGGGAATTCATAAGCGACGGTAATGTCTTTCCGTCGAGTCGGCTTTTTTTTTTTTTTTACTCTTCTCCCGGCGATCGTGGTGACTATCTCGGCGGTATTTTGATCGTTCGAAGCGGAAGTTCAATGCAGTGTAGCTCTTTCTTCATCCCTTTATGGGTCTTCGCGGGCGCGAAGCTTTTATTTGAGCTTTTATTTGTGTTCATATGCGTGTGTCTTCGCTATCACGTTCATTTATGGCCATTGTTCAGGCTTGCCCCTGGGTGTATGCAATTATACCTTGTTATTATTCGACTTTCAATTATTATTATTATTATTATTATTATTATTATTATTATTATTATTATTATTATTATTATTATTATTATTATTATTTAGTATGCAAGCAAAGGTCGGTGCCTATGTTTGTCTCCGCTTACTCCTCTTACGTTACCCGATGCCTTCCATCGTAAAGTTGTCAACAATAACAAAACTATACCGGAAACTTCACTGCAAAGAGGCCGCGCATTAGACACCGACTGATGTTTTTATTTTTTGTACTCTTGCTCCAGAATTACGCCTGAGCGTGTAGTACTTCCAGACGCTTTCTCTCGAGAAGAGTATTTCCCCTTCAGTGCTCGGTACTGTACGCTTTGCAAGCTCTAAAACTACAACAGCCGTACGCCTCGTTACTCTAATTAAATCCTAATTGAATTAGTTGGCTGAATACTGTCATGCTCTCTAAACTTTAGGGTAGAGAGTTTCGCTTCTTTTTACGAAAAGCATAAAACTGCGGCATAAATTCGAGAGACATCTACGAGGTGCAGAGTTAATCACTGCGAAAGACGAACTCGCGTGAGAACGCGTATACACGCGAGAACTTGCAGTCTTCGTCTTTCGTGCTGGTAAGTTCTGTGCACGTGTCGCAAGAACGTGCCCGAACCAAGACGGTGGACTGAGCAACCTGTCTTTATGCGTCGGCACGTGCGTTCCTGAACGTTACTGATAGCGCCCGCCAAGAAAAATGGCCGTCTCGCGGCGAGGACATTTTCGTCAGCGCATGTCCGTACGTTTGCATCTCTTTCCCCCGTATTCACAAACGCTCCTCGACTCGACTTTCACCCTTCACTTGACAGAGTTGAGCACTGCGCCGCTGCTCGGCTGAAAATGAGGCTGCGCTGCTCGAGAATAGCTGCAAATTATGACTGATATGCAGTGACTTTCCCTGTCTATAGATGGCGCTCCCATTGGCTTTCTCAAGTGAAGGTGGGGCGTTGAGTGAAGGGACGTTCTAGAATGTGGGGGTTAGGCGTTGTTTGTCATCATCATCATCATCATCATCAACCTGACTACGTCCGCTGCAGGACAAAGGCCTCTCCCATGTTCCGCCAGTTAACCCGGTCCTGTGCTTGCTGCTGCCAATTTATACCCGCAAACTTCTTAATCTCATCTGCCCACCTAACCTTCTGTCCCTCCTAACCCGCTTCCCTTCTGTGGGAATCCAGTTAGTTACCCTTATGACCAGCGGTTATCCTGTCTACGCGCTACATGCCCGGGATATGTCCATTTCCTCTTCTTGATTTCAACTATGATATCCTTAACCCCCGTTTGTCCCCTAATCCACTCTGCTCTCTTCTTGTCTCTTAAGGTTACACCTACCATTTTTCTTTCCATTTCTCGCTGCGCTGTCCTCAATTTAAGCTGAACCCTCTTTGTAAGCCTCCAGGTTTCTGCTCCGTAGCTAAGTACCGGCAAGATACAGCTGTTATATACCTTCCTCTTGGAGGGATAGTGGCAATCTACCAGTCATAATTCGAGGGTGCTTGCTGAATGTGCTCCACCCCATTCTTATTCTTCTAGTTCCTTCAATCTCGTGGTTCGGCTCTGCGGTTATTACCTGCCCTAAGTAGACATAGTCTTTTACAACTTCAAGTGCACTATTACCTATCTCGAAGCGCTGCTCCTTTCCGAGTACGGTTGCTCAAAATTGCCGTCGCAGCGAACGTTTTAAAAAAAAAATATGGTAAGGAACGCAACGCTCGGCCGAGTCGTGCCTTGCGTGTTCTTGTGCTCGAGGGAGGACGTGGCCATTGCATTCAGAAACGGCTGCGGCTGCCGTTGAGCAAAAGGTTTTCGCCACCGCCCGAAGGCAATCAATTTGGCCCGGTCTCCGCGCAACTTCCCAGAACTTCATTTTCTCGTCTCGTCGCTGCGTATAGTTGTCGCAGAATTGAACTTCGGCTCGACTCCTTACCTGGAGGCGGGGAGTCCTTGCAGTTTGGGCAGCGCATCTTTACCCGCTCGCCAAAAATTGAAACGCGGCCGGCGCCAAACTGACCCGTGCTCGTAACCTAAAATAGGTCCTGCCTGTTCTCCGCGTGCAGAACGCCAAAATTTCCCGAGGCTCGTCTTTTCGGCGTATTTTAAAAGAAGCGATCGTATAGTATACATAACTCACGAGGTCGCTGTCGGCTTCTCGTTCGGGCTCGTTCTTTTTTTCCGAGCGAAAACCTGGTTTCGTCACCGACCTGCCCTTCCGTGCTCCAACATTTGTCTGGCATCATCTCGAATTCAAAGGCGCATGCATGACTATGGCGGATAAATTATGCATGCAACTGACTGCGGCGCGTGCTTTGTTCTACGTTCGCGCACCCTGGCTGCTTCGAAGCGCAACTGCGGACCGTCTGCCCTTGCTGTGAGTTGTCTTTAAAATTCTTCGTATAAAGCTGGAAACAAATAACCAGGAATGCAAAGGAGCTCGTCCAGTTGTAAAAAACAAAAATTCGACCGCGATAGTTATAAGGACAGATGTGAGCCCGCTAAGCATCTTCCGCAGCGCCTTGAGGCGAAATATGAGTTGGCGTTTTTAAAGTTCACCCAACCGTGGTGCGAAGCCGCTGACTCACCGAGGCAGAAGCTGCTAAAGTGTCGGGGACTTGCTTGTCGCTGACGCTTAGCGCATTCCGCCCTTAGGGAGCCTGTATAGAGGCGGTTCTCGCTACAGTTGCCTTCTATACGAAAGAACCGCGCCCACGGGCTGGAGCCGTCCCGGCAGCGCTATTCTAAACGCCCGTTTCGCCACAAAAATGCGTGCCTCTGAAGATGTCTCGACATCGCAACCTTGCATTGCCGTCTTTCGTTTATTTCTGCGGCTGCCGCTGCAGAGCTCTTTCGTATATATACGTTGTGAACCCGCGAATTGTTCGGTGCGTTATATTATCCCGATCCACGATGAATGCGTAGCCAGCCCTTTCTGTGGAATATAATAGTCGACATAAAGCCGTGCACAAACGCCGACACATTAGTCGTCATTTACACTCGCCCGTCTATATGCACGTAGTCGTAGAAGTTAAACTACTTTTGCGGCGATTAAGGTATTGTGTCTCATTTTTCTATGATACATAACGAACGTGTCGTTCTGGAAAAAAAAACATTTTCAAACGATTCACGCATCTGCAAATTAACTTAGGTTCCAACAGTTTGAGGTACTCTATAGCCAGCGTGGAAGGCTTTTGTAGAAGTTGGATTAGATCAGAGAGAGAATTTTCCAATCGTCACCTTTGATTGCGGGCATGTGTTCACGATTCGGGCTGTCTGTTCGTTTATTTTAGGTTTGGAGAACGTCAGGGAACCCGAGCTGTCGTATGTTGTCATCGTGTGCTGTCGCGGTTTGGCCTATAACGCAGGCAAAGACCACGAATTAACATAGCCAGCCATCTGCGCATTGTAAGTCTGCGCGAAAGTTGCCACGGGGTAAAATAAAAAAAAACGTTGAACCGGACATTCAATGTTCGGTCTGGTAAGCTGACGCAACCCGAATTTCTCGGTTTCGTGCATTAATTCATTCATTCACTGTTTATTCAGACAAAGCAATGAAGGGACTAAAGGCATATTACCTCTGCCTGACTAAGGTCCCTCCACCCATACATTTGCTCAGGTGAAATGGAACAAAGGATACAAACTTCATTCTGCTTTTGAATGAGGGGACACAAAATTCAAATTGAACAAGTATAACAGATGTAGACACATATACGTTTTAAAATAACACATTACAGTCATCACCAATTTGCAATACCAATATAAAAAGCGTCGTATGCGCTTACGCGAACCCCACAACGCGACGCGTAAATCGTGGCGGGCCTACACTGCTTTTGAGTCGTAGGCGACCCTATATACTCGTTTGCGTGTGGCTATCTTCTCGAGATGTTGGGCCTCCCAACCTCGGCCAGGGGGCGCTGCGCCGCATGCATTTTCGAACCTCTAAGCAGGAAATTGCCAAGGAAAGGGATCTATGATGATACTCGAGGTAGTTCTCTGCTGTTTGAGGCGAGGACGGGAGTATTGCGAACCAAGACATATTGGGCCAAATACGAAGGGGTAGTAGACACGGTATGCAGTGCATGTGAAAAGGAGGAGGAAACTTCCGAACACTTGACAATGTTCTGTAAAGCGCTTCACCCTATAGTTCAGGATGATGGCGCAGAGTTTTTCAAAGCACTGGGGTTTAGGGACAGGGAGGGCAAAATAGACTTTAAGCGGGTAGAATTAACTAGAAGGACGTTATCTGATCGGTGGCTAAAGTCGAGGCACGAGTGAAAAGTAGACCCTTCACTGCAAAGTACCAGTCCTCAACCTCACTTTTTAAAGGAAAAAAAAGAAGGTAAATCTAGTTTTTGGTTCACTAAGTATTACGGCTTGGTGGCGTTACCCACCGCCCGATCTAAAGGGTACAGCCATATCGATCCATCCATTCGCCGCCTTTCTAGCAAAAGCCGGTCTCTCGGTACCCCGTTCTTGCCTTCTGCCTGCGCTATCTGAGCACGTTCAATTGCTCTACACGCGTTGTTATCTGGTCGCCCTCCACGTGCAGCGTCACCTGTGACTTGCTCCGAAGGCTTAAAAAGATTATAAAAACGTTTTCATGGTGAGAATCTTATCAGAACGGAGAGCGATTCACTGACAACCTTTGCGGGACCAAGCAAATCAAATGCGATGTCTTTGAGCGAGTGCTCTGTGAATGTCGATCGTGAACAGCTGCCTTTCTATGACATTAAAGGTGAGGTGACGGCGCGAATGATATATCTGTTACCGGTAAAACGCGCATTCGCTGTGGAATTCGTGCCTTTTCGGAGCTGTCGGCAAACAACCACCACGCTCCCCGCCGTGGTGGTCTAGTGGCTAAGGCACTCGGCTGCTGACCCGCAGGGCGCGGGTTCGAATCCCGGCTGCGGCGGCTGCATTTCCGATGGAGGCGGAAATGTTGTAGGCCCGTGTGCTCAGATTTGGGTGCACGTTAATAGAACCCCAGGTGGTCTAAATTTCCGGGGCCCTCCACTACGGCGTCTCTCATAATCATATAGTGGTTTTGGGACGTTAAACCCCACATATCAATCAAACAACCACCACGCTTTCGCGTGCGTTTGTATAAAGCATTAGCATAACTATTGCTTGAATTTCAAGTTTGTCAGGTGGCTTTCAATTCAGTAGGAAGTCAGTGTGAAGAATCTGAACTTACGTCTGCGCTGTTCAGTCCCTGGCATCGTTTAATGCAGTGTGTTTGGTTTCATAAGAGTTTCACTTTTGCCGAGGTTTTCATCAGATGTTAAGAAGATTGTGGCGTGTGTTCAATGACGCTTTTGTTTTTGTTTTTTTGCAGCTCCTTTGAAAGTATAACGATGCGCACAAAAAAGTATTTAATGTCCACTTCGACCATGCATGTTTCTTGCAGCACATATTTTATTTCGGATATTATCCATGCCTGATCACGCAGCGTGCTCACTGATTCTAATGTCGATTAGGTTGTTTTAAAGGAGCACTGACATTAAATTTACTCACTTCAATATTTTTGCGTCAACGAGCTGCTATCGACCCCCTAGTAGCGATTCGCGACCTAAAACGCATCTGAGTGACGAATGAGTATCTGTAATATTGATTAATATATTCGCTATCGAACGCGGTTCAAAATGGGTGGAAAGCCCGCCAAATTGTAGTGCTGGCAGCGCTACCTCGCGTACACGTCGAGGCCGCTGCACAGATAATGGCGCTTTCACAAAAAAAAAAATGGTGACGTCACAGGAGCGCACGTACAGCCAGCCCAGCTGTGTCTCCGAAGGCGTAGGCATGCCTCTGTCGCCAACATCGTCGTCCCTGCCGTCGTCTCGGTCAACATCGGCAAGTGATGATGAAAGCGACCTGGAATTGGGTATCGCCGCGATTCGCGACGATCCTTGCTTGACAAGCTCCGTGTCATCAAATTCGGTGTATTTATCATTCCCGGCTGTACTGACGGAGCTCAGAAACACCAGCTACGCACCTCATGTCGCGGACGTTTGGCCAGTGAATCGCTGCTTTAAGCTGCAGCAGGGCACATGGTAGGGATGACCCCGGCCTCGAGAAGAGGCCTCGTACGGCCAGTGAAACCTAACTGGTCCGCCAACATAGGATTTACCCTGTAGCAGCTCGGTGCAAAGCGAACGGAGCAAAGGCGGCTGTTCTTCACAGGTGTCCAGTCCCACTGTCCAACGGCGCGTACGAAGTCAAAACTCACTGGCTGCAATGGGGTTCGTGGCTTGGAAAGGCATGAAACGCCACGCACTTTCCGCTTTTCCGCTCCTCGACGTGCAGGTTCTCACTACGCAGCGGTCCCCCGACATTCTGGCACGCATTGTCGCTCTGAATGATCGTACTCACCCGCAGTGGAGCACAACGCAAATGAGTGGGATGCGACACGATGAATCGCACGCACGCTTCAACACAGCGAGGAGAGCTACTAGTGAGAGCTTGGCTGGCAGTCAGCTCCAAACACACTCGGAGATCGTCGACGTCATCGTCACCAGCATATCGTCGCTCAGGATGATATTTGTGGAATGTATCACACCGAACACGTAGCACTAGTGTCTATGTTGTAGGGCAGTCTATTTTTCGTTTTTATCTCCTCAGCTTTTCTACGCTGTTTGACGTCGAATTAACGTAAGTTCGGCGTGACGGATGCCATTCAAATTTGGACAAGAAGACCTATGCATATTAAGTGATTGAATGATGGGCACATCTCGATCTTGAAATTTGATGTCGGGGCTCCTTTAACAGCTTCCTTGGTCGTCGTCATATCACACAACACCCACTAGGGTCGAGCATGTTTTTAGAAACGCCGGGATTCGCCCCTGATAACCACGTCAAATTTCGTGAAGCCATGGAAAATTTTACATCTGCCTTGGTTCTTTTTCAACCCGTTTTCAAAGCGGCAGCTGTTTATAACCCACGGCTCGGGTGCATGCAAGGGCATAATATTTTACGCGGCAAAACCATCATATCATTAGGAGGCACACCGTGGATTGAGACTCCAGATTGATTCCGGTCGCCTGGGGTTTTATTTTTTTCTTTTAACGTGCACCTAAATATATTTTGAAGTGTATACGGCGCGACGACTACGGACAGAGGCTGCACACACACACCGAGCATCACTTCTGTTTAAATTGAGTGTCATACCACCGTTCGCTTGAAATATGCAGCACCAACACGCCCTGTTTATCATTCTTGCACCAAAATCTGAGTGCACTGTTGCTGCGTTTCGCTCCCGTGGAAATGTAGCTGGCGTTTGTGAGAATTGAACTCATGACTTCAATCCTAGCATCACAACATTTCATCATGGTAACTTATCGGTGGGTGCTGCTTGCAAGACTTGTACGTATAAACGCTCAGCGCGAACCCGCAGCACAAAGCAGTTTGCACTGAGCAGCGACGATAACTCTACAACCATCAGCTGAATAAAACACCTGCAGGGCTCACCGTACGGTATTCTGAGTATATTAGTCTAGCAAGCTCCGCCGCTTTCGCACTACCACTGGTTGTCTCGGAAAGCCAGAGCCCAATCGCCAAATGTGCAGCGGTTGCCTATTTGCTGTAGTTTCAGTTTACAAACATGCTTTCTTTAATATGAGTCTGGCCATCGCGTTTCTTTCAGGTAAATAATAGTTTGTAGTACTGTGCACGACAAAAAAAATTCGAAGTCACGAGACCACGGAGTATCGGCGAACTGCCATAACCCACTCTTGACGCCTTTGCTCCTCCCACTGCTTGCACTGGAAACTGTCGAACTTGACCGGCAGTTTTCAGGCCTTCGTCCTGTTTAAACTTTTGTAGCCGCCCACAATGCAGCAGTAGTGCGTGCTTGCTTTCTAGAATGACGAAGAAGCGCTGTCCATAGCGTGCGAAATGCGAGATAAGCGTCCCAAGGAACATGTTTTTCGCGCGTGCAATGGGAAAACCATGCAAGCACGGCCCGTCCAAGTGACCGGAGCTTTGCCCCTTTTTCCGCTAGGACGGTGAACGGTGCCGCGCAAACTCGAGCTTGCGCTACCTGTAGGGAATAAAGGTCGGGCACGAAACGCTTTTATCGAAGATGCTTCTCCTGCGTTAATTATCTGGTTGTTTAGTTGTTCACTATAGGCAGTGTTAACCTGGCTACATAGACCGGCGTTTAGTCAGCTGTTGTGTCTCTGTAGCTGTTCGAGACTCTGCTGTATTAGATATTGACGGAGTCTTTAGTACCGCATAGGTCTACTAGGCGGCGTGAAACTCGCTTATGCACTGCACTTGGTATTCCTAGCTTTGTCTGGTTATTTGGAAAAGCCTCTCGTTCGCAAGATGTCCAGTACAGTCTTGTTTTCTACTCTGAAGTGTCGGCGAAAAAAAAAATCCTTGTTGTCGGTGTCAGTGCCACTATAGTTTAACCTGAACAAACAGCGCTGCGGCAACTCCCTGCTTAGAGTTGAGATTAGGTTCCATTACTGGATTGCAGCGCTTCCTCGAAGATTGTTGTAGAGTATAGCATATTACCCATGTTATCAGACCTTGGAAAAACGTGTGCGAGTACGGTTATGACGAACGATAGTTGGGGATAAACCGGGTGTCTTTTGAATTATTTACGTTTTGATAGTGCCGGTAAACATATGACTGAATCGTCATTCAATCTTCTCGTTTTTTTTCTCGCAGGAAATCGCCGCTATCCTTATCAGCTTCGACAGGCACGAGGAGTGGTTATCCCGGGAGGTGAAGATAAGGTGAGTGTTTTGTATGTTACTGATTTTACCTTGTCTCGTAGTCCTTCATAATAAAAATAATAATAATAATAATAATAATAATAATAATGAAAAAACATGGCTGATCCCTGTGTTTAGGAATCGGCATAACACGAAATTGATACCTGTCCTGAGTTGAGCGTTTACCTTCGCCACAAGGACGGAGGAATGTATGCCTACAGCAACAAATTGCAATTTCATGTGAAAAACGGCAAGCAACTCGGAACTTACAGTGCGCACCTCAGACAGAAAGCATGCACGAAACGATCATACACGCACCAAAACGAACGCTCACAATTATACACAGGACGAGCGCAAACAACTGTCACAAGTCTTTATCGTGCGTGACAAGCGTGTTTCTTTCGTAAACGCTGCCGTGGCAGCGAGCGAAGTTACCTTCGTGCTCTCCTGAATCGCGAGTCTAGTCTGATAAGCGCACGCGCAGTGCGAGGCGCCATGCGCCGTGGATGGCGGGGGGGGGGGGGATGCTCAACGAAACGCATGAGGTGCCCAACATGAGGCCGTTGTGCAAGCTCGCTACTGATGACGAAAACGCGGTGAGGTTGAGGATCTCTGAGGACTGCCAAATATCTGGTGTAGAGTGTACTAGAATGGGGGAGTGGGTCCACTGAAGGCTCCACGCTGAGGCGTTTTTTTCGGAAAATCCAGGTGGCGCTACCATCGCCTTCACCTGAAGACTTAGCCGTGGTTGCCATGGTTACAAGTCCCCTTTGCCACGCGGTTCGCGACGGGTGGGTAGTCTGATAGTTCGCGCGGTTCGCGTGCTGCTCGCGCGTCTGGCGCAGTCTCGCAGCGTTGTTGCTTCGTTCGTGCGTGCGTGGCCGTGAACGGCGTCGCACCGTGCTTCCGCGCCAGTTCAACAAAATCTAAATGTTTATATTGCGAAACGCCCTGCTCGTATAGGTAGTCACGCACGCAAGTACCGTGATTTCCACGGTAATTGTTTACAATCAAGAGCGTAAGTTGAATTTGGCTTTTGCGAAAACGTACGCATCGAAAGTGTAATATGAGCATTAACTGCGATGCTTTTAAAAATGTCAATATAACTGGGATATATAAGTAAGTTTGCGTTTGGTGCAAATTTAGACTCACGGCAGCAAATTGAATATGATGCAAGACTAAAGTTACCAGCTGTTATCACGAGAATTAAAGCTAAAGTATGCGAACCCTTCTGCAAATTTGCAGCTATTCGTTAGGGACGCGTGATATTATTGAAAAACTGAACCAGTCCTGTTGCGATTACGTGAGGGTGTTGGCAAAGGAAGTTTAGTCACATCGGACGGCAACTGTGCTATTCGTAGGAAATGACTTATAGGGCGGACGCACGTCCGTCGCGGTGGTTTTATGATGAGTTTTTGTTCGGCATCTAGTGCTGGTATACGTTGTAGGTATTAATGAAATATGTTATATTTTACCTTTTCTCTTCGTGCCTGCGGTACGTGTCCATGCAAACATTTGTTCGAAACATGAACGTGTTTTCACCTATAGATAGGAAGTCTGAAAGACACCAATAAAGAAGTGATATGCGCAAAATATTTTATTTTAAATTGACTGCGCAAGCTTTTCGCATAAATATAAAAAACAAAATAAATATCATCGAAAGACTTCGACACCGTCGCTCAAGGAACGTCAGGCTCTATGTTGTCCTGCTAAGCTTTAAGTGTTTTGCTCTCGCTCGTTTCGAAGCGTTTTCCCTGTTCATTCCCTTCACTAAGAAGTGAAGGCGAGTGAGCACGTAGAACGAAACGAGCTTTGTGCTCACTGCATCTTTGTGGTCTGGACAGCCGACCGCTTTCGAGTTCAGAAAATTAGTTTTCACCAATGAAAGGATGTCAGAGATGCTATCTGTGTGCAACATGGAAACACTGAAACATTCAGTAAACAAGTTTTCAAGTGAGGCAATGAAATCATACAGCTGTCGTGAGGGGTACAGAAGTCCACCCCAGTCGCATTGCTCCGTGAATTGCGAAGGGAGCTGTTCAGCAACCGCGACAGCTTTCTCAAACAGAAGCACTTCTTTGCATTGTACGCATGCCAACTTCAATACACACTTTCTGGCCACGTACCCTGCTGTGTAGTAAATGAGTCTCGAGTCACTCTTCTCCAAAGTCACATCGATGTGGTCAGCAAACTTTTCTGGCATCGTGGCAATCGTGCTTTCGACCTCGCCAAGTTTTCCCTGTGATATAAGATCATCAATTTTTTTGTGCGTGACCTTTAGACCCTGTCTGTCATGCACAGTGACAAGAGCGTTTATCATGTCAGGGTTTGCGTTTGCGCTGTCCACACTGTGCGCCAAGTTATAAAAGGACAAGCAGTTGACGGTTATTAGAAACTCATCCGGAGAGGGGTGCGCGTTGCAGCCACTTGACTGGCGAACGATGCCGAAGAAATGTTCCACGGGATCGGTGCTAAGTCGAGATGTCATGAGATATTTGAATCCAACGCTCTCTGTCAGGTACTTCAGCAATGAAAGGGTATTTGCTATAGTGACCCTAAAACCTATGGCAGTGGACTCGCTGAGAAAGTGCCGCTTGTTGTCACTGAATGATTCCCAGTCATTCAGGAAGCCCAGAAAATTGGACAGGAATGCCACGTCTGTAGAAGCTGGTCTCAGCGCTTCGGCCCGAAACCTGGAAGTCATCACGGTGATCAGTCGTTGGATCTTCCTGCAAAATAAACAAAAAGAATGTATGTCAGAAGAGCGCTCATCATGCGTTTGAGATGTTTACGATTACGCTTAATTCATTTGGAACGTAGGCGCAACTCACGAGAAGAACAGCTGAGTTGCCTCGATGCTGCCACACCTTCTCTCGATGTCCTCCTTGTAGAAGGCCAGGCCCCGTAGGACATATGGACCGAATAGTTGGAAGGCGAAAGGGGTTCTCATCTTCTCAAATGAGTTTGGTTCCAGATGCGTCTCGGTCAAATTGGGCATAACTTTCAGTGTCCTAACACTTCTGTCTAGAAGGTACGCCTCCCGAACCGGATGCACAGACACCTAGAAATATAGGTTGAGGTAATGCAATGTATGTAAAAAACACAATCTTTGTAAAATGTCAACCATGAATCTATACGTACCAATCCGTCTGGTGTTGCAAAGCCTTTCTGGAGAAGACCATTCCTGAGGCATTTTAGCAGATGCGGGAAATCGGAGATAAAGTGCAATTTCCTCATCTCGTCGACAGGATGCTGTATGGCGCCATTTATTTTCTTCGATGACGCCGACACCCCCGCTAGCTTCCACATTTTTCGATTCCAGGGGGCTCCGTCACAAGTGATGTGGTCGACGAACAAGCCCGCCTGTTCCACGAGGATGGTAGCTTCCATGAGAATTTTCAATAAAATGTCTCCTCTCACATTTCCTTTTGTCGCAAAAACGCCCACAATTTGGCTCCATTTTCCAGCGAAAGGCACAAACATGATGACCATGCCGTGATCACATTGCTGGTACTTGTCTTCGGGCTTCGTAAATTCTCCAAGGTCCACGAAGCCTTGAATCTGGCCAGACGCCGTCACATTGAAATGTTCTGACAATTTCATTTCGTCCACCAATAGTCCGCCGTGTCTTTCGAGGTCTGACATGCTCGCGGTTTTTTTCTTTAGAGTGTTCATTACTGCTTGATTAAAACCGAAGGCCGACTCGTATGACCTCAAGTATCTTTTCAAAGTAGTGTTGCTGGGCATCATGAGAATTTCGTTCTTTCTGATGTGCTGATAAAGCCGGGGACTCTTTAGTTTCATGAGTAAACACTCGAGGATCCACTCCTGATTGTAGCGCATGCCCTGCTTGCTGGTTTGTTTGGCAGCTTGAAAGCAAGCGCGAACACTTGCCTGCTGCTTTCGCGGTAGTGACGATATTTTATCCTCTAGTATTTTATCCGCGACATTCGCATTGTTTGCCCTCATCTCTTCGAGACGACCAGCAATGTCCAACAGCCTTGTCGCCATCCGCTTGTTTCTCTGACTCAGGACCCGCAGTTTGGTGGAGACTGAGTTTCTTCGCTCTTTTCGTTTTAGGTAGCTTTTTCTGGTGAGTATTACTTTCCTCACGTACTTGCATGAAATGCATGAAGAACCTGGAAGTATACGAGAAAAAAATTATGAAGAGCTTCCAGTTTTTTACCATGCATGTTTGAAACGCAATTTATGCACTTTCACTTTCTGTAGGCAAACTATTCTTTCGTAAATGTTAATGAGTACTACAAAAATTAGGGGCCACACAAATGTTCTAGCATTAAACAGGTTACTGATTGATTAATTGTACAATTACAAGTGACGTCTCAATAAACGTTTGCCGCACTCACCTTGTTGTTTAACCGCTCCTTTGCACGTGACACTGAAGACAAGGCCGTCGGAATGAGAGATTTGCTGCTCCAGTTTCTTCGTAAGAACGTCATAGGTGAAGTCCTTCGCCCTACCTGCTCCTCTGCAAGGGTGAAGAGATTCTGCGCAGTCCAGGACTTGTTTGGCATCTTCAAGGTTATAGGCGACCTTTTCGGAGATCAGCGTCTTCCGAACATATGTCCGACAAATCACTTCACTCCGGTCGGTACCGTAATTCATGAGCACAGTCTTTTCGATGCTTACGAGTTCACGACTTAGGGAGGCCGAAACATAAGCAATTCCGTCATAATGACGAAACTTGTGCATTGCCCAGTGGTCGTTTGGCCGGACAACGTCTTCAAGTTCAAATGCGTTGTCGCTTTGCCTCGCACTTTCGCAATCTTCAAATCTCAGTTGCGGCTCAACTGATTGCAGCGCAGTTCTTTTTGACGGCTGGTCTTCACAGGTTGGTGGTGAAGCCGCTCTCTTCTTCGTTGACTGCTCCGGTGTGGGCTGCTCGTCAGGACACTTCAGGAGATGAGGTATAATTATGGGTACAGCATCACTGCGAAGTTCCGGCTTTCCCCGCTCTATATATACTTCTCGGCCTTCGATAATATGTACATATTGCCTTAGTATGTATTTTTGCTCGAAGTGCAGCTCGCAAATGGCATCGGTGACTTGCAAGGGCCGATCAGCGCGGTTGAGATTCTGGTCCCATAGCCGGCGTCTTTCTTCGTCTTGAGGTACTCCAAAGAGTGAGAGCTTGGGCTGGTTTTTAACTCTGCTGTATCCGGTTTGGCAGCCTACGACACAACAGTAATTTCTACGCCTAGACGTGCTCATCCTCTAATCTTTTGAAGCAGCTTGGAACGCTCCGTTATGCAACCAGCAGACACATATCTGCGCACGCAAACGTGCCGTCTGCCGCGTATTCTTTGTCCAGACGGCTTTGCTCAAAGGGAAATACAAACCTACGCGTTCACGAAAAAAAGCATACATTTATTTCATGTCACTTGTTTTTGTCTCTAATAATGTGTAAAAAAGAACCAGGAGACAAATTGTGAAAACAGCGCACGAACGACGGTGCATCGAACAGACGACGGCGCGTCGAGCAGACGACAACATCGAGCGCTCAGCGTCCCCGCCAGCGCGTCGTGCGGCCCGAACCGCCGCACGACTCGCACGCTCCCGCCGAAACTGACGTCACTTCAGGAGAAGGCTACTGCAGCGCCACCAAATTTTCCGCCGTTTTTGCTTCACCCGCACCGCTTGCCGCCGGCCACAGTGGACCCACTCCCCCATTCTAGTACACTCTAATCTGGTGTATATAAATGGCTTGCCGTTAGCAAGCTTGGCAATGTAGGCTCCGTGGCGTATTGGCTTGTGTCGCGCTCTCAAAAGTGAGAGGTCATGGGGTCGACGCCCCGCTACGAAACTTATCCTTCGCGTTTTTTTTTCTTTGTATTTTTTCTATATACTACGTCATATAAGTGACGGATATGCGTCACCAGAGCCGTGGTGGACCCCGGCATAATACACTATCGCGTTAATTATAATGCACCACGCGCAGTGCCCATTAGCATCGGCTAAGGCCTACACATTTCACAATTGGACACCGTAAATAAAAATTTTAATGACGTTAGGTTGGCAATGATGACATCGTAGTTGCAGGTTATCGCACCAGTTATGCGTAGTCGCAAATCGATATGCTTTTTATACACATATTTTTGATCCCATTAATTATGGCATCGGGCATGGCTCAGGTGAAGACAGCGAGTGTTTTTTTGCGCGGGTTTGTTAGTTTGTTGTTCCTCCGGTGCAAGTAAGGTGACACCATAAGAACCGTGTTTACATCAAATGAGCAAGCTGCACTCCTGTAGTAATCTATTCAATCGATCAATCAAGCAAGCAAGTAAGCAGCATATCAATCAAGTTATTCTATAGAGTATCAATTGAGATGCACGGACGTGCTGCTGTGTAATCATGAAAAAGGTCAATATTAAAGCCACTGTGCATGTAATATTTTCTGTGGAATTCACGGGTGTGCCTTGAAAAGTACTTTACTCAGTTTTGCATCGTCTCGCCCGCAGCTAGAAAGTTAACCATTACATTTGCATGCCTATCTTTTCTTCATTGAGGTGGTCTGTGCGTACCACGCATTTTCGGTCTTTTTATTATTTTATTGACGTGATACCTGGTACACAACTAAATGCAACTTGCCCAAGCTTCCACGCTTCATACCTGGTACACGTTCGCGTAAAAAAGGCGCCCGCTACTTCTTAGCTCTTAAAGAGTCCAAGCACAGATGATAGTCTTGACGTGTTTAATAAGAAGCTGCGGCGAAAATCACTGATGTATTTCACATGCACTGTGCAAAAAAAAAAAAGATTGTGAATGTGCACCACATTGAAATAGAACGTGCATGGTACAGTACGCGTCGCAAAATTTGGGGCGTTTTTTCTTATGGCTTTTTTTCTTCCTTTGTATGTTAGACAGTCTTTTTATTGCACTTTCACACTACTTTTTTCGAACCCGTTTATGGTTTTTAACAACATTCAAATACATTATTAGCACTTTTACAACATTTTATTTTATTTTTTGTTTCATTGATGCTTTGTTGCACGTTCGACTTGCCCTAAGCCCAGACGCAAATAGCGCCATGCGTTCTGCTCAGTGATATTTATGGGTGCACTTTCTTTTTTCGATGCTGGTTTGTGAGTCACTCACTGCAGCCCGTCAGTAATGCTGTATTTATAAAAGGAACGCGAATGTAACCACGCATATCTATCGGATAAAACGTCCCGAGTAAAGTACCATGTACAAAACACGTGCGCGCTTTTGAAACGTACCCAACCGTCAGCACATCAGAGCGCCAGCAGATAGGTGCTTTCGTAGAACCTTCAGGCAGCTAATTCACGGGGACAATTACATTTGGGACTTATTAGACAGTTATAGTTTAGCGTTAGCGTGATAGCGTGGGTTAAGGGAATTGCGTTACGGTGCAGCAAACGTTCGTTGTGGGCAGCGTCTTATAGTTTAGTGGAATAGCGTTTACGTGGTTTACGTGCCCCAGCTGGGATAGGGGCACTGCCTATTAGATGGTTAAGAAGTTAAGCAGTGAAAATGAAAAGAAAACGAGAATGTTTGCCTATGCCACCGCGCGAAGCATTGTTATTAGTTTATTTTAGTGATAGTAAAAGTAAATAAATGTGAACCACGCACCAAACCGAAAAACATTATGTTGCCGTTTTGTTTACATCAATCTTGTAGTTAGGCCTAGACGCGTTCGAAATGGGAAGCTATCTCAAAAACTACGCCAACTTATCCGTAATGCTCTGTCATCGAAGCTCACTGCAGGCAAGCGAAACCACTTGGAACAGTCGTTTGCTGCGAACAAGGTGAATCTTTCAACAACTAAGCCAAAATCACTTCGAAGCGGGCGTCTGAGAGCGCCGCCATGTTTACGTACAATACGTACACCCATAAAGTTTCCTAAAATTAACTAGAGGGAACTCTGGCGCTACGATCGTTCAGCGATCATGGGAATGATGGGTAGTACACACATTTGCATAGTCTTCGTACTTGCGGGTGGCGAATCGTACTTGCGGCTTCGTTTATTGCTGTGTTTCGGTTTTGTTTTGAGAGAAAGATTTAACTATTTTGAATTTCGAGACCCGATTTGAAAGGTAAGCCTAAAGGATACGATAGTGAAGCGCAATCGCAGAACATTTGCTGAATTTTGTTTTCTGAGAAAACAGCTCCAAAGCCACACGAACACACACGGAGCCAGAAGCAGGCCAGAAGTACAAAAATTAGACAAATATGTGTACTACCCATCATTCCCATGCTCGCTGAAGCGCCGTGCGTTGCAGCTCCCATAGACACTAGCGCCAGAGTTCCCCCTAGTGTATATTAAGAAACTCTATGCGCACACCTATGCTACCAAGGTAACGTGAAATCCGAGAAATACCGCGCGTACGGGAAGCGGTACGGGTGACGTACGTATCTGCGCATGGGCACTTCGATTCCGGTATCACGGTACATCCGGTGAACCGGTAAGCCCGGTATGCTATAACTCTCTATTACTCAGTTTTTATCTAACCACCGAACGGTCACTTATTATACTCAACGTAGGAAGGCTTTGAACGTTCCGAACGCCGATCTATTTCGACGACCGGTCAGCGTCGGGCAAGCGACAGAGGTTAGCCCGAGGCAAGACCACTCCTTTTGGGCTCGCAGAAATCAGATAGCGGAAGCACTTGCATTCGGAAGGAAACGTGACTCGGCCGTCCATCCGCGGCTGCAGTTCGGGAATGCCACGATATCGCTCCCCTTCGAGCGGTCGCTCTACTTCTGTCTACTTTTCTTCACACTCGTCTTACTCTCTCTGTAGCCTGAGCAGCGCGCGTTACTCGGGCGCCTGCTTTTGTGTTTGTGGTTGCGGCGCGCGAGAGAGTGGTGTAGGTGAAAGGGATCGCGGCGGTCCGTCTCTCGAGTCGCTCGCACGTCAGTGCAGTGTACGTGGTGCGTGCCGAACCGTATACTGATCGATGGAGGCGGTGCCGCGTTCCATCCCGCTTCCGCCGCCGGCATCTGCCACCACGGGCCGAGTCGCGTGCCGGCTGTGTTCGGCGAGAAAGACAGAGGCGGGAAAAAGCAAACAGTCGGCAGTATACGGACGGAGAATGCCATTCCGCCTCACCACATATCCGTGCACAGCGCGGAAGGCTATAAGGGTCCGTTTTGCGTTGTCGCATTCACCTATACGTTATTTTGTGTTAGTTACATTCAGTGTGGTGTTGTGCGGCTACGTGTTGCAAGTGTCGGCCGCGCTACCTTCATAGTGAACAAGTTTTTTTGGGATGGTTTTAGACTAGAGCAACAATGTTGGCTAGTTGGTGTTGGGTTATCTTTATAAACGCGATGAGGGAACACAAAGACGGCATTGAACGACAAAAAAAAAAACGGGACGTGTGGCAATGGGCGCAAGGCGCTCAACTTCGCGTTTCCTGTATTTCAGCGTCCCTGTTCTCTGTCCTGCATTTCACAGCACTGTCTCTGTTCGGTTTGCGCACCTTTAAAGATGTTTTTAGACTTCTGTCAGTGCTTCCGCTCGCAGAATCAGTACAAAGCAGCGAAAGCTGCGGCTCGTGTTATAGGAATTAATATCCAACTCATGTTAATATGCTGGTTACGCTAGGCATAGTTTTCTGTAGTTATTCGTAGGTATACGTTGCCGCCTCGTCTTCGAGACCGACCGCTCTTTGCACTTGTGCTAAACGAAAATGAAGACTTTCTCTTGGGTAACGCAACTGCGTATAATGCTGGCCGTTCCCATGAATCGAGGGCGGAAAAGTTTGGCACTTTTGTAGATGTATGATCGTTTTCAGTAATTTTTTTTACTGCGTGCCTCTCGTGTTGGTAGTGCTTGTTGGCAGTTCTTGTTGGTAGTTCTTGTTCTTGTTGGCAGAACGAGAGTGTTGGTAGTCCTTGTTGGTAGTTCTTGTTCTTGTTGGTAGAGCGACGGTCGAGCACCGTCATGGTTGCCACACTCCTTTTCGTATATTCATATTGATGAAAATAAAAAAAAAACCAAGAGCGAAATAGTCCCACTTGTGTGTTCTCTGACGAGATAATGGGCTCTGGACCACCACGGCGGTGCAGTGGTTGCGGCGTTCCAATGCTGCCCCGATGGTCGTGGGTTCGATCCCGGTGCGGCAGTGGAGTTGAAAAGCTAGAAGCCCGTGTACCGTGCGATGTCAGTGCAGGTTGAAAAAAAAACACGAGATAACCGAAATTTACGAAGCCCGCCATTTCCCATTCCTCTCCTTTATCATTCCTCAAACTTCGTAAATTTCGATCATCTCGTGTTTGTTTTTTTCTACCTTAACAAGGACTACCAACACTCTCGTTCTACCAACAAGAACAAGAACTACCAACAAGGACTACCAACACTCTCGTTCTACCAACAAGAACAAGAACTACCGTTAAATCATTTCGTGGATTTCGCTCGTAAAGCAGCTCAAGTTATTGTTAACAGGAGCGGGCTAGCTCGTCTTATACGCCACTGATCTAAAGCCGCAGCCTCGATTGAGCCGACGTGGCGTGGTTTGGTTCGCTGAAGCGGATCGCACTTTTTCTCTGCGCTGCACGTGATTAAGGTGGGCGAAGTATCGGCCGGATATCGTCCGACGTGTACATCGAGAGTCGGTGAGGGAGGGGAGACGCGACTCGTGGCTGAAGAAGAAAGATCGCCGGATGCCAGAAGGGCCCGATGCGCGTCCTTCGGAATTGCCCGTCCTTCGAAATGTTGGCGGTGGTATAGGAGCGCTAGGAAGAAGAGAAGGCAAGTGGGCGAAAAGTGGTCGTTCTTACGTGTCTGGGCTTTCTGTGGTATGTCTGCATCCACCTTTGACGGGAGAAGCGCCCGATAGCACTGTCTCCGGGGACTTGCGCGCAGGCCACAACTTTCCGCGATGTGTTTGTTGTCTTTTCTTGTTTTTAGAGGTGAAGCTCTTTATGGCGTGAGTCTGTCGCTCCTCCGTATGTATGTATGTATGTATGTATGTATGTATGTATGTATGTATGTATGTATGTATGTATGTATGTATGTATGTATGTATGTATGTATGTATGTATGTATGTAACCACCGGTGGCACATACCTGCTCTATAGTGGGTATCTGCCACGTGCAGGGGTTGCGAAATGAAAGATGGCGGTACTGGGAGTGTTCACTAGATGGGCGCACGGATGGACGGACAGACAGACTAGCAGACCGACGGATGGATGGATGGGCGCGCGGATGTATGAGCAGATGGACGCACGAACGGACGGACAGAAGGACGGACGCACGACTGGCCGTGCGGACAGATGGAAGCATGAACGAACGAACGGACGGGCGGGAGCACGGACGTGCTGATGGACGTTTCGCCCCACTCGTCATCATTCACTCCGTGGATATGCTGCGATTTTTTTTCCTTTTTTTCTATTCGTAAACGTGCAGGCAGGCCTGCACGTAAAGGCTGCGTGGCTATCCTCAAGAGGCAAGGCGTGCAAACACTGGCTCAAGAGTGGTCAAGACACCACAGACGCCGACTACTGCAAAGGCGCGCAACGGCAGAAAAACTAAGAGAATTATTGATTGATATGTGGGGTTTAACGTCATAAAACCACCATATGATTATGAGAGACGTCGTATAGTGGAGGGCTCCAGAAATTTCGACCACCTGGGGTTCTTTAACGTGCACCCAAATCTGAGCACCCGGGCCTAAAGCATTTCCGCCTGCATCAAAAATGCAGCCGCCGCAGCCGAAAAAAAAAAGGGGGGGGGGGGGGTCACGAAAAATCACCCGCGCATGCCCTTGCAATAGGCGAACCTGTCGATCCAGCATGTGTGGGATCTACGTGAGAGATAGTCATTTAGATACTTGATTTTCTTTTTATGCAGGTTAATGGAAGGTTGACTCATGCGTGCGCTACCACTGTTATCGATATGTTAGGTCTCGACCATCGAACGCGTTTCCTTGTTGTTGTTGTTGTTGTTGTTGTTGTTGTTGTTGTTGTTGTTGTTGTTGTTGTTGTTGTTGTTGTTGTGTGTGTGTGTGTGTGTGTGTGTGTGTGTGTGTGTGTGTGTGTGTGTGTGTGTGTGTGTGTGTGTGTGTGTGTGTGTGTGTGTGTGTGTGTGTGTGTGTGTGTGTGTGTGTGTGTGTGAGAGAGAGAGAGAGAGCGATGACACAGAAGCACTCATTTATCGAATTTCGGTGTGCACTGACACTCTTGACAATGTAAAGACAGATTAGGTGGCGAGTCCACGATTGGCGATCTGTTGTGCTGCATTGAATTACTGGTTAACGCAGCTACCCGTCTGCCCTGCGTAGAAGCAGCAGCAGCAGCTAAACCACACTACGTAGTTAGCGCTGCGCTACAGCCTATTCTACGTTATTTTACAGTGGAGCAGGAGAAAGGGGAGGATTGGTGGTCCCTTTAATGTTACCAACGAACAAAAAAGAGGGTGATTCATAAATAAATAGCAAACGGGTCGCCGCTCCTTGCTCTACGGCAGTAAGAACCAGCGTTAAAGTTTCTGCAAAGCGTGTGGTGACAGAATATCGCAAGGTGACCTAGTTGGAACAGAAAGATCAAACTTTATTTTATAAAAATACTTTATGCAGGTTTTAAGAACGTGGCTTCAGGTAGCTTTTTAATGCCAAATATATTGGCAAATAAAAAGGGGATAAATTATAAGGGAGTCCGCAAAGGGCAGCAAGACCATCATTTGCAGTTTGCGATGAATAACAGTCATAAAGAAAAAGGCGAGGAGGACGCTGTCGTCACTCGAGCTAGAATGGTAGCCTATTGTATGGAGGTTCTTCACTTGATCATTTGAATGAGGTATTGTTTCGTCAGTCGCGGCTGCAGTTTTGTCGACACCTTGGACGCGGACTGTGTGCCTGATCGCATAATATTTAGGGTACTACTATCGACGTCTGCAGCGGACTTTAAGTGTATTGGCTTCAGCCACTACAGTGAACTATCAAAAAATAATCGCAGCTCACACGCAAAGCATAGAATCCACTGATATGCGTATTCGCCTGTCCGTAGTTCGCCACTGTCTGAAGTTACCGCATGGTCTTCTCGGTCCTGGTGATCAATGTGGCCACCTTATTTAGGTCTATTAGCTTCGGTCACAACAGTACAAAACTATAAAAAAATTCACATCACACACGCAAAGCATAGAATAAACTGATATGCTTATCCGTGGTTCGCGACTATCCCAAGTTAGCACGTGGCATTTTCGGTTCCTATTATCCGTGTTGCCACTATTTAGCTTTCTGGCCGTGGAATAGAAGTTACTTTACGCGGTAGTTCTTCGCTCTAAATATGCCAGCACAGCATTCGATGCGCCAGCGTGGCATGCAGTCTGCACTCAGTGAGACCATCACGACATGATTGTCCAATTCTTACACCACCCTTTGAGCACACGTGGCATGCTGGATGTTGTAAGAGCACGCAGATGAGCTTCTGTAATGGCCGCTTATAGTGCTGTAACTGACTCGCCGGTCTGAGAATCGGTATCCAGTCAGCGTACTTCACCGCTCATTAGCGGTTTAGTCCTGCACTAGCTGATGTTGTATACGTTTGTGCATAGTTGGTACATTTTGGCATAGTTTCCCTGAGTTCATTTTCTTTCTCTTTTTTTCTTTTTGTTGTTAAGAGCGAGATTCTTTAAGCTTTCCTTGGCGCAGGGTAGTTCGAACAGGATTTGTAATCACCACGAACCGGTACGCATTTAGTTCTTCTAGTTTCTGAATGTTTTTTTTTTCTCCAAGTTTCTCGATTCTTGGCCTATTCCCTATTGGCCGCGAGATCGAGCAGAGTCGCCGCCTAGCGGCAACTGGCCGAAGTGGTGAAGCGTGGATTGCTCCGTGCGTCGTCTGCTAGCCACGTCGTCTTTCTATGTGCGCGTGCGTCATGCACGTTCTCAAAGTGTGGTTTGTCCGGTCGTGTAAGCGCGAGTGTAACTGTTTCTACGTGTGCCTGAAACGACGTACGAAAGCATTTGGTCTTGCTCGGCTGCTAATGCATTGTAATAGAATCGGCAAGTGCAACTTTCCAGAGTGCTGTTTATATTCGTCGTACCCTCCATTCACCAGAATAATTTCTGCGCTTGTTTGTCTCCTCTCTTGTGTCCCGTTGGTTTGCGCTTCCAATTATTCCATTAATAATTTGTGCCAACTAGCCCGGCTGTCAACCCTACTGTAATTTTAAAGTAACAGGTCGCTGACTACAGGTCGCTAACAGGTCGCTGACGTAACAGGTCACTGACTAAAATCAAGTTACATGTTCCCGCCAAAACCACGTGACACGTGCGTTGTGTGGAGAGCCGTTCGAAACCAGAGAAGAATGTCCAAGCTTAGCTATTGTTAATATCATTAGCAAACTTTTAGAATCTCCAGCAAAGACTTGGCATTACTATAAATGTATAACTAGGCTGCACTTGGGGGGACTGCAATTAGTTCCAGCCTTGCGCCGCTATATGGTGCAGTTAGCGCACTTTTTTCTTCCTTGTGTGGATGAATAGTTTTGTCTTTGCGAATGACGTGTCTGTAGTACGGATTCATGTAAAGGGTCATCGCAGATTTCAGCACGAAGAGCAGACTTGTCCTCTCTTTCTCCTGCTATACGCTCTCTGAATCCATTTACGAATGCAACTTATCCCTATTTCAGTGTTTGCGTCAGTGTTTGCGTTGGTGTTCAAAGCAGCTCCGAAACGAACTTACAAATAAGCTGTTTAACGTGTACCCGCCTTGCATATTTTAGTTCCTTTTTGTGATTGCTTCTGTATATTTTGCCAAGTTTTTTGTCTTTGGCTTGTTGAGAGCACTCTTCTATACGTGTTGATATAAATTCGGCCAGAAGTACCGCTTCCAGCATCTCTTGAAAAAGGGGGTGCAGTCAAGGTTTCAGTAGTCACTCACTCGTGTATGGGGGTTAGAACAGCGCCACCTCGTTAGGTGCACCATACTTCAAAGCTGAATTGACTAACAGGCGCTGGGAGAGCCAACGTGACTGTAGTAAAATATACAGGAGGTCGTGCCTTGTTGACGAAAGTGCGTTAGAACGGGTCACTGGGCAGGTTACACGTTCAAGGAAGTGCATATATTAAAAACCCAGTTGATAGGCGGACGCTCGTCCCTACGCTTCACCTTCTTCTACTCTTTAGTTATTTTTGTTGAAGTATATTCACTTGAAGTTTTATATTTTTGTCGTAATCAAATTATCTGCTTTAACTCCCTTGGCAAATAACTTTCACATTTTTTCTGATACCTACTTAAGAAGAGACCTTACATATAATCTCAGTACTGTTGCGCTGGCGGGGCCGATGTGTCGGACTAACTATGGCATACGGTCAATTGACAATCAAATTGTTCTACAGTGCAACAAGATTCCTGAAGTAATTGAATACGCTCGGGAGACTCAAAACGTTACCAAATTTAAGAAGCGAAATACGAAAGTAATAATCGGAACTCACTTGTAGGGTGCATAAGCTGAAGAGAGGTAATGTACGAAATATGTTTATTGTAATTATTGTCCCTTCATAGTTTTGTCAAATTACACCTAATTTCTATGTATTTCAATGTATATTGGTTGTGTTGATTGTCTTTTGTATTTATCGCTAAGGAACAGCTTTGTTTGAATAGTGAACTGATATTTTCCCGGTTTTTGTAGTGTTCCTCGTATATTTATTATCCGTTTGTATGTCGTTGAATACTTCTATGTACTGTTTTGCTTTACCTGCCCGAGGTGTCTCACGAAGAGTGGGCCAAGTCAAGAGATACTCTTTCCTTTTGCCCCCTTCGTGGGCATTTTGTAAAAATGCCCAAACACACACACACACACACACACACATACATATATATATATATATATATATATATATATATATATATATATATATATTATCATACGATTTGGATTGCCTTTTCTTTTTCATGCGTTTTATATTGGGCACTAGGCGCTTCTTTGGTTTCTTTTTCTCTCGCTCACTGTCGTGCCGCACTTTACGTAGCTTTCTCCTTTCACTTGAGTACCCCGTTTTGAACGTTTATCTTCGCATTCAAAACAACCTTCCGAAGTGTTCATCGATTGTCTCTCTGAATTCTTATTGTTTTGATTTTAAAACAACGTATTTGGTCACATTAATGTTCGAAGCAAGCGCAGTGCTGTGCAAGACCACTATCAGACTTTCTTTTTTTTACTTTTTTCCTCCTTTTCTTTGTTGGCGAGCCTGCACTTGCAGCACTGATAATGTGATTAGCGAATCTCTCGTTTAACCCCTGTCTAGTAATACAAAAAGAAAAAAAAGATGCGCTCAAGCATTGCATTCCGTTCGCAGAGCGTTTACGTACGCTTTCATTACAATTCTAAGCTCGCCGGTGGTGTGCGCGAATGCTAATACAGATATTTAACGCTGCAGCGGTGTCTCTCAATGTCCTGACAATAAGGGCATTCGCTTTGCATACCCTTTCGCCATCTCGCATGGCGACGGAACAGGAATAAACTCTCGCTCTCCGAGGGTCATCATTTAGCGCTCGGCCAAACTTTCCTCTGGCAACTAAAGTGGAGCTCGCCGTGATCCTCGTTTCTCTTTATTCTTCCCGTTCTTTTTCTCGTGTTCGGGCCTTTGCCTTTGTTTTGTGTGTTCCCGGGGGACGATGGTGGTCTAGCTCACCTCATCGCATATCGCGCACCCAAAAGACAACGTAATGAACTGGCGTTCGCTGATGTACCCCTCTTCCCAGGATCCCCAGTCCGCCGTCCGCCTTTCCCCCTCTCCCGGAATCGCTGTGTATTCTGTGCACGCTCCGGGGGGGGGGGCGGAATGGGGGAAGGGGGCCAGGATCACTTTAAAGCGCTGACCATGGGCCGACGATGCTGCTAGCTAATGCCGAAACGGAATTAATTACTCGCGACTGAATGGATTTTCTCAGACCGCGCAAATTATTTGGTCAGCCCCTACTGTGCGCTGTATATATTGCTTTCTTTCTCTCTATTTCTTTCTCCTTCTTTGTTTTCAGACAGTGCTTTTTTCTTTCGATCTCTCTGATTTGCATCTTATCTCTCTCTCTCTCTCTTGTATTCTTTGTTATTTCATATCCGGACCGCCCGGCAACTGCAGACTCTTCCCATGGTGGCACGAGTTGCTCATGTTCCGTTTCACACTCGCCCTGTTGTGTCTCCTTTTCTTTCGCGCTCTTCCCTTCTTTGCAGTACGCTTTGGCGCGTCCTCCCTCGGCACTCTCGCGCTCAGCCCAACCGTCAGCAATCTCCCCCGGCGTTGCGTAAACGATGATTATGGCCTTATTGCCGTCCGGCGCTTGGAGGCTGTCGCGAAGCAGGGCGAGTGAGCTGGCTCAATGAGAAACCTCGTTAGACGTTCATCAGACTCGCAGAAGCAGCGCTCTCCTGGCGTATAACGCTGCGTGCGTCCCCCTTCTGGGGGTGGTGGTGGTGGTGGTTTGCGCATGCTGGCCGAGTCATATAAACCCCTCCTCCTACCCCTCTTTCATCTCTCCACGACTTTCTGCGCTCGCTGTTAGCAACGCGCGTGCGTTCTTGTTTCCATAGCGTAATTACGGGCGAGTTCTCTCCCTCTATTTCTTTCCCTCTACCTTTCTCCCCTCCAGTCTTCCCTCATCTCCTTTTTTTCCCTTCTTTTTACGCCCCGGGCTCATTTCAGTGGCCCACTGCTTCAGCTTTCTGGTTCGCGCATAGTTCATCCGATGTTGCTGTGGCATCGTTGCATGAACCGTGCCTGTCTCTTCCAAGTTTGTGTTTTGCTGTATTGCGGGCCTACGCGCACAGTATTGTGCGATGCGAAATTAGGGCGAGAGGCGGTGGGGGAAATGGGGAGGGGGACCGGTCGTCACCGTCGCGAAACTGGCTTGCACGCGGTGCGGGTCGAACTGGCGCGCATTACCGCACTCACGAGATAGCTAGTTCATTATGCAAATACGAATTAGTCATCTCTTTCGCACGGCCAACGCACGTCTAGCTGCTCCGAGAAAATGGCACAAGACGGGGCAGCGAGCGGATGACGTTGAAAGCGTCGAACTTCGTTCGTTTGGTGCCGAGAAGGCTATATACGTACGGAAACGAAGGCCCAGACTTGCTTAGATAAAAAGTGAGAGCAGCTCAGAAGTGACGGTGACGTGTGTCCGTGACGCTAATCTACGTTACGTGTCAAATTTGGCGCGTTTTCGCGCGGCACGCCGATGGGTGATGCTAGACAGTGACGAGGCGCTGAGCGGTGCCCGGGCCATTAGTACGTGTCTGACAGGTGGTGTTAATAGTGTCGCAGATGGGCGTAGGACAGATCACTGGTGTCGACCCGGCCGCCTTCGCGTCGTCGGAACACTTGACATTGCAACGTCAACGAATTTTCTCGTTTTGACGCAATTATGCTTTTAAGATTTTCAGAAATGACGGACTATCGGACGCTGTTCGCTACGAAGAAAAAATGTGTCATTCTGGGTCTCTGTCTCACTCTCTTTCTTTCTTTATCAGAGTGAGCGAATTAATTAAATAATAAATAATTAATTGGTGTACTTAATTAGTTTGTTGGTTGGTTAGTTAGTTAGTGAGTTAGGTAGGTAGGCAGGCAGTTAGTTGGTTAGTTAGTTTAGTTAGTTAGTTGGTTGGTTGGTTGGTTGGTTGGTTGGTGGTTGGTTGGTTGGTTGGTTAGTTAGTTAGTTAGTTAGTTAGTTAGTTAGTTAGTTAGTTAGTTAGTTAGTTAGTTAGTTAGTTAGTTAGTTAGTTAGTTAGTTAGTTAGTTAGTTAGTTAGTTAGTTAGTTAGTTAGTTAGTTAGTTAGTTAGTTAGTTAGTTAGTTAGTTAGTTAGTTAGTTAGTTAGTTAGTGTCGTCTATTTCGAATCTGCACCTCATAAACGTTTAGACATTGGCAGAAGCTATCATTTGTTCTGCTTGTTGTGCCATCAATTGTAACCAAACACATTGTTCAGTTGTTTTCGTTGTATTTGGGATGATGCTGACATATGCGCATGAATGAATTGGGGCTTTAAGAGGCAGACATCAAAGACAGGCTTGGAAAGAACGAAGTAAAAAAAACATAAACGCTTACGTAATTCAGTTAAACCTGCATTTTGTACGTTAACTGCCAAACTTGTGCATAGTGATTTGGCCTAGCATAAACCCATTTAGTTTAAGGTAACACAGCTGACGATGATTTGTTTAGATTTTAACTCAAGTTGTTGAATTATTTGAATGCAAGAACAGAGATTTGCATGCGCGGCCGTATCAGTTTCAGAAAGTTTCTTTCGCGCCCTGCAGGTAAGTTGCTTATGGTGTTTAGTTTTCAACTACGCCGTCTTCTCTGTCCTTCCCCGAATTACTTCCCCTTCCTCTAAAAATATTAGCACCGCTAAGAAACGGAATGCGATCACGTTCTTCTCTTGTCGTTCACTTTTCTGATTTGGTTAGCCACTCTCCTCATTTTGTATATAGCAACGCTCATTCGCTACGTCTTACCAAATGCTTTCGAACACAAACCGACTAAACAGCTCCAAGAATACCGATTCTGTGGAGCTGTTGAATGCCAGTTATGACTGTGGGGACACTGATGACATGAAACGCTTTTTTGCGTGCCTATTAAACCAAATCGGCCGCCATTATTGTGGCGTATGCGAGGTCTTCCGCGCCTTCTCATCATCCCTACTGTCGCCTTTCTTTCTTATTTTTTGTCTTTTGATCTCCCACATTAGTTTTATCAGCTTGTAAATTCAGTCAGCACTCTTTGAAGCCATTAATAGAGTATGTTTCGTTTCCTGACTGTTCCTAGCAATGATGTGCGCGAAGTTTTTCTAATGTCAATTTACCTATTTCCTGTGTCATTCGTCTTCTCGAACCCTCTATTGTTGGTTATCTGAACAAACTATGGCCCTCAATCCGGTCGTCGTTTTCTGCACTTTCTCTCCATTTTCCTCTATGTTTTTTCAGAAGGTTTTTATTAGACATAGCATAGTTCACATCGCTAAAGTCGCATGACGTGTAAACGAACATGGTGGTTGCATAATGTCTAGTGAGGATCTGTGGAACATTATCTCGTTTTGTCAACACTTTTCTTGGCATTAAATAGGCCTAGTGACTTGCTTCTGTTTTCCTAACGAATGGCTCTTCCCATTTTTTCCTTAGCTGTTTCATCAAATGCAAAACGAGGCCATTGGCAAGGGCGTCAGCTTGAGGTGACGCGAGAAATCATCATCACCTGACTGCATAATTACGCCACTGGTCGCTCAAATGTGTGACATCATTATGATGTCATCGCACGGCATCGACTGCTGGTGAAATCTGAGCCAATCCCGAAGGAACTGCGAGACTATATGAAGTCCAGAAAGCTTTCAATGAAGAGGAGGTGTGGGAAGGAGGAGGAGGGGTTGGATCAATACAGCCGAGCGACTAGAAAAGGAACAACATGGCGTTCGCCTTATAGTCGTCTTAGATGGACGCTTGAAAGTCCGTGTGACTTTCTTCGGCCGCTGCCCTTTTGGCGAATTGATCGTTACAGCTACGCCTCTTCTACTGGGTCCTTTCGATATTCTGCGCACGCCATCTCGAAGCAGTAAAGCCGGTGGACGAAGGGGAGAAGAAGAAACTGGCCTTTCCATCGACGTAGAAGTCGGGAACTTTCGCGTTCGCCTATCGACCCCACAGCCCCACATTCGTTTAAGTGAATCCCGTTTTGTCCGGAACAACCCCTCTCTTTTTCCTTGAAAAAAGTGTGTAGCTACGGTGCAATGAGTCTTGGATCCCGTTTTCAGATGCTGCTCAATTTGAAAAACGAAAAATAAAATTGGATTTTGTGGTTTTACGCTGTAGTCATTGACGCCTAATTAATTTTTGACCACACCATCTGATTATTTTAACGTGCTACTAAAGATGAGTGCACATGTGTTCTTGAATTTTTGTGCCCATGGAAATGCAGTCGCCAAGGCAGCATCTCAGTTCGAACACGCTTCCTCAAGCTCAGCAGCGCAACACTTTACCTGCCAACATACCTCAACTGAGCCGAATTGCAAGAGCAGTTTATGGATTTATTGCGCATGTTATCGGGTACATCTTCATTAACCATACATGTTCATCATTACGTGGCATTTTCATCAAGGGTTGTGGGAACTCACCTTTGATGACAGGCGTGTATCCTGAATATTTGTTTTCGATTTAAAGTGTGGAATGCTAGAACTGTTTCGGAAAATCATTGCCTCTCTCTTCGCAACTTATTCGAACAATATTAGTTGCATACTTGCATTTGATTCTCTTCTCAAGTTTACTTTTCGCGCACCCCTATTCTTTTGTGAGTGTTTTGAAGTGGCGATGTTACCCAAAGTAGTATGAGCCATGCATAACCGAAAAGCCATTTTTGCTCCGTGTGTGTGTGTTCTTTTTTTTTCAAAAAGAAGAGTTTCTGGGTGAACTAGTCGTCGTGCTACATTGACGTTCATGTTTGCTTCTCGGGGGCTCCAGAAAAAAAAAACTACAAATATAGTTGTGTTGTTTCTTTTGTTTCAGTCACTGTATTTTGTTCGCGTGGTTTCTTGTACAATATATTCTTCGTGGTCCTTTCTTCAGTTGGCACTCCTTATGTCCTCACTTTTTCTTTCTAGTGTACTTCTGTAATAAGCGTTAACCACCCTTCCCTCGTAAGGTTTGCTTCAACTTGACCAACGCAGTAAGCACTCTGCAGTAGTAATTTTGCGGAGCGAAAAGAAATCTTGTACTCCATATAAGATAGTTTACTCATTTCCTCGACTTCGATGGACTGCGACAGTAAGCAGTTACATTCCCAATGACGCCCTTGATACCACTTTAAATTTTGATTCTAATCAAGGGCGGATACACAAACTTTAGGGGGGTGGTCGCCTGAAGTAACATAGGAGAGGGGGGCGTGGTCATGACTTCGTTTTTACTAGCAGAAAAACTTTTTCACAGCATAAGTACTGTTTATGTGTGCTCACAGTGGTTTCACTCATTTGTCCTAATTGCTGATTGGACTATAAGCACTGAAGTGAGTGGAGAGGGGGTGCTGACACAGGCTTTTTTTTTGGGGGGGGGGGGGCTGCCCCTAACGCCCACCCCCGCCCTTTGGATCCGCCACTGATTGTAAGGCAAATTAAACCAAAGGGAAAATGAATTCTCGTCCAAAGGGTCACACTGTTCCTTTTGCATTCACCCAAGACGACTGAATGGTGAAATCCATGTTCTTTTTCTTTTCACTCACTCGAGTGTATCAATGTCGCATTCTCGCCCAAACGCTGCCTGCACCTCACCATGGTATTATTACATGGCCTCCGTGATCGGCTCATCATTGACCAAGCGAAGACGTCATGTGGTTGCGTCATCATTGACATCATGCGACGGAATCCTATAGTGACGTCACAGGCATTGCGGCCGTGTGACGTCAAGGTCACCTAATTTACGAGTAGCGCAGTTTAGAAGTAGTTACAGCGTAACTACGGAAGCAGTAAACAAGGACAGTTCTTGTTTAATGCGTCCGTAGTTACGCTTTAACTACTTTTATAGGTTGTGCTGTTCGTATATTCAGGTATGTCCTACCAACTAGCCTATGTTTCCGCGCGTCATGATGACGTCATCGCATGATTGTGATTTTTTTTTCATCACTGCTCACGCCGCCGATGTCACCGTTCACTTTTCGCATTTGATGAAGCATCTAAGGCTCTCGCCTTAAAACCGCCGCACTGTGTGGGGAAGGGGGAGGCAAAGTTTATGTCGCTTCCCGCATCTGTCGCTCTTCTGTCTTCTTCCTCTGTCGACTACGTCACGGAAGCGTTCTCCGCCACTAGGCCAACCGTTCCCCGTTAGTTCCCGTGTAAGCCAGGTCTCCCGTGACCCGCGCGTTTATATTGCCAGTTTGATTGCACGCCCCTCCGATTTCAGTGTGGTCCTGAGTTTCAACAGAGTCGCTGTGTGTCGAAGAGATCACGAACGCACTGACGCCGTAAGCTGCGTTACCGCTCCTCCGAGGGCAAACGTGTCGTCGGATGGGCCTTTCTGCATCTTCGCGCTTGCCACGTTGTACCGCCTTTACTGTTCCTCTTTCCCCGAGTTTGTTTCAAGCGAGTCATCCGACAGCGCGACCTTACTTTCCGTTGTCTCCCGTGTCCGGCAGTATACTTTCCTCGTGGGATCGTACGATGTCTGTCGTTTCGAAACAAACGTGTGAGCCCGGCTTTTCCGTACACCCACCGTTGACCTTTACGCGAACCCGTGTGTACTGTCTGTATTCTTTTTTTTTATCGTCAATGCAACCTTTTGTTCGCTCCTTTCGATAAAGCAACCTTTGCGCGTGCATGCAGGGTGACTCGCTTACCGCTTTCTTTCTATTTTTTGTTGCTGCGTGAAGTTCGTGCGCCTAGAAAGTTACCGGGTTGTAAATCTGAACGCAGACTTGTGGCGTCGACCACTCAGAGACGTAAAGAACGAAAAGAGAAATGTTTGCCGTGGAAACTGAGCGTGCTGTTTCATCGGTGTCGTCTCCCTACTCGAAAAAAAAATATGTGCTCCGTATTATAATTCTGTGTGATCACACATGTTTATCTGGGAAAATGCAGTGTTTCAGGATTCGTTGGGGTCGTTCGAGATTATGTTTAAAGAATAAACGAGGCGTACGAGATCTTTTTTGCGCGAGTAACATGTGCCACGAGTACTCTCTTTTTTTTTTCTCTCTCACCACTGTCACCTCCTCTGTTTCCTTCCCAGGCCCAAGAGCGGGTCGATGCTGCTGTACAGCCGCAAGCGGGTCCGGTACCGGCGTGATGGCTACTGCTGGAAGAAGCGCAAGGACGGCAAGACGACCCGGGAGGACCACATGAAGCTCAAGGTCCAAGGAACGGAGGTACGCAACGCTCTACAATTGGTCTTCCCCCGTCCCCTATCTTGAGAGAACTCTCAAGCGTCGATATAACGAACCCGAATATGACGAAACATTGGTTATAACAAAGGAAATGAAGAATTGTCTTGCAATAGATATCTTGTTTGGTATATACCTTTATGATAAATTTTTTTGGATATAACGAACTTATTTTTCTGTAAGAAGCAACTTTGTTATAATTACATTTGAGCGTAGTAGTAGTAGTAGTAGTAGTAGTAGTAGTAGTAGTAGTAGTAGTAGTAGTAGTAGTAGTAGTAGTAGTAGTAGTAGTAGGAGGAGGAGGAGGAGGAGGAGGAGGAGGAAGGAAAACGTGTAAACTTAAGGGCTCGTTTTTTTGTTGTTAGACACAATATTAAGGAGAACTAAAAGACGGTGATGTCAGGGAATGTGTACGCGATATTATCAGAGGTAATTGTAATGTAAATGGGAAGATATAAAAGTCGACGAAAAGATCACTTACTGCCAGCGAGGACCGAACCTGCCACTCTCGAATGACGCGTCCGATACTCTACCACTGAGCTATGGTGGCCGTCATCCCTCCGTCCACTTCATAAAGTATATATGTGTATTTAGGCGTGGGAGCGTCAGTCAGCGGCGCAAGTTGCCAGTGCGGAGAGTGCGGAACACTTTTTTTTTCCTTTTGGTGTCACGTAGCACGTGATCTTATTACGAGCTAGCAGTGCAGTTTATGAAGACGCGGTACAATATATGCTAATGCAGTACAATATATCAAAAGTCAGAATACCGGTAACTCTTTTTAGTTCACTCCTAACTCGCCCCATATATAACATAAGCATAAAGAATCGCGTTATCTATCTTTAGTAGTTTATTGTAATCTCTTCTTAGAGTCGGGGAAGGTGTCACTCCCAAAAGAGAGTTGACTTGTATATTTGATGTGAGTGATGTGATGGAAAGTCGGGATTCACCTAAAGGAGTAGCGGATAATTGTTACAAGCTACCACTCTAGCGTCGCCAGCGCGAAGTCGGCGACGGGAATGACAGCAGGTTAGTTCGTTCCGTACGCAAGCAGAGACAGTGAAGGGATCAGAGACGTGAGAAAACAAAACAACTTTACTCTAGTGATATTGCAGCACACGGGATCTAGTACAACACTTCAATACAACTAACAAAATACATCAACACTTGATACAACTAAAAAATATATAAAAAACAATAAATCAGCTTACGAGAGAGAACTATTACAAACTACACAAACTAACAATAGAACTACGGAGGAGAAAGTTCGAAGATATAAGCAGGTGAAGGCATACGTGTGATGACCGGCAGCGTTGCGTCCCCGACGATCGGATGCGAGAAGTCGAAGAGAGTTCTGGCACGACTGCGATGTCGGCGGTGTTGCAACGCTGGTGGCTCCGGGAGGCTAGTGCTTGCAGGTGACTTCGGGCAGGTTGAGCTAACTCGAGGCGAAGTCCCGATGTCTACGTTGCAGACGTTAATATCGCGTCACAACTAGACGAACGGCTAAGTTTAGGTGGCCAGCCGATACAGAGCCACACTAAAAACTTCTAGAAGAGATGCTTGTTGATCTGTTTCTACACCATGTTGGTCAGCGACTAGTCTGCCTAGCAGGGCAAAATCCTGCGCTTAAATCCCCCTCGTGTCTCCTCGCTCTCTTCCTTGGGGACAAGAGACCTCTACATGGGTCCAATCATGCGCGTTTAATTGATGGAAACTCCGCCCCAAAAAATATATTGACCCCACCCCTTTTTAATTAGGAGAGGGCCCTCAACTAGCGAGAGTGACAGCCTGTTGGGATGTTGTCATACGGCTTGGCCACCAGAGGTTTTCCCACGGTTTCCCCCGTGGGAATGGTCAGAGTGTTTGGCTCTCAGCCGGTGCGTCCCGTAGTCTAATCCCTGTTCGGGGTACATCGCGGCCTTCCACGACCTTGCAGACGCCGCCGCAGTTACAAAAGGATCAAACGTCGACGGCGACGTTCCAAGAAGAGCACCCCATTCTGCACTTCTCGGCTCTCTTTTATGCGCCCGCCGTTCTTACGGTCAGTGGGGGAGTACGGCGCCCGTTAATTGCCGTGACGCGGGGCCGCCAAAAATGGCCGTCGGTGACAATAATCCTGTTCATCATCTCACGCACAACACAGTACAAGGACGTAGTGACAACCGACGAAGACAGGTGCTAACGTTGAACACAAAGCGGTGGCCGATGTATTAGAAATGTAACTAGGGATACACTAGGAACCAAGTGACAGCCGACGAAGAGAAGTGCTTGTCGTCGTCGGTTGTCACTCGGCCCTTGTCTTGTGTTGTACGCGTGATACTGAAATGGAGCACTAAGGATTAAAGTTGTGCGATATCAGGGTAGCTTTTATTCATTTATTTTAGAGCGTTGCCCGTAGTGTAGTGTGCAAGGGAGTGATGACTACTTTCGACGCAATGTATACTGGTTCCATACAACTCGATTTTGGACTGAGTGTTCAAGGTTGCAGATATTTGTAGAACTGATCGCATTGAATAGTTCCGTTAAGCGGCAGCCCTGCAATTATGATTTCTGTAACACATCATAGCGCGGCGATTTTCGTGCAGATAAGCGCAGTCACCGGTTGCACCTTGGCTTCCAAAAACGGTTTCGAGTCTAGCCGGTTTAGTGAAAGTTTGTCTCAATTATGTGTTCGTGATCGTTCCGGGGTTTGATACCAGACTGTGTTTGAGTAGTGGAGTTCAGTTTTCGTTGGTTGAAACTTTGGCACGTCTAATAACTTAGTTCGTCGAGTAGCCTCACAGTTCTCGAGGTCTTCTATCGTCGTTTAGATCTTAGACTACGACCGTAAAAGTTCGGGTCGGCCGGCCTGCTTTCCTAATGATGTCTTCGATTTCAAGGCGTCCCTCTGCAGTCCTCCGAAATTGACCGCGCGGGCTGCACGGTAATTGACACTCTTCGTGCTCAGGTTTTCAGGGACGGTGTTCCTGAACCATCTGACACAGTAATGGCACTTGTGCAAATGTGTACCGCTGCCTATTGACAGTGAGTGGAGACAGGATAATGATAAGGTTTACGTGGCTAATGCATTTTAGTTGCCGAGTAATTCTGAATCGTAACCTCAGCTTTCCAGTAGGCTATGCTTTTCCAGCGTGCGAAGGAATGTATAGGTTATGTCATGCACTAATGAGGCTAAATCATAGCGAATTTAACACGAGCAGGTAAATGTTAAATTAATTGTCATTTTTAACTTATATTTGACGTTTCACTTAATATCACCGAATTGACATTTCAGACTAAAATAAACTAACTTTTCCTCCCTAAAGCCATTTTGGGATCGAAAATGAGCACTCACTTTCTTCAATTAACATTTTTTTTTTCTCCTCGCCTCTGTTTAACGCCATTCTCTGGACACAGAACGGTACCGCTGGCGTAACGGCATCCTGACGACCTTCACCTGTAAAGGGAGTAAAAAAAAAAAAAACAATTGTCGAGAAGGCCCCGTAAGGTCCGCATCGGGTTGGCAGAGAGTGAACTTCGATTCGCTTATTCAGCGCGAGCGGACCCTTTTTACCGAAGGCAATGGGGTTAGGGATAAGTCGGGACGCGGGCGTGTTTATCGGGGAAAGTTCTCGGGGCAGCTCGTTTTCGGGCGCTATAGCCGCCGCGCGCCGTCAGCTTGCGCCTGCTGCCTCTTTCCCACTCCGGGCTCGCCTCCAATGCCCTCCGTTAACGCACCCCGGACCATCCGGGGGAGGGCGAAGAGCCGCGCGTGCTTGGCTTACCAGGCGGCCGAGCAAAGGCTGCCACTGGCGCGCGCTGGACCCCGTTGATTGCAGCCGGGGCTGATTGCCGGTTCGACTTGATTGCCGCCGTCTCCGCTTCTGCTGGTGCCCGCTCGCGCTTCCATGCTGACTGCCCCGCGGCGGTCTTCGCTTCACACGCAGTCACCGAGCGCTCGCTGTTTTTTTTTTTTTTTCCTCCTTCAATCCCGCAAAGTACTCCCGCACGTTACCTTTTTTTCGTCCGTTATGCTTCGTCTCATCAGCCCTTTCAAGCTTCAGTACACGACGCGCATAGCCTCCCATCGCCAGCAGCAGCTCTGTAAAAGCGTGTTCGCGTCACATACGAACCGTGCCACGACCTTCCTAACGTAAGGGTGGTGCCAACCCCGTTCCATTTGCTCGGTGTTCTCCTCTTCCTCCGAACCTTTTTCATCCGGGATCGTAACGTTTATGCGTCGTTCCCGCTGGGCTCCTCTCCGTCGTCACCTCCTGTCCTCTAGCGAGAAAGAAAGAAAGTGAAAGAGCTGTTTGGCGCCAGCTTGGGGTCCGTTCTGTTGCTCGTGATGGGCTAGCCCGGTGGCGACGAAAATGCCAGGCCACCCGTCGTCCAACTAACTCCCTCTTTGGAGTGCATGGGCAAGACGCTCTGTTTAGTGTACTTTCGATAGCTGAGTCGTAAATGTTGCCCTGCTTTTTTTAATTAGCGTATGCATAGTCCCTTCTTTTTTTAATCGATGGTTTGAATCTGAATAGTCTGGTCGGGAAGAGGTATCATTAGAAAAATAAAACAATAAACGGAAGTCGAAACGTCTTAATGCTTTTCATTTTGGTCGGCGTCTTCTGTGTTTACATTTTCTCAGTACCTCAGTACATCGGTATTACGTGAGCGCAGACCAACGACGTCGGCTACGTTTACAAAACGAAAAGTGAACAAAAACAACAAAAGAAACGCTCGCCAACGAGTGCTATTACGTCCTTTGCCAAATTCAGACTGAAACAAAACGACGGCGTCTATGGGAATCGTCACAACTTTAGGAATAGGTGAGAATGCAACTTGGAGAGAAAAGACATTCAATTTCAGCGACAACGTCGATTGCATCTGTGTCGCACAGCCGCGCTATTGCGAAATGCAAACGGTCCTTTTCGAATGTGAGCCTTACGTCACAGCCTCTTTGCTGTTCACATTCAATGCGCCGCGCTGTCGCATTTTTAAAGTGCCTTGGAACATTCACTCGCTCCTCTCAAGCGGTCACCGTCTGTTGTTCGCACGGTCGCTGCGACGTCTCCTTTAATCTTACGTCACCGATTTCTCTTTTCTCTCTCTTTTCTCTCTCTTTCCCTCCGCCCACGTGCCGCTACGCTACGCCCTGTTTTATTCATTCTAAAGACCTCCTGTGTTCCAGTTCTCTTCGTTCGCCTGCTCCCAAAGCGTGCATACCCGAAGAGCCCGCTTCTTATTCCTCACGACGGGAATAGAGGCTCTTCAGAAACCGTCGCAGTCCAATAAAACTGCCTTTAGCTTCCTCGACGCCTCTCCAGAGCCTTCACTGTTGTTACACCTTTCTTTCTTTCTTTCTTCCTTTCTTTCTTTCTTTCTTTCTTTCTTTTTTTTTCTTTCATTTCGAGTACGACGATAACAAAACAAACAAGAAACAAGAAATGCTGCAGTACATTTTTTTTAAAGGACGCCTAACGCGAGGCGGTATGTTTCAACGTCCTACACCCCTCTTCCTTTTTTTTTCTGCCATTTTGTGTCTCTTTTTTTTTCGGCCGTTCTTTGGAAAATTTAACGGTCCGCTGAGTTTTATTGTCTCATTCCCGTGCGTCCGGTGCGGCGCGGCTCGCGTAACCCGCCCGGGAATACTAACTCTTGTGCGAGGCAACGTACTCGGCCGTTCGCTCTGCTTTTCCTTCCTTTCTTTCTTTCTTTCTTTCTTTCTCTCCCTCTTTCTTACGTCTCCACCAACAAAGAGGTGGGGACTTCTGCCTCCACAATTTAAAAGTCCGGCTCACTGTATACGCCCGCCACGGCGCGCGCCCCGCTTCCAACCTTACCTTGTTGTGCTCCGCTTCAGAGCTGCCGCTGCCTCTCTACTTCTTCGTGCTTCCTTGCTCTATAATTTTATTCTCCATCTTTTGTGTAGGCCATAAAGCAATTTCTACGCAGTGCTACCCCCTGCTACCGTTATCTGGTAAACAGTGCGAGCCGTGGTGCAGGTTTTTTTTTTTTGTTATGTTTCTCTTTATCTATTTTCACGCTGTGAAGAGCTAGAGACACTTTCCAGGACGAAACTACTTCTTCCGCCTTGTGCTTAAGTGAAAATATTGTCTCTCTCTTTCCTTTCCCTACTTTTACGGTGAATTATGTTAAGCTGTCCCGTGCCATCGCACGCGTGTCTCGCGAAACGTGCCTTTTTTAGAGCTGCCTTCTCAAATTATATTTATCGTCAGATGGGAGCTGGCCTATATATGGGGAGGCTCTGAGTCTAAGTAACCACCTTCTCTGCCACGCAGCGGAGCTTTATGGACGACGAGGCACATTTCTTTTAGGAGCGAGGCTCCATAGAGAGCACCTTCTCGTCCGTGTCCGTCACGCTATGCACGAAACCGAAACTCTGAACGCACGCGCAACGAAGAATTAAAACATCTATGTAAGAAAACTGATTTAATGTGTACTTCAATCGAGTATATGACAGCACAGTACACGATCACCTGCGCCGTCCGTCTTTCCATCCTTTAAATTAGTCGCCGACTACAACGTATACATTCTGGACCTGAGAACTTAGCTTCGCCCACTCGTCATCATTCACTTTGTAGAGAGGCCTGGATTTTTTTTTTAATCCGGTTTGCTTTGTGATAAGTATTTTTTTCTTTACAAAGATAAGATTTCGGACAAGCCCTCTAGTCCGGGGCGGCCGTTGACTTTGCCGTAGCTATGAGAGTTTCATTCCGCTAGACACTTCTGGCAATGAGAATCCGGGTTGAGCTGGCCGGCCTACAATCGCGCTACGTTTCTGTTTCAAGAGTGTCATCATAGATAAGTTTGGTTGTTCCCGCCCACACTCTGGGTGCTCTTGGTACAAGGGCAGCGCGAGCGGGCACAGCTAGACAGGCAAGTTTGTCACAAGTCACGGGGGAAATATTCTCGACATTTGCAAACGTTCTAGGCCTCCGACGCCCGAGTCGGTGGTCAGAATGGGTGAAATCAGAAGGCATTGACGATCGTCTCGTTCTCTCTCTTTTTAATGCTGCCTGCGAGGAACCGGTGCTCATCCTTTGACATACTTTGTATTTGTATTTTTTGCAATTTTTGTGGAAGGGAGTATGTACGGACAGTCTTTTCTTTAGCCTTGCAGTTGCAGTCTCTTTATCTTGCTTTTGATTTTGCAGTTCATGTACTTTGAAAACTGGTCGACCTGTCGACCTTATGCCCATCTGTTTAATATAACCGTATCCACTCACACTTGGCCTGTTCTAGTGCCTGCTAAATTTATTCCAATGAATGAAGCAATGAAAGTTCCGCATTTCGACAATCGCTGCAAACGCCGTGCTAATTGATGGCTAGTTTGGCAGTGCGAACAAATTGGACAATGCAAAGGCACAAGAAGAGACCGTACATAGCGCTGAACATGGGGCTGAATGTTTATTGTAAAGTTCATATATTTTGTAAGCACACTGACATCTTATTTTTTCTTATGCTTTTGCTTTGTTCTAGTAGTGTGCGCTGTGAAATTACTCATGCACCCACATGAATTGATTTGGCTATGTATAGTGCCTGTGCACTTATTCGATCGCATAGTTTCCAATGACGAGCATCCAGGGTATTTTCTCTAATCAGTCGAACCACTGTTCACTCATACTAAGACTTTTTCATTGCAGGATAGTCGCCCGTGCTAGCTCTCCCTGATACCGTTTGCCTCATAACAGTTGCAATCATTACATTCTTCATACCTGCCTTACTTGTATACCAATGAAGAGCCGATGTTTCTGTGGCCTTATTTACCAATTTAGAGGCAACATACGAAGACTGGCATGATGGTTACTTCGATAACAAAACAAACACCATATTCTAGCCCCAATTTCTCCCCCCCCCCCCCCAACATGCAAAAATAGACGCATGTTTTACGTACATAATACATTAATGGACAGTGAAGTTTGACGTTCCCTCACCTTAACCATATTTACTTCACGAGACAATTTCATGCATGGGTGCAACTTGCTTCACTTAATTGGCAGGAATATCTTCTTTTTTTTAATGGCTGTGCAGCGTTTTATGCTATGCCTTTGTCAAACACACCAGCACAGTGCGTGAATAGTCGTTCATTGGTGACGTATATCACAGTACTTCTCCCAAGTTTTAGAGATGAATGATATAACGATTGCATGAGAAAGAGGGGAGGGGACATAGAGCGAGGAAAAAATGCGAATAAAGAACGGCAGTTGAAGGTGCAAGTGTAAGCCGTAAACGCTGATACGTACGGCAGGCGCCAGCATCTGGTACCGAAGTCTATGCTTCGCGTCCGACGCTTATACATCGCGCGCGGAGAGCATTTCGTCATTCCTCGGGACTGAAAAATTACCCATTGTTCTCCCGATACAGCCCAACGGCAGTGTTAGGTGTCAGCATCAAGCGCCTGCAATCTAGAAATTCGCTTGATTATGGGCCCGGCGGCCAACGACGCCCGCTCAGAGGGCGGCTACAGAGAGGCTCGCACGTTCGCTGGCGTAAGCTAACGCAATTAGGCCGGAACTTTCTCGCCGGGACACAGGGAGCGGGTTTTTTTTTTTTTTTCTTGCCAAAGGGGAGAAGATTTCACAACGCCTGCATGCACTCTGTTCCGTAGGCGCTCGCTTTGCTACAGCGCCTAGGACTCTGCTCCGGGTCTGTGGGCTTCGCGCTGCAAGCACATGCGGTGAGCGTCGGTGCTTCCCCGGTAATGGGATTGAAACGACGGCACGGAAGCAGCGTGCTCGTTCGAAACACTGTTGCACGCAAAAAGGATGGAGGAGGAGGAGGGCGGTGGCAGACGTGAGCGGCACCAGACGCTGTCCAGGCGGTGCAGCGCCACGTGCAACCGAGGAGTATGGGTGCCTGTGCTGATGTGAACAAAGTTCGTGCCGGCAATTTCGTCACTGAGCTACTCGGCTAATGTTGGCGTGAAAGTGCACTGCTGTATGTACTTGTCGTGGACTGACCCACTTAGATCCGGCTATCCAGTGCAGTGGCACGTGCTGGTGGTGCGATAGTCATGAAAAATGCTACAATTCGCCGACTCTTCTCTCTCTCTCTCTCTTTTCCCCCCATCTCCGACACACACGCATACCCGCCATCTCTCGGCCTGCGTATTTAATCTACTCGCAAGAACTTCCCCTCGAGATCTTTATCGGGTCTTGCTTCGTGGTTTAACGCGAGGTAATGGTCTGCCGAAAGCAATGTAACTTAGAAGACACTGGATTCGGGCTGGTTGATACTTATCCACAACTTATGTAAGCACTAAAGGCCCATGATCTTTTTCGATTGTTTTTTTTTTCATTCTTGTCTAGTTTTTGTGCTTTTTTCTGGAGGCTACACTTATATATTTGGTGTTCCCTTCCAATAAAATTTCAGTTGAAAGTAGTGATTGTCCTGTATCCTTCGCGCGTCTTGTGCACGTGCCTTTAGCACTTACGTAAGTTACGAAAATAATGGTCTGTGCCGCGCATTCATTTCCACGACTCTGAAGCAGGGTTGATACGTGGCATTTTGCGAGAAAGTTTAGCGCTGTACCTCTTTCGTCACTTATGACATTGGTTATTTTTTTATGAATTTCAAATATCGCGGCTAATGAAATGACGTACTTGAGAAGTTCATGGATACCGGTCAACACTGGTAGATGTATTTAATGTCCCATTTTCCCGCTATGTTCTAATTGCTTCTATCGGCTAGCGTTCTCTGTCGGGTTTCTTATTCCACGCTCTCTGTAACATCCTGATGTCTCATAGCTTTCCAGCGACACTCTCTTTCTTGTGTGGTTATATTTGTGCCACTAGCATGCCTGTCAGCTATCGCGTTATTTATATCCGCCTATTTACAGTAACTTCAGAGAATTATTCCAGAAGTGCTTAATCCTTCAAGACACAACAATCTCAAGAAACACGAAAAAAAACTGAACGAATCTTCCACTTTGTCACTATTCTTTGTGTAATGTCAACAACGTTTCCTTCGAGTTCAATCACTAGTTTCCGGGTGGTGCTGCGGAATATTTTTATGTATTCATTTTACTCAAGATGATCGCAAAACAGTCATTTACGCTGACAGCGTGCATTGTTCCATTGTTTGCTTTTCCAAGCGGATATCCCCTTCTGTGCCACTATCTTCCGACCTCATTTGGGCTCCCCACTCCTTCCTCCTCGCGCACTCCTTCATTCCCGCTTTCCGGGGCATCAGTGTCCAACAACCAGCACCTCCTCCACTGCATTCCTTCGTCCCCAGCCTTCATTCGCGCTGTATAATTAACGCGCCTTTGAGAGGCCGACGCTGGGAACGACGTGAGCGTCCCTTGTGTTCTCGACGTGCCCGTCTCGCGAAGGGCGTGGCGGCTCGTTTTTGCAGCTGCTGCAAAAAAAAAACGCGTCCTCGTCGTCGCTCTCCCACTTGTGCTCGTTGCCCGCGGAGGTCGAGGAGGCCGCTGCCTGTAAAGGCTGCTTCACTGTTGGGAAGGCGTGTACTGCGACGAAGATATTTCTTTAGAGGAAAGGGGGAGGCTGAATGGCGTGGACTCGCGAAGAAAGGGAGGGCGTTGTCGACGAGGACGCGCGTGGCTGTGCCGAGCGGTGGTCCTGTTCATCGTGGTCCCGTCGTAGCGAACACGCGCTCATTCTATGTTCACGTTTCAGGGCTGAAGGACGACGGTTCAAGGTTCGAAGAAAGGCAACGAATGAGGAAAGGCAGAAATGAAGTGACTGCATGCGAAAACAAAACGCGAAAACAAAGAAACGTGAGAAGCATTATTATACTGCGTTTTTTTTTGCGTTTTCTGGCGCTGTTTTATGAGCTCTGTCTTGTTCTCTTCGGTAACGCTGTGACAGAAAATGAACAAATGCCAACGCTCAAGTCCGACTCATCTTTTTTGTTGTTGTTATTGACCGTATGCCCTTGGCGCATGATTACTCTTCCTTTCATCGTCAGTCGTCTTCTGTTGTTGTTGTTGTTGTTGTTGTTGTTGTTGTTGTTGTTGTTGTTGTTGTTGTTGTTGTTGTTGTTGTTGTTGTTGTTGTTGTTGTTGTTTACTGGCATTCCTTCCATTCTGGCTCTGATATTCGTCCTTACAGTTCTAACTCGTACAGTTATTTAAGCTTTATTTAACGCTATGTTTCCGAAATGGAAAGAGGGTAAATGAATTACCACAGTTGTCTTACTATATGCTTCATTCAGCTGGGCGCTGATAAAACTCTATCTGTCAACGCCATAACAATTCACCTATGCACTACCATGAATTCTCACTTAGTCCTTGATTAGTAGAATCCCAATTTCAGAATGGCTTGTTCTTTGTCGAGATCGCAGGGCTGAGTGAACTGTGATGATGTCATCAAAGAGCTTCAATTTATCGAGACACATTAAACACTGTCGTAATATAGCTAAATACCTATTTGAGCACTGTTTTCTGGTGCGCGCACTTTTTCTTATTCGGGCCTGATAATGTCCGAACTTTCCCGTTTCTGGCTGTTCCTTCTATGGCCCGTTTATATTCTTCCAGTCGTGCTTCTCTTAGAAGCGTCGCAGAATTACTTTATAAGTGGATTAAAAGAAGAAAAAAAAACGCGGGGCGAAACGCGCCTTCAACCAACTACCTACACGCCTAGTATCTCTAGCCTCGCTTGCGTGCACGTAGCGTTGGCTGGTGTTGCTCCTTCGCGTAAATAACCTAACGTACTAAATGGATGGCCGCGCATCACGCTCCAGCTTGTTTAACGGCGTGTTGGAAATAACAAAAACAAAAAGGTCGAGCTTATACTAAGACGAAAACGATCGTTCTACGCACGTCGCATTAGGGGCCTTGTTTCTGGGGAAACGCTCATTTATATGCATATGCAGCATGTATATTCGTGATGGCTAGCTATAAGGCGCCAGCGCGGTAAAAGAGTTTGGCGAGCCCTGCTTTGGTCGGCGCGTGGTTACCGCTGAGTTAGCGTACAAAAGTGCGTCGTATCATGGGAAGAAAGCGGATGCCGATCGCCTTTACGACATCGTCTGCGGTTCCGGATTGGCTCGCCGCATGGTTATTGTGTTCTCGTCTGGGCTGCTTTTTTTAACGTTGATGCCGTGTGCGTGTGAATAGAAAATGAAGTAAGAAGAGAGAAGAAACAGTTGTGCACCCGCCTAGTGCACTATATCTGATAATACCGCTGATTCTTTTTTTTTCAATATCAATAAGTTAAGTTAAACTTATCGAGCAGGCCTTGGAAGTTATTTCCTTTTTTTTCTTCTTTACTAATTACGGAATGCCCTCGATGCTATTGATCACGTCACTTCCCATTCATGTGCATGCCCGCTATATTATAACCTTTACGTTATTTGATGAGGCGTTGGTAAAAATGCGAATTGCCATTGCTGTGCGTGATAAAAGGCAAATACAGAATACTGGAAGAGTAATAGACATTCTCTTCGACACCTTCAGTTATGTCTGTAGAAAAAAAAACACTAGAACAACTAATATTATATAAAGTTAATTGAAATGGAGGTGAATGTTGATAATTAGAAAAAAATTGAGTTAGAGGTCGCGTTGAGTCATGATGTTGCAGGCATGTTAGTACGGAAGGCAAGGATCTAGTAATACGCTAGGCCGTTAACTGGCGTATCTGACGTAGAACGATATCGAAAGAAAGAAGTATAATAACCACTAAGACGTACAAATGGTTCAATGGACAACAACGTTGGTACATACAGCGGGTTTTCTCGCGTAATATCTCTCGTCACGTACGTTTCCGCGAGGACGTCTGCAGTCAGTCGGCGCGGCGATGCGATAATTTCCGAAAATGACCGCTCCCGCAAATACGGGTCGCCACCCCTCTCTCCTCTCGCACGTACACGATGTGCGCTGGGCTTTCTAGAAAGCAGTGTGAGGAGGGGGGGGGGGGGGCATTCGTCCCTGACCAGCGCAGCGGAGCAGGCCGGTCACGTGATCTAGAGTCGGCTAATGCTTTCGGAGAGCGTCCGGCGGCTAAATGGAAGGCACGAGAGGAGATAATTAAGCCTTCCGAGTCCCATAGGTCCTTTCTAGTCCACTCCCTCTCTCTCTCCTTCTTTCCTTACCGGTTCGTAATGGCGCGAGTGGCCGTTGTTTCCGTCTGCCCTTCCTGAACCCCTCTTCCCCTCTCCTACCCTTCCGGATATCGACGCGCACTCTCTGTGTCGCGTACGGTCTTCTCTCTCTTCGTTAACGCCACCGATTTTTCCTTCTCCCGTCTTCATCGCCGTTTCTTTTCGAGCCACCCATGTTTGCTTCTCTCGTACCTTTTACGTTTCTTCCTGTTCGATGTTTAACTTTCCTCCTCCTCCTCCCACCTCATTATTTCCCGTGGTTTCGTTTTGTTATACTCGACAAAGTTTCGTTTTTAGTTGTGGCTGTCCGCGCTTCCAGGGCTGCGGCCCTTTTGTTCCCGGTCGTGCCTTTATCCGTGCTTACGCCTGCTCACATTTCCCCGTCGCTTCCATTCCGCTCGACTAAGTCTTTCGTGTTGCTTCGGTGGTGATGCCTGTCTTCTGGACATCGCTGTCTGTTTCGTTTATATATCTTTAATTCTCCGTCACGAGAGAAACGAACACAGCCGTTTAATTTAACACGCCAGACGTGTTGCTGTTTTGGGTCACCACACCACAAAAACGTAGTGACCTTTTTTTTAACACGAAAGTGTTTTATGGCCGGGGTCCACCACGGCTGCGCGCTGACGCATTTCCGTCACGGATATGACGCCGTAAAATAGAATTTAACAGATTGCGAAGAAGCGAATGAGACGGAAAGAATCAGTCGTGGAGTGTCGAACCAGCGACCTCTTCAACCACAATGCGTGGCTCTAACCACTGTGCCACGAAGCGTACGTTGTTGGGGGCATAGAGTTTCCTAAAATTAACTATAGGGGACTCTGGCCCTGCGATCTTTCAGTGACCATGGGAACGGCCGCTGAAACGGACACACGTTTGCCTAGTCTTCGTACTTGCGGGCGGCGAATCGTACTTGCGGCTTCGTTTATTGCTGTGTTTTGGTTTTGTTTTGAAAGAAAGATTCAACCCTTTTGAACTTCGTGACCCTATTTGGAAAGGTAAGTCTAAACGAATAAGATGGTGAAGAGTTCAACCCTTTTGAACTTCGTGACTCGATTTGGAAAGGTAAGTCTAAAAGAATAAGATGGTGAAGCGCAACCGCTGAACATTTGCTAATATTTGTTTCGTGAGAAAACGGCTCCAAGCCACACGAAGCCAAAAGCAGCCCAGCAGTACGAAAATCAGACAAATGTGTGTACTACCCATCATTCCCATGCTCGCTGAAGCGCCGTGCGTTGCAGCTCCCATAGACACTAGCGTCAGAGTTTCCTCTAGTGTATATTAGGAAACTCTATGGTTGGGGGTGCTAACGGCAAACCATGTATATACACCATGTACCGATTGGCAGTCCTCAGAGCTTCTCACCATCATCGCGTTCTTGTCATCAGTAGCCAGATGGCGCGAAGGTCTCGTGTTAAACGCGCTCTCAAGGCCGTCGCCTCTATAGCGTTTCGATCAGTGCCGCCTCCACAGAGCGTGGTCTCTCTTGCGTGGCGCGCTTTCAGACACGTGAATGGGGAGAGCGCGAAGGTCACTTCACTCGCTTCCGCGGCCGCGTCTGCGAAAGGAGCGCGCTGCTGACACACGAAGTAAGAATCGTGACAGTTGCTCGCGCTTGTCCTGTGTATACTTGGGTGTTCGTTTCGTGAGTCTCTCTCTGTTGCAATAGCGCGCTTCAAGTGTCGAGCTGTGACAGTTGCTGGTACGCGCACCTCTTGCGTGTCCTCATTTCGTGCGTGCTTTCTGCTTGAGGTGTGCGCTGCAAGTTTCGAGCTGGTTGTCGTTCTTCGCGTCACTTTGCAATTTGTTGCTGTAGCATTCAATTCATTCGTCCTTGTGTCGAAACAATGCACAAATAACCCTCAACTACCTCTGTGAAGACACATTTCACTTTCGTGTTATACCGAGTCCTACAAGAGGGATCAGCCACAGTTTTTTTTTTTTTTCACTTCTGTTCTGTTTTCTGCGTGAATCCACCAAAAACAGTTTTTGGGTTTCTGCGCCTGTTTGTCCCACTGTTCAGTCGAATGATCCTGCTATTCTTTGAATAAAACTTGTAATAATTTCTGGGGTACTACGGCTCAAACGCTGGATATGATTATGATGCACGCCATAGTGGGGAACTTTAGGTTAACATCAACCACCTTAACGCGCTCATTAATGCAACTACACGGGTGTCGTTTGCATTCTGCTCCCGTAGAAATGCTCAAGCCGTGGCCGGGAGTCGAACCGGTGTCCTCGAGATTGGCAGCGCGGCACCTTGCGATGCTCCAGCGGCCGGTTAAATGCATGTTCGTTTAGTGGCGATCTCTAATGCAAAGCACTTCTCCCTCCTAGCAAAATTCTTGAAAGGGTCTTCACAATGGTCATCCAACTATTCGTGGTTTTCAGCAGAGACTAGAGGTTGAAGGTCTGTAACGCCTATAAAGATACGAAAAGCGCGCCGCAAATCAATATGTCAGGGCAAAACAATTCATAGAACTTGCCGGCTGTAAACTCCGCCCACCGCCGGTGACCGCCATTTTGCCATGGCGCTTGTGACGTCATGTGCTGGAAGGAGCAGATTCATCGTCTTCTAAAGAAGTGTGGGCCGGTGCAAATTGTTCAACACCAGCGCCAAGCTGGATAAAGCCAATTTATCTCAATTTTACACGCAGCTGACTGTGGGACAATATCGCTCACTGAAATGTAGACACTCGCGCAGCTCGCCTTTTGTTACGTCACGGCTCCCGAATGCACCAGTGCAGCTCGACTCTCAGGCAGCCAGCGTGTTTATGTAAAAAAAAATTATTCAATTTATAAACTAGGCGCTCGACTGAATGCGCTAAACTTTCGCCAGCTTGTTTAAGGAAGCACATGGATTGACCCCCATTACACAGATTATGATCGAATATTGGGTGTCATCACCCCTTTAGGAGCAGTCGATTTGCGTTTCTACAAAAACCAACCTTTCTACAGAGGTGCAGCTGCAGTCGGGTGCAAATGGTAACCGCGGCAAATGTTGAAGCGTCCGCTGAGAGCTCTCACTATATAAATCTTTCATCTGCTTTGCCACAGCCGTAGTTATTTCGACGTCAACCGAGACGGCTCATGCTTGTTACATGGCGTTATGTGACAGTACTGAAATCGGTTAGTTGTTATTCTGTTATGATGGTAAGAGAGTGAAACCGTACGAAACAGCAGAAAAGAATAGCAACGCTTGGGTGCCGAGCGTATGCCGATGAACGTGCGCTCTGTGAATATGGCTTGCATTTGCTGACCTGAAGAATTTTTTTTTTCAATTTGCTGTGGCTCAGGCCCTGCTTCACGCAACATAGGCGTTCGATGAAACTCCTATTCAGATATTGATATTGAGAACTAATGATTGAGTTCGCCGGCCTATGGTCGCCAGTCTCCTTCCCCACGAAGATTAGTAAGTCATCGATTTGCACACGCGGGCTAAACTCTCTGCTTTTTGAGAAATAAATGTTTATTGAAAAGCAATTACAAGTGCTTAACGCCAAACTTCACTGTCGTGATAACGCGTATAACAAACACACACACACACACACACACGCACGCACGCACGCACGCACGCACGCACACACACACACACACACACACACACATGCACGCACGCACGCACACACACACGCACACACACACACACGCACACGCGCGCGCGCGTGATTACAACAAAGGTTACTGCATAGGCACTCTTCTTAGGTAGCATTTGTAGTAGCGCAAATAAAAAGTAGCTCAATGTCCGAGTAGTGGCACAACTAGGAAACGAGCATTTTGTCTTTGACGAGCTTTTTTGTCTTTGCAAGCGTTCTTTGAAAGTTTAGTTTGCAGTCACATACCTGCATGTTGTGGCGTCTGTTCGCGAAAATGAATTCCAGCTGCCAGTCAAATCATGGCTCGGTCGTTCCTTTTCTTTTTTTCTCCGCTTTAGCGCCGTTTACGTTAACATGAAGGCCCCACGCTACGTATAAGTGACATATATTTGCAATTTATGGGCACATTTTGCTGTAGTGCATTTTGTGTTGTTCCCTTGCCATAAGTTCGTGTGAAGTTGGTATGTTATTTCTCTATTTCTGGTTTCTATATTTCGGCATATGTCAATTTATCGGTATTGCGTATACCGATAATTTTGCCGATATCGTTTCTAATATTCATTTATATTTTTCTTACATGTCAGACTTCGAGCATGTACGGTGAATTAGTCTTCTGGTCCTCCGCCATACGATGGCCTTCCTGGAAGATGACGTCTTTAAATAAAAATATTGTTTCGCGTGCCGCCCCGCTACAGTGGTCAAGTGGCTAAGGTACTCAGCTGCTGACCCGCAGGTCGTGGGATCAAATCCCGGCTGCGGCGGCTTCTTTCCGATGGAGGCGGAAATGTTGTAGGCCCGTGTGCTCAGATTTGGGTGCACGTTAAAGAACCCCAGGTGGTCCGAATTTGAGGAGTCCTCCACTACGGCGTCTCTCATAATGATGTGGTCGTTTTGGGACGTTAAACCCCACAAATCAATCGATCATCATTATTTCGCGCGCCATGTGCTGCGCCGTGTTTTCTATGCGTTCAGCGTGTGTGATGTACGGCGTGCCTATTGTTTTATCCCTTGTCAACTTCTGGAGTCGCATGCACCAGAAGGAGACAACGAGCGTCTGTTTGCGTGACGTGCAGCCGAGCAAACATTCGTTGTTTGCAATAGAGAGCTCATCTGGGGAAGCTATCATCCGCGTGATATTTATCGCGTTCTTTACCGCTTCTTTCTTCGTTTTCGTGCGTATTATTTCATCAATTACCTAACGGGTTGTTATCGTTTCTTTTTTCGTTTCCTGCTTTCATTCTGAGCAACTTTTTTTTTTCCACTAGGAAGGTGCTATGGCAACTGATGTAGAAAACACACGCCGATTTCTGGTCATCTCGCATGCTTTATTCTTAGAAGTCAACATCTATGGCAGTTTTCTTTCTCGTTCATTTCAGTTCTAGTCGTTGACGTCTTTCTAATCAGGCATTCCCCCGCCACCCCCTTTCTCTGCTGTAATCTTGTGGCGCTTCGTGCTTCTATAAATTTATTTTTATTTATCTTCACTTCCACTCTGAAAGGTATGACAGGCCTAGCCAGCATCGTACCGCCCTCAGTCTTATCTCTGCTGTTACGGGCGCTGTCCTTGCCAAACTGCTATCAACGAGATACCTCCCCCGTCCGTTCCTCCATCTCGTTTCTTTCGCTCTCTGTTGCCGCGCGTGTATTCTTTATTTATCGGCCGAGAGCAACCCACTCGTATCGCTGTTGTTCGCGCCCCAGCTCTCTCTCATTCTCCCTCTCTCTCTCTTTTTCTCGCCAGCATCGTCTCTCTTTTTCTCGCCAGCATCGTCTTTCTATTCGGTCGCCGCCATTCTCTGCCTCGCCCCATCAACCCGCCTCTTCCGTGCGCCGCCGTGTACGAACGAGAGCCGTGTTCTCTGGCCTTGTCCTATCTAATTGGCGATACGGTCGCAACTCCCGTAGAGCAAGCACACACTCGGTCTCCTTTTTCTCGGTCTGTGTTTGTCCTGATTCGGCGTTTTCCCGCGTGTTCTGTTGCGCGCACGCTCTGTGTGTACTTCGTTCGGCACCTCCGATATCCACTGTAGCTGCGCCCTCTATGCGTGTATCTCGCCTCTTCGCCGCGCGCTTTCATCCTTGTTTACGTTCGGTAATGGCGCGCCGCATGTCTCGCATCACCATCCCCGCGCTCTTTGTTTGCTCTCTCTCTCTCTTTCTCTCGCTCGCTCCGGGAACAGGCGCTGTGTTCCACTTAGCGAAAGCATTTCCCCGGCGTATATCCTTATCTGGCGAACGTGTCCATCCGGAGGAATGTTAATTGTGACGGCCGCGTCGGGGCCCCGTACAATGCTGCCTATCGCACTGATAGCCCGTGCCCTGTTTTTTATCCTTTCTCTCATCTCCTTCTGGCTTTCTGTTTCTGTTCAGTTTCATTCGAAATGCGTGTTCACTGTTCGTTTGCTTTTCTGTGTGTGTTTTTACGGGTTCTCGGCAGTGCGTTTTTGTTACATTTCTATTTCTTTTAGTTCGTGATGTCGCTTTTTTGTTGTAGTATTTCTTTTTCGGGGATGTGGTGAAGAATGTGTGAAGTGTAGGGAATTAATATTGGCAAAGGGAAATGGACAGAAGTCAACAAAAGCAGAGCGTCTGTGGCTTGCAGCTGCATGACTGATCAAGAAAAAGAGTAGATAATGTAGGGAGCTTAACTAGGCAGTACGTGCAGTTTGCTACCCTACACATAGATAGGGTGTAAGGAAGTAAAAGAAAGCGATAAATCAAAGTATTCGCAGAAGTAGGTGAAACTTTGCTTGATGTTAAGGAATTATGATAACCAATTGAGTGCCATCAGCGGGCCCATTCGCTACTTAATGCAGAATATATGACACCGACTTTTTCCTGAGCTTACGCTCATTTTTTTTTTCTTTTTGCAATCCGCCTAGTAACAGCACTGCCACCACACCCAATTTTATTCACGCAGATACAGCTATAGTGTGTGTGTGTGCGTGTGTGTGTGTGTGTGCGTGTGTGTGTGTGTGTTCGACACATCTTTATTTAAAGTATAGACTCCTTCCTGGCTTCAGCAAGTTTTGGCGGCAATTCAGAAACGAAAGGCTGAGTCCGGATGTACGAGCGGCCCTTGTAGATGATAGAGAACAACCCGAGGTTCCCTCGTGCTTCCGACTGATAGAACGCGAAAGAGAGCTGGTTACGTATGATTGGTTTAGGAGCGTTGATATCGACGAACTGGAGCCACAAGTACATGACAGGTAATCAGCGCCGACAGAACGCGAGAACTCCATCCACACCTTGTTAACGTTCCTTTTGTTGTGCTTTGCGTGATTTGTTTTCTTACTGCGTTGATGGTCTGCCAAGTGTGCGGATCGAGGAAATTAGATTGTTGTTTGTAGACACATCGATTTTGTGACGCCCCGCACGCTTCTGCGTTTACTTGCCCGTCTTTCAGTAGTCGTTAGGTCGGCCTCATTGGCCAAGCTCTAGGAAAGGTATATGTTGGTTAGGTGGAGGTGATGTTAGCGGCTGTTGTAATTTTCTCGAGTGAAGCAAACAATATTCGACTCGAGTCTCATTTGTGATGCTGACCACAAGATCGATCAGTGGTTGTTTGCAGCTCATGGCTGCTGGGGCGAAGTGCTCCGAAACCATCAATTGTGGTTTGCCAGGGGGTAGGGGAAGGGGGCTTCACATACGAAGCTCCATAGTTAGTTCCGCAAATAAACTTCTAACCATAATTTCTACTTACTTATCTATCTGTCTGTCTGTCGACAGAATATATATATATATGTGTGTGTGTGTGTGCAGAACGTTCCTCAACGCACCTTATAGTTAAATTCTTGACCGAGTAATAGCATTACATCCCACTTTCTTCGCTACGCCGCGCTCGTATATCTCGCGGGCATGCGGCTAATTGGCTGCCAGACTGGTGGCGTGCAGCGCTGTTAAGGCGCGGATAAGAATACCAAGTTCGAAAGAGAGCGAGCGAAAGGTGTGAGGGAAGGCGAGCAGATCACAAATGAAGCCCCGTGTAATGCGAGGCGCTACGTACTGGAGCTGTCCCTCGTCGTGCGCGTCGTTCTCGATCAAGCGCGCCCGGGATTAAGCCCGACGTCCCGTATAAGGCACGGGGCCGACGCGTATAGCGCCAACTCTCTGACAGATATTCCTCCGGGAAGGGCCCGCCACCAGCGCGCTCTGTCGCTGGCGGAATTAACCTAAATGGCTTTGGCGCTGCTCCGGCGATTCCTCCGGCGAGGCAAGGAATTATACCGTCGCGGCTTGCCCGACGCAGGCGCGACGTTGAACACCCCGTATACATACGGCCGCACGTGCGTCAGCGTCTTCCTCGCCGAGTTGATCCTGCTGATACGCTCGTCGCACGTATAAACACCTCGCTCGCTAATGGTGAGCGTTCTCCTTCCCACGCGTCTTGGGCGCGTTCTGTATAAGGACGACAGAGGGCGCCTTATGCGGGGTGACGGAGAATGGGCATGATTAAGAAGTCCGCACTAGAGATCTATCGAACGTTTAAGCAGGAAATTGCCAAGGAAAGGATCTATGATAATACTCGGGGTAGTTCTCTACTGTTTGAGGCCAGAACGGGAGTACTGCGAACCAAGACATATCGGGCCAAATACGAAGGGGTAGACACAGTATGCAGTGCGTGTGGAGAGGAAGAAGAAACTGCTGAACACTTGATAATGTTCTGTAAAGGGCTTCACCCTATAGTTCAGGATGATGGCGCAGAGTTTTTCAAAGCACTGGGGTTTAGGGACCGGGAGGGCAAAATAGACTTTAAGCGGGTACACTTAACTAGAAGGAGGTTATCTCATTGGTGGCTAAAGTCAAGGCACGAGTGAAAATTAAACTCTTCACTGCAAAGTACGAATCCTCAAACTCTTTTTTTAAGGAAAAAAAATAAACATAATTTTTGGTTCATTAGGTATTACGGCTTGGTGGCGCTAGCCACCGCCCGATCTAAAGGGTACAGCCATATCCATCCATCCATCCATCCATCCATCCATCCGGTATGAGGTGCGCGACAAGGGTGGCCGAATGGGAGGCGAGGGAAAAAATTAAATGGCGTGTCGTCGATTCCGCGCAGTGCCGAAAGGCCTGGTGGTTTCGTCAGCTGATCAGAATACACAAAATCAAGACTGCAGAGCAACGTAAAGATTCTGTACCAAGGACGTATTTGAGTGAACGTGTTTCTTTCTGGAGACCAAGTGGAACGCTGCGATGCAAGGCGAGGGCTATGAACCGCGATGAACTGATATATTAGACGCAATTAAAGCTCACTATTGTTTATGTTTTAGTGCGTTTTAAAAGCCACACTGCGCCGGTGTTATCATTGTCTGCAAATTTTAAACGACGGATGATAAATAATCAATATAGTTGAGCGAATGGAATGCGTATGCAGAAAATGTACATCGATAAAAATACGAACAGAAAGGAATCATTTCATTATACCCGCTCAAAGGGATGGCTTTTTTTTATTACGCTCGTAGCGGTGTTTACTGCGCGGAATCTTTACGAAAAAACTCTTTGCGTACAACGGGCGAGTATTGATGATTTTCTGTGGAATGAACAGCTGGCTCTCGGGGATTGGCAGATTTCGCCACACTGCACGAAACTTAAGGGGACTAGTGTACGGCTAATGCGACGGGGCCAGAAAGGCGTCTAAGCAGGCCTTCTCTCTCACTGTTCTTAGCTTGTCTGTAACGTTCTCGTTTATTTTTGTCTACCGTGGCATCCAAAGTTTCAGACGAATTTTTTGGGAGGCGCACACATTAAGCCTGTGGCGCGCCAGGGCACTTTGAAACTCGGTAATTGATTTATAAATAGCGCGTCGTGCTTTTAGTGTCGCGCGCGCTGGCGGCGCCGGTGTCATTTATGGAACAGGTGAAACTCGCGAAGTACGCAGAGAAGAAGGCGCACTGAAACAAGCGACGTCAGAGTGCCATTAGGTGACGAAAGCTCGAAGGCGGCTTTGTACAGGTGGGAGACGAAACTCCTGTGACGAGCAGTGTGGTGGTATGCAGAGCGCCGGCGGTGGCGAAAGGAGGGAATACGAAGCGCTAATTATCGCGACAGGATCTTTGAAAGCCCGTGGCTTGCTGGAAATTCTGTCCAGCCTGTTGGCCGCAAGCTTGCAAAGTCGTTGTCATTTGAAAGAAGCGCTCGAGTGTTCGGGCAATGTTATCGGTCGGACGTGATTTTAGCGCCCACGTGACATTGGAAGAAGGAGCTGACAGCGTGAAAGGAATTCGTACGCAGAGAGGAAGACGACGGTTCTAACCCCCGTATTCTAGAACCTCCCTTCACTCAACGCTTCGCCTTCACTTGAAAAAGCCGATAGGAGCGCCATCTCTAAGTACGGCAAGTCACTGCATATCAGCGATAGTCTGCTGCGATTCTACAGTAGCGCAGCGTCAGTTTTAGCCGAGTGATGGCGCAGTGCTCAACTCTGTCAAGTGAAGGGTGAAAGTCGAGTCGAGGAGCGTTTGTGAATACGGCGGTAAGTATACAGTTCACGACGCATGCGCTTGATGTCGTTGTTAGAATGCGCCCTCTGTCGCATTAGTTCTGCGCCGCGTCCGTGTCCGGTCTAATTGAAGACGAACGGGTTACTCTCACGCCATCCTATACACGCCACTTAAGCGCGTCGGACTCTGGATCCTCCTTTGGACAGTTAACTCGCCTGTTTTATCGTAAGTGGTCTGAACAGCATGTCACGTTCAATTCATTTGTGTCTTTTTCTTTTTCTTTGTGCTACAGGTCTGCGAGAACTCGTGGCTCGTGCTTCTGTCGAAATATTAGATTATCTCCTGAAGATGTAAAGAAGGCAGCTTGCACATTTAGTACAAAGTGACCGGTTGGAACTCGTCTTGAGAGAAACTTGTCCCACGTTGTAATTCACTTTCCAGCGCATCCGCGTACGCGGATGTCTGTCTTTATCTCCTTTTGAAAAAAAAACCGCTCTTTTTTTTTTTGACAAACGTTGGCTAGCATGGCCTTATGGTGGCTTACAGAGTTCTCAATACGATGGTAACTGTTGTCTATCTATTGTTATAACGTGAACTGTGCTGCTGATCCGCTACGCCAAGTTCTAAAACGAAACTGCGCCCTTCGCTGTCATCTGCCCAACGCGAAGCATCGTCTCAAGACATTGGGAAGCCACAGCATCACGATGTTGCAAGGTCTTCGCTTGAGCGGAACTGAGTGCAGCAGCTGGTCGCACGCCATTGCCTTTCACGGCTAGGACTATGTTACCGAACTATGTAACCGAAATATGTAACTGAAAAATAATCCGATTATTGTAACAGCTTTACCAAAGTAACCAAAAGTTTGATTGCAAGTTCTGTCGTTATACGCCAGGATCGAGGGTGCGCTTCGACTTCGTCGAGCGTTGCCGTCCAGGCCTGAACATCAGCGTTGTCTTGCGTTAAAATCAACCCACCGATTCCGTCGCCCCGCGAACACTCATAGACGTCAACCTGAATTGCCTTTAACTGAATTCTTGTGAATCATGTAAGTGTTCTTTTTTCTCACGATGTGATACAAGCTCACTGACTGTGAACTGTGTCGCATTTTTTTTTCTTTTCTTTTCAGTGCATCTACGGATGCTATGTTCACTCAGCGATTCTGCCAACCTTTCACCGCCGCTGCTACTGGCTCCTTCAGGTAGGTGTCCCCTCTCTTGCAGTACAGGCTGTACAATGAGACGATTCAGGCGCTAAAGTTTCAGCGGCCCAATTCAAACTTGGTTCCAAAATCCAGTTCACGCCTCTGTAACTGTCAATACTACCGTGGCATCTGTATTCTCTGTCAGGTATTGTTTAAACGGACACTCAAGTGAAATAACAATTTATGTCAGAGTAAAAGTTAATTGTATGACACCGTCCAAAACGGTAATATTATCAACAGCAGTGCCTTACTTTCTGAAAAATTAAGGTAAATGCACGAAAACACGTGCGCTACGATAGGAAATTCACAAAATTATCCCGGCTATGTCAGAGATACTACCTACCACGTTAGAGAGCTGCAGGTTGTCGAAATTTCCGCAGGCCTCCACTACGGTGTCTCTCATAATCATATGGTGGTTTTGGGTTGTTAAACCCCATTTATCAATCATCAATAAGAGTTAACGCCTACAATTAATCACCAGTAATCAAGCTAGCTGCACTAAATAAAGAACCTTCCGTGCATTGAGACGTAATTAAATGCTGCTTTTTCGTGTCTGTTTCATTAATGGAAAAAAAAAAGTACCGCCTGACTTTAGTATGTGGATTGGCGCGAGTGGTTCAAAAGTTCAATTTTCGCCTGGTTAAAGTGGACAGGTCGTGCCAATTGAACCAGTCACGTCTGCCATCTCGCAGGCCATGGCAGGAAATTGTTCAATGTCCTCAATGTCCATTGTTGCTGCTGTGGCTCCCGCTACTTTCGTTTTGCTGCTACTAGTGCCGGCGGCTGCGCAGTAAAGCCGAGCAACGTTGTGCATGGCAACAGTGACGTGACATGTTCCGCTTGAGGCGGGTAATTTGAAGTAGCGCTAACCCGACGCGGAACACTAAAACGTGATTTTCATTTCAAAATAGGCACTTCCTTGGCACAAGAGTAACACTACAAGGTTTCTGGACCGCTATTTCACCAATCAACGTCGACTTAATAGTTGCCTTTAATGTCCCTTTAGGTTGCATGCTTTATTGATTATATGGCAGAAAGGTGCAGACGGCAGGGCGTTTGAAAAGACGAAGCAATTTTCTATTGCCTATTGGCAACGCAACTGTATTTTTCTCCTCTTTTCAGCATTGTGCTGAAAAGGGGAGAAAAAAAAAGAGGAGGAGAATTCCCAGCATTGTGCTGAAAAGAGGAGAATGCGCTTCTGTAAACTAATGTGAAGAGCACACTGAAGGCATTACGGAGCTTGTTGTACGTGTTTTGTGTCCGTCCTGGTACTTATGTGCACTCTTGTATCACAAAGTTACATCGACTGGTCTGGAGCCTTTATTTTAGGAAGGTGCTTTTTTTACGCAGTTCGATTGCGAAACCAAGGTGACGCGGGTATACGCGTTGCGTGAATAGACCAAAGTGTTAGCGCGACGTAGCTTTTAGCGCACACAGACGCTGTGAGGAGAAGCGCTGTGTCCTTTCTATTCACCTTTTCGTAAACGCCTCCCGGGGCGCCGCCATAGCCCTCCTTGGGCTGAGCAAATTGGCGCGTCCCCTCGAAAATGCACTGACAACGCTGCGCCCTTAGCCTTTGTACTCCCGCGCACAGCCCATCATGGCGGTGTTTTTTTTCCTTCCTGTGAAAAGGTGTATATCCTGGCATTTCCGTGCGCTAAAGGCTACGTCATGTCGTACCAACGCGTCCGAAACGCTGCATCTGCGCTACCTTATTTTGGTGACTTAGCGCATTTGCTTTACATAATTTTTTTTGAACAGTCCGTAGATATCGTGGGGTTGCGGATAGCACTTAAAAAAAAAAGTAAACGGCAACGCTCTCGTCAACCCCAGTCTACCGATTTAGCTGTCTACTAACTCATAAAATTTTCTGTAGAGCGGGCTAAATTATTCCTTGTTAATTACTGATTTATCGGTAGTCATAGTATATATATAGTCATCGTCGTGTTATTGCGTACATTCTTGGGCGGGGTGGGGGGAGAGAAGGGAGTTCTTTGATTTTTCTTTTTTTTTTGCAAGTCTTGTCGTGAATTTTTTCGGAGAATATATTTTTTTTATTTCAGGGAGTCGTGCGATATAAAAGAGGTTAACGTGTGCCCAAAAATTTGTAGTGGGCCAGCACTCGTCAAAATAAATAACACATTCGACTTTATCTTATAGAATATATATTGTTTATCGTGCATAATAAACTGCATTCTCGCCGTTAGTTTATTTCGTGGTAATCGGCCAGTGATTACCGATTTTACCTCTTGTACTTCGTCGCCGTAACGTCAAATGTACGAACGTAAAAGCATTCACGTCTCAGTATCGATTACCTCGCGATAGATCAAAACGCCGCCGCATTCGCCCCGACGAATTAGACCCTTCGCATCCGCTTTCAACGAGCTGCGTGCGAGGATGTGTTTGTTCTAGAAGTTTCCCTTGCCTTGCGCGCTGATCATCGGAGCTCGCCGGCATGATCAAACATCTCTCTCAGCAACAGAGCGCGTTCATTTGCCCCCCTTTTTTCGTATCGTGTTCGCCCTCGCGCAGCGTGTGTCTGCATATACGCAGCCTCCAGATGCATATACGCAGCCGCCTGCTCGCGTACACAAAATCCGAAAGATGTTCGCGCCGCCGCGCCTATTAGTCTTCATTTTCCCTGCGGCCGCGCCCGTAGTGGCTTTGCCTCCTGAAAGCGAGCGCCAAAGGGGTGAGCGTTCTTCGAACTTATGGCCGGAAGGCTGGAACTTGCGGAGAAATATATATCCCTCAACGGCCTTTCGTTACTTCGGTTCGTCCTTTTTGTGTTTGCGCGTAGATGCCGCAAATGCGCCAGCGCAGTATAGCTCTGTTCAGCTGTGGCATCTAACGACCCGCAGGTCGAGAGTATAGTCGGCCCGCGCCCCGCAGTATACTTCACGTAGCGCGTTCCCGCTGCAGCTTGCGCCGTAGGCGAGTCGCACGCGCTACGCGATGAACTTGATCCGCTGTTGTTGGACATCGGAGCTAACGAAGACGGATGAAACGCGAAGAGGAGCAGCTCGCCGTCCGGCTTGATGAATATTCTTCGTGCGCTCCGGACGCTCGTTTGCAAGCGGTCTTCTGGCTTTTCCCGCACTGCTCTTGTAACGTCGGCTCCTCCGCAGTGCTCTTGCTCTTCGCGCAGTTGCAGAGGGAAAAAAAAGACGCGGCCAGATCTTCGTTTTCGGTCTTCCTGTTGTAGCTGTTTTTATTTAACGAGTTTTTTTTTTTTTTTTTGCATTGTACCAGCCTTTCCCCCCGAGTGCCGCATACATGCAGCGCGAGCTATCATCTGGGTCTCTCATTAGGCGAATTGTACGGATCGTACCGAGGCGAAGTTCGTGCACGGCGATAGCGTTTTCGCTGGACTTTTTTTTTTCTTTTCGCTTCCCTGCTTTCTGCATTGGACGGTGCACATTAGAGCGGACAATGTGTAGGGTATCTCCTATGATTGTTCCTTTTTTTTTTCCTGCGCAGTTCATTATCATATATGCTGCGTATGGCGCAGGGGATATCTGCATATAAGAAAGAAAGAAAGAAAGAAAGAAAGAAAGAAAGAAAGAAAGAAAGAAAGAAAGAAAGAAAGAAAGAAAGAAAGAGAAAAAAACGATCTCCCACTGAGGAATAAAGTTCGTCGTTCTCTTTCTTCATTTCTTTTTGAGCCGGAAAAGAGAACGGTCTCGTTATTGTCTGTGCGTGAAGCACGAAAAACATTCCTGATGAGCGCGAAGCTTTTGCCCGGATGATTGAAACTGAAATGCAAAGGCGCTGTGCACTTGCGTTCTGAACACCGCTTCAAACGAAAACGCCACCGATTCCGCATATCGGCGTTGTGCGTATAGCTTCGCCCATTAGCCGGCTTGGAGCAGATCGCTTATCTTAATGTGCCAAAAGTTAGCTAATGGTGCGACTCACTAATTGTGTTCCTCATTCTGTATTCCCTTTACTTCTTTTGTTTTGTGCGTCGCAAATGGATAGTGATTGCTGTTCTTGATAACGTTCTAAACATCATTAGAAACATGTTTATGCACGCAGGTACTATAGTGGTGGAACATATGCTATTTTGTTCTAATTCACTGCGATGACGACATTATAGACATGCTTATATCTCCTCCTTTTTCTACTGCCATTTTCGCATTATGAATACCCGCTTTCAACTAGTTTTTTTTTTACTAATATTTTCGGGCTGTGATATTCTAGTTAGTTGACCGCTTGGCTGTGTATATTCGTGTCTTAATGTTAGCGCGCGCTGTGTGAGCAGCATCTCACTTTTGTTCCTTTTGGTCGGTTGCATTTTTACGCAGTGGCAGACATTTCCTTTTCGTTATTGTTTCATCTACATCCTACTAGCAAGAATGTCCATTATCTCTACGAGTGGTTGCAAGTGGCTCGCGCTAACACAAAACGCCAATGGCTCGTCAATAATTTGACGCGTTGCAGGAAACGCGTTGCGTATAATTAGATGGTGATTGCGTATGTGCACTGAAGGTGAGAGAGTATTTCATGAAAGGATTGTTGCTGGTGCGACTGATGGCGTAGGCGTCCTCGCAGAACCCAGACATCGTGCTGGTACACTACTTGAACGTGCCGTACAGCGACGACAACAAGATGGTGATCGCGCCCACGCTGAGCTACTGCGCGGATAAGAAGGAGTGGACCAAAGACGAGCTCGTCTCGCAACTCAAGCCCATGTGTGAGTCACTCTTATTTTCAATAACCGTACTACAGTGTGTGCGGAAGGGTATACTGCTTTGTGATGCAGCTTGCGAGATGGTTATGGCGCCAAGAGTGAGCATCGTGATGTATGGTTGACGTTGTTGCCTCGTTTGTGTCGCTTTTATAGACGTGTTATCAATGGTATAACTGCATCGCGTATAGGTTTACGTCACTTGCATGTATGGTCCTGTTGTCCTGCTAACGGCGGCGTTGTTACCTGACGTTTATTTTGCCTCTTTCTTTACCCGCCACGGTGGTATAGTGGTTACGGTGTTTCACTGCTGGCCCGAAGGTCGCAGGATCGAATCCCGACCACAGCGACCGCATAACGATGGAGACGAAATGTTTGAGAACCGTGTGCCTATATTCAGGTGCGCGTCGAAGAACACCAGGTAGTCGAAGAACACCGGAAAGTCGAGCCTTTCACTACGGCGTCTCTCACAATCGTTTATAGTTTTTGGGGGCGTAAAAACTCGGCAATTATTTTCCTTTTACCGTTTTGTCTAAAAAAGAGAAAGTATACTTATGAGAGTCGAGCCCGTATTGTTTATGATATTCTACGTCGTTTTCGCGCTAAGGCGTTTCAGTCTCCCTTGTTTACTAATATAAAGCATCTTCGGCACTAACTGTTTGTCTTTAACGAGGTCTTGAACCAATTTTCCAAGTTATCACGCAACGACCGCAGTATTAAAGTTTATAAATTCGCGAATCCATTGCCGGAATAATTTCTCGAATCCCCCAATAACGAGCGGAGTTTCAAGGACTTCTTGCGTGTTTTGAACTCTTTCTCTTTTCTCTCGTCCCGACCTAGGTGGATTAAAGAAAATTGCTGGAGTTGATGATGATGAAAAACATTTATTACAAAAGAGAGAGGTACGGGGCCAAAGCATGACCCTGCTACATGGTCGGCGTCCTTAGTCCGGGACACCGCATGACGAGGCCCCTACTCGCGCCCGTCTCACCAGAGCCCGTTGAGACTCTAGTGATGAGCAGTTGAGGAGGGCAGTCTCCCATGCCTCTCGGGAAGGGGTAAGGGAAGGGGGTAGGTGGGGATTTTTCGTACATGCCCATACCATGTGGAAGATATCACACGTCTCCCCACAGTGTGGGCACCGCCCATCTGTGTTCGCATCGATCCCGACCAAGGTGGATTAAAGAAAAATTGCTGGAGTGGGCAGTCAGCAATGCCCTTGCCAGCAGAAGTGAAGCCATCTTTTGCCAATGCCAAGATGGCGGAAACATGCTCTTTTCTGATGGTGCCCACTTAAATATCAAGTGGCTTTGATATGTTATGTAAATGCAACGTTAGTTCTATGTTAAAAGATAGTTGTTCCCCACGAAATAACACACAGAAACGAGTACAGATGACTGAATCTTCAAAGAAGTTTGCCTCCAATTAGAGGCTCACTAAGGAAAACTAGTAACTGTAACACGCACTTGGAGCACTATATATGCGACCGGAAAAAGTTCCCACATTAAACTTGTTGGGCGTGCGAGGGAAACGCTTCGTTTTTTATTTGCTGAACGGTGATAGTTTATCATGCCCCTAGTAAGATGGCCACCACAGCCGCCATCTTGCCAGTGGAACGGCTTCACTCCTGGGCAGTCATTTCCACTCCAGCAATTTTTTTTTTAATCCTTCTTGGTCCCGACGAACTCGCTGGAACATACCCAGGGATCGACGTCACGGGGGAATTGACGCACGTCTGTGCACGTGGTGGAACTCGATCGTTCTCTACCGTCATGATTCCTCCGTGCGCTAGTGTGCCTATCGCGTAATGCTTTCAGGCAGTGGAGCGTGACGCTGGCACGTTGCGGCACATCACGAGAATATATAGACTCATCTTGTCCGAACGCCGTTCTTGATTTACGTTGGCTATTGGCCAATAGCATTCTATCTGCCGTGTGATGACGAGCAGCAGGCGCTGGTCCGGTAGCTCCCACTATAGAGTGAGCTCATGCATCTGTATGAAAAGAAGGCGCCTCAGAAAATGGGGACTTCGTGCTCGGCTCTTAAACTCCCCTTGCTGCGCAACACTGCAAGATTCGACTGAGGTGTTCATAGCAATGTCTGCTATCCGCTGGCTTTTTTTCGCCGAGATGGAGGGGTGGTTTATGACGCTTTTAACACTGATAGTGCACATTGGTAAGGCCGCGTTGGACAATTAAAAGGCTAGAAGTATTCGCCTTAAATGAAGTTATTTATCTGATATTTCGTTAAGCAGATTGCACGTTATTTCAAGGCATTCCATATTCTATCGCAACAACAAAAATTAATGTCATATATATGTTCATTTATGTATTGTAATGCAATATATTTTTATTCCGTAGTCATACCTGCTCTGTTTTTGCTTAAATAGAATGAAATCTCGGGCTACAAAATAAACTGCAAATTATTTCACAGTTATCTCAATGTTTAGCAAAGAAGAATTGTACTTTTGGCGTGGAAACCGCACGTCGAACATGGTAGTGCCTTCAGCAATGTGATGTATACTGTGCAGCAGTACGCTGCAATGTGAAGTTAAATAAAGACAAATTCTTTAAAAGGGTGTTCAATTCATCACATCTAAATCCTGGTGTATATCTCTCTGTTTTGGGCACCAATTGATTCAACTAGCAAAAACAAGCACTGTATTCAATTTTGCATACAGCCAGCGTCTTAAAGGATTAAGTACCTGTACGAACGTCTCCCCCCACCCCCCATTTTTTTTCTCTTTCTCTTCCCTTTCTCTGTCCCGCAGTTTACAGCGAAAACGAGCCGGACCTCAACAATGAGCTGGAGGTGTCGGTGAGTATCCCGTTAGTTCTTACACCACGATGCTACTGAGTATTGCGTAAATTTCGTATAGAGTGCCTCAGGTATGCCATATGCTGGGACATTTATGTCATTCTACATTTAACTCATTTTAACTCATTGTAACTCTACGCGTCTTTGTGTCCCCATTCCGCACATATATCCTAACAAGTGGAAATTTATGAACGCGCTTGCGTGGCACAATCAACGAAATGTGTACGTGTTTCTTGCAGTTCATTGGCAAGCTCACAATTCACCAATCTGACCGTTTATTGACGACTCTATTCACGTTCCTCCTTCTAAAGAACTGAGATGCGAAAGAATAAGGCGCATTAGTAGCAACGCTGTTTTAATTTGTGTGCTTATTATATTCAAACGTATGTACCGTAGAGCCGCTGTCTCGCTCGCACGTGCCTTGATTAACGTGTCAGCTTTACGCGAAAAATCTTTGGAGCGCCGTAAGAGCCAATCTGTGGTCAAACGTTTCTAGCCAGTTTTAGACTCTTACCTATTCATTGACCAAACACAAGGAACGTACATGTTGTCCGTGGACGCGTTATCTGTTTTTGCGCGAAATAAGCAACTGTACGATTCCAGTGAAGATCTCGCTTTCTTTGTGATCAACTCTCCTCGTGAGCTGTTGCGTCTCATTTGTTTGTTTCGGCGAAGCGCATGCGTTGATCTTCCGTCGGTGCTCTCGCAGACGGCCGAGACGGTGGAGGCCATAGTGCAGCAGCTCATGGAGAAGCAGCGGGCTAAAAGCAGCGCTGGTAGCGGCGGGAACGCGGGCGGCGGCGGTAGCGGCGCGCGCACGCACGAATGCCCTTGCGACTCGACGACCAAGACGTCGCTGTCGCCCGCCTCGACGCCCACGCCGCCGCCGGCGCCCGCGCCGCAGCAGGCCTTCTCGGCCGCCTCGTCGTCGACGCCCTCGCCAGCCGCCGCCTGGCACGACTGCGACCGCCGACGTCGGGAGTGGCGGCGGCGCTAGCAGCGGCAACGCGTCCAAAAAGTGCGGCCACAGCCTGCACCGCATCATCTCTCCGAAGACGCGCTGTGCCGCGGCCACGTCGTCGACGCCCGTGCCGCAGCCGCCGCCACATTCGTCCTCGTCCGTGGCGACGGCCGCCGGCGGCCCCCTGGTGACGTTGGGCCACAAGGAGGGCCGCGCCGCCGCCGCGGCAGCCGCTGCGTCCGGCGGCGCCGCGAGCGGCGGCAGCGTCATCCTTGCGGCGCCCGTGCGGGAGGCCGCGGGAGCGCCCGCCGCAACCGCCACCACAACCACCTCCTTCATCCTCAACCTGTCGCAGCTGCAGGGAGGCGGCGGCTTGCTCATCCTCAACAGTGCGGCCGCGGCCACGGGCTTGACGTCCGCTTCCGTGACGCCCGTCACGCTCTTGTGCAACGCCGGCGGCACGACGGCGGCAGCCGCCGCGGCTTCCTCCTCTTCCTCGACGGAAGGCGTCTGCAAGGAGCCCGTCGCCGAAGCGCCGTCATCCACGGGTGGAGCGGCGTCCAGCGCAGCGGCCTCGTCGACAACCCCATGTTCGGTCTCTTCTTCGAGCAGCAGCAGCTCCGAAGCGGCGGCTGCGATCACCACGACGCGCACAGAAGTGAAGGTGGAAGAACCGTGCCGCGTTCTCGGCGAAGAAATGGAATTCGGCGGTGACCCGGAGCTGTGCAGCAGCAGTCTCATGGGCGAGGACTCGAAGGAGCCTGCGGCGTCGGCCACCGAGGGCCGCGGGCTGTTCGACGACTCCCTCGACCTGAGCCACGACGGCATTCAGAAGACGTTGACTGCCAACCTGGCCGCCTCCTCGCACAATAGGAGGCCCTCGTCGGACTCGTCGTCGGGTGGCGGGGTTCTCGTGAAGAGTGAGAACGGGCCCACCGACGCAGACACTGTCGACCTGAATCCTATGGACTTCATCGACAACGACATCTCCACCCCCGACGAAGAGGTGCGTGGCATCTGCGCACGCTCACCGCGTCGAGCCGCCGTGCATTGTGGGATTGCGTCGTAATGAAAGGGTCACGATGTTACCTTCATAAGTTCAGAACTTAAGTGAAAATGTATCTGAACTAAGCTTCACGGTGGCTCATTGAAATACGGATACATTTAGGCATCGATTTATGTTTCATTCATTGCTAGTTCTCGTAAACCGCTTTAGGTAGTAACGAAAAAAATGAGCGTAGCTGTGTTCATATTTCAGCATGCCTGAAAAAGCTGTCAATGGCCGAACGAACACAAAGGTTGTCTACAACGCCTCTAAGCAGCCCTCAATTCCTTTCATTGCTCCCTGTCATTTCGACCTCCTCCGTTTTCGGAACTCTCCTGGTTGCGCGTTTCTACAAAAAAAAAATTTATTGTTTGTCATAATCCAGTTTCTAATATACTTGAGATCTCTGCAGTATAGTTGAAGTTGCTTTCACAGCGGAGCTCTTTGTGCCCGTCTTATTTCCGTATAACGTTCGCAAAGACTATCACCATCATCATGCTGGCGCGTGCTCTTTTTGTCCTCTTCAGCTTCTGCTTGGCTCCCTGAACGCGTGCGCCGAGCGCGTGTTCACAAAAGAGAGATGGAAAACAATAGAGAGAGAAAAGAGATCAAGACAGAAAGAAAAAGAAACAAAAGAAGGGAAAAAAGACATTGAGGGGTAGAGCTAGAAAGGAGGAAAAAGGAAAAGGGGAACGTGACGTGAAATTACGTGATATTTGTCGCGTGACACGTTACCACCTGAATCAAATCACGTAACACTAGCACCGTTATCGTAACACCGTCGAATGTACCACGTGACGTGAAACATTAACTGCTACTCACGTAACATGTTCCCGCCTAAATCACACCTAGCCACCTGACGTAAAATCACGTTACGTTAGTCACATAATGTCTCCTGAGATATATCGCGTAACTTTAATCACGTGGCGTAAAACCGCGTAATGCGAGTCACGTGATATGTCCCCGCCAGATATATCACGTAACTTTAATCACATTATGTAAAACCGCGTCATGCGAGTCACGTGATATGTTCCCGCCAAATATATCGCATAACTTTAATCACGTGACGTAAAATGACGTAATGCTAGTTATGAGATATGTTCCCGTCAATAAACACTCAACATTAGCCACGTGACATGTTCCCGCTAAACCTATGTGATTTAAGCGGGGCAAGGGAGGTCAGCTTCTTCCTCGAAGTCCGAAGGTTAGCTCTGTGGTTAGTTCCAACCTTGCACAACTAGTACAAACTGCGTCAATGTTTTTTCAGGTCACTTCAATATTGTTTTCGTCTTCGTTTTTTTTTTTTTTTTCTGTTGACAAAATCAAAGTTATTTATGGTGGGCTTTCCCGCATTGATACTTATATCGTGGTAAAGCACGCTTTCAAGGCAGCGAGCGTCTGTTGTGCTGTTGAGGTACTTCTAGTAGACCGTGCAGCTGGGGCTCGTGAGTTTAGTTTCAAGTTTATTTCAGTAAGTTAGTAAACGCAAAACAGTTCTGATAGTGCGGCAATGAATGTTCATTGGTTGATTTTTAGCTTTCACTACATCACCGGGACCTTCTACAAGAACCGCGCCTGTGACTTCCATGTGTTTTGAGAAAGCAAAAGCTAGTCATCTAAACAGGACACCCATGTAACTGTGCGGGTTTCGAATCGAAACCTGCTTCGATTTCGGAATTCAAGGTAGATGTTTCCAACGTTACCACACTCTCACACACGCGTTCATCTTTCGACGCAGGTGTTCAACCTGGATACCTTTGACATGCTGACTGACCTACCAAACTGGGACGACTTCAACTCCGACTTGGCAGCTACCACAACGACCACTCCATCATCTATTGGAACAGGAAGCACTCTGTCGTCTTCCTCTTCGGGATTGGGCAGTGGTGGGACCCTGTCCCTAACAAACAAGACGCCCAGCACACAGTCGTCACATTCAGGCATGACCTACCGAGAAGGCACTGCCAACATCACCGACTACTCGCCTGACTGGTCCTACACAGAAGTGAGCGGCCAATCATCGTCGTCAAAACTTAGCTGGCGTGCATTCATTGCACATAGTAATGAATAACCTGTAGTGTTTGTATACTTTTCTTTTTAAGAAAGGGTACAAACCTACATGAAGAAATTTCTTAACTCATGCTCTCTCAAGCACATGAAACTGTGGAGTGGTCCAATCTTCTGAATATAGGTAAAACTTAGCACCTAGCCTACGGGGCCAGAGCAATATTCTACCTAGGCCAACTAGTTTGCGTATAATTTTTGCTGTGTTTAATTTATTTTAAATGTTTTGTCACCTGTGAAGTCTTCATTATTGCTAATACATCTTTTGTTATACTCTCTTTTGTCAACCTTTGATCATTGTTTTTGTTTTGTGATGTGATAACCGCCAATACCTTACATTTAATTCAAATAATTGAGTTCAGTTATTTTCAGCGTGATGATAAAGGATCAACTTAAAGTGTTCTGCCAATATGAGCTTTGTGTCCCTGTAATAATACAAGTTATTTCGTGTGTGCATTTCTACAGTCATTTGCAGTGCTTTGATCAAATTATTCAGTGACTGTAATTGCTCTTGTCGTTCTCATCACAGGGTGGTGTAAAGGTCCTGATTACAGGGCCATGGTACTCATCATCATCACCGTATATGATTCTCTTTGATGGAGTCAGTGTACCAACAACACTAGTTCAAAGTGGCGTTCTGCGATGCTTCTGTCCAGGTAAATGCTTGCTGTATTAAAATTTCCTGCCTCTCAGCTCGGAATTTTAGTATGGTTTCATGTCACCTACACATGGGTGGCATTGTACGTGCTATTAACCCAGCATAACTTCTGCTAAAATGTTCTATTCTACAATTTCAGTACAGTAGCTTTGAATCTTCGTTATGTTTAGTGACTATATGAAGCGTGGACATTTGGGCGAGTTGGTAGGACATAACTGAAAATACGAACATTGCAACCTAGTTGTAGTTACAGCATAACTAAGGAACCGAGAAACAAGGACAGGAGCCAGCACTCTTTCCTGTCTTTGTTCCAGAGCTCTCTCCTGTCTTGTTTCTTGCTTCCGAAGTTACGCTGTAACTTCTACTAGGTTGCATTTTTCCTATTTTGGGTTTAGTGATGAGCTGATGAAACTGGCAAAAATTGAATCAGCACTTCAAATATATATCATCAGAGAAATGTTTACCCAAAAAATTTATCGTCAATTTTTCTGTAACGAAATGTATTTTTAACTCAATGTAATCAGCTGCCATGCTTGCTGCTTTGTTCTGACTAATCGGTACTCATTCTTGGTTTACCATGTTATCTGTAACTATATTGTGCCTAGTCAGTATTTTCTACTGATCCTTTGGCAAGTGCATTCTATTTATGCTAAGGTATTGTAAAGTAAGCCATATGCAACTGCCAGAGCTTTTTAAAATGAATAACATACGCCCCTGTGAACTCTGCCACTTTTGTTTCATCATCAATATGCTTCTATCAGACGGTGCATACACATTTACCATAATTGTCATTGTCCATTCCTGGAAGCTAATTACAGTGGCAGTTGTGGCAGTTCATGATTGTTGTGCACATTAGCGAACCTTGAACCGTGATGTTCTCCTTTTTCAGCCCATGAAGCCGGATTAGTAACACTCCAGGTAGCCTGTGAAGGCTTTGTCATATCCAATTCAGTCATCTTTGAGTACCGTGAGCAGCCTCTCGTCAGCACTCAAAAGGCCAAAGATTGGTTTGGTGTAGACGGTAAGTACTAAGACACTCTATGGATCTACCAGAGATTCGCTATTTGCAATGAATCCCGCAGATAGTTACATTTTTCCGAGGCAACATGCGTGGTTACTTATGCAAGCAAGGCGCCGTCATGATTTAATTTCTGATTACCGTTGTTCAATGTGTATTACCATCTAAAGCCGCGGGAAATATACCTGAGGACAGCTCTTATCGCGATAGAAATAGTAGAAACGCTCGAGATGCATTTGCAATAGTGATATATTAGTGTGGTCGTTCCTTTACGATATCAACGTGAATTCGCGGCTGTTCGGGTAGGCTGTGCCGGCCTTTGCATCCGCCGCCGATTATCTGTGAGATGAGGCGCGCGAAGAGCTTGCGCAGGCTACACGGCCGTTCCTGCCGCCTCCTGCCGTAACTGGACGCCTAACAAAACATCATTCTTGCAGACTCACTCTCACACATTTTTCATGACACCCATAGGGAGTGGAGCCTGATAGTATCTTACCGCACGTCTACACTAATGTGTAACCTGACGCAAACGGCAGAAATTTGTCTTTAGGCTCACCATTAGCGCTATCGGAATAATACCGAAAAAGTTGAAAGCTGGTTACAAGTGAATTTAACTCCCACCTTCGGCTTCACCGCAACCGTTATGTGTTGCCGTGAAGACACATTTAAAGGTAAGATTTGCGTTTGCAGGTGCACACAAAGTTGCGATCAGTTCTACAAATGGCAAAAATACAATATGAGATTAAACAAATGTAGGTTGATCGGCGGTTTGTAATTTCGTATGGGAGTTTATGCTGGCTTGAGATTCGTGCTTTGGAAAACGCTGCGGCCTAGTTATATTATGTGTACATCTCGCTGTTGCGTGCGGCTTCACCGCAGCAAGTTTAGTATTGCGGTGAAGACACATTTAAAGGCAAGCGTTTCGATTACAAACACGTTTCACATTGCAGTCAATTCAATAGACGGCAAAGAAAAATAAGTGTTCTCTCTGGAGCTTCTCTTTGTGCCATAAACTGTGTTGGCTTTCTTTTTATAGTTCGCAGATTTTTTATTCAAATATTTTCGTGCAGTATTACGTTACATTGGATTATTTCGTTGTCTGTATTCTTCTGTATCTGCTGTATAAGACAAGTATGAGCAAAACAGTATTCCGAAACTGTAACATCTCGCGCTGCTTTTTTTTTAAATAATAACAAGGCACAAAAACGTAGCCAATATTCAGTGTTCTTTATTTACTTTACCTTGCAGAGGGCACTCTCAAATTCTCATTGCTGGAGCGGCTGGAAATGGTCGAAGCCAGGCTCTCCTTGGGAAATAAAGGTGGCACCCTTTTCCCTGGCGTTTTGGCTCAGGCAAGTTCTTCTTCCACATATGTAGCGTGCATTTAGTGGGCGCATCGCTGCGTGAAAAGTTTCATCGCTACGACAGCAGTGATGAGGAAGATATCGCCTCGATTCCTGCTTCTCCTCACACAGGGCTTCGCGGACCGGCAGCGTCCGTTTGAAGAGCGGCTCGTGTCGCTGTGCCAGGAGCTGCGCTGGGGTGCGTGGTTGCCGCGCGGCGGTGGCGACTCGTCGCCCGTGCGCGCACTGACGCGACCCGACCTCAGCCTGCTGCACCTGGCCTGCGGCGCTGGGCTTCTCCCGGCTGGCGCGTTGCCTGTTGCGTTGGCGCCTGCAGAGCCCGTCGCCCACGCTCGACGCCGAGGTGGACGCGCTCGCCAGGGACGCCGCCCAGTGCACGCCGCTGGTACAGAGCTTTTCACATAGTTACGTTCATACGGAAACTCTCGGTCCTGCAAAACTTTTCCAAGTATTCATTGAAGGGCTTCACTGAAGAAGTCTTATTGCCTAGCGAATCGACTGCTGCAAAAAATTTGAATACGTAAAGGTGGCGACATCGCGTGGTGGTCGCAGTAACTGTTCAGCTCACGACGTTCAACAGGACTTTGGGTTGATTGCACGGTCGTTTGGGTTTATAGCATCATTTTTCAGGAGAAGAGCCAGAGATTTCTAGCTGACTAGAAATTAATTGTTAGTTCCATGCCGCATCCTGCGCTCGTATTGTTCACATGTTCTCTGGAGCCTTGACTACCGATCGGCAGCGTTTTCTGACCATGATGAAAAAATGTTGCAGGGTCCTTAGCAGATTATGCTTTCTGCATTCTTAATCCACCTCCCCTCATTCGTTTATTCTGACTTCAAGCAAATTTTTCTTTGTAGACTAGGAGGAGTTTAAGCACAATGGCAGTTGTTTGAAATGTGCAGAGGTAACTTTTCTGAGTTGATGGTGTTAATGCTGAACGTATTGCTTAATGCAGAACATTATTTGCACCGTATGTTTAAAGGATCATGTTGGGATGCAATCAGTGGTGGTCATGTTGTCAAGCAGAAGTTATGAGCCAAAAGTGAAAGAGATGTAAAGTTATGTAGTAACGTGTTCCTATTAGTGTATACCAGTGACGATGTCATCACGTTGTCAGCTTCACAAATCAAGGGAGTACACAAAAGTTGGTGTTTGGTAGGCCACAATGACAGGGAAGGCTTCATTAACATATATATTTTTATTTCATGTCTCATTACTTGAGTCTTGCAAAACCCTTGGCTAATTTTTTTAGGGGGCTTGAGCAGTGTACGACATGAGTGAATACGAACAAGTACAGCTTTGTCTTTTTTAAATAATGCAGCTATTGTGATATCTTCGATAAACTTAATATTTTATGAGAAACAAGGGAAAGAACAGGAAAATTTTTGGATTGAATTTCGGTGCATACTTAAGTGTGCAAATCTTTTTTTTTTGGTTGTGATAATTAATACACAATTGACTGTTCTAGATCAATGGAGACCAATACGATAATGCTACCAATCTTTGATTCTGTTTTTTTTGGGGGGCCATGTCGGCGCTCCTGGAAACACCGGCCTGTTCATTGCAATTACAGAAATATTATCTATTGACATAGCCTTGGTCTGAATTCGTTTATTTTTTCTGTATATTTACAAAGTGTAATGTGCTTCACCTTCCAGTAGGCAGGAATACATCAGCCACTCAGTTATTTCTATGAAGTATTTCTTTCTTCTAAATGCTTATCGAGGCACGTCTTCCCATACGCCACCTCTGATTGCATTTCTGTTCGTGGCTCCTTTTCACCCCTGCAGCACTGGGCATGTGCTCGTGGTCAGCGAGAGGTGGCCTTGCTGTTGCTTCAGTGGAATCTCTCTGCGGCCGCTGCCTGCAATGCTGATGGCCAGACAGCCACCACGCTTGCTCGTGAAAGTGGGCACACCAGCCTCGCCGAAGAGCTGGAGCAAGCAGCTACCAAACAGCAGCACTCGCAGGATTCTACCAGCAGGTACACTCCTACTTAAACCTAAAGAAAACGAAATCCACAGCAGCTGCAGAAGGTTAACATTTCGTCACCTGGTGTGTTCATTTCGCACTTTCTGTTGTATACTTGGGTGCACCATAGACCTTTTGAACAAGAGCTGGATACTTGGTTCCATTGTATATTGCCCTCTGGACCAATAAAAGCACTGCAGAGGTAGCCTTTTCTGCCTTTGCACCACCTAGCAACAGTACAGATAGTGGACGCTTAATCTCTTTGATAGAAGCACCTAATGGAATGGATATGTGCACGCTGCCAGGTTATGAATAAAGAATGCGATGCAGGACGTCTTCTAGCATTCTAGTTTTGATGGTCTGCTGCCTCTTCTTTTCAGTGCTCACTGCCAGCTGCTGCCGCAGCAGCATGTGCGAAGCTCAAAAGGTTCTTCGACATCTACGCACAGTCGGCTGACAAAGCGAGCGTCGGCCGACGGCAACATGAGTGGTGGCTCATCCACAGAAGCAGAATCTTCCAAGCGCTCCTCCATAGACAGTGGCATGTGCGAGGGTTCCTCGTCTCTCCCTTCATCGATGCTTCTCTCCTCGAGGCTCGTCTCTAAGCTGGATCTTGGCAATGTTGTTCTTGAACCAGGTACGTTTCAGTTTGGTTGTATCAGATACCCTAGTGTCCACATTCAAAGAGGCAACCAATTTGCATTAACAAGTGCAATTAAGGCATGGAGGCACATAGATGTCACTCCGTATTTGGATATCACTTGAACGCCTGCCACATTTCCTTTCTCACTATACAGTGAAAGATGTCTAAGTTATATTAACTTTCTTTTCTGCTAGCTGTTAAGACACCACATTGCTTCATGGAATTTTCTCTCGTCTTAAAAGTTGGCCAGCAAGACATTGCTTTACCTAGTTTTAAAAGTGCACGTTTGTATTCCTGTGTTTTTATGTTGTCTGTATGTAAATGTTTGTTATACATTTCTGCACAATTATTATTATTATTATTATTATTATTATTATTATTATTATTATTATTATTATTATTATTATTATTGGCACAAACATTTATGATGTGCGCCGGTGCATAGTAGTGTAATCTGCTTACGAAAGTGCTCAGAAAACTCGGAGGTTCAATTATCTATATTATTGCATACACATAATTTCTGAGTCCAATCGTATGATGTCATACAGTAATTCTGAGCAACGTACGTAGCACTTCAACGTACTTAATTCGCATCTGTATAATGGTAAAAGTGTCTGTGAATGTCTCTCCCCTCCCCCTCACATTTTTTTCACTTTCTTGCGTACATTTTTTTTTCTTTTTATTGTGTGCATTTCTCAGTTTTATCAGCTCATTTATGTTGTTCTAGTGAAGAAAACTGACATGTGCATTTTATTAACCCATTTATGCTTTTTTCTCAGTCAGTTTTATTCGTCTCATTTATGTTGTTTTAGTGAAGAGAACTGCCATGTGGGTTTATTAGCTCATTTATGTTTTTTTGTACATTTTTCAGTATTATTAGCTCACTTATGTCAGTCCAGCAAAGAAAACTGCCATGAGCCCGTTTTTTGCCTTTCTATATGCTGTGTATGCAATGTTTGCCGAGCCCGGGGGGCAGACCCTGTCAAGCCTGATCTATAGCTTTTTAGATGCGAAGCATCTAATACTCGAAGCTTGTAGTGCGGCGCCGTCCGCAAGCTTCCTCCTCCTTCTTCCACCATCTGTGCATCCCTTCCTCCTCTACACACCACGCGCGCTTCACTACTCCACCATATGTGCACCCTTCCTCCTCTACACACCGCGTGCGCTTCTCCTCTTCACGAACATTCGCTAGCTGTATAATGTAGCGCGCATGCGCCGTCACGCTTCGAGAACATCAGCAGGTGACGCGCGCGCATGCGCCGTCGCGCTTCGAGAACATCGGCAGCTGACGCGCGCGCATGCGCCGTTGCGCTTCTCCCCCTTCTCAAACATTCGACAGCTGACAGTGCATGCGCCATCGCGCTGTATATATACTCAAGGTCGGCGCTCGCTCGCTCAGTTGCCGCTCGTCGGTTGGTTTGTACGGCGCGTCGACGTCCAAGGTCGCGGTGAAATGAATTCCAACGAATCCACAAACACAATGATCGACGTCCCTTCGACCAGCGCCGCCCTTTTGCATACGTGTGTACGTGTTCACTCATTTAACACCCCCTCCTACAACCACGTTTACCAATTTAGCCATCGACCCAAGTAAGTCGCAATTTAACACCCCATTTCACAACCACGTTAACCAATTTAGCCATCGACCCAAGTAAGTCGCACTTTAACACCCCGTTAACCAATTATATGCTCCGCATCCTCCTCAGTGTTCCCCCGAGGGAAGCTGCGGGCAATTTTTTGTCTGTCCCCAACAAGCTCCATTGATTATCTTTGAAGCTGAAAACAAACACTGATTCATTAATTGATAATTTACAGTTACAGATAGAAGGATTGTATATTTATTAGTAGTGTAATTCTAGTCCCATTGTGTCTGTTGCCTTCAACATGTTACTCATATTCACAGATATCATCCTTATCATCACCTGTTGCACAAAAATGACACCTAGATACGAGGTGTTTGATGTTACATTGTATCAAGGGTAATGCTAACCTCTTTTATGCTACAGCTCAACGCTGCAGTGTAAATTAATAAAATCTATAAATTCGGTTCATGAAAGCTGGAATAGTGCTCTGAATGCATGGAAGTGACTACGTACAATCTGTGAGTTTCTCCCTTGTTTTCCCATTATTTTACTTTCTTTCTCTAGATGCACAAGGGAGCAGCGAGAGTCCATTTATTGATGTTGTTGGTGTATCGGATGAAGAAATAGAAATGCAAAACCCCGTACGATCTTCCGGTGAGCCCTTTTCTTCAACTTGCTGGTTGTGGCAAGCAGATTACTCATATCCTTTTCTCCGTGTCACTCATCTTAGTCATCTCTACCAGTCAGATGCTCACAGCAGTCATTAGCCTAGTCATGATTCAGAGGCTCTACTATGTATGATAAACAAAGTAAAAGTGCTCACTCTATATGACACTACTGCTCTAAAGAATTCACAGAATTTTTATCTATATATGTATATCTTTTCTTATTAGTAACTAAATATATGCAGAAAACCTGAATGACTTCCTAACTCTTTAATCTTCATATTTCTATTTTTTCTTTATCTCATTATTTTGCCGAAAGCCCTGCCGTAAATGTACTGCCTTGTGTGCCTAGTGGTCTGTTGCTAGATATAATGCCCTGATTACAGTGCTGTTGTTCGCCTTTTGTAACAGGCAATAAGCAGTGACAACTGAATTGTATAAGTACGTGTAACACGTATGTAGTACATGGTCTGGCGCGCATGCCACATTCCTTTAGCACTGACCATACTGCTTTTACTTATGTTTATTACTTTTGAACGCATCAATTTGTCAGCATCAGAGCTGTAGCATGACTTCACTTTTATTTTCTTAGAGACCTTCGTCTGAAGTAGTATTACATAGCTGGTAGTAATTAAAAAAGTTAAACACAGGTGCTTCTAACAGCTTCCAAAAAAAAAAATGGCAGCATGTCCACGGAGTGAATAATGGAAAGTGGGGCGAAGCATTCATCCGTCCATCGTTCTTGCTTTCGTCCGTCCATGCGCCCGTCTGTGTGACCGTCCGTGCATCCATCCGCCCGTCCGTGCGTGCATCTATTCGTGCGTCCGTCCCTGCATTCGTTCATGCGTCCATCCATGCATCTGTCTGATTGTCCATTCGTCCATCTATTAAACACTTCATGTACCACCATCTCGCATCTTTTCATCATATATTCCCCATATAGAAGCACCGCCATCCAGCGGACATTCGAAGGACTAAACGAGAGGTGGCACACGCACACTTTCTTACGGCTTGCGCTTCGTGTCTACTTCCCACCTTTAACCACCTCGAGTTCATGGTATATACTAGTTCACAGTATTCATGGCACTGTGGCCCAACACTCGCTAAACCTTTTTAAAACCAAAGAGGTTACGCCCAGCGAGTATAACGTAGAAACCTTTTCCTGTCAGATAGGGCTCAATGTACATGCCAAAGGCTGCTAATGGGAAATGAGAGACAGGAGAATTTGGCTTTTACTTTCTTATGGCTTGCACTTCGTGTCTACTTCCCACCTTTAACCACCTCGAGTTCATGGTATATACTAGTTCATTGTATTCATGGCACTGCGGCTCGCTAAACCTTTCTGAAAGTAAGGAGGTTACACCCAGCGAGTATAATGTAGCAACCCTTTCTTGTCAGATAGTGCTCAATGTACTTGCCAATGGCTGCTAATGGGGATCGCAGCGTGCGCGTTAACTAAAAGCCGAATGCTCCTGTCTTTCATTCCCCCTTAGCAGCCATTGGCATGTACATTGAGCACTATCTTTTATTGTTCAACAACGCACAGAATAAATCTCTCACAAGCACCACCTTGGAGGTCAAAATGTTATACTTGTTACACACTACAACAGCTATGAGGGACGAACGAGGTGCCGCTATAAGGAGCTTCGCCCCTAAAACAAGAAACAGCTGAGCCAATTATGGCTCCAATGCTGTAAAGAACATCATTCCAGTTTTTTGCTGCTTGGATAAAAAAACAGACTTCGAAAGTAGTGGTCCAGGCATGTGGTTGTGCAGCATGCAGCGGATTACCGGTACAATGAGATATGCATGAATAAGGCATGATTTGAGTTGGATGAGTCAGTGACCTGTATTAAAACATTTAATGAAGAGCACACTTTACCTCTTGCAGGGATGAGCCCATTAGGTAGGAGACGAGAAAGCCACAGCAGCGTGGGCTGTGACCTGGGCACTTCGTCTTCGCCTGCAGCAGATGCCTCATCTCATGTGCCAGGAGACAGCCGTGTGCTCACACTTGCTGAGCAGATAATTGCGGCGTTGCCAGAGCGCATCAAGGCAGCTCCGCGTACAATCGATGATGACGAGGATAACTCAATGGAAGCTGAGGGTCTGTTTCTGCTTCTGTCGTCACCGGACACGGCTGGCGGACCCCACAGTCCTGGACTGGCGGCTACCATGTGCCCCGTTGACGATCCGCCGCCGCCACTTCTCAGCGACGACTTCAATTTCGAGTTTAGTGACTACAACTACAGGTAATAATAGTAAAAAGTGAGAATAGTTGGGGCTGGAACGTTAGCATGTGTACTAGTGAGAAACTTTTTATTCTTGAGATATGTGTTAGAGTGAATATAACAGTACAAACAGAGACATTCTGTCTGTGGGCACACCTCGGGAGAATGAATCAAGGAAGCAAGCAAATAGTGAATGTTAGCATGTTGTTTGTCAGAACATTTGAACACATGCAGGTACAATAGATAAAAATGCTGTTTTGTGCAGTGTCTAAGACACATACATTCTAAGACACATACATTTCATTCTAGTGGGCAATTCAGCTGAAGTTTTCCTCACTCATATACATATATATGTATATATATATACTATACCTGCACATGAAATATGTGTGTGTGTGTGTGTGTGTGTGTGTGTGTGTGTGTGTGTGTGTGTGTGTGTGTGTGTGTGTGTGTGTGTGTGTGTGTGTGTGTGTGTTTCACTGTTCCCATTAACTCACACATACTCACATACTTGGTTTTAACAACCAGTAATAAGGGGGTTGGCATTGAATAACTAAACTAGTTCATATTGTGCTGCCTATTAGGTGCCCACAGTAGAAGTGGAAGTATTCTGTTGCCTATTATAGTGCCTTCCATATAAATGTAAGTTTAGAATGAAACTAGAAATAAATGAAGCTCTACTGTTTTTCTTATCCGACTCATAGCTACAATACCAACATATCCACATCAGAGAGAAAAAAAATATGATTTATCAATAGAGTTCTGAGTGAATATCTTTTTTACTGGCAGGTACCATCTTTTCATTGTGCTATCTTCACTTCTATGGTAGGAGCTGAACGGGATTTTTTTTTTTTGTATAAAATGTTTGTTCCACAATTTTATTTTGTGCAGGTATTGCGAAGCGGGAACTCCGTCGTCATCCCTGAGCCCAGCTTCATCATCATGCCTGCAGAGTCCCGGAAGTTTCACGTTAGAATCGCCTTCGCCTCCTCCAACCACTGCGGATTTCTGCGAGTTCTTCAAGGCTTCTGGGAAGATCATGGAGAGGGACTTCTCCAATCTCACTCTTTCAGGTAGGGAAAGGCTTGGCAATTAGGGTGCAGAGCTGTAGTCGCGCGTTTGCATGCACATCGTATTCGTAGCCTTGTGTAGTGTTACTTTTTATTGCTCTGAATACGATTGTTGATGAGCCTCTAATTATATCACAAAAAAGTACAAATTTTAGCATTTATTTTTGACAGCAGCTCGCTATGCTCCTCCGTGTGGCATGCTCCTCTCAAGTTAAAAAGTGGGTCAACAACTAACCTGGGGCACTACTTTTTTATTTTTATTTTCTTTTTGCAGCTTATTTTTTGTTTAATGCTAAAGAGGTGTGCTTACGCAATTCAATGGGTTCACACAAATTGTGTTGAGCTAGCATTTTAGTACTGAAATTCCAATTGTCCCTTCCTATTGAGGTCCTTACAACTAGAACACAGTGCGAAGACGAAGTATTAAGGGGGGCAGCCACCCCTCTCTGTGCACGCAGCTATGCAAGCAGGGTCCAGCTCATTCGAGTTTCACTAGTACGCAACAACCTCATCCCCCGTGGTACACTCAAACCTCATTATAACAAACTTGCATCTTACATGAAAATAGGTTTGTTATATGCGAAATTTTGTTCTAATGGTTTATTCTTAACACTAAATCTATTGCGAGACTATTTTTCATTTACTTCGTTATAACCAATATTTCGTTATATCTGGATTCGTTATATCGAGGTTTGAGTGTAGTACAGTGGTATTGCATTCTAAGGCGGTCCTTTCAGTATGCATACTTGTGTTTCCTACAGACAAGGAGCAACGAGAACTGTACGAAGCAGCCAAGATTATTCAGAAGGCGTATCGTTCCTACAAGGGCCGCAAGCGCCAGGAAGAGCAAGAGAAAGAGAGGGCGGCCGCTGTGCTCATACAGAGCTATTACAGGAGGTATAAGCAGGTGAGTGCTCTTACAGAAACACTTTGCATTTTGATTTATTTCAGTACTAGCATTAGTACTGTCCATTCACCAAGAGACCTACGTTGAAGGCTCTTTCACAGCTTTTCCCAAATAGGGTATTATGGCAGAAGACACCGGCAAGTAGACAGCGAGGCGGATGTGGCTTCTATCATAACTCAGTTGGTAGAGTATCGGATGTGCAATTAGAAAGTGTGAGGGTTTAAATCTGACCAACAGAAAAGGGTGATTTTTTTGTCTACTTTAATTCATTACTATACGACAGTTAAAGACAATTAATGTTTCCCAATGTTTTCCCGGCCAAACTGTCTGTCAGATTCATTTGGTTGGGCTTCACTGATGTCATTTGGTGATTCCCTAAAAGGAGAGGCAGCTTTAAAACGTGCCTCGAGTCATGTGTGCTTCAATATCGATAAATTTTTTTCACTTCAGAATCACTGCATACAATAACTAAAGTGCAAAGGGCTCTATTGCCTTCTGCTATATTGAGACTAGGTAGAGTGGCAGAACATTCCAAGACATGTAAACTAAATGCTCTATTTTGATTACTTTCTACACAGGCAGATGAAGCCTCATATTTTTTTTAACTCTTGCCAGCACCGTAATAACATACATAAGACAATTTTTTATAATGAGTTGTGTAACATGTCTTCCACAATTTCATCACAAGCTCCTTTTCTAGGAAATCAATGGATTCCATCTTTGCCACCATCCTCTACTCAGTAACTTCAATTTCCACACCTTCTAGATGCTGCACCATGAGCACATCTCTGGAGCGAGATGTGCTTATATACATTGACTTCCACGTCACACATGTGCTTTTTATGCAAAAAAAAACTGCTTAAGGCCCGAACATCTCAGCATTAATTGACTCATCGGTGTTTTTTGCTCATTTCGTGCAGTACATGTACTACAAGCAGATGACCAAGGCAGCCGTCGAGAGCTTCCACGGTTGGTGTGAACAGCACAAGAGGTTCAAGAAGAGTCCCGAAGGAGAAACGGCCACTGGTAGTCCTGGACAAGGCTTCTTCCACAGGGGCTATTCGGACGACCGGCGGCAATCGTCCCTCTCCAGCCGGGAGGGAACTCCCACCGCCTCGGCTTTCAGGTCTGTTTATCTATCCATAATGAATTGGTTTGTTCAGCGCGAAATACGAGACGGGAGTTAAGAAGTACGCAGTCTCATATTTTTCACTGTTCCTACATTATGAATCGAAACCAACTAGCATGACTGCCCATGCTGTTGTCTATCTGTCTTGTATCAGCTTCTGCAGTTATAATTTTCGTATTTAGTAATACCTAGCACTAGAATGGCTGTAGATCCTGGAGATGAGAAACATAGATGATAGCCTAAAGGTGTGCTTTCCCATCATGAAGATGTTTGGTATCTCTTTTCACCAGTAAAAGTAGCAGCAATGCTTTAAGGGATTACAGTGACATTTGTACATTCACTGTCACAATCCTATTGCTTGTAAACATTTGCACTTTCTTCATGAAAAGATGTGATAACTTTTTATGCAGTTTAGCATTCTTTAATCATTGCTGTGATCTAATTTGCAGGTCCTCCAAACAGAGGCATTTAGTAAGATTTGTAATGTTGGTAAATATAAGAACAGCACTCAACTTATCTGCATCATTGTTTAGCATGCGGTCACTCAAAATAGTCGATGGTATCGTGAATATTTGATAATTTTTCTTAGTGTGTTCAGCAAATTCAATCATCTCCTTCACCATTTCCTTCACCAATGAAGTTGATTATCTACACAATGCAGTAATAGTCTTCACTAGCTTCTTCACCCACGAAAAACCTTTAATTTGTTTTTGCTGCAGACGAACATATTCCCAGCGGCGTCAGCACCAGGCCGCTAGGAAGATTCAGCAGTTCATGAGACAGTCGAAAAACAAGTAAGTCTATAAAGAGAAGTAATATTTTCTGCACTTCTTTAACAGTGTAATTTGCATTTGTGTGGCCCAAAAAAGAAATGTTCAAAGGCAGAATATTTCTGGCAATTTGAACAGTTTTTCTGCTGTTTGTTTGTCGAGTTTCTGGCATATAACAGCTAATTTATTGCTGTTTCTTCAGGAGGTATTGAGGTGTCGCACTGTGTTACAGTATAGATGATTTGTGACATCTATCATTATCGGTTCGACGTCAATGAGACAGTCAGACTCAAACTAGTTGCGGTTCCTTAACATTTACTTGTATTATACTAAGCTTAAGTGCGGCACAGAGGAAATGTGTAGTATTGAAGTCATAGTTTTACTGCTGTAGCTCGAAAATAAAAACCAGGATGTTGTTTTTTGGTAGTCACTACAGGGGTTTTTCATTTTGTATTTAACGAGCAACAGGTGTCAACTTAGCACAAAAAGACCTTCTTCAAACATATTCTCCTTATGCCACTCTAATGTATTCTGTTGCCCTTCTCTTATTCATCCGCCTTCTCTTTCAGATCTACGTATGGGTAACCTTTTAGCTGCTCTAGAATTTTGGTATTTCCTGGATGTTAGTCCTTTTCCCATGTATTCAAGGCTGAAAGACACTAAATACTATTCATACGTGAAAATACTAGCCCAAACATTACCGTTACACTCCCTTTATTCTATAACTACTATACTTATACTGCTGTTAACCTATCTCTCTGCTTACACGGTGAATTGCTTTGAGCAAAGTGCTCATGCTGAAACTGTGGCCACGAAATTTACAAACATGCCGTTCTTAATTATCAATGCAGTATACTAACTAGTACAACTCTTCGAGATATCAACAACTCACTACAATGACTGCACGATGCTTATGCGTAGCATGATTGCCCCAGGTCACTTCGGGTACAGCGTGTGTGCATGAAAAAAAAGTTGCCTCATTGCTAACTTTTTTACTCTTCTATCTCTACGCTCACATGGTATGCTGACAGGCTTTCTGTCTCTCTCTCTTTCGTACTTTCATACAAAAGCAGCATGTGGGAGTTTTTACATGGGAAAGTGGTGAGTTCTCTCTGCCTGCCCTCACACCATCTACCTTTTCTCTCTCTCCTCACGTTTCTGCACCTGTCTATTTGCACCTACTCATTTTTCCTTCTTCCCTGCTCAAGGTCCAAGAGCTTAATAAGGGTCCTGTTTCATCTCTGTGGTACTTTTTCTTTATGAATGATGGAAGGAAAGTTTTTCAGGGCTCATTCCTTTTTTTAGCACAACTGTAATGCAAACCAGCAGATAATGATGCCACAAAGGCATAGGAGACGTTAATTGTACTTCTTTTTCAAGTTTATAGATTGTGATATATACCTGAAGGTAGTGTGGGACAAGGCAACTTCCTGCTCGCAGAGATCGAAGTCTGCAACCTCAGCTTCGGTCCCTGCCAGCGTCACTTTGCTTCGTTCAGATACATGTAATAATTACTGCCATACACCTAAATCAAAAGCACAATTAATGCCCTCTGTACTTTCCTTGACTTCATTATCTGCTGGGTTTCACTGAAATTGTATTTCACATAGCATGTATTTCTGCAAAAGTGACACGTGCATGATATGTTTTCGAAAGTGTGAAAGTCGAGAGGAAACTGCTGCAGGGCTAAAACTGATTAATGCAACGAAATTGGTTGCTGTTTGTTTACTAAACATACGCTAACTATTGCATATGTAGAGAATCAAGAACACATGATGGGAATGTAATGTTTATGCATTCCTGTGTTTCTTGAATCTTTCTTATCACGGTCATGAAGCAATGGATTAATGTGGAGACTTGCAATCAACAACTGTGGGGACAAGGGTTCTTTGCTGCTCTAACGAAGCCCAGTTCTCCCATCAAAACATATAACTTCCACAGAATCTTGACTCTTTTTTAAGTTACCAAAAACATGATAAAAGTTGCGTCAATAAATGTAAAATAAAGCTATTTAGTTTATTCCAGTCTACGCTAAGGTAGGAGCTTCTGAAATGAACTATCTTTTTATGCATCACTGAAAACTGTTTGTTGTTTGTGATGCACTGCTACAAGTCGCACTAAACATCTTTCTTTACTTTCCTATACTTTGTGTTCCTAACCCTCACAGAAACCTGGAAATTTGACCCAAGCTTAAAGAGACACTAAAGAGAAAATTTATGTTTCTAATGATAGTAAATTGCAGTTTCGCAATTCCAAAATTACATGCTTGCAGTGGAACAACGCTTGGTACCCGAGAAAACGAGCAGAATGAAAATGTGGCATGATGACATCCCCTTGAAATTCCTGCTCCAAAATTCATGGATTTTGACATCACCTATTAGGCCTTACATAGCAGTAAAAACTAATACATTGTCCTCTGAGGGTTTGTTGAATGTACCACATTTCAGAAATTTTGTTGAGCCAAAGTCGTCACAATACAAAAAAGTACACTTTCAAATTAATGAAATGATGTGCAGAGATTTTTCGGTGTGAAATTTGAGTACGAAACTATTACCTTGATTTTCTTCTTTATCACTTAATCTATAATGGTTAAATTACTTTTATCACTAAATATATGATGCTTCAGTTAATAACATCAATGTTCTTAGAGCATAATTTATTGATATAAGTTGATTCATTGTTTGACTTTAGTGCCCCTTTAAAGTTATTCCTTTTCCTGTTCTCTCCTCCTCCACTCCCCCATACGTCGGCTGCGAGCGCTCGCTGCGGCGGCTGCTTTAAACCATGCCGCCTCTGAGATTAAAGCAATATCTACTGCCATCTCAGAGGCAACTGATCTAAAGCAAGGACTAGATAGCTGCACGCCATGTGATGTACCTTTTTTCCCTCAGATCAAATTTACACTTTTTGTGACTGCCACACACAATCCTTCAAGCTCCGTGTATTGCTCAGGCAGTTGAACTTGTCGTAATGTTTCTAGATTGCAGAGAGAGCGTGCCTTAGCTGCCGAAAGAGAGAGGCCAGCAGCGGTCGTTCCAGCGCCACCACGGCTGCCCACAAAATCCCAGGAACTGCCTTCTAGCTTCAAGGAGACTTGAAAGGTCAGACTGCTGGTCATCTGACACAAAAAGTCTCGGGTTAATTTATGTTGCAGATCATGTGGAATCGGGTACGTGTGGTGTAAGATGGAAGGAAGACGGGGCACAGCTGCGGGCATAACTGTTACCTGGTCAACTGCAAGGGCAATGACTGAAGCCAGTCACTTCAATGATTGGGCAACCTGCATGCCAGCCATGCCCTGTATTTCTGTGTAAAGGGAATCGGAAAAGTGATAACCATCGTAAGGATTCATCTGTTTTTTTTTTATATGCTTTCTAGGAAGGGGGGAGCAACAGGCAGCATTTTGATTGTGCTTGTACATTGGTGTGCACACTTCGTTGTTTTTTTTTAGCTTACTGCATTCACTGATTCTGTTCGGCTTAGATGCACCTTGGTGCATCGCAACCTTCCTGAATTGTATAATTTTTTCTGTAGCGAAAATAATGCATGTACTAAGCACACAATAAGAATAGTGGCAAATTCTGGAACGTATGTGACCACAGCAACTATGTTAAAATGTATTATGGTGCGTCTACAGATAGCTGAAGTGTGTGACCAGACTTCAATGACTGATAATTTCGCTTACCACTATCATCACAAAGCAATGGTTGAAGTGTGCTGTAGAAGTTGTTCAGTTGTTGATTAATGTCACAGCTGTTGCGTTTTTCACACTCGTAGCAGCATGACGACAATACCTTTGCATTTTATCCTGTGACCTCTAAATCCTCAATTTCAGTCACCTTGTGTGTCCTATCTTCCTTCTTTGACACGTTCCTCAATCTAGTTCTGTGCAGCTTTTCCCAAGTGAACTAATGCAAATTTGTGGAATTCGCGACTGTGTGTTCCTTATTTTAGAGACAGACATGACATTCTTAAGTACATTGCACTAGTGGAGTTACTAAAGGGTCAGTTTTGCTACAAGTAGAAGCTTCGTCTTTCAGAAGGAGCATGGCTGTGAAAGGCAGGTGGCAACACCAGTTTCTCGATGACATCATCAGATTTTTATAGCATCTACCTGGTGTTACTTCCAAAAAGGATTGTACTTTCGAGTTTCCTGGACTTTGACTCAACTTGGCTAAAATATGTGAATGTAGTGCGAGATCCATACTATCTCGCTAATGTCAGCAGCATTGGATTCTAAAACACACATGCAGCATTTGTACTTCAATAGAAGTCAGTTTTTCTGGCGAAGAAACACTAGCTGTTCTGGAGTGCTTTTCTGTCATGCTAAACAGAATTATGGGCTCTTTTTAAAACCTGCTGTCACATGCAAAAGTAACACACTGCCCATCATATCTAAAGCTGTAGGAACAATCACTGCAAATTTTTGTTTAAGTGTACGGTAGACTTTCAGTAAACAGAAATCTGTTAAATGAAACTACTGCTTAAACGTAACTATTTCCTCTGTTATGCTTGGTTTCGGGCTTGTATTCTGCACCTATGTTCTTCTCTCAATAAATGAAACTCCTGTTAAATGGAACATATTTTTCCGACCCCTTCAGGTTCTGTTTACTGAGAGTTTACTTAGTCATACGCGCCTGAAGCATGGTTTCATATAAGAACAGCGTCTTTGCTTGTTAATGCATAATTTAAGTAATTACTGAAAGAATAGTATGTTACTTTCATTTAAGACGACACTTTAAGGCTTCACATTGGTCAAAAATGTTTCTCTATATATTTGATTTTAAAAATCTACATATTTGATTCTATAAAATGTTTTTAAAAAATTGCTCAGTTTACATTGATGTGTCAATCATTCTTGCATTCACTTCTTGTCCTTCTCATGTTTCAGCAGTGCGAGCTCAAGCGACAAATGCATGATGGAAAAGGAAACGTCTGGAGTAGACAAGACATAGAATGCAGCAGCAGCAGCAACTACGCTGACGCAAGAATTTTGGTTTCCGCGCGGCGCTTGGAAGCCACAGCTTCAATTACTTTCTGCATTCATATGTATATTGCAGTCCCTGCCACTTGGGTTATCGCGATTGCATACATTTAGGTCCTTCACATGTTTCGCTGCTGCCAGGATATGCGTTTGTACAACGTGGTTGCTTTCCTCGCCCAGTGATACGCTATCCACAAAGAGCGCGCTTATTAAGATTTATTTCGTGGTTTACGGAGCATCACTTGCTGCGATCGCTAATCGGACACATTTCTCGGCACTGTAGCCCCAGAATGGAGGAAACCTGTTATGATCTGGAAAATTTATTTCACTCATAATGCCAAAACTGCTGCTGCATTTTTCTCGCCTTCTTTTTTTAGACTCGTTTCTCACATTTTATTCTCTCTCACTTTTCCTTTTTAACATATAAACTTTCGTGAATCTTGTTTCACACATTACTTCCCCTTCTTGTAGCTTTCCTATTGGGTTTGTCACTTACACACATACATACACAAAAAAAAAGCAGTATGGTACAAATGTTTGTAAAACCATAAAAGCCTCCTTCTTTCATTAGACACAAAATCCCTTTTCTCTGCCACGCCTTTCATGTTCACAATACACGGACACATGAAACATTTTAAAAATATAACGTGAAGAAAGAAAGCAGGTACTGAGGAGAGCACTGTTTGTAATGACTGTTCGTGTTTTCATCAGTAATTTATCTTCATTGTGACTTTTTAAATGTTGTCTGTAAAAAAAAAAAGAAGAACATGGAAGCTCAGTGTTGCCTTCTCGACACAGGTTCTTTATTTTTATGTTTTCTGCGGAACTGTCAATCACTCCATATTTTGCACTTACCAGTATATGATAACATAGGACAGGACGCGAGTTCTGCAGTGGGTGTTCCTCGGTTTCTCTGTTGTTGCAGTGTCATCTCACTGATATATATTTATATATATACACACATATTCCTGTTGCCACAAACGCTTGCTTGACAATATGTTGATAACCATTTCAGCTGCTGCATGGAAGAATTATTTTTGTCCGCCACAAAATGTGCAGTGTTGTGCGTGCAGAAACACTCTGCCTGCGAGCTCCCGAAGAAAATACAAACGAAGGAGAGACGAAGTAGTGACGGAGTAAAGTCTCGAGAGATCAAGTCTCGGTACAAATGTCTCAGCATCAATTGGTGAAGATGGCTGTCATGTTATTACAAGGCCGGAGGTAGACATGAGACCGGGGTGAATGCTGAAGAGACAAGTTACAAACACAGCACAACAGCTGCTGATATCTCATATGCTTGCAATTAGAAACTTATCAGCAAATGCACTCACTGGCATTCTGGTTATGAAAAACAAAACATATTGATTATTGCGTGCATAGGAATAGCCAATGCCACACATGCTTTCTCGTATTAAAATACGAAGACAATTTTACTGACTTGTGTACATGTGCCGAGCACTTAGGTGGCTTTTATTACCGGCTTTGTGTGCGTGATATTTCTCATTCTCTCATTTGTCTGCGAGTGCTCCAGCGAAAAATAATTTTGAAACTGTTGAAAGCTTATCAAATTTGTTCACCTAGTAAGGGTGGCTTTACAGAAGTGAAGTGAAGCTGCGGGAACTTTCAGTGCGCAGTCAGTGTCAAAAGTTTGTTGGGCATGACTCCCAATGAATAAGTTTAACATCACAGAAGTAGGTGTGCGATGGTGAGTAAAAGCACATGCTGCATCATTTGCGAATATATCACTAAGGGCTAGAATTCCAGACAACCAGGCCAGGGGACTGTTTAGCTTTATTATGAATAATGAAATCCATGAACTTTTGACATTGACTGTATGTGCGTATTTCAGCAAGTTGATAGACCGGAGCACCTGCATCTCGCGATGTTGACGCATGCGAGGGAGTGTTATGGAAAACATCTCTGTTGCTGACTGTTTTCGCTTGTGCTGTGCATTGGTGTTAACACTCCCGCCGACGCCTTGTCTGTTTTTTCCTGTTGTCATATGTCCGTGCCATAGGTACAAACTATGTAGCGAGGTGAAGAGAAGGTTGTAAGTGGATTGTTGCTTCTTTAAAGGGGTGCTCTGCTGTTAGCAGGTGCCAAAGGGGCTGTTGATTTAAAGACAGGCAGGACAGTCTATTTAACAGGCACGCAGTTATCAAAAGCATGTTACATGTGCGTAACTCCTACGTTGCTATGCGCTGCTCCATTTGATGCACCATCCAAAATTATGGTAGGGAGGGGCATTTTGCCAGATCTTGTCGCCACACTTAGAGACTCCTGTGGCGAGGGTTTCCTTGAGAAATTCGCGTCTAGTTCAGGACCTCGGATTTAATCATGACTAAGCATAGAATCACTCACTGTTACTGAAAAAAAAAAAATTTTGAATCGCTTTTCCTAAGTCAAATTAAAAACTTGTAAGATGCTCGAGCTTTGCTTTCTTGAGTAGAGCACAATTACGTAATCAGTCTGTGTTGGTATCACTTTTCTAATCCCTACTTTTGCTTTCGTCTTTGGTTGACCATGCCACAAAAAAAGCTAAGATACAGACGCCTTCCAGCTCCGTGACGAAACACTGCGCGATGCCATGTAATGTGCGCCAGTCAGCATGTTGTGCCATCTCGTGGGTGAGAATCAGGTCTCTGCCATGCTGAAGCACTTTTGAGATGTGCGTACAACCAGCAGTAAATGGCCTATATAAATAACCCACCGTTAGTATGCTAGAGGATGTATGCGCGGTGGACGAGTGGCTAAATGCATTGCACCATGGATTGAGAAGTCACAGGCCCGAATTCCTCGGTCCCACTCGAACTGATGATTTTTTTATTATTATTTATTCATTTGCATCTACCTCGAATTTTCGCTCAAGTACGATGCTGCTTTTTCGCTCACAACCAAAGGTGCTGACGCTGTCACCAATACTAGTATTTTTACGAAATTATCTCTCCAACGCTATCACGTTAAAACATCCAAAAACATTTTATCATTGTAGGGTTATAAAGTTAAGATTAGTTTGTTGAAATAGAGGGGTGTCCCTCTGTTTTGACTACAAGTTTCTTTTCAATATATAACAGAATTTTGTGGAATGTTCACCTTTAAAAGACTAGTTTTGCATACTTTGGTAACCTAACATAAAGATCTGCTTAAAGTAAAGTTAGACAAATGTCTAGAGCAGAAGAATGCCTTTCTGTCCTCTTGGTTTATTGCTGTACATCCATTGACTTTGAAGGCCAACCATATCGTAGCTTAACGTAGTTATTACATTTGTTATCGAAACGACAGCAACTGGAACGTGTGCACCCATATTTAGGTAGCTTTGCGAGTTTCCAATAAGTGCTCATCCTTGTGTAAACTCGTCAAGCATTGTAACTAAGAGTTAGTGGCATGCGAGGGCATGTTCGTCGGAGAACGCACGATTTCAGAATACAGCTTCGTCTCGTTTAAGTGTCCCGTACTGATAAAAAGCTCAAACCCAGTATTGCAACGAAATCGCAAGGAGCTGATGAAAGACGCAAACCGAGTTTCAGGGCTGCCCTCCACTCCTCATGTCAATATCGGTGCACCAGCTCTGTTATATATTGTGAGGGTAAAGAAAAATAAAAAAAAATGTGCATAGCACTGTGAAATGTTAAGTTTTTTGCCTGATATATTCTTTTTTTAAGCCCTCGAGGCACTTAGAAAATATTTCAAACTGTGTGTCGATGCTTTTTCTGAGAAAGAGCTAATATGCCGTTATTCCTATCTGTTACGAACATGCCGCATAGCAGCTATCCACCTGTGCTTATCTGATGGCTTTCAAGTTTTAAGTTCACATGCAGGACATCGTTGGCGAGCGGTAGCATTTGCGGACCCGCTTGTGTACTTGTGTAAAGAATGATTTTGGGGGAAAAAAAGCTCCACTTTTGTATGCCCAGTGTTCCCCTTTTGCCAAATCTACAACTAACAGCAAACATTGCTAGTATTTTGTGAAGCATTGCAGGGCATATTATTCGGGCAAAGGTGAAGATGATCTGGGAGCTTGGTTGAATGAACTTCTTGAAGCTTTTGTATTACTCGTCGAATATACGTAGCTTAACTTATATCACATGCCCTTTCCGAAGTACATGGATTTTAAGCGCGTCAATATATTTGAGCACTCCCGGGATTAGTAATGTCCTTCTAGACAACTAGCGCTTACACAACCAAGAGGAGCGGCCTTTGGTTTTCTATATATAGTACATGAAACTCGGCAACTAGGGTCGCCTGTGTAGTTAGAGTAGCGTTAAGTTACATATTAGCAACCAAGCATCTTGGAGCACCTGGTTAGCTATCTAATCCAAGGGACCTGCTAGATCCGTAGAAGATTTGGGCGTGACTTCTGTCTCGCACAAACTATCAAGGAGCAATGTGAAGCAGCACAGGGATATTTGAAATAAAAAAGAAGCCAGGGGAGGAATGGGCCACAGAGGAAGAATCTTTTGAAGCATTGAACGGGGCGACGAGGAAGTAGGCATTATGTACGCCCATACGTCAGTGATTCTTGTTGACTGTCTTTGGTGAAACTGTCCACATCCCAGAGGCTGCTCGTTGCATATAACCCACAGCCCCCCTGCATCTGTGTGCGTACCTGTGTTGATATTCTGGTCATTTCTCGATGCAGTCATGTCACAACGGCGCGCGACTGCATGCAGAGTTGGTGACATGTACATACACCACGTGTAGTCATACTGTATACCCAGAAAATACAGTCCCAATGTACTGAGGAGAGGTTACAAGCAAAAAAAAAAACATACAAGACATGGTAGAGTGCCGACTTTTTCTTAAAACAAAAAAAAAAAGCTTTCACTTGTAAGCGCTACCTAACTATAACTACTCTCTAGTTTCTTCTCTCACCGTCTCTACTTCAAGTGAAGTATACCAGTACAAATACCACCCCCAAGTCCAAGTGTGATGGGCGTTAGTGAGCGCCATTAGATGTGGAGGTACCCAGAATCGTTGTTGCTGTCACTCTTGCTTTTGCAGAGGGGGAGAGAGAGAAAGGCTTCGGTCTCCATGCAAGCGTGCCCTGACATCTGCATCTCAGCACAAGCTTAAAAACATTTGTGTCTGACATGAACTCAACTTCAGTTTGTTTGACTTCCAATGAGCCAAGTCAAATAATTTTGCTACCGTGTCGAACGATGCACAGGAATATTTTCTTGGACGAATCAAAGACAATAGTTCTTGTTACTTGGCCAGTCGCTTAAGGACAAAACTTGCTTAGCATTTCCTGAGTGATTGCCCAGTGTGTCTCAAGATCTACAATATTATCTTGATTGTGTAAATGATTACAAATGTAATTATATGTTTCATTGCATTCACTTTCTGTTTTTTTTTATCTTTGGCAAAAGCGAGAGCATGCGATATGTGCATTTTCACGACCATAGACTCTGTATCACCTGTATACAACTCATCTTCTATACATTGGCAACATGGTATCAGTGATGAATTATTAATATCTTGAGACGATGACTAATGTACTTCTATGAAGTGCAGAATAGAGATGGGTCTAGTTCAAATCGCACCCATGAATCTCATCTAATAACTGCTTGAACTTGCACTCGAAGATTGTCGCAAATCGCAAACAAAACGTAAACCACTCTTCTATATCATTTTATTAACAAGAGACTGCTGTAACCTTCTATACCCCCTGAACCTTGATTCCTATGCAGTTTGAAGCAGTTTAGACGAGAATGCTGTCAATCTCAAAAGCATCTGCCTCTTAGTATATCATGTGTGTGTGTATTCTTTGTTTCATATTCATTTGCACACTGCATATTAACTAGCATTTCTGTATGTATTTCATAAGAAATATGATCAGTACAATGTTCAAGCCTGTTGCAACTTGTCTTCAAAATTTCATAACGAATCTCATCGCAAAGACATGCATGCCATTTCAGCATAGAGACACTATAAGACACCAGGATTTCGGAGACAGAAGCGCTGACGCTCACAAGGTATTATGATCTTGCCTATGCTCGCAAGCAAAAGGGACAAAAAATAATGAAAAACAAGGCCCGATAACGTGGTAAGCCCATATAGCCAGAAAAGTGTGCTGTGGAGAAAAGCAAACCAGCATAGATACACTTCTCTCTCTCTCTCGCCATCTTTCTGTCACTATCTCTAGTACCACACCTATATACACGCATATATATAAATATATATATAACTATATTTGTGCTCAGAAACCTTCATCGCGAGATGTGAATAATCGTGATAGCACAAGGTGTTGCTGTTTCTCGGTTGTCTCGTTATATTTTTTTTTTCTCAGTGCCGTTAATTTGTGCAAAAGCTGGGTAGCCCAGCGCCAATACAGAGCCGTCAGTTTAGACTCGAATGTCGCTTCGGCCGTTACCTGATGCCCCCAGAAGGGAAAAAAAAATTCGAAGATTTCTTATTTTTCATGTCAAAACCATTTTTCTACTGTTGCCCCCGTGTCCCTTTCCGTGGCCTCCTTTCCTCCTCCCTTTGCTCGATACATTTGTGGTGTCCATAGCTGTTTTGTAATTTCTACCTAGGAGTCACTTGTAGAGTTTGTTAACAGCCTCGTGTTAACGATTTTTTACATATATAATATATATAAATATATAATATATATATTTACTGCCAGTTCCTTGGTATTTTTGACGACTGAATATTTTTGCAAAAGTTGCAATTTTTCGTTCTTTTTTTCTTGTTTTTCGGTTCATGTTCACCAGTCCAGCCGAGACATCTTGGTAGCAAGTGAGGGAAAGCTACGGGATCGATCGCCGTAGAAGAGAAGTTATGTGGTCTGGCGTTGAGGAGTAAAGTTGAGAAGAAGAGACATGTTGAACGTCTGTTGAGAGCATGAACGTGCTGGCTCGGAGGCAGAGCTAGTAAAGTCGTTGTAAGTTCTGTGAACGTTTATTTCCCCCAACCTGCCACCCCTCCTTTTCTTTTGAACTGCGGGGCAGAGTAAAGTGTGATAGTTGAGAAAGACGCTTTCATCGAGCCACACAATGTGGGTGTAGACACTCTTCGAGCTGCTGTTCTTGTTTCCTCTATCGCGATGTGTGTGTTTTTTTTTTCTTGATCTCATCTGTTACCCAGCGCCATGTTATCACTAATTTCTCATACGTGTTTCGCTGTGTAAAAACCACAAAAACAAATAAAAACTATTCTTCCTTTCACCTTTCTCGGTTTCTTTGCATTGGTGCATCGCAGTGGTAGTACTAGACCTGAACCCTTGTGCAATAAAGTTGCTCAGCGCAAATTACACCAGTTGATATAACTGACATTTGATAAAAAATTACATTGTTGTGCTGGCAAGCTGCAGCTAGCACACAGCCATGCCCATTTTATTAGGACTTCAATAAAGACTTCGATTATTTTTTTAAGCTCATTAGGTTTTGACCATGCCACAGATGTTGATATCTAATGTTTTGTGCGATTCGATTGGGCACAGAGAAAAACCCCATAAACAGATGTATTCAAAGCACACACAGTCACCCTCATTTGGGCGTACTTATACTCGTGGAGCAAGGCTAGGATTGGCTTTGAGAAAACAGTGAGGGTGAAGAAGCAGTGATGCGAGGCTAACTCTGAAAGATGCAAATCGTATCAGCAAAAAGAGTGTCCAAGACTGTGCGCATGAAGTGTGTAAGATCCAAAGTTTTCATTTGCACTGGCAGTAACCAAGCCGTCCAACTTCACATTTATGTTGAAGCCCACTTTTAAATGATGCAAGCCAAAATGCTTTACAGTGCTACTTGCAGCTAAACCTGTCGACCGAAAGCTATGGCAACAATTCTTTTGATCTCGCTCCTACTAGAAATCAGAAATGGTTTTATTTCATCTTTAAGTGAGTTACAAATTATTTGTATACAGAAGGAGGTCCCATAGTCGGAGACTGCACCAACATTTAAGGTTTCAAGATTTTTTTAATGGAAGAACAGGATTCATTTACCTCTAAACATGCAATTGTGTGAAATCAATGAAAATTTGAGCTAAGGTATGGTATTCCACTTTCATGTGCACAGTATAATCATCAGACACATGAACTTGCATCTTAGAGCAGGCTATGAAGTTTAGAGTGTCTGAACTTAACAACTACTATAACGATAATCGACAAACTCTGCAAAGTAGTGCTTTTAATAAGCACCACTTTTATCGTAACATCAGCATCTGCAGGAGTGTCTGAAGACAACAATAACAAAGTGGTCAGACAAGCGACGACTCGGGATCCAAAAGAGGCAGAATTTCTGGCTAAGGTGAAAGCTCGAAGATATGAAAAAGCCGTCAACGCGAATGTGCTGATGGAGCGAACAGTTTCCACAAGTGGACTTGCCTTCGGTTTCAACAACTTTCAGCGTGCGGCCCAGTCTGCTCATATTGCACTCAATTGGCAAATGCTCCAGAGTTAAATATAAGTGGCTACGATAGCTTCATAACATGCAACACGAAGGTGGGAATTCACAAATATTTCAAGTAATTTGTAATAAGCACCACCTTATATTAATAGAAAAAATGGCTCTTCATCAGCATGCAAAAATTTAATGCACTGGAACACTTTTGTCTATATCTGGGTGGGATAGGCCTGCTGCCGATCACCAAATGCACAGTGTGGCTAAATCTGAAGGGTACTATATACTGCAACAATTATAGGCTTCATACGCAAAAACAAATGAATAAATCAATTAAGTAGCCCTTTCATTGACCTAAGCTCCATCATCTCTCCCTTTTTATGGCATGGAGTACCTGGCTGGAAGGACATCCAAGGCCACTTTTTTCATCTCTCCTCTATCTCACAGCCACATGTGACAGGTGTGCTATATTACCGAAAACCTGCATGTTCATTTATCGCATATTTGCTAACGAAGAAGAAAACACAAGCTAAAAGTTACATTTTTAGTTCATGTGCAAGACATAATTGGCTCTTTATAAACCAAAAACCTGCATGTTCATTTATCACATATTTGCTAACGAAGAAGAAAACACAAGCTAAAAGTTACATTTTTAGTTCATGTGCAAGACATAATTGGCTCTTTATAACTTATAGCTATTCAAAATTATGAGAAAAATCATTTTGCTGGACACGTGCTAATATCATACATTCATCAGTAGGATCTAATTTAAAAAGTTATATAGAAATTTCACAGGGGTTGCTGTAAAGAAATACCACTTTTTCTGTGAAAATAATTGTCGAATTACCATACTATGTTTGCTTTACATTGGCATTATTAGCTGAAACAATTCTTAAAGATATCTGCATTGCTTGTGTAGGCAACAATACTACACACTAGTACACAGAAGTAATAGGGCTAAAGCACAGCTCTATTTTATTGCAAACAAGTACAACCAATTTCCTATTGCACACTCAATCAAGTTTCGGCTTAATGTACTGAACATTACTCCTGTGTTTACGCATCAGCTCAAGGAGCTTTTCCCTTCTCTCTTCGAGTGTCTCCGGCCTTGGTCTGTTGCGCAGCTTATCGAGAACTCCGGTCACAAACTTCTCGGCATCGAATGCCCTCGCTTCGTCTATCTGGGCTAGAAGCTCTGCCCTGAAACTTGCTCTTTGTTCTTCTCAATTCGATACCTTCGTTTCGACCACAGCGCGTGCATCCGCTTGCGCAGTTTCCGGAGCTTGTGTTTTTTCATCTTTTTCCGACGAACAATCAACATGTTCACGGCCCGCTTCTCGTTAACGACGCCTGTCGGTTTCGGATCTGTTTTCTCCATTCCATTGGAGTTTGTGTCCGTTGACGGTGCTATAACTTTGGTGTCCCCGATTGCTGTGGTTGGCTTCACGAAGGATGGAAGGTTGTAGTCCCACGACCTCCGCAGAGTTGGGAGATTGATGGGACTTTTTACGCCTGGAGGTACGTATACTACGCTTCGATCTACAGTAGTTGATGCCGGCAAGCGCTCAGCCGCGACTTTGCGAAGACATGTCCCAGGCAGATAGGATTCTTGATGAGCAATTTGATGTAGTTCCCCTGGAAACAGATACACAAAACAGTAAAATGCAAGCACGATCGTATAGTTACAAGACAGAGCACGAGTATTTTATATACACTCAGCGTTTTAGCATTGCTGCATCTTGGAAACCACGTAACAACTAGGTAATCCGTCTACAGGCGATGCGTGATTGTGGCTAGTGTGCGCATTTAACGGTTTAACCTCGAAACTTACTTTGTGGCGGTAGGATGAAACGAGCCGATCTCGCAACTCGACCTACTTCAGACGCAGCTCGCGTCAAAGCACGTACAAACTGCCATGGCAGGAAGGGGCACACTCGGCGCTGAAAAAAAAAAACATCGAATCAAACAATTTTGAAACACTTCTGCGCGGCACATTTGTCAGTTCTAGCGCGTCCAACTGAGATCAACGTTAGATAGATCGCCCGAAAATCGCGCTTGCCGGCTGCTATACAAGCGATAACTGCAATCGAAAAAGCCGACCTACATTTAGAGCAGAAATTAGGACGACAAGTGGCAGCCTACGTGCATCATTCAATGAAATAGGAACAAGTTAACCAACTAGTTTAATTAAGCGAACGGGGGAATTTAGGCAACTGCCTGAAACAACCAATGCGACCACGCAACATTTAAGGCTTGGGCTTTGGCTTGATCTGGATTCAAATGCTGCATTTGCAATCAGTTTGTTATGGCAGTTATGTTTTTTGTGCGATTCGTAACTGGTGCTAAAGGATAACTTTTGCTCAAATTTTCGCATCTATGTTATAAATATAAACATTTAAATTACTATAGTTTTACGTTCTGTGCATATAAAATTAAAATACAAATTGTTAGTCCTAAATTTTAATAAAGTTGTTTACGCTCACTTTAGCCTCAACAACGCTGTTGCAGGACACCTTAAAAAACGAAACTGGCGCCGTCCGTTTCGTAGCGTTGATTTTTTACCTACGTAAACGCAGGCGACGCTGGGCAACGGCCGTGTGTTGTCGCATTTTTTTCTCGTTCTGCGGGGAAACAAATAATTCGTCATGCGATAGCACTATCGCAACTTATCGGTCTTTTCTCTCGCATAGAGTTCAGTGCGGTGCGCGCGTTCTTCTCGAGGACTTTCTTCTGTTTCCGTAGCTTGCTGTGGTAGAAAAAAAAAATGATTTCCATCCAGAACCCTCAGCTCAAGGTAAAGCACCCGCCTACCTTTTTCTCTGTAAAGTGCGCAGCTGCGAGATTCCGCAAACATTTTCTAACTCAACATCATGGTGCTGTCGGTGGAGTCGGTCGGTAACGCCGGATCACTGAAACATACGCTTTTGCGGCGTCTGTAATTAAAAATTTTCTGTGAAAATCGCAGGTTTCACTTCCCCCAGACCCGCTGCAGAGCCTTCAAGTTTGCGGCTCTTGCTTTTTTTTTTTTCTCTCTTTACTGGCGTGGTTGCCCTTTGGCTGGTTTCACGTGCTACAACTCTCTAAACGACTCTTCGAATTTTGCCATTTCAGGCTATATTTCTGGTTCACCTGCTCCTCACAGTATGGTGAGCACCTTGTTTTTTCGGAAATTGTAACGCTTAAACCTTTAACCGCTTTGAGTGCTAGCCTAACGATGCTTTGCCTTCTCTTCAGGCCGTTGCAGGAAGCGTGGGCGCCCCAAGCGTATCTCTACTACAACCTCATTTACCTGCTGATGTTGGCTTGGGCGATACATCACAAGGATTCCGAGGAGCCTGTATTTATGGTAAGTGTCCGCGCTGTCTCATGCAGTAGTTATAGAGCTGTACTTCTGGCAGTGCTACGTCAGATAGCAACTGTAAAACCCCTTTGAACTCTACTTGGTTAAAAAAAAAACAATTTACATTGGTTATAAAGTGATTAACGAGCAGGCAAAGCTCACGGCTCCAACACCGGATTCGCTATTTCCAACGCTTCTTTCCGGCTCTTCCTATCTCACCTGCTCCACCGGATGAGGGCAAACATGTTTTAACTATTCTGAGAGGGGTCATTCACAGCCCCTGTCTGTTTTAACTATTCTGAGGGGAATCATTCACTGCACCTGTCTGTTTAATCCTTCAAAGTTATGGCATTTAGTCCGCAATTACGAGAAGCTTAGCTCGAATCACAGTTGTCTGTATGGACTCTATTGACTGAAATAAAAGCTACAGGTGTGAGTGTGAGGAAAGTAGAAATTAAGTGGTGAATTCTGCCATGACTTGCCAAAACACTTCCTTTACCTGCTACAAATTTTTTGCATTATCAACTTACCATAGTTTTTTTTATGTGTGTGGCATCTGTGACAAATGGTTAAACAGGTTAAACACTTTTGTAAATGGTGCACCTCACAAATTCAAGTCTCTCATTGTCTCAACAACTAATGCTGTTTTCAAAATAACGACATTGGCAATTCATAATGCAAATTATTTGTGGAAGTTTGGTCGGACAGGCAGTGATTAAGGGAAATAGTTTATTCATGCTGAACTTGTTCAAAATGATTGTTTAGCAAGGTGATAAAAACTGTGCTCTACAGCTTGCAAGTGCCTAAGGTCCTCACGAGGCAGCAGTGAAAAAAACAAAACAAACCAAACTAGTCAGCCTGCATACATATATTAAGCAAGTATACATTTTAACCCTTTAATTCCCGAATTATAATATGGTGATAAATTTGGTGATAAATAGCATACTGTGCCTGTTTCTCTTTCATTAAGTAAATACTGAAGGCCATTTCATTAATTTGCATCTGTTGTCCCTGTTGGTTAATTAAGCAAAATGGATACCTCAGCTAAAGCACTTTTCGAATCAAAGGTGAAGATTTTTACCTTCACTTCTATGTTTAATAATTTGTGTCACTTTTTGAATGACCAACAGTACCTTCCAGGTTGACTGGAAGATCTTTTTTGCACAAAGTAAAGCATTCTTTTGAAAATTGGACAGTTTAAGAAACTGGTTCAAATGTTACTGTGATGTTTCAGGTGGCAAACATTGCTTGTTTGATATTTACTTTTGAGTTGCCGCCCACACTCATTACTCGTGACAGCATTCACTCAGTCCATGCAGACATGGCTGATCAACTTCTTTGAGAAAATTATAATTGGAAATGCTTTTATTTTCTAAGCGAGGGGTTGGGGGTTCTTCAGGCGAAAAACTGTGCTCTACAGCTTGCAAGTGCCTAAGGTCCTCACGAGGCAGCAGTGAAAAAAACAAAACAAACTAGTCAGCCTGCATACATATATTAAGCAAGTATACATTTTAACCCTTTAATTCCCGAATTATAATATGGTGATAAATTTGGTGATAAATAGCATACTGTGCCTGTTTCTACACACATTCGAGGTTCGTTGATGTTGAGCATGATGACGGTGGTTTTATTGCCAACATTTTGATGAAGGAAGAATGTCAAATTGCTTTGTGATGTGTCTATCTTTGGATTTATTACAGAGGTCCCACATCGATGTTATATTATGAAACTGTTTTCGTTTGCCAGTCTACAGTTTTTTTTTTAATATGTATGAATGATCAGTAAAACAATGTTCATGTTGCTAAAAAATTAAAGAAGCCCACTTAATAAATGTTGTTCGAGGTATAGCGCATCCAGGACGGGACAGAGAAGAAAACACAGAACACATACACGGCGCTACATGAATAACCAACATGCCCGCCGTGCAACCTTAGTCCAGTTAATAAAAGTCGATTCAGGTCATCAGTGTACCTCAGTACTTGAGGGTGTATTTTTTTTCAGTGGACTTATAGAGGCATATGCACTGAAAATTAGTGCAAGGGCATAAAATAAATAGACGCAGCCTTACAATGAAAATTTGGAGCCCTGTCAAGTGGTTGCACATATTACCAAACCAGCTTCATTTAATGTATGGAAGATGAAAAGCGTCTTTTCTGTATCTTAAATCTGTTGCTACTGAAATGTCTTAGAAGGGCCAAACATTGGATCTGTTTGTGTTTCATATATTTTGCAAAAAGATAGCAAATAACAAAGGTGATGACAGAACTATACAATATGAAATCTCTATTGTTAGTGTAGTCCTCTGTGTATCATCGTTGTTAGATAATGATTTGTCTTGCATTAGTATGATCAGTCACACCAGGAGCTATTAGGTTAGGTTAGTACTGCTTGTGCCTGAATTTAAACCTCTTATCCTCGTTTTCTTTGCAGGCATTAGCCATAAACCTTGGTACAATCTTGATGGACATTGTCACGCTGGGAATGCACTTCCCCCACCAGTTCACATTTTGCGCTGGGTATCCTTTTTTTCTGTGTGGTAACAACAGTAACCGCATTTTAAGTTAGCACGTTTCGGGTTTAACTAAGACCACGTCTACATTGTGAACTAAGTCGCGAGTGGCAAAAATTGTGATTTCTACTCTGCTCTTGTGCAAAGTAAGTACAGGATCAGTTTACATACTCATTAAGAAAATCTGTGTTCATGAGATGGACATTTGTTTATTGTTTTCTTGGTACTTTCAATAATTCATAATTTGGTTCATCTGAAATTTGTTGCTCTCCTGTAAAATCCAAATTAACAAGCTTTAACTGTAATCTGTATTCTCTTGATCTTCTAATCCTGACTGATGTGTGACTGTAATGGGCAGTGCATGAGCAAACTTGTGCAAACACGGCTGCGTCGGTAGTGTAGGAAGTTGTGAGTAGCGCTTGTTCTGTGCATCGCCATTTTTTATCAGTTGTGCAATTGAATCCATGCTATCCAGTATTTCAGATGTTACATCCTGTATTGCCCCATTTTCCTTAGTTTCGCAAAATCATCAGCATTGCCATTGTTAACCTCTTGTTTCGGCCGGTGTCATCAGTATTCCTGCTGCGCATTTTCAACGAGCGGGGCGGTAGATATGCAGACCTTGGCATTCCGAACTTCGCTGGCGGTGCGTCCTGTCCTTATTTCTCATCTTACATATGTTACGAGTTGCTTACATAGAAATGATGTTGCAGCGGACATGCAGACATGGCTGATCAACTTCTTTGAGAAAATTATAATTGGAGATGGTTTTATTTTCTAAGCGAGGGGTTGGGGGTCCTTCAGGTGAAAAACTGTGCTCTACAGCTTGAAAATGCCTAAGGTCCTCACGAGGCAGCAGTGAAAAAAACAAACAAAAAAACTAGTCAGCCTGCATACATATATTAAGCAAATATACATTTTAACACTTTAATGCCCGAATTATAATAATGCTGAGCAAAATAAAAATTGTTTTCATGTTTCAGCTTCAAGTAGCAACCTTGAAATGATTCCTGCAGTTAAATGATCTAAAATTCAACTTTAATGCATATTCTTGCATATGTTAGGAATTCTCCATATGCCTACAGAAGTGAGGACCTAGCAACAAAAAACATATTTTAGAATTACATAACATGTTGTGTACCACCTCTTGAGTGTGCACACATCAAATATAAAAAATTATTGAAGACAGAACTTACGTCACCAAGCGGAGAAAAAACGATGAAGTGAGAGTTGTTGCACACGCTTCGCCCTCTCCTCCATGAGCCCCAAAACAATTGGTTCTAGCTTAAAATACCTTGAATGACACTCTGCTAGATTTTTCATGCTGAAAGCTTCATGCCCCGTGAGTACTTGACAGCCGGCACGCATTTCGTGACTTAATTGCTTGAAGTTTTTCGATATGCAGCGAATTTGCGACATCCGGCAGTAAGGGGTTAATACACTTTTTCTGTGTCTCTAAAAAAGCGCGTCATGAAAACAAAATTTGTGTTTTCACATAGACCCACAGTACTTACAAGCAAAATAGAAATTTATTTCATTTGGTTAGAGGAAATTATCATTATAACGCATTATCATTTACCATACATCAGTAAGGTGGCATTTATAACACTCTATAAAAAGGCAACAATAATCTTGGCTGTGATGCATAATATGATGATACATTATAGTGTGAAACATTGAGGGCAAAGAGAAACAAAACTATGTGGGTTTATTCACATTTACAAAAATACTCTACGATTCACAAGATTAATGTTTTCGAGAAATCAATGTAGATTCCCATAATTAACATTTTATCATTAAAACTTGTAATATTGTTTCTCTTTGAGCTAAAAGAGCAGTCTCAGTGGAACGGTGCTTCCTAGAGCCATGTTGATGATCAGCTAATAAATTATTTTTGTCTAGATATGAAAATATTTTAGCATGAATAATCTTCTCAATGCTTTTTGAGAATATCGGTAGAGGTGAATTGGTCGATAATTACCTGAAACATTCTTATCGCCTTTTTTAAAGATCGGCCGTACTCTAGCTATTTGCATGTGTTTTGGAAATTGGCCAGACGATAGAATAAGGTTATAAATGTGAGTAAGAACAGCACAAATAAGGTCGAGTACATGTTTTATAGGTCCTATTTAAAAACCATCAGTGTCCTGCGACTTACTATTTTTGACTGAATTTATTGAAAAAAAAACTTCAGCGCAGTTCGTAGGACTAAACAAGAATGATTTCGCACTAATGTTTTTAGTAACGAGAGCATCAGAGTAGCTGCTGAGTAAATCATTTTCAGGATTTTCCTGCTTAACAAAGAAGATAAAATAAAAGTAATAATTTTGACATTAGTCTTGTAATGTGACATGTTAGACGTCATAGTGCCTCCACCGAATTGATTGTTTTAATTAATACACTGCAGATTGAGGTCAAGTCAAGATGTACTGACCATGCAGACAGTTCAGATCATCCAATAAGCAATTTGTCTTGCTCTCTTTTGGCGAGAAATCGACACAACTTGATAAAACAAGTTGCATATACAAACATTGCCGCCACCACTAAAGGGCATACAAAAACACAAGCAGGGTTGTGCAGCTACCTCACTTGGGTATCAAATACATCGCTTTGTAATTTAAGTATCGAATTCAGGAAAGTTCATATTCACTTTCTACATTTGATGCTCAATTGTTTCTAAAGTCTATTACAGAGTTACAATTGTTGAATTGGTTTTTGTTTTGCTTGAAAACAGCTACCTTGTATTGGTGTTCCCTTTGTTAACCTCCCTCTGTAATCCTTCTCTCTAGAGAAACTATATGCTCGAAATTAACCTTTCCCTGTATCACTCATGCCAGCTTCTCCAATCTTATGTTGTGCAAACAGTGCGTTAAATAAGCAGCTATTCCATTCCATTCAGAACACCTGTAAGCCATAATGCCTTCTTCTTTCTTTTATGATCCTCTGCAGGACAACAGTCACCGTGCATTGCCTGTCAATTCTGCAACAGTTTCTTTTATTGCAACGTTGTTCATTTAATACTTGTATTGCTATTTTCTTTTTTAACTTGTAAATGGCCCAGACTGTGTACAATTTCAACACATATTATATGTTCTTTTTCTTTTTTTGTTCCATCACACTCTCATTTTTCTGTGTTGTGTAAACTGTGCCAGCTTTAGTAGTTCTCTCATTGCATTTTAAGAGTGTCTTGAGAAGTGCTTTGTGTTAAGAAAAACGCAGCTTAAGTGCAGTTCTATAATCTGGAAGATTCAGAGCTTATTTGAGCTAGCAAGGTAGGCACAGCACAAGCAAGGTAGCACTGCATACTGCCTTGTTGCCTGCAGCTTCTGGCTGTCCCCATCGCAATGACAAAGGCAATGTATCGTGCTTGTCAAGGAAAGACAGCTTGACAGGAAATGTAAACACAAAGGGAGGCATATTTGAATACGCTTGAGGTATCCCTTGGGGAAATTTCGCACATTTATTCTAGGACATTGATCAAGAATGGCTACTTTCCAAGCAGACGAAAGTGCCCAGAGATCATTTCATGCCAAATAAACCAAGATTCTTTGGGCCATCAAGAATAGAGTTCAGAAAATTTATTCTATTATAATTTTTTTTACTTCAGGGATCCTAAAGCACCCATAGTTCAAAATTTGTTTGCAGTGTTGCTGTTGAGCATGGGTCTTCAACAAACATGTTGCCATAAGTTCTTGGCACCACAGTATCAGAGTTCTGCATTTAATGACCCAGAAGCGGCACTCAATCGCTTTGTTCTACCTTCGCTATGCTCTGTTGTCAGCTTATCTCACCTCCTTGCCAAGTGTCCCTCCTCACCACGAAAGGAGAAAGAGTGGTGTGTGCGTACCTGCAATCAGACAAACAGGTTCTTTTAGTTGCTTACATCACCAGACGCAAGCGTGGGTATCACAGCCAATGCTGGGGACACTGAAAGGCCCAAAGAGAAGAACAGATTGTATTTAGTTTCTTTTATTTATTTATTTATTTATATATTTATTTATTTATTTATTTATTTATTTATTTATTTGTGGTGTGCCCATAGCTCATAGCACTGCCGTATTTGGCATTGTCGATTGTTGATCATGAAGAAATTTTGAACTCAATACGCATTCACTTGAAATTTTAAAAAGTTATCGAACCTAGTTTAAGGCTCCTTAAGCTAGAAACACGGTTTGCTTGAAAATATACTACAACTCATCACTTGTATAAGTAATGCTTGCTTATTTCACTGACCTGTTTGCTTGCGCCGATAACAGGTGTGGGCAGCAGCGGCCGGGGTCAGTACGACGACATCGACCAGACCACTACCCAGAGCGTACCGAAGACCGGAATAGACACTGGTAGCCCCAGCCACGGATGGGCTGCGGCTACCTCTGGAGGCGATGGGCTGCCGCCTTACTCGCAGCCATAGTCACTCAATCATAGCCCCTCCCCACTACCCCCCTCTCCACTCATTTTGTTGGAACAGTGCTGTCTTTAGTGGCCAGAACTAACATGACCGTGACCGCACATTCATTATTGAGATTTGCCATCGAGATTTCTTGTTTCTCTCTCTGTTTTTTTTTTCCCGATTCAGCTTTCTTAGAATACCATTCATCAGTTCTGAATGCTTTAAGAAAGCCCATGGTAATGAGTTATGAGCTCATGAGGCCTGTGTTGGGACATATTTTAAGTCTTCTATGGTGTTAGATCTATTTACTTCATTCCCTGACACCATTATGCTGACGAGCAGTTTCCACTTGCTGATCGACATGGTAACAAAAATTTGTTGAGACTTTACAAATCTGTGATGTCTTTGTTCCTACAAATGACAGCATATGTAGGCAGAGCTTGTACATCGCTTCAATGTTTGCTCTTCAATCGAAACTTTATTCCACTGGAAGGCGTGTGGCCAAAAGTGCTGATTCATGCTGGTAGTGGTGTTCGGTGACAGAAATTTAGTCGCCCTACCTCATGTAATTCCTGTATGTTGATAGGTTATTTTTGCCATGCTAGTTAATGTGGCCAGCTTTACAATGCCTTTTTTCACACGTCCTAATAGAATAGATCGATTTTCAATATTTTTCTTTCATTTTCTTCCTGACCACAAAAAAATTGAAGTGCAGCATTTAAAGTAGCATTTGCTGACGCAGTTTATTATGCCTTTTTTTTCTCTCATTCATGCATAGGTTACTAGTCTTTGGCCATTGAAGACAGCGTGCCACTGTTTCTCTTGCAAATGAGGGGTTTATTGCTGAAATGTGTACTTTAAATTGAGCAATTAATCATTTTTTTCTGCATTACTCTACATATTTTGATGCAAAAAATGCAGATGCTTCGGGAGAGAGCCTATAATACCTTCCATGTAGGCTTTTGGAGTCTGTTTCGCTCCCGGCTTTTATAATATTCTTGATTTATACAGATGTGTGTATAAATGAAACAACCCCCCCTTATTTCCAAAGGCACCAGTTGGACCCCTGGAATCCAGGATTATGCTAGTTATCGCAAACGTTCCCAATTTTTTCGCATTGAGGTGCTCATTCATTTGTCACGGCTCATGTGGAAGAAAAAAAAAAAGATTTATAATAGTTTCACCCTTTCATCGATTCTGCAGCTTACTGTTGTTTCTAGATGCCTTATTTTTAGTGTGCTTTCTTTTTCTAGTCATTGTTGGGAATGCCACCGTATACTTCGTGCACAGGCTGGCTTAACCCTTGCAGCCAATACTAAGCCGTACTTGTTAATTTTTTTTTTGCATGTGTGATTGAAAAGTTTGAGAAATAGGGGACCCACAGTCACGAAATGCTGTCAGGCACAGCATAAACATCGTGTTTTGTGGCAGTGTGCTACTGATGGCTGCATCAGTACATGCACTTACGGTCACGTTAGTTTGTGAAAGCCACTTGAATCGTCCTGTAAATCTAGAGCTTTCTATGAATTCCAACTTGAAGCTGTAATAAGATATTGCTATGCTTGCCTCCGAGTGTTGTTTTTAAAAATGGTGCGAAACTCTTGGCCGGTAATTCTTTTTTTTTTTTTAATAAAGATCCTGGATCTCATAACGGTAGAATGAAAAATGCTCTGAGCCTTAAAATACCTTAAGTTTTGATTTTGATGTGTGGGTTTTAACGTCCAAAAACCACCATATAATTATGAGCGCCGCCGTAGTGACGGGCTCCAGAAATTTTGACCTTAAGTTATTTATATTGTAGCATTCTTCCTGCAAACCAGTTTCACTTGCTAAGAGGCATGTGGCATACGGGAACAGAATGTTGTGATGTTTTGGCAGTAGATTATTAGCAAAGCGGGAGCCAGCGCTTTCCATCTTGTCCGATACGGTCCAAGCTAATGGTGCAAGATACATACTGATTAGCCGAAGACATTAGCTGAAGTCTGCAGCAGGGGGTGATGAGAAGAGATGTACCGGAGCAGTGGTAACACATCTTAGTGCCAAAGGAAATGCCGAAACATAACAGCACACTCTAGCCACATCACCACCTTCTGTTTCGTAAGACGAGCCACTTTTCTTAAATGTAACTGAAGGTTTTTTGTCGCAAGATACTGTGGTAAATCACTTGGGGCATTCTGACGCTTGCCAGTACTTGTAGTTTTGAAGTCGCAGATCCTTATTTAACTTGAGAAACTTGAAAACTTCACGTCGGCGTTCCTTTTTAAAAACGAGCAGGTTTGCTGTGTGCGACCTGAATGCTTTGTGATTACGCAGTCTTTTCAGAGCAGCTATGCATGGTTCAGTGTCATAGTGCCCTAGAAGCATTGTTGAATGGTTCCTTATTTTATACATGCCGTATTTTCTAGTTTTTAGTGTCTTCTGCTGGGAACTTTTCATCATTTTTTCACGTGAATAGTTTGTCACCGAATTACCGAGCACCCATTGTATTTCGAGCACTCCAATTGCCTAGTGATGGTACTTTTACACCATTCCTACTGCATTCCGGTTCTTGACACTTGTGAAACTTGCTTGAAACCGAGGTACTTATTTTTATATGTTCGTGTTTGTACACATTCCCGAGATTCTTTTAAAACACTTGTTTCATGCAGCTGCTCCGTAGAGAGCTTTTATGCTTTACTGAAGCTAAAAACATTTTTTAATTTTTTTTTTTTGCTTAGAAGCGTGGTGGTTTGGGCTAGTTGGTAGGACATGACGATCGTTTTAGCGCGAGCTCAGAACGACAACAAAGGAACAAGAAGACGAGCACTAACGTTCAACTGAGTTTATTGTGCAGAGTGTGAAAACTTCAGGACTGGCATGCAACTAGTTATAATCGTCTTAGTTTTCTGTATGTTTTCCTTAGATTTCTTTCTTGGTTTTTGTTATAGGGATATTCTCATTCACTATAGTTTTTGCCTTTTTTCCTTTACTCTTCTTTGTATTGCTCATTTTTGTCACGTGGTTTACTGTCTCGTTTATATGTTTTTGCGCTCTCACAATAAACTCTGTTGGAAGTTAGCACTCATCTTCTTGTTCTTTTATCGTCATTCTGAGCTCGCACTATAACAATAGTCTTTTCTTTGCTGTATCAGTTGGCTTGTTCAAATCAAAGACAAAGCTTGCAGTTGGAAGCTGTTTCAAATGTTTAGCTGTTCTTTGGTTCAAAGCACTGCACCTAATACCTGAAATAAATCAGTTTTTAAAGTTTTATAGACGTATTTACATATGTGAGTGTGTGCTCCAGGCTAGTTGTCTGGATGATATTGCAGTAAATCTTTTTTTCTTTTTTTCAGCACATATATCTTGTACAGTCACATTGAAAAAGGTATCCAGGGAAATGACGAGATTCTTTTTTTTTTTTGTAATTTAGTATTTTCTTACTTTTTCCTCTTGTCACTTTTGCACTTTTGAACTGTTCACAATGTGATGTCATCATTTCTTATTTTCTCTGCCCCTACTATGGACATCTATTTTTTGTTCCAAGTGATTCTGTCACTCTGAGCCCAATTACTTTTCTGTTGATTGTTTAATTAACATAATATCAACCCACTGCACAGCTTCGAGGGTTATTTGTCTGCGGATATTTCGTGTGTGAAAATGGGTTTATTGGAATGCAAAATTTTTAGCTACTATGTATGTGCATTCATTGAATGGCTCCAAGAAGTAGTGCTTGACTAATTTGTTTTCACTGTGAGCATTTATCTAAGTCTGTGGAAGTTATTCTGAGTGTTATAAGAATTCTCTTTCAGAACTGTTGCTCTGTGTGATAGCAAATTATCATATATGATATCCTACACGAAGCTTGAAACTAAGACGCTAAGCATGTGAAACATAGATAAAGCCATTGGTATTGTTTTTTTTTTTTTTTGGCTTAATTAAGTGAAGTTTATTTTGTGTACATTTTAAGATTCCTTCAAATGAATTAAACACTGTACACTGAATGGATTTTGCTTCTAACACTGTTTATATTTTGTACAGTGTACTCACCATGAGTGGAAAATAAAGAGGAAAAGTTTGTTCAAGTTTTCATCAAAGCAGCGCTATGCTTACGGGTTTACATTTTATTTACTTGTCACTGCTATGATCTGTTCAGGAGCATGAGTAATATTTTTGGTACTGCTTACATTTTCAACTCTATGGAACATTCAGTTTTCACTTCTCAAGCTTTTGCATTTTATGACAGTGCAATTGTCGTAGTTATTATTGATTGCTTTCTTTAACCAGGCCAACTCAGGTTTGTAAATACAAAATGTGATTGTACGACCCTTGGCTCACGATTTCCTCTCTCATTTTCTCACTTGGATCGCAGTGTCTCGGAATTCACATCACTGCATGAAGCCTTTCTGTTTCAACTTAATCTTCCTCAGTTGATTTCAGAATGTGTGGAAGCAAGTGGTTCACACTAAAGTGTAAAGAATGTGATCTCCAGCACTGCAATAAGTTGGAGAGTAGCAACCTTTTGAAATCCTTCATAGTCAGAAGTTTATGTTGTTAAGGCCAAGTGTTCACTGTGGGTAGCCAGCATTACATGACAAAGGTATGTCATGGCAAGCACGCGTACCTACCACTTCAGAGCAGCTTTTATCTCTGCAACTAAAGTAAAACATCTGCTTGCTACAGCTTTGAACATGTGTGTTTGTCTTTCTCACTACCCAAATTTTGCTGTTTTTTTTTTGTTTTCTTTTTTTACCTTAAGTGCTGCTGTTCAGTTGTGTGGTTATCATATTGAGGGCATTATACTAGACAAGCACATCGACTTTTGTGTCTCATTTGCCTGTAATACATGTGTTGTGGGGAGAAGTATAGTTGCACCCTGCCTACGAAGTGCAGGCGATTTCTGCTGAAGCAACTATTTGTTATGGCACATATTTAGTCGGAATTTTGGGATATGTACTCGCTTACATTTGCGTAAAGCCGAGAATTGCCCAATAAACCTTTTATTCTCCTATGGAATGATCTCTAGTTTTTTCACTGCTTAGAGGGGTGGCAAGACCAAATTTTCTGGCTCTAATAAAAAGCCTGTTGTAGGATTCTTCTGCATGTAAGAACACCTAGCACAAAATGTTTGGTGCGGAACACTTTTCAAATATGTTCTACTTCATTTCTAAGGTGTGCTTCAAGTGCTCATTCTTGGATAGAGACCCATTGCTAGCACGAATGAGAGCAACATCACTGCGTAAGAAACATAATAAAAATTTTAGTGACGTCGGCCGCATTAGAGTGAAATGCAATAAGCGGTGCCACATCACCCCTGCACCAAAAAAGCCAGGCGAGCATTGGCTGCGAACCCACACACTCATTTCTGTGATCATGTTGCGAAACTAGCCAAGCTTGCTGGCTCTTTGCAAAGTGCTGCACAGCATCATGCAAATTTGCAAAGACAACATTGCAGAATGTTTGTTCCCACACAGCTTTGCATTAGCATACAGGGTTACCGTAGTCGTAAACTAGAGAGGCTGGATACGTGGAGCCACGTAGCATCGCGATGACGAACCAGGCAGGCATTGTATTACTGTGGACACCCAACGTGTTCTACTTTTCTGCTGAAGTAAATTGTTGGCAACCGCAGTAGTTTCAAATGTGTTGCCTTTTCAAACATTTTTTTTTTTTTGCAATGGTCACTCGGCAAAATCGACACACACCTATAATAGTATTTGCACGAAGTGTCACTAGATGGCAATACCACCATCCAGTGACTCGGTATTCCAAAACACTTCTGCTTATTCCAGGATATCGTAAATGCTAATATTCTCTATTAGACATTCCAGCGATGTTGAAGACATCTAGACGGTTTTTTTTTTTTTTTGCACATGTGCATGAGAGCAGACGATGCAGCATTGCGTGCGTCACTGTTTTTAAAAGGTGGGCAGAGAGTTGGACTCTGATGACCCTACACAGGGTCCTCAGTGTCCAACTCTGTGCCCGTAAACAAACTGTTATTTCATGTACGCCAGTTTGCAACAGCACTTTAGTATTTGTTCTAGCTGTTTCACTGTATTTATGTTTCAATCTTTGAATTCCAATATGTCTGCTGCATTTTTCAAACCCTGGTTTTTCTATAATAATTACCATGCTATCACTGATTCTCTTGTCCTCCCTCCTTTCTGATGCCCTGGGAGGGATCTAAGGATCAATAAATGATGATGACATTGAAAGTTATTCACATGAACATGGCAGTAATAAATTATTCAGCATGCAGTGCACTAATATTATAGTGCGTATCTTGCTTCCTGGAGCAATGAGATATGTTTGAAATGAAGAACACACAAGCCACAAATTTTATGTCGCTGCCCCTGATGACACTGATGACACTACTCATACCCATATTTCAAATGATTTATAAAGGGACACTAATGTCAACTATTAAGCCGACGTTGATTGTTGAAATGGCGGTCCAGGAACTTCATAGTGTTACTTTAATGCGAAAGAAGGGCATATTTTGAAATGAAATCACGTTTTAGTGGTCCGCATCGGGTTAGCGCGCTTCAAGTTACCCGCCTCAAGAAGCGGACCGACCGGTCCACTCACGTCACTGTTGCCGTGCACAACGTTGCCCGGCTTTACTGCGCTAGTAGCAGCATACCGTAAGCAGTGGGAGCCACAGCAGCAAAAATGGTCATTGATCGATTTCCCTCTATTGGCTCCGAGATCGCAGACGCTTTTGTTTCAACTGCACCCCGCTAAATGGCACCACCTGTCCCGTGTAACCACGCGAAAATTAAATTTTTGAACCACTCGCGCCATTCCCCATAGTAAGGTCCGGTGGTTCTTTTTTCCATGAATCAAACAAACGAACAAGCAGCATTTTATAGCGTCTCTTGATGCACGAAGAGTTCTTTATTTAGTGCAGTTAGATCAATTATAGTGATTAATTGTAGGCGGTCCGTCTGATGTCATCGGGATCATTCTGAAAATGTCCTACTGCAGCACTTGTGTTATTGTGCATTCACCTTAATTTCTCTGTAAGTAGGGCACTGTTGTTGATAATATTGTCGTTTTAAGTGTTGTCATACATTGAGCTTTGACTCTGATGTAAATTGTTATTTGACTTTAGTGTCCCTTTAAGATTGTCAATGAATTGGTTAAATTGATAAAATTGTACTGGATATTGCATAATTAGCTTAGTTTCTTTTTGCTTTAACAGCTGTGACATAAAAGCTTATGGGGTCTTTTACTGAGCTAGTGCGAATAGCGATGAGAAATGTTAAAAACAAAGAACACACAAGCGACAAATTTGATGTCACTGCCCCTTTAAGTTCAGACACTGCTCATACCCATATTTCAAGTGATTTAATCAATGAATCGGTTAAATTGATAAAATTGTGCTGGATATTGCATAATTAGGTTAGTTTCTTTTTGCTTTAACAGCAGTAACAATAAAAGCTCATAGGGTCTTTTACTGAGCTTGTGCGAATAGTGAATTTTGGTAGAATAATTTGAAGTGTAATTTGAATGTATATATCACATATTATGAAGGAGAATGGGCATATTTGTCATTATCCAACTAGCCTAGCTGCAAAATTATATTTTAGAGGTGAAAACAAGTGCTGTGCTAATGCTATTCTTATTGGCTCAAAGAAAGGGCTTTGTGGCAAGGCTTTCTTTTGAGTAGGTGTTTTCATGGCTCAGCGCACCTTTGTTGCAGTGTAAGCACCTTAAAAATTACATGCCAATTGTACTTTGAAAAATTGGCTGATTCCACGTACAGTGGGAATCGATGATATGCTAAGCACGAGTGAGGAAAGTTGATATGTCACTTTAAAATCACCACAACGCATACGAGGTGGAGGTAAATTATGCCGTACACGACATCCGTGTCATCATTATCATGTTTGGATGTGTCGTTTACCTTCGTCATCTATTCACGTCACGTGATGCCAAATTTAGTATATGTGAAGCTATAGCGAAACGGCCTCGAGCACGCTATGAACATGGTATGTTGTCATGTTCTTGCACGACACAAGTCATGATTATCATGTTTGCAACAGTGATATACCTTCATCATCGATGGACGTCACGTAACACCAAATTTTGGTATATGTGGAGCAAGCGAAACGGCCGCGAGCGCATCATGAGTGTGGCATGTGGTCATGTTGTTACATGACACGCATGTCGTAATTATCATGTTTGGATGTCTTATTGACCTATGTCAGCCGTTCGCGTCACGTAATACCGAATTTGGTACATGTGAAGCTAGCGAAACGGCCATGGGCGCATGATGAGCGTAGCATGTAGTCATGTTACATGACACGCATCTCATGTTTATTATGTTTGCACCAGTGTCACGGGTCCCGTTAATTAGGGAGGCGATCACCGGGCTAATTCCAAGGGCCGAAGTATCGGCCCCCAAAACCGCACCACGAAAGCGTGGACAATTTAGAGGCGGTCCTATTTGGCACGCCAGCGGACGCCGGCTGTGGCCCAAAGAACAAGTCAGAGCCGAAAGTTGATAAACAAAACAAAATTATATTCTCAATAATGGCAGATCAAAAACAATACACAAGTATGCACACTCCACAATAGTTGAGTACAATATGTCACCAATCAAACAACGTACTACACAGTACAATCAGCCACACTCAAAACAACGGACACAGACAACAATACACACTACAATGCAGTCGCATGCATTGAACAACCAAGACACTTAAAGACTAAAGAGATAGAAAACCTATTCAGTCCAAAGCTCTTGGAACAAAAGTCTGGATGATACTCTTCCGAGAATCACTCACTCAAAGTCCAGCGTTGCTGTCGTTCCGCTGCCCCCGAAGTTTCTCTTCCAGGAAACCTTGCGTCTTCACTTGGCCACTCTCCAAGCTTCAACCTTCTTCGCTGGAAACACGTCGGCTTCACACACGCAGCTGTTGCCACGCGTCTTCGCTCGATAGCGGTAGACACACGCTCTTGCCTGTAGCTCGAGCCTTCACCCCCCAGGTGGAAATCCTCTTCTTCTCCTGCTTTGTCACTACGGACAAAACCTTCGCCGACTACACGGCGGAATACGCTACGCGCTCTGGCGCTAACTTCCGTCTTCTCCTGATCTCCCATCTCGGCTGCTCGATTAAATACCTTCCGCGCGAGATTCCACGGTTGTAAAATGTTTCAAATGTGGTCAGACTGGGCACAAGGCAGATGCATGTCGTAACGGAGCGAGTCAAACTCACCAGGTATCCTGTGCACAAGTGGCACCAAAAACCGTTGATGACGTCACCGATGGATTCGTAGAGTTGAAAAATGGGGAGAAAATCCCTATTGTGGGTGCTGTAATGACAAAACAGCAAACAGGTGCTATGAAGGGAATGCCCGTGATGGCTGGAAAAGTGGCGGGAAGGCGTGTAGACGTTTTAAGAGACACAGGGTGCTCCACTGTAATAGTACGAAGAGACCTAGTCCGCGACAACGAACTGACGGGCTAGACCAGCCTGATTTACACCGTCGACCGTTCGGTCATGAGGCTGCCTGAGGCCAAGGTCAAGATCGAGACGCCCTTCTACAGTGGAACTGTTTCTGCCGTCTGCATGGATGATCCATTGTATGACGTAATCGTGGGGAACATTGAGGGCGCCCGTTCGCCGGACCAACCCGAACCACTGGAAGAGAAACTTCGGGGGCAGCGGAACGGGAGGTTTCCTTGAAGAGAAACTTCGGGGGCAGCGGAACGACAACAACGCTGGACTTTGAGTGAGTGATTCTCGGAAGAGTATCATTCAGACGTTTGTTCCAAGAACTTTGGACTGAATAAGTTTTCTAACTCTTTAGTCTTTAAGTGTCTTGGTTGTTCAATGCATGCGACTGCATTGTAGTGCGTATTGTTGTCTGTGCCCGTTGTTTCCAGTGTGGCTGATTGTACTGTGTAGTACGTTGTTTGATTGGTTACATATTGTACTCAACTATTGTGGAGTGTGCATACTTGTGTATTGTTTTTGATCTGTCATTATTGAGAATATAATTTTGTTTTGTTTATCAACTCTCGGCTCTGACTTATTCTTTGGGCCACAGCCAGCGTCCGCTGGCACGCCAAATAGGACCACTTCTAAATTGTCCACGCTTTCGTGGTGCAGTTCGGGGGCCGATACTTCGGCGCTTGGAATTAGCCCGGCGATCGCCTCCCTAATTAACGGGACGCGTGACAATTAATCTGGCGTCCGCGACAGGACCTTTTGGTGCACAGTGTGCCCAAAGTAGTGAGAAAGAGCCTCAAGTTGTTGATAGTGCTATCGGAACGATTTTGGGTGTTGCTCAGTGTTCTCGTTAACGAGTTCAGGGGAGTGTTCCGATAGACTGATTTAGACAGATACTTTTTGTACGCAGCAAGGTTTTATTTGCGAGACACAATGGATCTCGAAAAGTTAGTCGCTCTTGGTGAGAAGATGGGTCTTTCTGGCGCCGAACCACGGAATTGGGTCACCCAGAAGGAAAAGGAAGAAAAAGAGAGGGCCAAAGAAGAAAAGGCAGCTGAGCTGAAAAAGAAAGCTTGGTGGTCGAAAGAGCCAAAGCGGAAAAAGAAGCTGAGTTGGAGAGAGAGAGGTTGGCAGCTGAGAGAGCCAAGGAAGAAAAAGCAGCTGAGTTGGAATGAGAGGTTGGCAGCTGAGAGGGCCAAGGAAGAAAAAGCAGCTGAGTTGGAGAGAGAAAGGCTGGCCGCTGAAAGGGCAAAGGAGGAAAGAGAGCAACAATAGAAGTTGGAGTTGGAGAGAGAAAAGCTGGCAGCTGAAAGGGCGAAAGAAGAAAGAGAGGCAAAGGAGCGACAGCTGAAAGAAGAAAGAGAGCAGCAATTGAAGTTGGAGCTGGAGAGAGAAATTCTAGTTGGCAGCCGAAAGGGCGAGAGAAGAAAGAGAGCAGCAATTGAAGTTGGAACTGGAGAGAGAAAGACTGGCAGCTGAGAGGGCGAAAGAAGAAAGAGAGGAAAGGGAACGGCAGCGACAGCACGAGATGGAACTCGAGCGGCTCCGTTTGCAACAGCGAAGTGAAACTCTGGTCCAAGCTAGAGTTGAAAGCAGTGAACGGGAGGACCACGGCTTCCGCTTGAACCCAAGCAAGCTGCTCGTAGCGTTTGATGAAAGGAAGGACGACCTTGACGCGTACCTTCACCAATTTGAGACGATTGCGAGGAGCCAGAATTGGCCGGAACATCAATATGCAACTGCTTTGAGTACTTGCTTGAGTGGTGAAGCGCTCAGTGTGTACGGTAGGCTGACGCCGACCGATGCAGCCAACTATGCAAAGGTGAAAACTGCTTTGCTGAATCGATTTAGATTTACTGTGGAAGGATTCCGGGACAGATTTCGGACAGGAAAGCCAGCTGATGGTGAGACGGCTACGCAGTATGCCGCCCGACTTTGCCATTATTTCGACAGATGAATTGAAGTTTCAGGGACAGCGCAGGAGTACGATGAGCTTAGAGAGCTCCTAATTAGAAAACAATTTCTTACTAGTTGCCACCCAAGCCTGTCGCTGTACTTGAAAGAGAGGAGAGCTAAGTCACTTGAAGACATGCTTGAATTAGCTGATCAATTCTTGGAAGCTCAAGGTGGCACTAATTTGGCCAAGGTCAAGAAGGAGTGTCCCGAATATTCGAAGAAATCGGCTCCCGAAGAAAAGAAGCGTGCACCGGAGAGCATTCCGCGATGTTTTCTGTGTAACCGAGTGGGTCACCGTGCTAACAACTGCCGAACTAACTTCACGAGCCCCACGGTTGTAAAATGTTTCAAATGTGGTCAGACTGGGCACAAGGCAGATGCATGTCGTAACGGAGCGAGTCAAACTCACCAGGTATCCTGTGCACAAGTGGCACCAAAAACCGTTGATGACGTCACCGATGGATTCGTAGAGTTGAAAAATGGGGAGAAAATCCCTATTGTGGGTGCTGTAATGACAAAACAGCAAACAGGTGCTACGAAGGGAATGCCTGTGATGGCTGGAAAAGTGGCGGGAAGGCGTGTAGACGTTTTAAGAGACACTGGGTGCTCCACTGTAATAGTACGAAGAGACCTAGTCCGCGACAACGAACTCACGGGCTAGACCAGCCTGATTTACACCTGTCGACCGTTCGGTCATGAGGCTGCCTGAGGCCAAGGTCAAGATCGAGACGCCCTTCTACAGTGGAACTGTTTCTGCCGTCTGCATGGATGATCCATTGTATGACGTAATCGTGGGGAACATCGAGGGCGCCCGTTCGCCAGGACCAACCCGAACCACTGGAAGAGAAACTTCGGGGGCAGCGGAACGCGAGGTTTCCTAAAGAGAAACTTCGGGGGCAGCGGAACGACAACGACGCTGGACTTTGAGTGAGTGATTCTCGGAAGAGTATCATTCAGACTTTTGTTCCAAGAACTTTGGAGTGAATAAGTTTTCTAACTCTTTAGTCTTTAAGTGTCTTGGTTGTTCAATGCATGCGACTGCATTGTAGTGCGTATTGTTGTCTGTGTCCGTTGTTTCGAATGTGGCTGATTGTACTGTGTAGTACGTTGTTTGATTGGTGACATATTGTACTTAACTATTGTGGAGCGTGCATACTTGTGTATTTTTTTTAGATGCGGAGCATCTAATACTCGAGGCTTGTAGTGCGGCGCCGTCCGCAAGCTTCCTCCTCCTTCTTCCACCATCTGTGCATCCCTTCCTCCTCTACACACCGCGCGCGCTTCACTCCTCCACCATCTGTGCACCCTTCCTCCTCTACACACCGCGTGCGCTTCTCCTCTTCACGAACATTCGCTAGCTGTATAATGTAGCGCGCATGCACCGTCACGCTTCGAGAACATCGGCAGCTGACGCGCGCGCATGCGCCCTTGCGCTTCTCCCCCTTCTCGAACATTCGACAGCTGACAGTGCATGCGCCGTCGCGCTGTATATATACTCAAGGTCGGGGCTCGCTCGCTCAGTTGCCGCTCGTCGGTTGGTTTGTACGGCGCGTCGACGTCCGAGGTCGCAATGATCGACGTCCCTTCGACCAGCGCCGGCCAAAGTGTTGGCGGAACCGCAACCAAGTCGTCGTCCGAAGACAAGGCAGCGCGGAGAAGAGCTCGCGACGCCGAACGTAAACGTCGGCGTCGAGCGGAAGATGCTCAACTTAGAGAACGTGAAGCCGCTGAGAGACGTCAGCGTCGACGCTGAAACGCGCAACGCACGACGACTGCAAACACCACCAGCCGACCACCATTCGCGGAACCTGCATCGACCACGTCTTTGCAAATTTCGACCTACGACCGCTGCAACCCGATCCACTCACTCTTCACTTTACCGACCAAAAAGCCATCGTGCTCAAAGTTCGTCGCAATAAATAAACACCGCCCTTTCGCATACGTGTCGTACGTGTTCACTCATTTAACACCCCTCCTACAACCACGTTAACCAATTTAGCCAGCGACCCAAGTAAGTCGCAATTTAACACCCCATTTCACAACCACGCTAACCAATTTAGCCATCGACCCAAGTAAGTCGCACTTTAACACCCCGTTAACCAATTATATGCTCCGCATCCTCCTCAGTGTTCCCCCGAGGGAAGCTGCGGGTAATTTTTTTATCTGTCTTTATTGAGAATATAATTTTATTTTGTTTATCAACTCTCGGCTCTGAGTTGTTCTTTGGGCCACAGCCGGCGTCTGCTGGCGCGCCAAATAGGACCACTTCTAAATTGTCCACGCTTTCATGGTGCGGTTCGGGGGGCCGATACTTCGGCCCTTGGAATTAGCCCGGCGATCGCCTCCCTAATTAACGGGACCCGTGACAACCAGTCTCATACCTTCGTCATCCATTCATGTCCCTTGAAACCAAATTTGGTATAAGTGAAGCTAGCGAAACGGCCGCCAGCGCATCATGAGCATGGCATGTATTCATGTTGTTGCACGACACGCATCTCATGATTATCATGTTTGCACCAGTCACATATCTTCATCATCCATTCACGTACCGTAATACCAAATTTTGTATATGCGACGCCAGCGAAATGGCCACGAGTGCATCATGAGCGTGGCATGTGGTCATGTTGTTACATTACACGCATGTCATACTTTTCGTATTAGGGTCTGTCACTTGTGTTTGCATGCGATCATGTCATACCATACCAATTTTGCAACATGTCATGAGAACGAGACCACCGCAAGAGCAGCAATACCATAAAATGTAAATCATGACATTCATGACATACGTGTATGTCATGATTTTCATGTTATGACTGGTCAAATATGCCGAGCTCATACAGTCATGTTATGCCATACCAAGTTTGGTATCGATATCATTATATAATCCAAATGGCCAGGAGATCTAAAAGTCATTGGCGGCTAGATAGATAGATAGGCAGGTAGGCACGCACGCACGCTCGCTCAGTAGCCGAAGTTCGCTAAGAAATGCTTCGCATTTAAAAAATGCTTTCATGGTTTAGCATTCTTCCACTGCAATGAAACAAGCTTTACAGATATTACATGCGGACTAACATGCATTTATTTGTTCATTTCAAATACTTTGAAATTTTCAGTAATCTAAAGTCGAATTGAAGACAAATCGAATACTGTAATATTTCTCCGAATATTCTCAGAAGCCTGTCCCTTGCACATGTGCTAAAAACAACACGTGGGTAAAAACCATCCAATGTGGCCATATTATCGCGCTGTGTGCTGGTTCTGTCAGTCACGAGAATCGAGATGACTACAGGACTACGTGTTGCACAGCATTTCGTCGATCGTGTGGTACTGTGTTCCCTCGTAACCCGTTTTCCATTTTCTCAGTGATGATGGCTGAGGCACGCCAATGCCAGTGAGGGAATGAATGCCGGGGATCTGTGCTCTAAAGCTGGGCTTACGTTATCTAATAGCACATCTAAAGCAGCAGTTTGGGCATTTCAAAGCGAAGATGTTGGTGGCTAAGATCTGCGATTTCATGGCGTCTTCGGCCGTAAATAACGCGCTTTGCAGTTGCACACCACATGTTCAGTACTGAACATGTGATCTGCTTCATAGGGGCCCAGCATATAGGCCTTTAGGAGGGCCAATCTTTAGTATAGAGATGCACAAGATCTGATGTGGTTTGGCGGGCCTTATTTACAGGAAAGTTACATCGTGTGCACAAATCTGAGGCCGATTGTGAAACTAGTGCTTCAGTGTCGTCTTTCACAGGGTACAATAAACTTTTCATACTGGTGCTTTCTCCCAAGCTTTCTCAATTACCCATGCCATTTACTGCGTCGTCAGCTGGAGTCATTCACCAGTTTTTCCTGTGCTGGGCGTTCTTCTTTTGCAGGTAGTTTGGATAACTGGGAAGCACAGTAGGAACTGCAGTTGGAACCAAAAGCCTAACCTTCGTGTTCTCTTTATAAGTCATTCTCAGTACAATGAAATGAACATACCCCCGACCAGTTCGCTTGGCTTTCACTCTTTCTACTCCGTGACAGTCCTTGGTGAGAAATTATCAGCTAGGCTTCCCTGACACTGTAAACTTGCAGGGGAATTCGTGGTACTTCAAGCTAGCATCTCTTCTCACGTCCGACTTGCACAGCAGCACACACCGGCTTCACAGCATCACATTGCTAGAAGAAACCGTCTGCTATAAATGCACACACAATAAATATTGTACTCAAGTACAAAAAACATGAGTCTAGCTGCTCACACATGATCACACAAATCAGTGGCTGTGCACAAACAAATCACACAACAAAGCACACTGAACGCTCATAAATTATGAGGTTGCCTAATTGCTGCACGAACCCGCATTTTCCTTGCATACTGGAGCAGTTGCGTTCTTTCTCTCCCTGACGGTCCTTGGTGAGAAATTATCGGCCAGGCTTCCCGACGCTGTAGATTGCAGAGGAATTCGTGGTACTGCAAGCTAGTGTCTCTTCTCACGTTCGGCTTGCACAGTGGCACACAACAAGCTTGCGGCGTCATACCACTAGAAAAAATTGTCTTCTACACACGCACAAACAAGAAAGATCGTACTCAAGCACAGAAAACATGCAGGCAAGCTGCCCACACACACGATCACAGACAAAAAAACACTCAAGAAAGTACACAAGAAAACACGAACCCACAAAAATACTGAAGCTACAGCATTGTAGCATAAACTGGCATCTGCCTTGAAGACTGGTGTAGTAGCGCCCTCAACAACTCAGCTCAGACCCATTGACAGCACCCATTGATGGCTACTCACCCACTGACGGCAATGCGACATAACAGGCTGCATCTTCTTTTTTATCTAGCAGGCTGTAGTTTTTGTAAGCAGGGTTTTCCATCCTGTACATTCGAGTGAAGCCTAGCTTATTTCGTGGAGCAGAGAATACTGTCTTGAAGGTGGGCTTGGCAAGCAAACGTCACATAATGTGCACTTAAATGACAACACCTGTCATCAGTGTATCATTGTAAAGTCCGCACAGTGATTTTTGAATGCTGATAATGTTGATGGGCACATTCACAACCTTGCCTTCACATCCAAACTGCCTCCGCCATGTCATCTGTATGTTGTATGCTAAACAGCTTTGCTCATCATCAACCTTCACAGAACATAATTGCTCATAATTTTTTCATCTTTCTTAATTTGATTCATTGGATTTCAACTAGTGCTATAGTGGTCAAGATGAAGAAACTGTAATAAACTGTGTTCACAGCCTGCAGTGCTACAATGACAATCACAAAAGGCAGCTGCAAATAGAATAGTAATATATAATGTTGTTGTGTTATTTGTTGCTGCAGTACACACCCACGCACAGTCCAGACACGCGAATGCAAACAGTGTTTTACGCATGGCTTGAATATTTCACAGCTATAATCACACTATGATCATCGCTGAATGTCACACTATCACAGCTATGGTCGAACTACGCATTCAACAGTCACATTGTGATTGCAATAATTGTTTTTATTTTCCAAATCACTCAAAGGTTACCATTTCATTACATCCCTCTCATATTAAATTCATGTAAATGATTATTGCAACAACAACCTTTAACAATACAGAGACCTCGCTTCCTGTTGGGAACACACTGATGCAAATAATGCGACTGTGACAATATGGGGGTGATGCGGGACCAGCCGTTGGAAGGTAATTTGTCATTCTCAGTTAGTCACGATGGGGATCTTGAGTTCAGGCACGACTTGAAAGTTCAGTGCAGTAACAGCACTCGCACAGCACTTCCTAGGGACCTAGTCAAGAGTCCACACCAAACTCTCTGTTAAGGAACGCCAAGTCTCTCCTGTCAGCCACCTTGTAGAGGTCGGGGCGATTGAGAAGTGTGAGCACCATGCGCAGCGTTGACCAGATGTTCTCTGACACTGCGCTGTTCACAGACTGCATGCCTGTCGGGCCCCTTCCCGCCGACTGCATGTTCAGCGCTGTCAAGAAGTGTTCTGCGGCTTCCCTACAAAGCACAAGCATGACGTTTGGTTTGGTAACCCGAAGCTCGACTAAAGTACCTGGCAGAGGTGCACTAGCTCATTCTCTGATAATAATGCAAGAAAAAGAAAGACATACCGCATAAATAATGGTTACGATTATGAAAGAAAAAAGGAGCGACAGGAAATTGAATTTCTGAAGAGAAACAAAGCTTCATGATATAAAAGAAAAAGTACCTGTATGATCCCAAGTTGATACAGCTGATGCCAAGGTTGAACCTAGATCGAATGAAACCAGGGGAAAGCTGCAGGGCCTGGCGATAAGCGTCGACAGCTTCCTCAGACCTGCTGCCATTGGCAAGCGTGGCACCAAGCTTGTTCCACAGCAGGCTGTCCTGCATGCACAAATCAACACCGTCAAGCTCACAGTTTGACAAGCGCTATGTCTTGTTCATTAGGAATTCATAAGTCTGCTATTGCTGCAACGTAGCTACAGTAAAGAAGAAATCCTGCCAAAAGTGTTAGGTGAAGGGGCACTAACGTAACACGCTAAATATTCACAACGGTATGAGTATCTCGCACTAAGCAGTAAGTGTATAACAGGAATGATCTAGTGAAGCCAGCAACAAAGCACAACTATGTATATGTGACACCGGGTCAGCATAGTAGACCTAAGATTGCTGTCATCTACTAGCAATCGTAAAGAAAACAGACTCAAGGGCCTTGTGATGAAACTACACTTCATAACGTAATTCAAAGGCAACGAAAATCGTGCACTGCACACTTTAGACTTACCCAAGAGCCAATATTATTGTATAAATGTACAGCTTTTATATCACGATATACTATTACACATTATGCAGAACAGCAGCGTGTCAACTGGCACATAGTCTACGAATACTTAGTGTTATGTAAGCTGGTTCAAATTCCATCGGCAAATAAATCGTCACTGACAGCCCAATCAATCAATCACAGACAGTCCAAGCAATGGACATGAGAGCAGCAAAGCAAACAAAACATTATTTAAATAATTCCACATAGTCCGATGTCTCGAGGTCTATTTAATCAGCCTGCAGTACACCGTCGTTGCTGGTCTGGAAGTTAGATACTACTACGAATAACCAGAATCTTTACAAAGTAATTCTTTTCAACTGACTTGCAGCTTAGCACAGAAACAGACAACGATAAGAGACGAAGTAAAATACAAGCGCTATGCTTGTGTTCTTGCACTTCCCCAGCCACTGACAGTTGCAAACTTTGCGCTCTTCTGAAGAAGGGGACTAAAACGTTCAAGCACGAAATGAAGCAGGCTATCGCGATGAACTACTTGCATTTGGCCGCACGGTGAGCGCTGCTCGGAAGCAGTCTGCTGCCTTGTCGTACTCGCCGACTAAGTTGAACAGCACACCCAAGCCGCACTTGGACGTCCGGGTCAGGGTCATTGGGGGACATCCTGGCTGCCGCAATGAACAAATCTCTTGTCTTGTTATGCTGTTCACTGAAACGACAGCAAGCATACATTAAATCAGAAAGTGGCAAGCATAAATCGGTCTAAACCAAGAGTAAAAGTTTCACTGACGGCACTCGCATTAGTCTGCGCGTAGCATCTTGCATTTTTTATTCATTTTTTTTTCAATGCCAACCGTCTCACACAATTTTTTTTTTTTTACTTCATATCACTAGCCTTTTTTAAGTCCGTGGCAGGATTAAGGCATTACCAAGAGACCTTATCTCAAAGCTCATCCTGACGACCATGCTTTTTCTGACCACAAGTGCTGACGATCCAAAAATACATCATAGGAGCCATGTCTTGAACACAAGAGAGAGAATACATTCACAGATTATATTTTTGGGTTCTGTTCTGAAGTGGACATCCATGCCGTTGCGATCCGAGTGTCAGTGTAGAAGGCATCAGTTGAACGTACCTTCAGTAAACGAGCTAGCACACATTTCGGTTTCACGTAAATAATTTCAAGTGCTGCAATTTGTTATGACTGTGTTTAATGGACGGTAGTTCTTGAACAATTTTACTGCGGCCCTCACAAGCATGAAACCTACTGGCAGCACCATGATGGATGAGCGATCTATAGCCGGGCATCTCGATGGCAGAATTACCGAGATGTGCGTGTGCTTACAGAAAGCATGTTTCTGAGGAACACACAGGTGTTGCAAAGCAGCCACGTGTCTTTGGAAGTCGCGAGACGAGAAATTATTGAGTTGCTGGTGGAAGTTTCACTGCGATCTTGGACGGACAAGTTCTTCCTGTAGCACTCGCAAAGACTGTGTTGAAGCAGGAAGTATCCAGAAAATGTATTCGTAGGGATGAGACGCTCTTTGCATTGTTTTCTATGGGTGGAATAACATATCTCGAGCTAGTTGGTTGATCATACTAAGGTGAAAACGGTGCACACTTGAAGAGGACAAACCGAGCAAACAGGACACCTGCGCTGAGAGTGTTACAGGGTGGCTGATGGGGAATAGAAAATTATTCGATGTAACGGAAATGTCGTCGTAATGGACTTCGTTATAGAGGGATTAGACCGTACAAAGAACAAGTAGCTGAATACCTGGTCATTATGGTGAACCCGGGGTGGGATGTCTTCAGAGTAGGCATTTCCGCTGATGAGCGCAGAGCCTGGTATCGGGGATTGCACTTGAGCCACTCCAGCAAGGACTCGCATGCCTGCATCTGTAGGGATTCGTTAGTGTAGCTCACAGCTATAGCCATGTGAGCAATCAGGTTCTGCGGGTCTAGCTGCAAACACCTGCAGAGAAGAGAAACCATTATGGCATATATAGCTCCCCAGCTTGCCAATTTTTACACCTTTTCCTTTCACACCACACCCCAGGTAACATATCCAGTGTGTATTAAAAATGGTTGGAGCACATACTTGATGAACTTGCAATATAAAGAGAAAATAATGTATATATTCATTGTGTTCCACCATTACCAGGTAATCATGCCTCCTTATACACACAATCCAGACTATAATGATAAAATTTGATACCTTAAAGGGGCCCTGCAACTATTTTTGAAGTAACTGTTGAATGGCTTCATTAAAGAAGTTAGTTGCCTCATGAGTCGACCACGTCAAAATTTTTTAGAATTCGTTAAGGAATAACGGAGTTACGGAGATCTGTCACCCGCTGTAATTACTTTCTCTCTCCTCTCATCCTGACAAGTGCGCTGGAAGCTAAGCAAAGGGATATGGCATGGGGGAAAGAAGATAAATATTGCGTATGTTTTTTCCTTTGTTTTTTCAAACACACTGCTTATTTCCAGCGTGAGTGCAAAGCGCGGGCTCGTGGCGGCCTCTTGCGGCAGCAGCAGTTACCATACTGCTGACAATGCTAAAATTGGCCAATGGTCACTGAGTTTTGGTATATAGCATGACCATCTGGGTATATGGCATCATTTGTAGAAAGAAGAAGGAATGATTTCTAGCTGACTGAGAATTTATTGCAAATTCCAGGCCACGTGCTACGCTATAATGTTCAGCTCATGTGTTCTCAGGGTCCTCAACTACCGACCAGCAGTGTCATCCGACAGCACTAAAGAACTGTTGCATGGCCCCTTTAAGAGTTCTCGTTTAAGAGTGTAAGTATGAGTTAAGGCAAGAAAAGATAGTTGGTAGCAGATGACTTTTTTAATCCTGTAAACCCTTTCCATGACAGAATAACCAACATAGACTTATAGATTAACGCGACTGCCATGTACATAACCACAATAACTGTAATTGCCACCATGCCAATACAACAAGCATAGTCCCACAATACCAAGAAAGCTGGAAGACACAGTGTTTGGTGGCCGCAGGAAAAAGTAATCAAACACATCAAAAGCAGCCCTTGTCGGGATAATCACGAAAAAATCAATACTGATGCTGACAAAGACAAAGAAATTAAGATAAACTTTAGAATTCTCCCAGCAGCCTTTTTGTACCATCTGATGGGATGAGCACACACATTGTAGAAATTAGCGTGCCAAGTTGAGAGCCTGATGAAATCCCACCAGTGGGAGAAATACTGGAGGAAAACTTTGGCAACTGTAGTGACAAGTTCTTGATTTCATTGTCTTTTTAGAGAATATGTTTTCTTTCGTTTCCCTTGAAAAAAAAAGCTAGTGATGACGATAAGGAATGGTATCATGAAGAAGAAAGCCTCATAACTGGCATAATGACTAAAATGTTCTCACTTTCTCAGCGCCGCGATAGCCGCTGTGTCCTGCTCATTCTCGGCTTGTGTTGTGCCCAAGTATTGCCAGGCCTGTACCGTAAAGAGAAAGTGAGAGAAAGGCAATCACATCAGAAAAACTTTCTCGTGAACTCCATCAAATGTCACACAGACAAACAGTTGAAAACGCTGTTGCTATATACTTATAGAACAAAATCTTTCGAAAGGTAGAATCTCTACGCAGTCCAGAATCAAGAAATGTTGTCTGTGTGTGAGTGCAATGTACAGTGAACTCTAACATCCATTGCAGACAAATCCACATGTATTTTCTTATAGATTTGCACTAAAAAAGGATAGATAACTATTCTTTCTTTCATTATCTATCCTTAGCTACAAGATTCTATTGAACTAATATTCTTAATTGCTACTTTGTTTATATAAGTTCTTAAATAGTCCTGTTAATGAAGTACCGGCACATTTTCATGTGATCTGTTACATTTTGTTAACATGAACACATTGTTAAAGGCAACTTGCAGTGCAGGATTTGTTCTTACGATTTCCAACTGTCTCCGTAAGACATCTGGCAGTTGAAATAAAAATAAACCATCCTAAAAGTTACAATAACCTTTCTCTTGAATGTACATAATGCATTCGCTCAAGCAGCAGTCAAACAAACTTCAAGGCAAGATATTTAATTACCTCGACATGCTGAGGATTTTTCTGGGCAGCCGCTTCGAAGAGCAAAACCGCACTGGGAATGTCGTGTTCTTGAAGCTTCTTTAGGCCTTCTTCAAAGGGGTTCTCGACATTTTCCAATGGGTTCACTTCGGCAAATTTGTATTCCTTGAAAGCATGAAAACATCATAGCAAAGTGACAGATTTCTTGCCAGGTTTACAACAGAAGCAGTTGGTTTAGTACTGATCATAAACTTACGCGATAAGGTTCGGGCAGACTTTCGTACTCCGACAGCCACGGATGGGCATGGGGCGTCTCCCTGAAATAGTAAACAAAATATATGGCGTTATTTGGAATAATATGTGTAACACGCACGCCCAGAGACAGTCTGCAATGCATGAAACATTATGCATTGCAGACTGTCTGCAGAATATTCTGGGACTGCAACCAAGTGAAAATCTTTGTTGCAGTAATCGATACAGTCTCAGTTCTTTACTTTTTGTTTGCATTATAGCAGCAGAACGCTAACATAATTGAATATAGACAATGAAATGTTCGATTTACTTCATTATTATACGACAATTATATACATCCATGTCTGTTTTAGTGATGCTCAACAGTAATCCACTTAAAGTACTTTACGTTGTCATGGCTACTAGCGCTGACTAACAATCTCAGGTTTAAATGCCCATATAAACCCTGCTAGGTGGACGGGAGGATGACCAATCACTGCAGCTCAGTTGGTAGATTAGCGCACGCATTATTCGAAGGTCGCAGGTTCGGTCTCTGGCAGCCGCAAGTTATCTTTCGATGCACATTACTTCCTTCACATTATCATAGTTTCCAGTAATATCCCTTATACTTTTCTGGACTTTCTTGCCTGTTGTAATTAATGCTGAGTCTAACAAAAAAAAAAAAACGATCCCTGGAAATTCCTCTTTCGTTTTAGCACATATGGTATATATACACGGTATGGCTTTAACAGTTGTTTTCCCTCGGTTGGCAGTTTTTCTGTGGGAAGACTGCACTACCTCAATACGCTTTCAATTTTATGACGGTCACTTTCAGAAACTTGCAACAGCCCTTGTTTATGGCTGCCCACTTAAGCCTGTTGCACCAACAAGACGCGCACATGCAACAATCACTGCTCACATGCATGCTTTCACGAATCATCGATTTTATGAGGGAAAAAAAAAAAAACAAGGCATGCATAAACTCGAAATTTCCAACCTGGTCACTTGGTCCCACTCCTTCTGCAAGTTCTCCCAGAAGTCGGTGTCATTTCCTTTCTCTCGGCCCTCCGCCTCAAACGTTTTTGCCCACTCTGTCGCCATTGCTTCAGGCGCAGTTGGGTCCTAGTAAAATAATAATCGTATGTGCAATTCACTAGAGTGAAGAGAGAAATAGTATGAACAGCTTTGATCATCAGTTTACTAGTAAATTCTAGGAACGCCCTCAAAACAAGAGCGAATCGATGCTTCTAGAATGAAGTGCTATCTGTGAACTAGAGTAAAAAATATTAACATCCAAGAAAAAGATAACGGATTCCAGCCAAAGTGGTACTAAAGTGCAAAAGTTGGGAAGCACAAGACATTCGAAAAAAAGTTTATTTCACGAATAATGTGTCATTCTTAAAAACAAAATGTTTATTAATGTCCTCATGCGGCCATTCTGCTGCATGTACAAATTCGAGATACAGTAAAATAAATACAACATACCCGAACTTTTTTTACTATTATGTTCTGTACTTCAAAAAAGTTTGCAGTTGGCTGTACATATTTTTTTTTAACATTATGTATAATTGCTGCATTGTAAGCTACAATGCAAAAATTTCTGTGATGATGTTAAAGCTATTAGCAAGTTTTCATTTTTACAGTGAGGCATGAAAAAGATTTACGACGATGTGAACTGCTGGAAACTATCTTCTAACATGCATCCCAGTGCATCAAAATTGATATCAATTGCTTGCATACCATTCCCTTGAATGCAGGAACTATTTTAAATAGGAAACACGTGAAGGTGATAGGTCACTGACTTATTATTTAACATTACTTCTATGTTCCCAGCCAAACACAAAACTTATCTTGGCGGTCAGTGGTAACAATGAGTTCCTTAAGCAAGTTGAATGACGCTGTAACTTACAGCGCTGTCAACACCACTTGGCAACAGCAACATCCTAATATGGTACGGCAAACTTGCCCTTCTTAAAGTTTCAATGCTTAAACATAGCTCTGCATCAATTACCTTCGGAAACGACTCCTGCTGCTGCGGCTGACCGTATTGTCGAGCAAAGTCTTCAACCCAGCTCGCAGCCCGTTCGCCTAAGTCTCTGTCGTCGTCTCTTAGCCGCTTCACAAACTGCATAAACTAGCGCGTGGAGCAAGCGCCAGCGACAGCTCCATATACATGGCTGCAGAAAAACTTCCCTCCTTATCTACCATTCGTTTACTCTACCAAACTACGCTAGTGTTAATCGAGCCAGAAAGTTTTTGTTAACTGGTTAAAAGGTGGAGAAGGATGGAGCACAGCTTTTACAATGACGATACATTTGCAGTAAAGCTAGGGTCAGAATCGACAAAGCCTTAGTGTCTGTCTCTCAAAACGTGCTGTTTCTTAGGCCAGAGGTTCTAAAAGCTGTAGCTAACATCATGCACCACAAAGTTACCGAATAGCTCCTTACAAGTTTCCCCACTTGAGAGTATATTCTTTCCTTTTAATTAAGATCGAGAGCATGCAAACAGAAAAAATGTTTTGTCAAATCCATGATAGCTACACTATGCCTTGCACACAGTGAGCATTTCTTTAATTGCTCTGGGAGACATTTTTCGCGACTGACATTCACGACAAAAAAAAAAACTGAGAAAGAAAGATATCGGTAGGCAGCACATTATTTTAAAGCAACATTAAACTTCACAATGTACTAGTGTGAAACATGATGATTATATTGGTATGCTACAAATGAGCACAAAGGTGCAGAGGTTATACTCCAATTTAGCGAAACCTCACAATTACAAGTTGTAATGGCTACAGTGGTAGGTATGCCATAAAAGATATTGCAGATCAAAAATATTTACTGTATATTATGCACAGACCAATACCTTTATGATTATTGTGTATACATACTTGTATACCTTCAGTACTATTGCCTTCTCAGCAGAAAAATGAGCATGAAAGGACGCTATTTTCTGTTTACCCAAATTTTAGGATGTCATTAGCATTTTTAATGCAATGAGTGCCCAAACAACCTGGCTCCAAACTTAAACTTGCTTTATGGCGAGTACCAAAGAGGAAAACAAGGTAACGAGACATTCAGATGCATAAATAACTTTACTGCATGACCGCATCAATGAAAAGTCTAAAGTATATGGAATGAAAAATCAGAGAAAGAGGACAAAAGGGACAGAAAAGAGCATTACCTCGGTCTCCATCAAAGCATCATCGTTGACACTCTTCAAGAGCTCGTCAGCTACTTGGGCCATGCTTTGACTGCTTTCCGCTACTGAACCTTGCACACTGCACACATTTAAATGGCAATCAGTTGTGCTCCCTTGGGCGAGCTGTATTCAATAACACCCAAGGTTGCGTGTACAATTCACGCAATTTGGGAGGTATGTCCTTGAATGTAGTCCTAGTATCCCCATGTGACCCCTCAAACATTAAAGTGCCCCGTTTTTTTTAATCCTTTTTAAATATAACTCGGAGGATAAATATGCAAAATAAATATTCATCCAAAATATGAAGTCAGAAGGCATACACACTTGTACGAAAAGTGGTTTCATCGCACTCTTACGCGTTACATTTCCCTAGCATTGGCAATAATTCAATGCAGACCTGTTATTTTGACATGTTAGGATAAATAAGGTTACAAATGTTGTACAGGGGGCAGTACTTGTAGCTTTAATTTAAGTACAGTAATTGTTAGCTAAAGGTAAATGAATTTAAATGAGAAAACGTCACTTGAATCAAAAACTATGAATAATGCCCCTGTACTTTCGTTCAGCTTCATTACCTGTTGGCTTCGTATGGTATAACTACACGTTCTAATTAGCAAAAGCACAGATTATCAACTTGATTTATTTGCAGGAAGTGCTTCAATATAAACATAGCAAAAAGATAGGCCATGTGCTGCTTCACAATAACGAAGCAAAATCAGACAAATTAGAGAAAAATGGGTCAAATCTTGCACTAAGCCACGAAATGCTCGTTACACTGCAAAACTGATCAATCTAGTGCTTATTTATTGCTGTGTCTAGGCAGAACTTCTTTTTTAACTTTTGCTTTATTTAACCTCCACTTGGTTGTAGCTATATCGAACTTTTGCTTGATGTTTTGCTTGAACTTGGCTTGACTTTGGCTGTGGTGTTGTTGAACTTCTGCTTGAACTTGGCTGTAGCAGGGTTAGACTTGGGTGTTAAGACGCATGAGACAATCATTGGGCAACCCATCCCTACACATAGTTAAGCACGAGCTGTACACTTACTTTTATAACCACAAGGTACCACCTGACAGCGGCATGAGTGGGGTAACACGCACGTCATTTGTTGGGCTAACTGTTAGCATCTTTCTTTTTAGTAGAAGTTGTGTGTAGTAATTTCTATGGATCATATATGTTTATGATGCCGAAAGTTTTTTGATAGGCTGCACGAATTTGTGTGGCACATGCCAGTTTGTTGGTATAACTGTTGCCTTACTCAGTTTTAGTAAAACCCATGGCGAGTAGTGGAATTTAACCAATTTCTGTGGCACATACCCGTTCATGATAATATTTCTTTGATACGGTGCCAACTAGAAAAGACTTACCAAACAGCTCGGCGGTTAGAAGGGCAAGTCAGAAACAGGCGTAATGTGGGGTGTCGCTTGACCTTTCCTAGAACTCACCTGGCATTCTGCTGTTCGCTTTCTAACAAGTATTCCTCAGCCCACTTTATGGGAGCTTGCTGAGACAGTGTTGACGTAGAAGGGCCTGCAAACTCCCGGGACCAGACAGCAGCGACCATACTGGGCTCTTCCTTTACCACCGGCATGGAGGGAATAAACTCATCGGCCCAAGCCTTGGAGACGCCCGCGTCAGCAACACCTGCTAGAGCTAAAACGGGCGGGGCATAGAGCTTAACTCAACGGTCGGGTTCACTCACTCTACTATATTGCTCACCTGGACTCGCAATCCGTGTCTGACTGAGTCAAGTCATGAGTTCTGTAGCACATAATTATCTTTTTCAATCATGGTTTTAATGCTCTTCAACACCATTATCTCACATAATTGGTGCTATACGACATGCCTTCTGATCTCATACCTTCAAAAACGAGTAATCGGCACTTGCAATCCAGTAGGAATATTTTTGTTGAACGAATAAAACCTGCCACGAAAGGGACTGCAGGGGAAGCTCAAGGCAGTCCCTTCCCATACCTTTTGGTAATTTATGCTTTCGATAAACATGTATATTGAGCTGGCGTATGAACGCTAGAACATTGACATATATTTGAGTAAATGTGGGGACAGATGTAAGCCCACATAAGGCTGATAGTAAATGCTGAAGACAAGTAGATAGGTCCATAGGTTGACAAGAAAAATGTGAAGCTCACTTAGACACCCCCGCACTAAAGAAATTTCACACGCTTTCAACCACAATGCTGATACCTGGTGCTGGTGGCTGGTACATCTTCTCAATGTCATGCATTTCCTGGAGCAGGCCAGCCATGTGGAAGGTCTGTGGGGCCATCCTTTCTGGTCCCCGCCTTTCGGCCAGAAATTCATCCACAAGCTGTTTCAGGACAAAAAGCTGCCGTCAGAACACAGGAACACTGCAGTCTAGATACGTCTACCATTGAGCTTTCTGCTTTAAGTTTGTTTGTAAGTGCAAGTTTATTGGGTATTGTTAAGTTACACGGGACACATAAAGTGCCGAACAAAGGAGGTCCCAAACTATTGATTGACAGTAGGACTCGTCAAGGAACCTGTTGTTAGTTGATAAATGTTGTAGGCCCGTGTGCTCAGATTTGGGTGCACGTTAAAGAACCCCAGGTGGTCGAAATTTCCGGAGCCCTCCACTACGGCGTCTCTCATAATCATATGGTGGTTTTGGGACGTTAAACCCCACATATCAATCAATCAATGTTGTTAGTTGATGTATTTTATGAGAAGGAAAACGTACATGAGAAGACTTTTAATGGCAAAATGCATGTTTGACATGTACATACACTTGACTTGCACAAACTTTTAAGCAATACTTAGATGGCTATATTGAAGCAAAAGCTGGCAGTTGGAGCATTAGGCAAGAAAACAACCGAAGTCTTTCTCTACACGTATGAAAAACCATTTAGTGTAACCACATATAGCTGACTCAAAATGATACAAGCACCTGTGCACTCCAGTCATTCATGCGAATTACGTTTTAAAAGATAACTTGTCACCCACATATAATACAAGTTGGTCGAAGATAAAATTGCGAACCCTTGTACAAATAGCTTTGCAGGCAAAAAATTCATGTTTTTGAGCCACTTAACATTTCTGCCGCACTACTGGATGCACACCAAGTGCAAAATTTTGAAAAGTTATCCTTCATTTTTAGCAAGTCGACTTCATCTCACCAGCCTTTAAATTAAGCTAGTAACACCGGTCGTTCCCCAAGAATTGTGCTGTACTTACCCCTTCTGAAGTTCCAGCCTGGAAGTAAAATGGAAAGGCATTGTTACTGGATGTACACATACATTGCAATATAGGCCGAAGAAAGGGCTACGTTTCTCTTAAATATTCACCTATATTTCACGCATATGAAAGAGTTGGTAGACAAGCAACCAACTGTTCAGAAGTTACGTCATTAATGAAGGAGTTAGGCATGTTGATGATGCCCCTGAAGTCGGTGATGTGATAGCATGAAATGCTGACTCTGTTTCACTGTGAAATTCCATTACTTTCACCCCAACCAAAGGCTGAGAAATCACTAAAGTCAAAACAATACAGAATAGTCAGCTTATTAAGACTGTGTATTGCACATTTATATGCATCAAGCAGCTCAACAGAATGCATGTAACTCGAGAGTGATATTTTCCACGATGTGTAGGGCCAGGTTTTTAGTGAAAAAGTTTAATCTTACTGCTCCAAGTCCTTGGTGTCTTTGCCTCAGAAGCCCTTCCTGCAAATAAATAAATACGAGAAAAGGCAAGGATGTGATGTTCACTATAACCAATAATTTTAACAGGAAACTGGACTTACTTGCTGTCTCGCCGCGTCCTGGATCGCATGACTTGAAAGTTTGACGAGAGGATTTGGAGTGCCGCACTCGGCCTCCACTAAATTTCGGATAGACATGACGCTAACAGGAAACAAACAACGGGGTCACAGCTGGGTGAAGTTGTATGACACTACTGTCTCGTGAGCTAAAGTATTAGCTCGCTGATTGGCGATCCATGTCACTAGCACCGCCTCTGCGTGAAAACGTTGTGTGCATCCTCACTGGTAAGTCAAGCTGCGCAGAAAAAAAAAAAAAGCACGTCGGTTCGTGGAGACGAGAAGCTGCTCTGGGAAGCAGCTTGAGCAGTCCGAACGCATTAATCGTTCAGCGACAGCACGGATCGACCCGTATATGAAGCAGGAAAAATTGAAAAAAATCGGCTACGGAGACACTGCTCGGAAAATCGTAATCATACCACTACCAACCGCGTCTGGTCAGGTCGACTTGTGCGCACAAATTTAGGCGTGTATTTGTAAACATGGACCCCCCCCCTTTTTTTTTTCTAGACTCGTGCGATCGAATCGAACATGTTCTTTATGAAGTATTTACTTCCCCAGCTGATTCGCGACGCATGGTTGACTGCTTGTACTCTCAAACCATACGCTTTCGTCGTTATGTAAAATGATGAACTCGCGAATCAACCTAACTCGTTTTATACACAAGTTTTAAAAGACTTGGTGCAGTATACGTTAAGAGTCAGAAAGGCGTTATATGACGTTAACAATTTCTGGGTTCGTAGCTAACGTTGTAAACATCGGCACAAGCGCAAGTGTCTCTGGCGCCGGTGGTGCTGTGCGGTTTTCGCTTGGTGGTCGGTTTTGTGTGCGAGACGGTGTGCTTAAATGCCTTCGAAAGGCGAAGACATTCTAAATGGATTTAAGCTGTATCCTTATGCTTCGTCACCAAAGCCCGCTTTGCGTGTTAGGTGCACAGGCGCAAGCATGAGCACGCCAGACATTCATTGATTGTTTCCATTTAAGTGGCCTTGCAGCGGTATTTCTCTGCGCAAGTGTCTCGACCGTGTCATTTTTTATGCTCGTATACCGCTACTGCGACGTGCTATTTGTACTTCTTATCTATTACTTGGTTTCCTTAACCCTCGCGCTTTTTTTAAGGAACTGGATGAATTTGAGAGATGCTGACACCGGCAAAATGCTTTGGCAGGGGACCGACGATCTGTAAGCAGTAAACGAAAAGCAGTTCTCTTAGGTCTCGCTGTGATTTGGCACCCAATTGATTGAACTTCACTTTTACCTACAGGTCTAAGCCGGATGTCGAGCACGAAGGTAAAAACTCCGCAGTAATTCGACCGGTCATTATAATTTTTTTTTTTACATTGGTATGTCTTAGGTTTACGACGCTCGTTGCTCATATTCGTTTTCTTATATTTGCAGCTAGAGTTCCTAAGAAGATATTAAAATGCCGTGCCGTGTCCCGAGAGATCAATTTTTCGTCTGTCGAGTCAATGGAAAAATTTCGGCTCGAGCAAAAGGTCCTCTTCAAAGGGCGGTGCCTGGAAGGTGGGATTATATGTCTACTCTGTATCGTTCGATATTGTGTCAATGATCCGTGTGCACTTCACTGTTGAAACGCAAATGCACATTTACGCCATAACCGTGCCCCGCCTATCTTCAACTGACCTCGCTTCGGATAAATCGCCGTTTCACGATCGATTTGCTCTGTAGAAGGTTCTAAGAGTAACCGCAGCTCAGAAATAACGCAACATTCGGCTCGCTTATGTGCTTAATGCTGTAGGTTTCAGCAAAACATTCTGTGGTCGTTTTTGGTAATGCCTCATCGCCCTCAGTTCACTTTTTTCCATCATCATGTAGACATCCGCACCTGTAAAAGCTTCACTACATGGAACAGCAGATACAAAGATGAGTATTTACACGAAAACAATTTCAAACTTCGAATGCAAGGACTGCTATAACTTCGGATAAAGTAGTTTCATATGTGTGCAGTTGTTGCAAAATAGTGCAGAATGGCAGAAGAACTGAAAGCACCTATTGCTTTCAAATAAAGGCCTTTGGTAGAATCTTGGTAAGAGGGGTGACTTGAGTGTCTTTTGGTGTATCATGAAAAAAGTGCATTCAAGAACTCATTACTAACCTCTTTCATCGGCAGCGCTATAGTCATGTCTCTAGTATTTTTAGGGAACTGTGGAAAGACTCCTGTACCAGCTAAAACTGAAAAAATTGCAGAATAATAATGTAGTTGCACAGCTTCCTTTCAAAGGAATACCACCTCAATAGAAACCAGTATCGTTCGGAAGATAAGAGCTTTTTTTTTTTTTTGCTACACACAGTTTTTACTCTTTAATTTCCTTCTTGCTAAGAGTGCATGACGGTTTTACCACTATAAGCTTCAAATTAAATCAGCGCTGGCAAATAAGCACTCATATTCTCTCACCTCGCAACGCTGGCCGTGCTTTCACACTGGAGAACGGCGACTTAAGCCGTAAACGCAAATAGTGCTAGGAGAAACTTTACACTGAAACAGCTAATGTTGATAACAGGGGATATGAAGGTTTTGGCGATCCTTGATGTGCTAGAGGAGTGATATTGTAGGTTTGCTTTCTGCCCAACTGCTTTAAAGTAATGCGTACATTGAGTAGATCATAGTTACTTAGAGGGAGGCGCAGGGAGAAAATCTGAAAGAGGCAAGACATGTTAACTGTACAGGAGGCCAAACAGTCATTAGCCACATGTGAGTTGTTCCTGTGACAACAGTGTATAACAGCAGCTTACGCCTCATTCTCTTGAAACAGCGTATTTGCATTGTAAGTGATGGCGAACATGTTAAGCAATAGCCTCTGCCGTGTTCAAGATGTTTGATTGTCAGCACTTGCCTATACTGGACTTTAACCTCTTTCATCACTCAAAGGGAGCTGTAAAAGGGGGATGTGTTGTGTGGAAAGCCATGTTCTTATCTGTGTAATAGAGGCACTCTTAGATTAGCTTCTTATCAGAAATATAAGACAGTGAACATTGTCTGAGCAACTATCTTATCTTTTCGTAGGCATATATCTAAAAACAAGAGGGATATGAGACTTGTGTTCTGCTTCATCAAGGCTTGATACTTAGCAGTCGGCTCTCTTGAATCTAGGAAAAGAATGCAAAGCTAAAGAGAGTAAAATATGACTCAATAGTTCATTTGTAATGCATCCCGTATACTGAATAATGTTTTAATTGTTTCTCATACTGTTACAACTGTGCTTACGTTACAGAAGCTTCCAAACTGACTGTTTAACTTGTTAAGTAACACGTTAAAAGAACACCAGGTGGTTGTAAATTTGGAGCCCGCCACTACGGCATCTTTCACTGTCGTATCTTTATTTTGAGACGAAAAACCTCCGCAATTATTAACTTTTTTACATTGTTTGATGACAATCATTTTGAGAATTTTTTGTCATTTTGTCCAAAGCACGTGCATGTCTAAAGTGCACCTTGATGAAGTTTTATAAAGTAGTCCTAGAACAAAAATGCCAGTGCATTTTATCCTTTATAACTTATTCTATTAATCTCATCTGAATGTTTTTTCCAGAGTGGTTTTTTGAGTTTGGCTTCGTCATCCCCAATTCCACCAATACGTGGCAGTCGTTAATAGAGGCAGCGCCCGAATCTCAGATGATGCCTGCCAACGTATTGAAGTATGTACCATGTTCTCTTTATTTTATGTCATCGTAATGTTGCCTAATCCACCGCTAGTTAGTGAACTAATCAACATGCCCTTCAGTGTTCCACTTGTATGCCAAAATGAGCATCACGCTAATGTTATTTTTATCACTTCTGCTAATCATAGTGCTGTTGATCGGTGGTAACCATGGCAATATCATCTTAACTTATTTTGTTTGTCATAGGGGCACTACATAATGTCGTGCCAGAACATTCACGTATCTTGTGGCAGATGGCTAACGTGTCATAACAATCAGTGCTGCTACCGTCACACATTGTTTATTTATTTTCTTTTTTTATTGTCGCTTGAAAACTTGGACTGCAACGAAGCAATGTCAGTAATTTGTGGAGCCCACTGCATATTTAGGGTAGTATGCAGAAAATTTATTTGGAACCAGCCTTACCAAAACACAAAATTAGTCACAGATTTGAAAGATACTGACACACTCGTAATTAATTTAAACTGTGACTGGAATGTAGCAGATACACTACAGAGACATGTAGGGTACACTGATTGTAACAACCATTCATTTATTTGTGCATGTAACAAACTCATTGCCTGAGCGTCACTATAACGACTTTAATGTTATGAAAAATGCAGTGAGCTGGCAGTTTTTTTCTCCCTAGATTTTTTCTACAGTCCTGGTTACCAGCCATAGGCAGTGATAACTGGCATTTCCATTACTTTCTTGTAAAATAACATAATATTTAAAATGTAAATTAGTTTTGTAAGCTCTCCTGTGAACTCGCTAGGAAAACATCGTGAAATATTTGCTAGCCATTTGCTAAATAAGGCAATTGTTCAGTAGATAAAGAACTACTAAAGAAGGAATGTGGCAACACTGAGATTATTCTTCAGAATTTTCTGCTGCTACTGTGCTGTAGTACGGTTCTGTTATTTAGCATTCATGAGCTTGTGACACGAGTAATAAGTTGGGTTAGGGACAGCCTTGTTTTCTAGTGTAGATAAAAATATGAAAACTGCTGGATTGTAGCATATGACCGTTATTGCCATATAAATATAAGCAAGCAGTTAACCACTTTCAATACTTTATGTTACAACATTCAAGGTGCCTTACTGTTAATAGCTCACTTTGTAATTTTGTTACGTTACTCCTCTCTGCCAGTGGGAATGTCGTAATCGAGACGAAGTTTTTCGACGACAACCTTCTCGTTAGCACATCTAAGGTCCGCCTGTACTACATCTGAGCTCCGGGCGCAAGTTTTTGGCACGGCCAGTGGGAATCCTGCTGCGATGCCTCCATTTACTGCCGTCACTCCCACAGCCCCCATTTGCAGCATCTCGAACAAACAGTAGTTTTTCGGTTGCTCGCATTTCTTTTCCTCACAAATCGCCCAACAGCTTGCATCTCCTTGCGCATTCTTTTATGCTTTAATGTTCTTTTTTTTTGATTGATACCTGAACCACTGAAAAAGAGCTGTTTTTTATACCAAGCTTTGTTGGATTGACGACCAGTTTGTTACATTTTGTTTATCTTTCATTTGTAAATAGTATTTTTTGTTGATGAGCCACGAGTTGTGTGGTGGATGGGTATTTAATAATATCTTGTCTGTTTTTGTTTTGTCAATTCTCGTTGTCAAGAGTGTTGTATGTTGTTGATTGTGCTGAAAGGCCCATACAAGTGCAAAGTGAAAGGTGCTGATGGGCAGCTGCCTGCGCACATGTTGTGTTCATCGAGTGCTATTTCAATATCTGTAGCTGCTATTGGTGTAAATTTTATCGCCATCGTTTGAAAGTCGCATTACGGTTTATAGCGCGCTAGTCCCTATACACGAGTGTAAGCAGCGCAGCGTGATAGTGATACCTCCTGAAGCTCTTTTGCACAGTTGTGATGCTTATTATACTGCTGCTTGTTTTGAAATACAGGATGTGTAGAATGCAAAGGTATTTCACAGGGAAGTTTCACCAGCTTGCCAGTTTTACGAAATTTTACCGACCGTAACACTTGAGGTGATTGCAGAAAAATTTTATTAAGTGTTTCGAAGACTGCCACTTTGCACGTGCATTTACTATCTTCATTTATTTGAAGTATTGGTGCAATGCACATACTTAACAAAAAGGCTTCAGCGTCAGTTTCAAATAGATTCATCTGAACATACAGCAAAAGGTGCATATAAAGTGGCAACTAGATATCTTGAGTGCCGAAACTCTGCTGCCGATACTTAACAGAATCCGATGCCTAACGGAATGTTTATCCCGTTTATTCGTTGCGGCAAGCAAAGCAAGAGACCAAGCTGAAAATCTACAGCTTGTCTCAGTGGGACCTGCAGGAATATTGCTAAAAAAACTCCCGAGATGGGGGGTGCACATCAAACAGTGAGAAATGTGTCATTGCCTACACCGGGTCCAAAGCAGTGGTTGCCACCCTAGTGCCGACACCCCCCCCCCCATATGATGTGTGTTAACTGTCATTCCTGAAACGTTGCCTAAAGCATAATGGCCACTGAGTCATTTATATCTGGCCCTTTTCTTCACCCCACGTGACTGTGTACATGACACCCGAAATAGAACTGCACGTGGTTGGCACACGCTGATAGGGACGCTGTAGTTATATACGCTCAAATGGTGAATTAACATATACAGGAGGACAAGTTTGTACATTCCACTGCAAGCTTGGGCCGAAAAGTGAAGCGCTGAACCATTGTCACGCGAGGTCATCAATTGTGGCAGGTCGTCATGTTGTACCTTTCTGCTTGTTTGTACTAATGAAAAATAATTATATTTCAGAAATTTAAGCAATGAAAATCTTTGTTAGGCCCACCCCCTTTTCAATTATTTTTTTTTTTGTTTTCACTTTCTATACCTTATATAAAGTCGGACGTCTCCTAAATCTGTCGATTTCGTATGCTTGAAGGATAAAGTACATGCAACTAATAATAATTTTAACAATTTTTCCTACATATTGGCCAGTGTTCAGCGTTCATCAGAAAATGCTACAGAATTGGCTCTCTTGGCTGAGGTTTCGTAGTCAATGTGAAAAATCAATATTTATCAAATGTTTGGCTTCGGTAAAAAGCTTATTCTTCTCTTCCTCCGCGAAGGTGCAAATGCACAATGTTTTTTCTTAAAGGACAGCACTGATTTATTCGATTGAGCGCATGTATTCGGCATCCCTTAAGCACGTGCTGCTTCTTTTATTTCAACGTACGGTAGTGCGTGAAAGCCGTAGAGATGGCATTTCTGGATAAAGCTTCGATCCTGTGATAACCCGAGTTCATCGCGCCGATCTGGTGGTCGACAAGCGGTACTAGTAGCCAGCTCCCCATATTCTCGTTCACAGACTGATAAATAGAGTTGCACATATGACTGCAGCTTATCACGGGCGAATGGTGTCGTTTACAGAATTGCCGCTCTGTGTCGAGTCCACCGTGTGTTTCACAGTGATCGTAACAAAGTTTGTCACCATACTTTCTCACACAACAGCTGTAGCTATGTTTTGTCTCCAGAAGTGTATTTTTCATGTTTGCAAGCGGATTGTGGTACTACAACCCACCACCTACTTAGAAGCGCACATTCCAGTTAGGCTGCACTTAGGCTCGTCCTTCCCGTTTGTATCACTCTTATCACGTCAAGAGTGTCGCGGCAATTATGTTTCACTGCACTCCCCCTATGGAGTTTCGTAATTACTTAGAGGAAAAACTGGCTTCGTCCTGCTGGTATAAAATTGAATGCCCTTAGATATATATCTTCTGACGTGCAAAAAGCTTATCATTGGCATCTTCTTCAAAGAGCAAAATCAATATTGGCTACTGTCACAGTGTCTCATTCTTTAACAAAACTGTTTGCAAAGTGCAAACTTAATTGTTTTAGCAAACATTCACGCCCAGTCAAAACATTATTTGGTAAAAGAGTATGGAGTCTCCTCTGACTGCGTAGTCATAGACTTTGTGTATCCAGAGAAACCGTTGCGCACTCAATGTGCCATACCTCATTCATGAGCCTTTGTATGTCGGCTTGGCTACTTTCAAATTCCTGGTGGTTTGTGTACTCCAAACATTGGACGCACAAAACATAAAACCCTCTACGGTGTCCAAGTTTAAGTTTGTTTCTTATAAATTGCGGAAGGTGCATTATAGGCAAATAAATGCATTATAGTAAATCGTAATTGAAAGGATTATTCTTTTTTATAAGATCACGGCTTAAGCCACGTTCGGTAGTAACCTCGCATGCCCAAGTTGCGGTGTTTTCGTGGGCACAAAATTCCTATAAAAAAAGAAAATATCGCATAGATGATGGTGTCAGATTTTTTTCTATGTAATTATTGAAGAAACTCTAAAGCATGGCCCATGCCTTGACATTTCACATTGATATTAACATAACCATCCTATCTGCGTTTGAGTGCTCCAGTCGGCTTGATGCTATCGTTGCTTTATTTTTTAAATGCAGCAACATGAATTCCTGATTTAGTATTTTGGCACAGTCGCATTTGGGTGTCGCCTTTTTATAATGCTGTGCAGCGTCCACAGCCAAAGATTTTTTCCTGTGAGGCCGCATGTTTAAGAAGGCACATCATGGCATGCATTTTCGGGCCACGGTGATGGCGTGGTCTCTCACGGCGTATGTCACGGTGATAGTATTTGTTCTTTTGGATTGCCACTTGATGTTTGATCTGTATCTCTTAGTTCGTAGTCAAATGATTCAAACAGGCCAGCTATATTTATATCGCTAAGACTAAATTTTCTAGTTTTCTTTGTATACTTGCAGGGTTACCCAGCTGTCAGGTAAACCTATCCAGCCTTCGTTCTTTTTCTCACATTTGTGTAGAACATACAGGCCAGGTTTAGCTAGAAAGTGTTGCTTCTGAAAATTATTGCCAGTAAATCTCTTAAGCGATCTAGGTATGTTATTATTGTCTTTGACTGCTTTTTATCAAGTGGGCCATTTTAAAAACTGATTGACAAAAGGTAATTATAATAAAAAAAACTACAGCAGATACAGCTGCAATGTATAATTCCTTTTGCCAGATACATACCATAGTTATAATTGAACAATTGGTGTATAATGCAGAGCAATAAACTTGGTTTTCATCATAACTACCTCGAATATGTGTGATTGCTTAGACTGGCTCATGGTGAAAATTTTTTGCTCTGATCGAGCAAAGATCATTTCACAAATGCTGGGGTCTGAGTTTTAATGAGGTTTGTTTAAAACTTTGTTGGTTATGGTTTACTTGAGCAAGTATTGCAGAGATAAAGCACAAAATTTAAACAATTCAAATGGATTATGTATTCCAGTCACCAGAAGTTTGAAGGTCTGATGAGACCGGTTTGAACTCATGTGCACATGTTGAAGCCAATATACACCTTATGCAGTTGTGTGGTTGAATATTATTTACCATGTAAATTTCACACTTCTAATTTAGCGCTGCACACTGAACAAGCCACTAGATTAGTGGGGAGCTCTCAATGATTTAACTTCTTTTATGTAGCTCATTAAACAATTTTTCACTGCTTTCACATTTGTTTATAAGAAAAACAGTCCATATTTATCATAAACATATAAGCAACAGTGTACTTTAGTGTCAGCTATAAGACTTGGTTTTAAAGAAGTACAGGTATTACTTGCATTGCTAGTGGCTGAATTTACCTGTATTCTTTTGTCAGTAGATGCCAGCTTCTACTGTGGATACTAGCAAGCCATCTGATCTCGGCGTTACTTCAGCACATAGAGTTTCATACAATAATACCTAGAGGGTAATTTGTTGATAGAGTCTATGCAGGCTCCTTTAGCGGCGCTTGTACCCCGATGGGAATTATTGGAAGTACAGGCTTCAGACCTACTTCAGATATATCACGTTTTTCAGATTCGCGACACTTGTTTGCCGAGTGTAAAAACAAAATGATATGAAGTTATCTGTAATTCAAACTTGCCTTATTTTTTTGTACGCAAACTTCATTGCAAAAGGTTTTTGTGACTAGGTTGTAAAAGTGAAACCTGAACAAATTTAACCACTGCGGTATGCATTGCTCTGCCATTGCATTCCGAATTCGGCATCAAGATATAATGAACTATCTTTTACACTTCGAAACAAACATTGTTGTTTTTTTCTTCCTCAAAAATGCGCATTACCTATTGACGAAAATAACAGCACAGTATTAATTGAGAAACACTTAACGTTTCGTCTGCTGCGATGTCAGGTGCATCTGTCCAAGTGGTCTACCCCCAATGCACCTCTCGTTTTGCTCTGAAGTCGAGTCAGAGGAGCGTGAATGTGTGTCTACTTTGCTTTGTCGTCCTTTTACAATCAATTTGAATGACGCCCCATTAAAGATGTCAATTCCATACGACATCCTGCACTGGCATGGGACGCTACATCTATGCACAGCGGTGAGTGGACAACACTTCGCTTGAACTGCGAAACACTATGTGTAACACTCCAATGTCGCAGCAAATCAAGAGACCAAATGGTCTTCAGCCTCTTTGAACAACAAAGGCTGCTGCGTGCGTGCTTTGCACCACACCCCACTACCAACATTGCACGAAGAACGAAACTGACTGTAGAAAAATATCCGTAGACAGTTCGCTAGCTAACGAAATCCAATCTGAAGCCTTGAATCTAAACATTCGACAGAAGTCTGTCTGGTTAGGTATGAAACTGGGAGATGATTTAGACTCCAACCAAAAGTTTTGAAGAAACCCGACGTTTCGAAACCGACTTGGTTCCTTCCTCAGGGGTGACTGCGGAGGCTACGTAGCAGCGGCGTCTTCAAAGCACTTGTGGGGTGGATATGACCCCTCTCTCTCTCGTTTTGCCATGGAACACAGTCTGTGTGTATACACTGGGGGAAGGGTTCCTGAAAGAGCGGTTTGATGTTATGGGCTGTCCTCTGTATGTGCCACGACTCGAGTAACAACCTTCTCCTCCAGTTCGGCTCGCTTTCAAGGATGGCCGTCGCTTCGAAATTGGTGTGGTGATCCAACGTCTCAGCATGTTCGGCGACTGCGCTGTGCTCTTTGTAGAGTTGTAAAGGTTAGAAAGTTGATGATGGCATCCCATCACTGCCACCAGTTGTAAAGGGCTCGAAGGTCGATGATGGCAGCGGGTTTTCATTAGTGTAGCTGGCTCCCCGCTGTCGTCGGCATAGCTGGTCTTCACCAGTGAGGAGGCGCGTTAACACAGAAAGAATGAAGATTTATTTACATTATTGAAGAAAGATGGGAACTGTAAAGGGATCTAGAAGATCCCGCATTATGTACAACAAAGATTCAGTTCATGATTCAGCTCATGATCTCCCAATCAGAAGCCTGTATTTCCCATAATTCTTGTGAGTGTACATGATTGCAGCACTAGATTCCTCTCTAGGTGTTATTGTATGAAAGTCTATGCTTCAGCGTTTATTGTAATGCGAATTTGACTTGGTGGCATTGCACTATATTATCTCATTACCAAGAGGTTGTCTGTAGTATTTGACAAAAGCCTTGTTATTTTAAGCATAACAGTGTGTGTGTGTGTGTGTGTATACTGACGCGTGTGTACTGGTGGACAAAAACGACGATAAGGGTAGGACACCAGGTAGTGGAGCTCTTGCCGATCGAAGACAAAGCAGGTGATCTTGCTGTTGGGCTGCTGAGAATCGCTGTGTCAACATCTATCTGCCTTTTGTTCCTGTTGTACCGCGACACTTGTGGAGGTGCTGAGTCGCAACCCTGCCTAATGCTCCATACTCCCGCTGGGAGCCGTTCATATAGCCCGGACACATTGCCACCTATTGCAACACCCGTACACCGGTTCAGTCAGAGGCTGATAGGCCTCGTGCCAGAGTTCACTCCTTTTACGGAACCTCGCAGGTGCCGATTACCTCACCAAATAGCCAACGCCAGCCCACAACCGGCACCCCAAGGCCCCCCTCCGACACAGCCATCACAGGTAACCATCTTTCAACCACTGGTTCCCAATCACTTTAGTGGCGGCGCCCATGAAGACGTTGACGACTGGCTTGAGCACTATGAGCGTGTTGCCAAGATTAATCTGTGGCCTGAACAAGAAAAGCTCTCACGCGCCTATTTCTACCTTGACGGCATTGCGAAAATTTGGTATGAGAACAGAGACGCCAGTCTGTTAACTTGGGGCGACTTGTCGACAACAGCTTGTCGACACGTTCGCCAATGTCGATCGACGGGACCGTGCGCAGCAGCTGTTGGAGCTACGGGTTCAAAAACCCAATGAAAGCGTTGCTATGTTCGCCGAAGATATGACTCGTCTTTTCCGTCGAGCTGACCCGAACATGAGCGAAGATAGGTAGTTAAGCTACCTCGTCCGCGGGGTTAAAGAGCAACTTTTCGCCGGGCTACTGTGCCACCCTCCAAGTACCGTAGTTGACTTTATCAAGGAGGCTACGCCTATTGAGCGGGCCCTCCATCAACGATGCAGGCAGTATGATCGAATGTCTGGCAGCGTCCCAATCAATGCTGCCGCCATACCTGAGAATCAAAGCTCCCTGCGAGACCTCATTAGGGAGATAGTTTGCGAAGAACTACAGAAGTTCCGGACTACAGTTGCTCAAACCCCCGTTGCGTCCGTCGCTGGACTGGTACGCGACGAAATCCGCCACGCATTTTCTACCGCTGGTCCTGATGACAAGCACCGTCCCACGAGCTACGCCGACGCTCTCTGAGGTTCACCATCTGCTATATTGCTGCCACACCGCCCAGTTCCAACAGCCCCTTGGTCACTGCCGCAAGAGCAGACCCTGAGCCGACCACCAAACCAACTGACGTACCACCATCCGTCCACAGCAGCACCATGGACATCGTCGCAAGATGGGAGGCTCAGACGTCCACCGCTCCGAAGAAGAGACGCATGGCGCACAATCGATCGACGTCCACTATGCTTTAACTGTGGAAGTGCAGCTCATATTGCCCGTCATTGCTGGCCCCGCAGTGATTCGTTCCGCCCTCTTCGAACATGGTCTAACGATCGACGTGCGAACGAAGAATACATACCACGCCGGGAGGACGCCTCTTTCCAAGGAGCCCGTTCTCACTTTTACGACTACCGTACTTCTGACGAGGAGGCAATACCTACTCGCCAGCCAGGTTTGGGACGGCGATCCCGCTCTCTTTCTCCAGCGCATTCACCTTCGTCACACCGACATACCTCCGCGAACCTAAACGCAAGAAGGTCACCCAGGCCGTGCCGGGGAAACTGAGGGCGGCGACCTCCGGGGGTAAGGTTGCAGGCCATGAAGATGACAAGTCCCCATTACACGACGCTGTAAAGCCGACAAGACGTTAGAGCGGCTACGTTCTGACCAGAAAGTAACAGCCTTAGTCGACATCGGTGCCGACTTTTCTGTTATGAGTCAGGATCTCGCCGTCCGCCTCAAGAAAGTGAAGACGCCGTGGACAGGCCCTCAAATAAGGACGGCAGGTGGTCTGGAAGATACACAGCGAGAATTGACATAGGAGGTTCTTCTTTCGTTGCGTCGTTTCCGGCGACGCAACGAAAGGAGCGACAGAGAGCCGCCCGTTTGTCTAGTTTTTTTTTCTCTTTTTTCCTTCTCTTTTTTTTTGGGGAGGGTCTTCAAACTGTGAGGGTGGCCCTCTGCTATGGGAACTTGTATCATTTCGCTTATATCCTCCGAAGAAGGCTGGTCCATTAGCCGAAACTGTTAGGAGTAAATAAATATTTTGTTTTGTTTCCTATACTGCACTATTCTCGAAGTTTATATATATATATATATATATATATATATATATATATATATATATATATATATATATATATATATATATACACACACACAATGCCCCACACATTCATCACTTTACTTACTTAGATTCGTTATTTCTACACAAATAGGAGCAAATGCACTTTTGGTGTCATCAAAAGCTGTTGGAAACAATTTGAGGAATGCTTTGGCACATGATCAATTAAAAAGTAATATTGACATATTTGTATGTTCTGTTAAGATACAAGACATTTGCGGTCAGACCAGAAGGCATCGAAAATTTAGATGGCAAGTTCCACTGTGTTCGAGCCATTCAGTGAAAGTAACTATTTTTTTAAACTCGCAAAAACGTCTGGATGACAATATTCAGTGTAAAGCAGCTTAACCCAACTAGCACTTGTTTGTGAACTGTTTCTTGTTCTGAACTGATATTTGTGATTTGGGGTTTTTATTAAGACCGTGGAGGTAACAGCCTTTGCTTGCAGCATGCCTATAGTTCAGGTGTACAATACCAAGCCACAGGCAAATGTTTGAATCTTTTAAAAGTTCATCATGCTTTTTCAATATACGCATTTATGATACACAACCTGCTGAAGAAGTCTGCAACCTGGGAAGTTTAGACGACAGTCATGAAGACAACAGCTGCAATTCAACAAGCGCATGCCACATTATGCCACTGTATCACACAGTTGCACCAGAGATGCTTAGTCAGGTTATGTGGTATCCTCACCTTGCACAAAAGTACCTCTTCGTCATGAACACTACGGAGTAATTGGTGATCAAGAATATGTGCATCAACAGCATCGTAGGAAAACAATATTTAGTCACAATAAAATGTGAAGAAGTTTTAGTTTTTATTGTTTTCTACTGTACACTGCCGATTTTTTCGTCTTGGGGTGATTGTACCAATGAGAAATATTCGGCAACTAAATTGTCTTGGTGTAGAAGTCATCGGTCTTTGTTTGTTTCTGGTACTTCTTGGTGTACTTGCTGTCATATGGTATGTAGTACCACGCCTGGAAGTCACCGCGCTCTTGCATCAATTTCTCGACCTTCCTCTGAATCTCTCTGCAAGAAAACAAAGAATCCAACATTATTACTTGGCTAAAATTGTTTATGTGCTTTCCAACAGTGGCTCAATGAAATCCAACTTGACTAAAAGCTATATGGTCCATGTTTTAAGGGTGCAGGGCATGAAAGGGAAAAAATCACTTTTTTTTCTTTGCAATTCGGAAGTGTATTCTATTGGGAATCTGAAATGAAAAGCAGAGCACAAGAAATATGGGACACAAGAAGACTGGATGGGCACTCACTACAAACCGATTTTGTTACAAAAGAACTAGGGGGAAATATACACAGCGTACGTCACAAGCGCCTGCACACACATTTCTGTATTTTCTATTATATTTCCATATTCATGCTTGATTTTTTTTTTTTTTTTTTTTTTGCTGGAAACCACTTCTCCGAACACAAATAGTCAGTGAACACGCACCCACGACAAGCCACTTGCATGTGCTCTGTGCTTACAGTCCATTTTTCTAAAAAAAAAAAAAGTTTCTAGCACAAAGGTCAAAATGTCTGTCTTGAGTCGGCTGTACATAAGAAATCGTCACGCTCGCAACTGTTCTTCGGAGCATCTGTTCGCACGTTTCTAGCTCCTACCCTTCTAACGCCTTGAGTAGCGGTCGATAATTTGAGACGTAGCGGTCGATAATTTGAGACGCTCAGGGTAAAAAAGGTCTTCAGCAAGCGCAAGTTTTGCGGCAACCAATGCAGTCCTTTTATAAATGCAAATAAATGCGGCTGACGTAGTGGGCTACCTAACACTCAACCAGCAAGCTCCCCTACACTGGTACTTCCAAGCTGTTTCAGTGTCTTTTAAGGCGAATAGCACATAGTGACTATGGGTATGCTCTAATGGAACTGATTATTACTTGTGATGCAATCAAGCAGAATTGTGTCTGCAAACTGTGCAGCGGAACTGTTGAGTTAATCGCAATTACGTCCCACAGTCTTAGTTTGTGTTAAGCCTTCAGTCTTAACACTGCGATACTGAATACTGTTCCTTTGTTTAATGGTTCCTTTGGCACATGCCAAAGCTCTGTAATTATTAGGAGTGAAACCTGGACAAATACAGTCAATTAATGTAAAGAAGTTGCCTTCAATCAACGATACATTGCAAATGGAGAGCTGCACGACAACTTGCAAAAGACGCAAGGCAAGCATGGACAAATATACATGGGACTTCCCAACTGTGATGTGACGTCCCAAGTGTGATGTCCCACACTTGGGACATCACAAGTGTGTCCCAAGTGTGATGTGACGATTGTGACGTCAAGATTGTGAGGTGCTCTTAAAGGACACAAATTAAGTCTGTGGTTCACATCGTGCAGTGCACCAATATCGTTTGCATGAGTAGCAACGCCATAAACAAGGCTATTTTATTTCAACAAAGAAAGCACATTGATTTCAGACCAGAGCAACACACATCTATTTTTGTGATTGAAAGTGACGCTTCATCGTCTGGGAGTGCCGACATTGGCCGTGCGTTTTGATTAGTAGCTTTGACGTGACAAGTCGCAGATAATACTCATATAGCCCTACATCAGCCACAATAATGTACGCTAAAAATGATAAAAGCACTCTTCGATGCTACAATGCTAGGTACACCGTACAGCGTCCACCACATAGTGAGTCATCCGGTTTATCTCGGTAAAGCTGCACAGTGTTCTCAACTGGCCTTTAACGTATACAAAAGGCAATGTTTTTTCTTGTCTGCTGGCATTCTGAAGTTTGCAGACTAATAACTTCCATTGCCATGCACCATTTCTGACAATTCTTCGATGAATCTCGGTATTTAACGTTAACACTCACTCTAGCACTGCTGAGCACAGACGAAAAAGTGTCGCAGGGCCCCTTTAGGACGTACTAAGTGAAACACTAAGAAAGATGAGAAAAAAAAAAAAAACTAAGACTGCGGAGAGAGTGGTCCATAAGTTCATCATTATGTTAAATGACAGGAAGTCAAGGCAATGGGCAGTTCTAAACTAATCAGCCATCCAAATATGCAAGAGAAAACTTACTAAAAGCTTTCCACCAACGAAACACTATGAATTACATAAGCAACATAAGCATGTCTTTCTCGTTGGTCAAATTCTTATCAAGTGTTTTCAGTACACAATATGCCTTTTAATTATTCAGGTGTCTGTTTTTATCAGCTATCACTGCCATTGCATTGTCATTTTTTTCCCAAGTAATGTTTGTACTGTTTTTTTTTTATAAAAGTCTTACCTTTTTAAATGTTTTCATGGCAATCTGCCTCTTGATTATTTAGGCGCCTGTTTATTACTCGTGATCATTGCCAGCACTTTCTTAATTCGTTCCAGTTAATGTCGGTTAAGTTTCTTAGTTTTTCCATATTTGATGCTTCATTTTTTTTATGGCCATGTCGTAAACTTCCCTCTTAATGATCTGCTTGTGAAAGAAAAAGGTGCACACATCTGGTGTTACAATGGCAGTAAAGCTAAGATCTTTGAGCATCTAGCTGGCTTAGGCAATCGGGCTGCCTGTACATATTAGTCTTTCTGTTGCAAAGATTCGGGAATAGGTCCTCTGCCATGTCTCTCAGCCTTTATGTACACTGCACAGATCTGGCACTTCGTCAAGAGAACACATAAACCTACACAGCTGTTCGCTTTGTTGATGCTTTTACTGATGAAGATGACAAGATCCAACTATTCAACCTGTAACCATGCAAAACAAAGCCAGCTGAAAGACAATGAATTGTTCACTTACCTCAGCTGAACTTTCTCGTGCTCGTCTTGCAATACCTGCATCTTCTTCTCGTACCTCATCTGAGGGTTGTCCATTAGATATTTAGCAAAGAAGCGCTTGATAGGGTGCTGGCAAATATAATAAAGAAAAGCGCACATTACCAGCAAATAGTGAGAAAAGATGACCTTGGGAAACTTTCTAATTAGAATATGAGTTAATATAGAGTAATTTATAAACATACACACACAAAAAAAACTGCTTGGAATAAAAGCAATGTGATTCAATGGAGCCAAAAAGCTATCAAGACAAGGTTTAGGAACTTCTGTAGTGCCATTGCAACTGAAATGTAAAAAAAAAAAAAAAAGGCATTGAAAATCTTGACATCACGATGACTGGGGTTTTGGCACAAAGTTTGCAAAGAAACTATTCTTTTCTAGCACACAAAAAAATATGGACACAGAAAGACAAGAAAAACTTTGTCAGGGCAATCACGGATCCATACAGAGCCTCACACATTACTGCAAGAATGGCTGCTGTACCATTAAAATCTTTAAGCGGTATGGAGTGATAGTATTAGAAAATCTTCACTTATGTGTTAATGCAGCTACAGATCTTTGAAAGCTTTGATACAGCCATGTTTATCTTAGAAACAATGTTTATAACACATAAAAGAAGAACACTCTTCAAATTGCAAGAGAATTGATAAAAAACATGAGTGGTGATATTTCCTAGAAGTTCCTGCAACAGTTGAACATTATGTATTGTCTTAAGGTATGCTTGCAGCTACTTAGACTTTCATTAGTATGATAGATTGTGTCATGCTCTAACGGGTTATATATTGAACTTTCTGAGTTTGTACAGCACTGCAACTGCACGAACATAAAAACATGCTTAAACGTACATGATGTACTGGAACATATTTTGCTAAGTGACTATCTCTGCCGTTCAATTAACTGTACAGCTTTAATATGCTGTAGCACTCCTCGGTAGTGTTGCTTACATTGTGATGACTGATAAAAGCTGTTTGGGGACACTCTGTTTTTTTCTACTTAAATGTGGGAAACACCACAAAGTCACTCACGTCGTAGTACTCCCAGTACTCGGGTTCGTAGCCTTCCGGTATTTCTGCGAGTCTCGGTGGCCCGATGACGACGTTGATGTACGTGATAATGATGGTCAGGGGTATGGCACCCAGAAGAACATAAAAGTGGACGTGATCCTTGAACAGGTTCCAAGCAAACCTTGAAGGCGTGATCACCATGTGATTGGAGGACCTCCTCACTAGAAACGCAGAAAAGTAACAATTGTTAAGGTTTTCTGTCCCAAAACCACCATATGACTATGAGGAATGCCGCAGTGGAGGGCTCCGGAAATTTCGACCTCATGGGGCTTTTCAACGTGCACTTGAACGTAAGTCCACTGGCCTCTAGCATTTTCGCCTCCATCGGGAATGCGGCCGGGATTCGATCCCGCGACCTTCGAGAACCATAATCCCTAGACCACTGCGGCGGGTCAAGCGAAGTACTTGCGTTATCGTGTAATCTTTCCATGGTAAGATTCATCTTGCAACAGACTCACTACGCAAGCAGCGTACCCAAAGTGCAACTTAAGAACACACGCATTTTCTGCGTGCAGAAAAAAAAAAATACCACCATGATGATATGTAAGGGCATGATACTTCGAAAAGTCGAAGGAGAGATCAATACGTGCAATACCGCAGCTACAATCGAAAGTGCCCCGAGCGATTAGGCCGCAAAGGCGAAGTTCTTAGGCGTAGCCCAGATCGAACAATTAAAAAAAAAAAAAGGCATTAACTTCACGGTTACTGGTGAAAGGTCAGACAAAAGACGCTTCTGAAAGTTTGAGCAGTGCGGCTGCCAAAGCGAGGCGATCTCCGAAAGCCTGCTAGCTCGGCAGCCGCCTAAATACGGCCTTTTTTGTCATCACCCCTTTCGAACTATAAAGTGCTGCGTCTCAGACACATCGCGACAAACTGAGCACTACGGTTAGCGCGAGAAGCGCCAAATCCGTTCATATTCTCAGCCGTGTATCATCATGCGCAGCGAGAAAAGAAGAAAAAATTGCACAGATGTGCCGAGGCTGTGCTTCGAAAGTCACCGGCAGCTCCGACATCAAAGCACCACCGTTGAGATGAACTGTCGCGGAACGCAAGCATCGTTGCAAGCTGCAGGGCAACATTCTCACGAGTTCGCAGAAAACACACTTACCTGGGCATAGCTGTCCAAATTGCGCTGGCCTTCTTGTTAGAACCGGGAGAACAGTCCTTGCGGACCGCAAGATGCTCAACACAGCCATTTTCTCCAAAGGGCAAACAGAACGCACAGGGTTTTGTGATCACTTAACTTTTGACGTTTTGGTAAAACTATGGCAGCTATGACGTAATATAAAGATGCAAAGCAGAAAAGCATGGCCTTGAAGACCTGTAACAAATTGTTTAAACATGGGTTCAAACATTATGTAATTAGGCTTGTCACAATGTAGTATAGTGACTAATTAATAAACAAAAAAACTCACGTGTTCGGATAGTTCAGTCCGCAGTTTGTTTTGCTAGTGAACAGGTCGCAGAGTGATTTAGTTTTCTTTGCGCTTACCCTCGTGCGACTTTAGACGGCGCTGCGGTGCGAAAGAGAAATAATCATGGCGGATCTTCTAGGTTCGATTTTGAATTCTATGGACAAACCACCAACTGTTGGGGACAAACAGAAGAAATTACTACAAAGTAAGTTGCCGCTCAGTGAGTGTGAAGCTGTCAGCGCCCCTCTGGTTACGCTTCTTCACAGACGCGCCGTCTTTGTCCCACAGAGCAACGTGATGAACACCAGAAGCGCGAAGCGGAGGAGAAGGAGAAGCTAAGAAAGTTCAGAGATCAGGTAGGTCTCATGAGTTATGCGAACTTCCTTTGTGTCACCTTCACCTCTTCTGACGGCTACGCCGAAACGAAGGCGCTAGCTTCAATCATAAGCTGCGATTATCTCTCGTAGATGTTCGTGGCTTGTTTGGTGCACTGTTACGTCTTTCTACGCGAGGTGTTGAGCTTCGAATTCGGGAAATTTATACCCTGTTATCAGCTTCTGAATTCGCTCTTACCGTTCCTATTGCACAAACTCAATATTCGAGAACTTGATATTGCGTTATAATCTGGCTGTCGTTATCAATTCCTTCGTAATGATATTCTTCAGGTTGAGGATAAAATCAACAAGTTCATCCAAGATCCTGAGAAGCAAAAGTACAAGTTCGCGCCGATGGCAAAAGTTCACCGTACAATAATGTAAGTATGCAGTGGTTTGACGTTCAGAATTGTATGTTCTGGCTAATGTGGACTATGTTTATAAATTAGTTCAAAATTATTATTTTTTGATTTTGTGCTTTTCTTTTCGGTCATGAACAAAACGTGTGTTCTTATTGCTGTGATGTTTATTTGTGAATGAAATTATCGCAAAAAAGTGCCTTTTTATTACTTTATTTTCAGTCACGATGTCGCAGACATTGCTGGCCTCACCGCTTTTTCCTTTGGAGAGGAAGAAGTCGATCGCTACGTCATGATCTTCAAGAAGGTACTAACAACATTTATATTAGCGGTTTACAGTGCTTTAGATCTGATTCCTTACTGGTTCATTCTGTGCTTATTCGTATTTTAAAGGAGTTTGCACCATCGGACGATGAACTGGCTGCCTACCGGAAAGGAGAAGAGTGGGATCCTGAGAAAGCCAAAGCAGCTGCCCGGGAAAGGGTAACAGATTTACAGTTTTCTTTCTTTAGGAATATCATTGCTGCATTCATTCGTACTTACCAGTAATTGCCCAAAAACCCTGCTTAAGAAGTGAACAAGTACAAACCATACTTAGGTGATTTTAACAAGAGCTACTCCAGCAACAAAAATACAAATTGCAAAGGCTATATGATATCTGTGCTAAGATAGCAAGGCTGGCCTGGCTTGTCGCTATGGAAATGGAGCTCTTGTTTCGACATAGCTTTCACGTGATATCACAGACAAGTTCGGTGCGCTGGGAGTCCTATGATGACGATGACTATGGCTTTTTTCTCTTATCGTTAGAGAGTGGCAGTACAGAGGAGAACGCGGAGTCGTATGGTTCCTGCATTCTTTTTGCGAGCCGCGCCAAGTGGGAACAACACAAAAGAATGCTGGGAGCACCGGCACTGATCTGATGTCGCCATTTGTGCTCGCGCGTTGTCTCAGCCAGCTGGGGGTCTTAATATGGTGTCCATGATGATGTCGATGCAATTTGTGTATACCAAATATAAAGTAATAACATTGTCTTATTGTTGACTACGCTTACATGTTCAATACAGCCCCGCCGCGGTGGTCTAGTGGCTAAGGTACTCGGCTGCTGACCCGCAGGTCGCGGGTTCGAATCCGGCTGCGGCGGCTCCATTTCCGATGGAGGCGGAAATGTTGTAGGCCTGTGTGCTCAAATTTGGGTGCACGTTAAAGAACCCCAGGTGGTCAAAATTTCCAGAGCCCTCCACTACGGCGTCTCTCATAATCATATGGTGGTTTTAGGACGTTAAACCCCACATATCAATTACATGTTCACTATCGCACCTTTGCTGTCAGTGTGTGGGAAAAAGCAAGGGCGGGTGATATGTGAGCACTTTTTGAGAATATTGTACAAGTTGCGTACATAGACATTCGCTCAAAATTGGAAGCTTTGGAATCTCGATCGCTTTGAAACATGTGTGAACATTGTTCATTTTTATGGCCTTAAGTCTAGTAATCCTTGAAACTGGACTAAAAGAAAGCCCAATAATGAGGCCTTCTAAAATATATTTATTCAATAACAATGAAAAGTTGGAGCTAAGTATTCTGTGGAAGGAATCGTTAAAAATTCTCTTGGTGGGTTTTCTGTTAGATGTACATTACCTTGTGAGTGTGTTTAACTAGAGTAGTATTGGTCATTATTTAACCCGCATTCCCCCTGGTGTAACCCTAGACCTGCGCCTTGATAAGGGAGATCCTTAAACTAGTTGGTGATTGGGAATCAACATATTTGCAGTCAGATCTGCACCCTGACTGTAGCCATGTTACAGAAAATGCATCTAAAGATAAAAACTCAGTCTCTCACCCCAGGTGTGATAGCGGCCAGGTACTGCGCAGCTGCATGCACTGTTTCTTGGTATATTTCTGTTGTGCTTTAATACCACGCTGAGATGCCATGCCAAGTGAGTTGGCGCTCAATTTGACGTAGTGCGGTGCATTTTCGTGCAGGAACTCGCTGCTGCAGCTCTCGCAGAACAGGCCAAGCAGTCAAGCCAGGAAAGTGTGCCACAGAGTGACTATCACGAGAAGTACGAAAAGCTGCTGGGCCGAGAAAGCGGCAAGGATGCGGCCAAGATCACCACACCAAACAAACAGTTTGGCTTTGGTACTGAACTTTGATACATTGGCTGACTGAGGGCTTGTCACTTTGCGCTTAGTTGGCAAAGGAATATATCAAAATCCATGCAACATTACTTGAAATACACAGAAGTCAAGTTTAAGAACCCCGTCTTTCTTAGAGCATTCAAAACGCTTGCTTTCAGCAGTACAGTGCACTGGAAACAGATTTCCAACTCTAGTGCTGTACAGCATCGCCCCGCCGCGGTGGTCTAGTGGCTAAGGTACTCGGCTGCTGACCCGCAGGTCGCGGGTTCAAATCCCGGCTGCGGTGGCTGCATTTCCGATGGAGGTGGAAATGTCAAGGCCCGTGTGCTCAGATTTGGGTGCACGTTAAAGAACCCCAGGTGGTCAAAATTTCCAGAGCCCTCCACTACGGCGTCTCTCATAATCATATGGTGGTTTTGGGACGTTAAACCCTACAAATCAATCAATGCTGTACAGCATCACAAAACTCAACCTGCAAGCATAAGGTCTGTTTTACAGCTTTCCCAAAATCTTCATTGCTTTCATTTATAAACAACAATGTGAAAAAACTCTATTGTTGGTGTTATTATCTGCCTGTTCATAATATACCATGGGGCAGCTTAGCAGCCAAGGCATGGGATAGCTAATTGTATAAGTGTGGGTAGGTTTCTGTGCCATAGTTGCTGCATTTTTATGAGCGAAAAATACAAGCACACCTGTGTACTTGGATTTAGGTATGTTTGAAGAACGCCTGGTGGTCAAATTTTATCGGTAGTCCTCTGTGGCACGCCTTGATCGTATTGTGGATATGGAATGTTGAGCCTAGTATTAGGGTAAATTCGTAATACAGCATTGCTTTTGCAGCAAAGTTGTCAACTTCTAGCCGATGCGATTCCGGGGGTTGGGAGGGAGAGGGAGGCTGATCATTTTAGCTAGCTCGCCTTCGGGTGAAACATAAATGGAGACTGCGCAGCTCACAGAGTGTGCTTATGGTGCTTGTCTCGTACAAGTGTCTTGACTCTGCTTCAATGTCAAGTAGACCACAGCAAAGAACCAGAGAAGGTGAGAGCCGGCATGCCAGAGAAAAAAAATTGACATAGTAAAGAGGTGTCGACAGCACCTATTCGAGCACACTGCAAAATTGTAAAATGCTTGCGGAAAATTGTAGAAAGTGTGGATTCATATAAAGGTGATGGGGTTAGAGCAAGAATTTCGCTGTCTGTAGTTGCTCACTCAGAGAAACGAGCAGACCTACAACGGAAACGCAGAGGCAACTTTGCTAGTAGTCTGTCTCACATATGAATGCTGTGGCCCCACAACTTTTTCTTGCTTGATCACGTGTGCTATGATGGCGATGCATTGTAGTGCAAGGTTGTTAAGTATTCAACTGCTTTAGCATCAAGAAAGTCTTGGCAAAAAGAAATTAGTTGTGCACAGGTGTCTTCCCAGTGTTGGTGTCATTGTGCATTAAAATTTTTCGCCCTACTCTGTTTGTCTTCTGTTTCAGTGCCCAGCCAAAACAAGAAGGACTGTCCGGACGATCGAGCAAGCGCTTGCGGACATTCGCGCCAAGAAGAAGCAGAAAACCGACGACGGCCCTAGTTCAGAAAAGTCGGAGCAGGACTGAAATTTTGTGGAGGAAAACAATGCAATGCGTGCTTGTAAATCGCGGCTAGACAAATATAGACAGCTCTACCCTCATCACAGTATTAGGCTTCCTTAGTTTTACGAACTGTCCATTTACAGGCAGGTTTGCACACGGCATTGCTGTAATGAGGTGAATTGTTAAGCTTGTTGAGTAAGCTTTTTTTTTTATATGTACAAAGTCAAAATGAACTGTGTGCTGCTTGTTGTGCGACCTTTCTTTAGCAGAGAGGCATTGTTACAGAAGTGCTCAAGACTACTCTGTCCTCAAGTTCGTATGTGTATAGAAAATTAGATGTGCATTTAATTTTTCTAGCTGCAAAAAAAATGATTTTTTTTCTTTGTCAGTCACTTTTTCAAATCCTTCTTTTGAGATTAGTGGTTGCATATAATGCTGCTTTCAGTATTCGTACGATTTTTCGTTGCGCTATTCTAGCCTGATAGTTTAGTAACAATGAGTCAAAGTAATGGCAGAACAAGCAATTGCCGAACTGGCTGGCTGCCACTCATATGACCAAACCTGCTGGCTAGCTTCTGGCTCCTAAGCCTTTGCTGCATGGTGGTTTTATATTGACAGTGTGTGTGTTTCTGCTGCTAGCACAAATTGCAGCACAAGAATGTTGAAATTCACTGAAATGAGTCTTTATGCATCTAGCTAATGACATTTGTGCATCTCAGAATCTTGCATAAAAATTTGAAATGCATGTGAAATGACCCATGGGAGGTTGGCTCAGCGGTAGCTTGCTACAGGTCAACAGTTCACGAATAAGATCAGTGAAGTAGGTGTTTACTCTGGCTTCAGTTTGTCATATGTTGTTGCTTTTTCATAAAGTTGAGCCTACATCATGTGAAGATGAGTCACTCACACATGACGCATTGCGTTTGGAAAGAATTATGTCCAAGTGACGTTTTAATCTCTTTTCATTTCAGTTTATGCGAGTGATACATACCCCACTCTGCAGAAATGCTGCTTTTGTTGGGTCAACACTTGACACGCTGCTGGGGAGTTGCTCTTGTTCGCTTGAAGAAATTTTAGATTGCTGCCTGTGTAGCCTGTGATGTGTGTATGGAGTTCACCAGATATGTAAATATAGTACATGATCAACTCTGAAATTTTGCTGGTGTTTACACGATTATAAGACTTTTAGCGGGCATCATAAGTTCGGACTCGAATTGTCTGACGCAGCATCTTTGGCACTTTTGCAAAATCAACCTCGGTGAACAGCAACCTGAATTGTCGCAATAAAAAAAAAAAGCCTTGTTTAATTACGGTTTCTCTCGAAGGAATCGTTGGAGACTGTTGCACCCATATGCGTGCGCAGGGTTTTGCATGGGGGGGCGTGTCACAATGATCTTGCACCCTTCCTCTCCTCCAATCCTTTAGCTTGAGTCTAGAAAACGACTTGTTTATCAAAGGGTGAAAGAATAAAACGATGATGTGGTTATCAAGTTGGCTTGCCTTTGGTTCCTGGCCCTCCGGGAGAAAAGATACAAGAATTAAACTTTTTTGGAATGTGGTATCAGGGGTCTTCGGCCCCCATTATTTTCAAAAAAGCTGCATAACCCTGCCAATGCAGCGCAAAACTCCGCAACCTATGTTGAGCTTGCACCAACTAGCACAAAGGAGCGCTTTCACTGATAGCATGGTGACAAGACTTGCGTAGCATGGAGGGGAAAACAATTAAGAAAAAAGAAGAGGGAGCGTCAAGTGAAACTTGAAGCCCAGCCATTAAAACAAAAGAGAATCACGTTGGGAAGTAAGCCCAGCGTATGGACATAGAGGAGGATAAGCGATGTTCGAGGATGTTGGAATTGTGGACGCCAGGCGCGCGTGCTCGTAAATCTTTGTATTCGTTCATGAGCCTACTAAAAACAAAGAAATGTAACTGGAGAATCGTGGGAAAGGAGCACGAATACTAGGAGCAGGCAAAAAAATAAAAAAGGTCAAAAGGGAAGTTTCTTTTTTTTTTTGGGGGGGGGGGGGGGGGAGCAGGAAACATGCATTCGGAGGTCCCCCTTGGGTGCCGACAACCACAAAGTCGCCACGCGCTCATGGATATTGATAGCGCAAATCACTCATCGAAACAACTGACGCGAGTAGGTAGTTCGCGTCACAACGTATATTTTTCTTGTTGGTTTTATTATTTTTAAGTACTTTACCGCACAAACGAAGTAAAGAAGTGGTGCAACAAGTTCATGGTAACGTACTATCAGCAGCATAAGTTTGCAGAACGTTGTATGCAAAACAAATGCGAATTTATGTTGTAATTAAGCTGGTGACTGTATAGGTCGGAATGCCAAGTGAAGTATGCAACATTTATTTCAAAACTACACCCACAGACACAGCGGGAATTCAGCTTCTATCGAACATTTCGCGTCCCGCAAACTTTGGCTGTTGATAGAACGTTCCGAAACCAAAACCAATGAACTTTTTTTAAATAATATACTGTCTTATATCTAGCGTGTAACAAAAAATGAACTCTAATTTTGATTTTAACAACATAACACACTAGTTGTAGAATTGAACAGTTATTAAAATATACCTTTAGTCTTTGTTAAAAGTACATATCATCATCATGAAGCATGGACCAATCGCATGCTTTCAGACCCTTATAAACGGTATGAGAGCGACATTCAAGCGCGCTTCCTATTTGCATGCGTTGCAGCGCTTGACAACTGATCTCCGCTTTGCGCACTGACACGTTTGGGCTTGCTAATCGTCGTATCTTACCGAGGAGTACCAGTTCCTACGCCATGCGCCGTTATACGGTCGTGGTTTTCTTGACCATCTTGGTTCGTGCCAGCTGCTTCTTTGACTGGTTCGCAAGCAATGCGCCTGTGGCACCAACCGCCCCGGTCGCGGATCCGAAGGACTTTACGAAGGATGGGACAGTCGCCGTGGTGCCGTTTGAAATGAAAACGGCTGACGAAGATTTCCTCCAGGAAGGAAAAAAGTACGGCCTTCAAATGTCTACACTGGACGTGTGCCACCACAAGGTGAGTCGCATTTCGCAAATTGTCCCTAGGCTCCGATGCGTGCCTTTGTATACAGTTAGTGTTAAAGCAGTATTATGCACTGCTGTAATGCTCTGCATCCGTATGCACGTGTTTCTTTTCTTTTTGGCATTACGTGCTTGTGAATGTCGCATCTTTAGCGAATCGTTTGATGTGTGAGGGGCTATGGCTAGCTTATTGTGTTCATTTTGTATAAGCAGCACCGGAAAGTATTCCCTCTAGAGGCTTCTGGGATAGTTGCGTTACTTTTTCGTCGCTTACCCAAGCATGCATTTTCAACATATCCAGGCAAAAATGACCCGATTAGAACAGTAAGAAATTCCTCTCGTTGTGGGTGGCACTGAGATTTCGCGCGGAACTTCGGTGGAAGTAGTTTGCGGTAGTCGCGTCAACGTTGCCCTTGCTGTGTACCGGAACCTGCACTTTTACCGCTTCGTCGATTATAATACCGGGCACAGTTTTCTTAATCGAACATAATTTATGTGCCGCGTATGGCCTGACTGGACAAATAACATGTTGGGTCATGTACACGTGTCCTCGCAACGTTCGTGGTCATAAACGGAGATAAGATAACATAGTTTATCCAGTGGCCTTGCCATAGGCATGGACGCGCCGTTCTTACTTTTCAGAAATGTGCGATTTTCACGGGCTCGGGTTCCTCTTGTGAAACCGCTATTGTGGAAGTTCGTGCCCAGAACTGCCATAGCGTCTGACCAGCGTTGCTTCCGCGTTACGTGCGTGGTCTTGTAGCTCATTCGTCTTGTCGTCCATCTAGTGTCTATGTCTGCTTAATTTGTATATGCCATTAAACGAGAACTGTTTAGCATACTATAGTTTACATATTTTATGTCTAAGTAGGAATATTAAGCACAAGAAACTATTATATCAACACTGACTTACAACATACTTATATTTGCATTTGGCAAGATAGGAACTCATTTGTAGAGAAAGTTATGTGTTTAGAATCTTTTAACTTTGTTTTGCAGGTTCTACTCGGTTTGACAGTCATCCTGCTCACAGCTCAATGAAGAAGACCTTGGAAAGCTCAGTGTGAGACTACTAAATTGTCAGTCAGCTGTTGAAGGACGCCTACGTTTGCTTGCACAGATGAAATGGTAAGAATCCATCCTGCGGTACATTTGGATTTTTAGATGGAAGCTGCTAGATGGTATGTGTGTGTGGGCTTGTGTGAATGATTGCTTGCTTGTGTGAAAGTGAGAAAGACAAAAAGAACTGGCTGTCTACAGTTTCGTCATCTTGCAACCTGCAATGACACCCCTAAGTTGCTGCAGCTTTTTAGTGAATTGATTTTTTTCTTTTTTTTACGTTTTCAGACATTGTCTAGGAAACAGTTTCATGCATAGGCGTGCGCAGTCAGGGGGGTGGGGGGTAAAACTTCATTGCAGTGCTGCTCTTCCCCTCCCCATTAATTGAACTTAAGAGGTAGATTTTGTGCCCGCCTAAAAGGTAGGTGCACCCCTTTGCCTATTCCTCTTATATGAATAGGAAAAGGGGTGTACCAAACACTTAGGTTCCCCTACCCGTCTCATGCACATGCCTATGGTTTCATAGCACGTCTATTAAGATGCGTGGTATCTTTTTATGGGCCAGTTGAAAAGTTACAAAATGGCTGACGGATTTTGCTGATTTATTTCTATTTTCTAGTGGATCGGTCTTTTTATAACTTGTTCTCTTTGCAAACAAGTTTATGAGAAGATTAGCACTTTTTTTTTCCTTGATTGTGAACTGATATAATTATTTTTGGTTGTGTAAGGGCAATAGTAGTCCGAGTGCTATCAAGCCACATAAACATAATTAAAAAAATTCATACTACCCTATGCTCATTTGCTGCCTTTTTGCTTGGTAGTGTGTACTTTTTACTTTCCACTTCTACTTCCTTTGGTACAAGTGACATAAAGTTGTACACTTTTTATTTTTTTCCTTTTTCATTCTGCCAATTTTTTAGGCTTTCAATATAGTTGAGGAAGTGGGCGGGAGAGCACATGCTTAGCTCTGTGCTATATGTAGAAAAGGCATAGCCTGTGGTGTCATGAAACTTTGCCTCATCTGATGCGAAACCTTGCACATGCCTATGCAGAGGTGAAATTTCCAGCGTCTGAAAATTTAGATGGCAGAGTTGCGGAAAGTGGCCAGCATTTACGTAGTAATTTTTTGTTATTCAGCTCCGGACGCCAGTGTCACATTTTGAGTTTTTGATTCCCTGGTATATTTCCTCATAACAGTAGATAACACAGTCGCATTGTTCCTTTCTTGATGTATAAATTTGAGCAGAGCCAAGCATTAGGTTTTTTTTCTTTTTTCCAGACTTTACGGCAATGCACTCAAGGAATGGACCAACACACTTGGAACACCTACCACCTGATCAGCAACCGAGCCAGAGCTGTGTGCTACAGCACCCGGCAGCAGCAGTTTTATGCCAAGACTGAAATGACGGTTAACAAGTTGGTTTGGACCACCGATCAGCAGGTGTGGATCGTTCAGTTTCATTAGACTGATGCTCCCGTTTTGACAACTTGGGCAGCAATCGGAAACGTTTGTGAAGAATCTTGCACATGGCTAGTGCAAATCTGGGACACAGCTGTGTAGTGCCAAATGACTTGTATAGCTTTACAGAAAATACCCACACTACCCTCTTGCCACTTTAATATAATGATCTTACATTGTCATTACAGCAAGGCGTATCATTGCAAATGACATTGTTGCAAGTAGTCAGCCATGCTTCCAAATTTACTTGCTAAGATTACAGTGATATATACCGCTACCTTGGGCTTTCATCTTCCGTTTGTAAGATGTGTAGCGTTTGTAGGATGTGTTTTCTTGTTGCTTGTTTGCAAACGCAGCCGACACACTGGTAATATAGGTCCATCTCGTCACTTCAGATAACATTAAGATCTATGGCATATCAGTACATATTGCATGGCACTTCAAATCTATCACCTTAGCGCATTCCTTGTCTTGATCAGACATTCATGTGCATGAAATGTGAACAGGCTTTCCCGCATACAGTGCCAACACAATTTTTATATTTATCTTTACGTGTGGGGTGGAACATCTTTAGTATTTGATTTGTGGAAATGTTATTTTCCCATTATATTCAGTTTAATTGGGGGCAACCTGCGGTAGTGGTCTAGTGCTTACAGCACTATACTGCTGACCCCAAGATGACGTGTTTGGATCTTGGTGAACGTTTTTGCATTCGGATGTAAGGGAAATGCTAGATGCCCATGTTCTTAGGTTTAGATGTGCATTCAACAACCCTGGGTGGTCACAATCTCCGGAGTCCTCAACTACGGCATTCCTCGTCATATCACGGTTTTTCACTGTAAAGCTCCGACAATTGTGTGATAATTGCGGCAATTTCACTATTCAATCTCCCGTAGTATTTAGTTGTAGTGACAAAAAGGCATAGAATCATAATTTTGTTCTTCCTTCTTCAAAAGGTGAAGGCAATGTCTCAGCTGGAGCAAGAGCAGCAGAAAGTGAGTGAATTGACGAGTCAGACATTGGAGACCATGTCCTCTGGCCAGAAAGCCCTGATGCAGCAGCAGGAGAAGCTGAAGAGCTCCCAGCAGAGTGTGCAGAACTTTGTGGCCGCAAACCTGAAGGAGCTGATGCTTGAGAAAGCTCTCATTGCTGCCGGACAGAGGGAGCTCGCTCAGATGACAAACGTTATTCGCAAGAAGCTTGGTGAGTCAGTTGTGCGTCATGTTTGCGTGAAGCTGTAGTACCTTGCCTTTAAGGTTGTATTACACCCTACAGATTTTTTTTTTCGGCTGTCCAGTCAATCATTATCTTGTGACTGAGCACTGCGTCGAAAATGAGCAAGAATATACACGCACACAGCGAGCAGTACGATGCAGCTTTCTCCGTGAGGTTGTAATGCGAAACGGATTCAACCCCGCCTGTGATTTTTTTTTTGTCCTTGCTTTCTTGAGATATCTTTTGCATCATCAAAGTGCTGTATAAGCCATGGAAAAAAGAACATGCTGATTAAACACATATGCAGTCTAATCAAGGGGTGTGTAGCACATCTCGCACATCTCAGCCATTACCACTTGAACAATTCTTCGCAGCATGTTGGCAGTGTTCAAAAGAAAAATTCGCAGCATATTCACGAAGTGAATGATGATCAGTAGGTCTGTCTGTCCGTCCATCCATCAGCCTGCTCCTATCACACTGGAGCTCATATCGTACAACTAGGAGGTCACGTACCACAGGAGATATACAAAGAATGAACAGACCGACGGCCTAGGAGCTTTGCCTTAAGAAAAAAAAAAAAAAAAAAAAAACAAGGGTGTTGATGCTCACATGTTTGGGTTGAAAAATAGGTAGGTTGTACATGCCAGAGTATTGAGATGAAACTTTTTTGCTCATTTCTAGTTGATCTCCAGAGTGGAAAAACATTCAAGATAGTGTTACATTTCATTTGCACTGCCCAAGAATAGCGAATTTCTTGTTTTATTCTTTTTGAAGACTTTCCCGAAGGCCCGTGTTGTGCTGCATTGAAACAGTGTTTTGTGGAATCGGTTATGGTGTATCCAGCAGTCATAGCTAGTAGCGATGCTGTTGTGAGAGCCAACTTGCAGTAGTGTTCTGATTGTAAGCCTTGCCAACTCTATATCAAATGGTAAGCACCTGCTTCCATTGCTGGAACGCAGTGCGCAACTCCCAGTACTAAATCCAACTATTTCACATTGACATAATCATCAGTGATTGGGCCATCCTGTCTTAAACCTCCTAAGCACAAGTTTGCCCCACCCTAGTAATGTGATGTCGCAGGATAATTTCCCACTATAACTTGATTATGCATCCAAGATGTCTTGAAACATATGCTACTTAAAACAGAAGCTTAGTGCCACGACTTTGTAGTGTCGTTACAGATTCTTTTTTTCCTCTCTCATTGTTTTGCTCCCCCTTTCTCCTTCCCAAGTAATTCGCCTACCGGAGTTGTTTTTTGTTAATCCTCCCCTCTTCTCTCTCACACACAAAAAAGCTAATAATGATAGTTATAGTAATAATACGCGTGTCCAGCTATACATAAATGTAACCAAAAACAAGCACTTTTTTTTAAGTCTTTTCGTGGCAACTGTTCTTAAATCTATAGGCATAAGTTCTTTTATAAAACATTTACAAGTCTTAAAAGCTTGAAAGAGTAGAACTGGTTACATTCATGTTGCCAATCTCTCTAATTGAAAATTGCAACAAGTGCTGCCATTTTGTGAAATTGCAGAGAATCCGTGTGCACTTCTCAATTGGGTAGCATGGCTGAACCTCATATGGAGGCAGTCGATAGGGATTTATATTGGATGAAAGTGCTCGGCATTTGTGCTGTCACGCACATCTGTGTCTACATATGTAAAAGATGTGGTCAATATTGCTACATGCATGTATATTAGTATACTAGGGGGCGACGCGCGTGTGCGCCTGGCGAGGAATACGAAGGGTTGTCTGCGCTCGATCGCTGGTGAATCGTTCACGCCATTACCGCTGGTTTTAAATACATCTAATTCCCAGCCTCGTCAATACGGTGTCTCTTCTTTTCCGTAACAATATGAAGCAAGTTTTTTTGTTTGTTTTCGATTAAGAAAATTATGTCGCTTCAGTTCATAGAAAAATACGCTTTTCAGATTTCATATCTTGTTATGTATGATCAACCTTAACTGGCATCATGTTAATATTTCAACTACTACACGTAGATCAGATGCTGCAAATTTTATTTTGTTCTTGATTAACTGTGATGGAATTCCACTTGTAATGTTTTTCAATTTTATGTTGTTGGAAAGCAGGCTGATTCAGATCTCATTTCTTGGACTTGATGTTCGTTTTTAAACAGACGCTGCTAGCACCATGATGCTGTCCAACGAGCAACAGCGGCAGGTGAACCATCGAGAGCTGCTAAAAGACCTGAAGGCTGTCCAAGACTATGCCAAGTTCTTGCAGGAAAGGCTAGGTGCGTTACTTTTTAAATTTGGTATCACTTCCTCTAGTATATTTCACCACGCTGGACTAATTTGCATCGACTGAAGTCTTTGTCTGGTGTTACTTGCTGTCGTAGTACAAACATCCCATGAAACAGACATCGATGAGCATTGCTGTCACTGGAATGTGTTCCGATGGGAGGCATACTTCTTCATTTTCATATTAGTAAGACGAGTTTGCAAATACAGCTTTGCACATTTGAGTGCTTCTTACATTCTTAGCTGTGGCAATCGTACGGAATACGAAAAGTACTTGAGCTATGTCAACTATTCTGCTGTCGGGCGTTCTCGCGCCTACCGTTCTAGTGCCTCTTAACCACTGTTCTGCTCTGAGCTGTTTCAAAACTTTGAAATCTTTTTGTTCTTTTGAAAGGAGCACTTGATGAGGAGCGTCATATTTACCTCATACTTGCAGTGCTGATCTGTTGTTACTTATATTTGTGCTGCTGGCTTTCTTGATTTGTTAAAAGCTGCTCATTCGAAGCAGCTTGTAGCCTTGTCTTAAGCTTGTCTTCCGTTTAGCCTATGCAGCAATAGGAGACGCGTTTGTTTTATTCATGCTGTCAACTTCTGCTATGAATGTACCAACTTCTGCTATTCATGGTAGCTTTCATTTTAAACTTTATAACCCTTCATTTTTGTAATTTAATAAATGTACCGTTTCCTTCTGCATGAATCTGTTTCTCAGAAAAAGATGTGTGATGTTTATTTTATCCGCTGAATGAATGTACAGTGCTGTTCGCACCAGCCATAAGGCACATAAGGTGTTTGTGCAAGAGAGTGTGGTTTTGATTTCGGGACACTGCAGTCTCATTACGACAGAGACAATAGGCAACAAACGCCCATACACCACAGTGGTGACGGTGCACAGTGGCTAGCCCAAGAGTCGCAACAGGTGCGCTCTCTGCGACAGCGGTCGCATTTTGACGAAGGTGAAATGCTAGCGGCTTGTGAACTACGTAATGTTAGTGGACATTAAAGAGCACCATATGGTCAGTTTCCAGATCCCTCTACTACAGCATGCCTCTGGTTCATATCGTGCCTTCAGCATGTAAAACCCTACATATTATTTCAAGAACAACAATGTGCTTAGATTGTGGGGCACTTTTAAGGAACTCTAGGCAATTAAAATGCATCTCAAAATTCTATTCCTTTACGGAAGACCTCGTATTCATATTTTGGTTTCGGCACATGAAACCTTGAAAGTTGTTGCTATTACTGCTATATCAATATTATTGTTACTCCCTTCGTGCTGGTGCATTAAACTGCTATTGCTCTAGTACTGTACCACCAGTGTTGCCAAGGCGTATACTTGGTACTTTTCAGAGCAAGCAACTCTAGAGGTTCTTGGTCGCCAGGAAACTGCTGCTGTGCGTTTTGAGGAGACTCTGAACAACCTTGGCAAGATAAATTCCAGCATCGGTTACGTACAGGAAGTGATCGACACAATGCGAAAAGACATCGACAGCAAGTTTGGTTGGCTGGTACAGCTACTGCACAGCACAGGTTGGCACTTGTTTTTTTTCTTCTTGTTGTTTTGTGTTCTTTACTGTTGGCTGAGCTTGTGGATATTTCAGCGCTTCAAGTTATTGATCACATATTACGGTATTCGAAACGAACGATGAAACTTAGTTCACTGCATGTGACCCGCGCCCAGAAAGGTTTTTTTTTTTTTTTTTTCCAAACTGCAGTTGCTATGCCACAAAATCTGCATTGCCATGAAATCTGCATTGCCACGAAATCAAACTTCAAGGCAAACAACGGAGTAGTAACATTCGAACTTTTGAATATGCATTTCAGAAGTGTGAAGAAACGAGGACAGCAATGTAAGACTACCTGTAGCCGTCCTCGCCTATTTACAATGCTTCTAGTTATGTTCGAGTTAAGCTCGCTTGCCCAAGTCAAGTCAATTGAAACTTTGCTTACAAGATTGCTTCTTTACTTCTCTCCAGGTGGCCAACTCAGTGCAATCTACTGCTGCGTACTGCACTGTTGTTACCTCCTGGTAGCCATGTTCCTCGCAGCTTTCCTCCATTTCCCAATGCCATCACGTTTGTTTCTGCTCTTCATTGTGCCCACCAACGCAATCGCCAGCATTCGGGAGAGTTGCAGCCTCGGCTTTGGGCCTCTGACCATCTTGTTGGCCATCTTTCTTGCAGGGTGCGTGCATTCTATTATGCTCTACTTATCTGTGTGTACACTAACACCTTTGAGCCCAGTGTGTCTACTAACATGTCAAATTAAGTCGGTCTCGTTCGAGCTGGCTACGTGGCTATGCTCATGCTCATTATGCTCATGCTCCTGCTCGGCACATTACTCTCGTGCTCACGAGATCAAATTACTGGCTGCAGTTGTCGCACTACAGATTGAGTGGAATAAAGATTGTGCACTTTGCTTAGCGGGGAATGCTTCAAAACAATCTGCTTAAATGGAGTCCTTCGCTATGGTGTGCCTTACGTTCATTGCAGTTTTATTATGTAAACGCTGCAATAAATTCAACTGGGGTTAAGCCTGTGACTGGGCTCAGTAACGCCAGTTTTGTGCGATCAAGCCTCAATAAAACAAATAGGTACATTGAATTACGAGTTATAAGTGACAATAGTTTTGCCATTCCAATTGTTGCGTGCATTTCTTGGCTCGCGCAGTGCTTCATGACGTACTTTACGGATTGGTCTAGTCGTCATCCGTTTCATCAATCACTCGATACACATTAGTGAAAAGGTTTGAAAATACTTGTGTTGTGAGTGTATTTTGTGTTCAATTACTTCACTTAGTATTCTTAATTGTATGTCACTATTGTTCATAATGGTGGAAGAGTCGCAATGGCTATAGTTTGAAAAAAAGACAACTGCGTGCTATTTAGGGATGCGCAGTGCTGACACACTGCACGAAACTTGGTACCAGTTAAATGTTTTTTTTTAACAGGAGTTTCATTTAGTGAAACAAGGGCCAGAATTCAAGTGAAAAACTTCTCATATTAGAGGCATTTCTCCTACCTAAAGGAATGGTGCCATGAAATTTTGAGGCTAAAGCAATCCCCTTGTGGGTTTTCTCTGTATGCGAGGACACTCCACACAAAGGATCTGACTCAACACATGTTTTGAATACATTTTAATTCGCCTCCAAAGGGTACCTAAATGCTCATTCTTCCACGTGAAGCACATCGCAAGCGCAACAAGAACTGTCCTAGCTCTGTAAGAAAGGCAACGAAAGTTGTAGTGACGTTACACCAGATCCGTAGTGAGTGTAGGCGAGCCAAGGTTTTGCCTTCAAGGAAACAGAGGTTCATCGCAGTGCATCCCCTCCCTATTATGTCAATGTGTCGGTCGGACTTCACGTCCCCTCTATAAGTTTCAGCGCTCCCTCTCTATTATGTCAATATGTGGGTATGTGTTTGCACAACCACTTTCATAGGTGGCTGTAGGAGTGACTGCCCCCTAACACCTTCCCGTGCACATGCTTATTGTAGCAAGGCGAGTGACCTATAGAGACCTCGCAAAGCATTGTGGCTGCTACGCATTTATTTGTTGGTATTGTGCGGCATGCATGCACGAGAAAGCCAGCGAGAGCAGTTGATAATCGGCACGACGTATGTCACAGCTTTGTGTTGTTACGTGGCCAAGCTACACTGTTATGTCACAGCCCAATTCGGTGCCTAGAAACCGAACGAAAAATTGTTTCCATAAAAAGGCTATATTAATTTTTTTAGTGAGAATAAATGAATCTTGATGTGTGTATCGTGATTCCGGAAGCTTTAAGAAACGCTTGGCAAAGAGCATGCAAGCCACAAATGTGGTGGTGTGGTGTTGGCGTTACGTTTCCAGTTTCGGAACTGGGTCTCTGGCCCCACAGAGGTCGTTTACAAATGTATATAATATTGGCCATGCTTGTGTGCGGAAAGAGCTTTCCTCCCGGGTCTCGGCCTGTAGCTTCCTTTTTGGCTTGCGCTTCGGGCGCCGGGCCTCGTGTTCTCCGTGCGTCACGCTTGATGTGCGATATAATAGGTGGCACCACCTCTTTAAGCAGCAATTTTATTTGGGAGAGTATTGTTTGCTGAGAGTGTATTGTAATTTATCTTCTGCCTAGGGGACCTGGCGTGCCATGCCATTCGAGGATTTTTTCAGCGCCGCTCGTCTCGGCATCTTGCTCTTGATGCACGACCTTACGAGGATTGCTCGAGGGCTGCGAATGGCTTTACCTTTTCCAGGCAAGCACCTCTGCATTCACAATCGATTTCTCAACTTCGAGTCACCTTATCAGTATATGTATATCGAAATTGTGTTACCAGAGCACAGCGAAATCTTCGGTTTCTTTCAAATCAGTTTGTTCAAAAAGCAAGGGAAAAGAGATCTTTGAAAACGCAGAGGTGTTCACCACTCTTAACTGCGTGATGTCAAAATGCATGATATGAGGTGATGTAAGGTTTATAACTAAAATGTGGACCAAATGTAAGATCAGTGATCATCGCAAATCAACTGCAGATATACAAAGCTTTTAGTTGCTGCGGTAGTTCCTTTTTCACATTTCATTCAGCTGCTGCTGCTGCTCATTGCATTGCCCAGTGGCTCTCAAGAGTATTCGATGAGTGATGTTCAAAATGTATCGTAGAATTGAGACGTTGCTTTCCGAGTACAATATGTGGTTCTTTACGTGGTGAATTTTTTTTGTGTGCATTCGTTTTTAAGTCTGTGTTTGTTGCAAGTAAGTTGTGCGAATAAGGTAGTGGAGGTCGCATCGGCACACGATGTCATGTGTTGAATTTATATTTATGCTGCTAATTAACGCGGCTGGTAGAGTTGAGATCGGTGTAGCCATTTATTGGAAGCTGCGATCCTTGGAGCTTTTTGAATCTAGTACAAAACTGACAGCTACAAGCTGAACATATTTTCACAAGCTGTGGCTTAGAACTTTGGACCGTAAAACTTCTTTAGCTTTTTGAACTTTTTTTTTTCTAAGGCCTTTATTGCAGGAGTTCATTTACATATTTTTTGACCTGGCATGTTCTCTTTTTTCTCTTTGTTGCCTTTAGTACTGAAGCAGCATATACAGAGGATGATCCAAGGTACGAATGTCGTGCTTCAGGTACAGCAACACCATCGGACAACCTATTGAGGAGAAGTAAGTTGCTTCAGCATAGCTGATACCACTTCATTGATAAGTTTAACATCGTTTTCTTTTCTGTATATTGCAGTCGGGGAATAGTTTTTTTTTTTTTATTAGTACAACCAGTCGCTCAGGGTGAAGTCCTTTCAGTAGCATGGAAGTTGTCTTGAATATTAAATAACCAGCTTGTCGTTCACAGTTTGCTCAAAAGTTTGAAGTAATGATTGGCACCGTCTATGACATTCTACCTGCATGCAATAAGCTGAAAAAGTGTCTTACGGTGAGTTTTGCTTCAAATATTTATTGTAACCTTTTCAAAACAAATGTTAAAAAAATGTTAAGTAGTATTATTTCATTACCTTTTACAAGTGTCAAATTTGTCTATGCAGCAATATAATTAAGACTGAAGAATGTGTAGTTGATGAACCTAATGTTCTCCACATTGTATTGTCCGGGTGTTTCGAAATACGGATTTCCAGATTTTCATAAAAATGCACATTTTGAAAGAGGTGGGGTGAGGATAACTGCAGTTTGTTACAAAGCAAAGACTCGGCTTAGAAAGTGTCAACTTACCTTCACACACTAAAGCAAAAATTAAACTCGACACCTGGTGCATATGTACAAAAAAAAAGTTGAGCAAGCACAGTTAGCCCTATTTCATTTAAAAACAGTGCCAGTATCGATGTGCCTTCCTCGATGCTAGTGTTGCTTGTACTGACTTGCACATACTAATCCTAACCAACTCAACAAATAGTCTGTTCTACTGAAATGTTCATGCTTTCTTTCAGTATTCAGTTCTGGAAGAATGTTTTGTGTATAGCCAGTTCCACTAGGATCACTGAAGGCTGCTACTTATGGCAGCTTCTTTATCGCCACTCCTTCATTGAGCCCACACATTTAAGGGAGACTAAAGGCAAATATTAGGTCGGTGTTGATTGCCCAAATAGCATTCCAGGAAACTCGTAGTGCTGCTTTCTTTTTTTCCAAGGAAGTGCTTATTTAGCCATGTTTTAGCTGTCCGCATCGCATTAGCGCACTTCAAATTACTCGCCTAAAACTGTACACATTCACGTCATTGTTTCTCGGCACAACATAGCCCGGCTTTACTTCGTGGCTGCCGACAATAGTAGCAGCAGAGTGAAAGTAGAGGGGTTCACGGCGGCAACAACAGCCATTGAACAATTTTGTGGCATGGCCTTCGAGATGGCAGATGTGCTTGGTTCAATTAGGCCCCGCCAGAAGCCGCGACCTGTCCAGTTTAACATCTTGGCTACCAAAAAGGTAACAGCAAACAAGGAAAAGGTGTTATGGTTGTCAATTACATTACATCTCACTGAAACTTCTGAAATCGTCTTTACAGGCACACGTGTAAACTACTGTCTTAGCTATTATCATTTCATTTTAGTCATTTGAGAATTTCTTGGAAAAAAACGAAATTTCTAGCATCCTTTCATGTACGTTGGCTCGGTGGAATAAGTATCGGTGCTGCAGCAGTATCTAAATGATCGGGCATTTTTAAAAAATAATATTTTATCATGCTTTTAATCCATGTTCTATTACCTAGGGGTCCTCTATATTCTGTCAACTCTCCAACAGGGTCGTTCAAGCATGGCAGCGGAATGTCGGCTACAGGGTCACGGAGCAGCACACCACTACTGGAAGAACGACGCGCGACGCCTCCTGTCAGCGATGCCGAGCATGACAGAGATGCTAATGTGTCGCACTGGCTATTGAGAAATGCAGAAGCCTGTGCCATGCCAGACGTCGTGCCTGCCACCTCAACTCCTGTTGCCAGCCCCGAAAGGCCGTTGTTTCAGACATCAAGGACTGTAAGCTTTTAATATATTCACCAGTTGACTCAATGTAATCGATCTGCTGCTGCAGTGTTTATCAAAAAAGTGCCAACGTGGACTCAGTGTTGTATGTGTGTATTCATGCTTTTCAGGAAGTAAGATGAGCTTTGTCTGATCTGGCAAGGAGCTACTGAAAAGTAAAAAGCAGACTTTAGAGGTGAAACTCATTAAGGCGTGGGTCTGTCCATCACTTGTATGTAGTAGTACATAGCCACCGGTGGCACATACCCACTCTAGAGCGGGTATGTGCCGCAGGGGATGCGAGTTGAGAGGTAAAGGTACTTGGAGTGTTCACTAGATGAACGCGCGGATGGACAGACAGACTAGAAGATGGACGGACGGACGGATGGAGATAAGAACGTACGGACAGACAGGTGGATGGACTCGCGAACGGGCACATAGACAGACGGGCGAACGCATGGATGGGTGTACATATGGTCGCGCAGACGGGCGGAAGCAAGAACCAACGGGCGGACGGAAGCACCGGTGCGCTGACGGACGCTTCGCGCCACTGATCATCATTCACTCTATGGATATGCTGAGATTTTTTATTTTGTTGCTATAATGGTCTTTCAAATTGCATTTAGTATGGCATAATTGCACTTTCCAACTTGTGCAGAAAAGAAGACAAAATGAATTGAGAGTTCTGTCTGACTGCGAGCGATTATGAATTGGCTTTGGTCAATATAAGTAAGCTAGTATTTGTGCAGAGAGCCCATCCTCATTGCAGTTGTAAAAAAATTTTCTTGATACTAGATTATTTTCACTGAGCATACCTTACGCTTGGCCTGCGCAGATGTAGCATCCTGAGAGAGGCGGGGAACTGCATAGATTTCGCGTTTATGACGAGTGCGTTTTGCTGTGACAGTCAGCTTTACCTGCAAAACGACGGCGAAACAGAGTGGATGCACCTTCATGCTCTGTTCAGTTGATTATATAAACATAGCGAAATATACGTTTTACGTTCTGCTGCTCGCACAATAATTCTGCACATGTGCACTATAGTCCTTTTAATGCATTTGTGTGTAAATCACTCGTGTACACAGGTCTGACTGGAGCAGATTGTAAATGATCTACTAAAAAATGCCTAATAGCAAGCTTTGCCTCTTAAAAAATTTCTTCTGCTGAATAGGTAGTAAGGTACACAGCGATATTTAGCAGCTTAGCCCTGTTGAATGTAAGCTATAGTTTTTTAAACCGAGGTTTAGTTTTTAATCTGAGCCATAGAATTGGGTGTCATTGGTGTGCAATGGAGTACCTATTTGATTCATCGTAAAAAGCGTGTCCTATCAAAATGCATATCCATCCTGACCGCAAATTCTCGCATGTTGCTTTATGTAATTGTGAGTATCATTCGTATATGAAACGAAAATCGTTGCACCACTGCAAATTTCTAAAATCTAGCTTTCTTTTTGCCAGCCCATTATGGTCACGTGTGAAGTGTAGGAGGCGCCTTGTTCTCATAAGCATAACGAGGGTTCTGCATTCTTTAGGTATTATAGTCTGCAAGTGCCTTCGACAGCCTTTGTCACCTCCTTTGGTGCTTGCCACAAATTAAAACAAAAAATAACTCGTACACACAAACTCCATAAATAACTTCGTAGTGCAGTGTGCATTTCAGCTTGCATATGTAGCTTCAACTATGCATGCAGAAACATTCACTTTCCTGCACTGGTATCTAATATGGTTGTACTCTGTAAATGCTCTTGGGGCTCTTTTCCATTGTTTCAATGGACAGCTTCTATGTGCTGCTTACACGATGAGTGGCTAGACCAAATTTGCAGCCACTATACGATGGAGTACCTTTTTATCATTGCTGTTGCAATGTGGCACATCAGACATCATGTGAAACGTCGTTGCGCATTTCTTTGCATAGCTATGTGTAGTAATTGACAATCGTTAAACTGTGGTCACACTGTAATTAACAAGAGCAGTGACTTTACTTAGTCAGTGCTTCCACCTTTTCTCGCCACTCCTACATAAAAGTGGTGAAACACAACTCTATTTTGCAAATGTGCGCACCCTGTAAATAAAAGGATCGGCGAACACCACATTGAAGTCCCAGTTACCACCGCTGAACCATTCCTTGAGCACTATTGATTCTGTGAGTGTACTGTAGATTTTTTTTTCCACCATCTTTTTGTAGTATCGTGTGGCGGACGCGCCGCACGAAGAACACAGGGCACGGCGCTGAAGCGCCGGCCGACAAGAAGTACGCAGCAGCTGGTAACCAAGAAGGAACTGTTTTATTATATACAATGCCCCGCATATATACACAAGATAGCACCCCCTAAAGGCGTAAATACTTTACATGAAATCAAAACTAGCTCTTCGTGAAACCGAAACACCACACTTTTGATGACTGAGAGTTAAAGGGAAATGGATTTGGTTGCTTGACTATGGCATAGCAGGAGCAGTTTCTGCTTGGATGAGCCAAGCTCATTTACTGTACGCTATAGGATCCACAATAAACTCTGTACGTTTTGCCCTAAATTATGGTAGATTGCCAATAAACCTCTATATGATTAGCTTAGTGCTTGAATTTTTTACCTCTGTTCCTCTCTCAGCGTACGGAACTCCCGTTAAATGGAACATATTTCCCTGGTTCCTTTAGGTCCAGTTTATCGAGTCTACCGCATGCATCTTAGAGACGCTGGAATTTCCAACAACTGAGTAATCAGGGCTGTTGCCATAGTATAATGTTATTATTTTATCAAAGCTATTTGATCAGTTCTGTTTTTTTCTCTTTCCCTCTAGGAGAATGGACACTTGACGAAGCAGAACCTTCTTTCCTGCTTCAAAAGCGGTTCTCGTGCCAGCTTTCGCGATTCGCCAGACCGAAGGTAAGTGGCAGCACATTAAGCACAGAGCATCTTTCTGAGTATTAAGCTACGTTCACCTCTTTTGGTATTGTGGTACAGCCCCGATAGATTCCGGAAATGAATGCTTATTTCATTTTGATAAAGGTCGTGAAGGGAGACTGTTTTCTATAGTGTGAGGGGGGGGGGGGGGTTTAATCTGAGATGTTCCGACAAGTACCTGTACCACAATCCACATTGATCAGGTGTGTTTGCCCTGATGTACTAGTTCCCAAAAGTGAGCGCACTCACCCGATCATAGAAAAATTTGTGTCGCCCGTTGAGCATTTTATTGGTGTATTAAAGTGCAAACCTGGGCTTCCGGCATCAATCCATCCATCTTTGGAAATTGTGCATACCTGTTTACGTGATTCAGCACATCATTCGATAAAAGCAGAGACATTGGAATTGGTAGAGAATCGTAAGCTATTGGTGCAGGAGTCTGCATGTTGAGTGTATTTGCGCTTACAACAGAAGTTACCATGTGTTGGTGGTGTTATAACTCGTCGCTGCAGGGATGGGTATACTTTAGTAACAGTACTTCTTGATAAAATGTACGAGGTTTTGACCTTCATATTAGCATACCTTGTGTCTGTGCACATATTTCATGGGCCACAGCAGGCTACTCGGTAGTGTACGATGTCGAAACTCTACACGTGCGTTACATACTGGTGTTTCCAAGGATGCCCGATCACTGGTGCTTAGTTCCTTGCCATAGATGCAAAGTCCACAAATTAGGCTCTCGTGATAATTGCGCTTTGATGCACCATGTAACTCCCAATGAGGAGGCTCCCTGAAAAGGGCACTTCGCAGACTGGGACATCAATGGCGACGCTGCCGACAACAACACAGCAACAATGCCATTGAACAATGCTCATAAAATCTGGGGTAATCTGCGTTTATATTTATCATTTGTCACATTTCACTTTCATTACTATTGCTTCCAATCCGTGCAGGGTTTTTCGACCAACTATGGCCATCTCCACTGTGAAAGAAAGTTGCTGTGATAGTAAATTAACTTTAGAAAGGAATGACCTAAGTTTTATCACTTTCTGATTTGCGTATGCTTAGCTAACAAAGACCATCGTTCTTTTCCAGCATTGCTTCGAATACGTCGCTGTTATCCAGTGGGCTCTCGGCGCCGCTGCAGCGGAATGAACAAATCTGGCGCACCATGCAAAGGCACTTGTGTCAAGGGACTGGATTTCTGTCATCACCACTGCTAGTCACGTCTGCACAAGCATAATGCATGACATTAATGTTGGCCACATCAACTTTTTTTTAGTGTTCAGTGTTTTTAGTGTTTTTTAGTGTCCTTTGTAGACTATGGCATTGGCCGTAAAAACTTTCAACGTATGGGAGCACTAGTCATTTGTTTTCTGTTCACATTTCTTTTACAAATGTTTCTTTTACAATAGTACATTTTCTTTTACAATAGTACAACAGTACTAATTGATAAATGTAAAATTGACAAATGTTTTTCACGACAAAGCCTGTGTGAAGTTTGGTGCTTTTTTTAACTTGTGACAATGGTTTCTAACTAATTATCTATATATGGTTTTGTTCAGAGTAATTACTTGCACTCAATGCATTCCACAGAAAAAAGTTTACATTTTGTGATCTTGCTTCTTGACTATTTTTTGTCCACTACTAGTGTACTTTTTGGACACGTACCACACCATGATGCATGCAGTGCAAACAGAATGTCGAGTGCACTTCAGTGCAGTGATGCTCTCCTGTCTTCTGCTCCTCGGGGGTGCCACAGTTTCAATAATGCAGGTGGCAGCGTTCTTTGATGTCACTGTTGTGAGACGTCTAATGCAGTTCAGAAATGCAACTTCAAAACATGCTGTTCTTGCGCATCGCTGCTTTGCATTGAAGGTTGAGTCAATGTGATAATCCCCACATACCTTTGAACGATGTTTGTGCATTCCCTCAGCTGACGAAAACCTTATTGCTTACACTTGAGGACTTTAGGGCAGCATCACCCAAAGGCTTTACAAATTCCTTCTGGTTTGTTGGCTGGCATAATTGTGTGATTGTCAATGCGTTACGAAAATGCTGCTGCATATACCCTAACAGCTTATGCCACCGCGATGCTATAAAAGTGTTCAGTTTTATACTTGTAGCTTTGGTCAGACTGCACGTAACTTAGTTTCTATCACCATTCAGCCATGACATTCATTTAGGCACCCTTAGATGTCGTTTTACTTGTGCTTAAAGAGCAGTTATGTCATGAACTTGTTCTTTTCTGTCTTTTTTATATTTCTCTTTTTCATTTTTCACTTTTTACTTGTGACATTCTTGCGTAATTTCATCACCGTTTATTTAAAGCTTGCTTTCATTTGCTACGAGTGCTACTTTAGAGGGGCCTTGCAACACTTGTTCAGAAAGGGAAAGACGACAACCACCCCTTTGTAGCACGAAGCCACAAGAAAACCCATACATATCTCTTGGAAGGAAAAGCTTCTTAGTTGCCGAAAAATTCATCCTGGTTCATGGTTGGACTTTCCGGGGCGGTAGCCAGAAATCGACAGCGCAGGGGTGAATTTATCGACAACTCAAAGCGCATGGACACTAGTGTTGCAAAGAAGTTCTGCAGAAACCCGCAATGCAGCGGAAGGGCGGGACCCGCTACCTTGCGGATTTCCACAGAACCCATTTGCAACACTTGTACTGGATGGTCAAAAAATGTAGCAAATATTTAGGCGAGGCTCGTGGAGACGTGCGAGCCAAACAATATAGCACAGCATGTAGCCTGTAATTTACAATTATTTCTTAGTCATCCAGATATTGCTCGCTCATCTCTCAACAGATTACGTCGTAAACCTAAATGACTGCACTATTAACACAGTTCGTGGCTATTGGTCAATTTGAGAATAGTGAGGCGCATCTTTACCACGGCCTCCGTGGGAAGCCTCATTGTGCCAGCACATTCCAAATAAAAAGTACTCGAGGTCATGACGTGATGGAATGTAGCTACTTACCTCCTTTATCATCTCCTCCTCTTTGCGTAAACTCCATTCGTGCTTGACAGATTTAAAGAAAAGTTTGCAGCAGTTGATTCGTGAGTCCATAGACTTCTTTAACAAAGTCACTTGATAATTGACTGAAAAGATGTTGCTGGACCCCTTTAAGTTTGCTTCTAACGGGCAACCATTTATTGTACGTATTACCTGTACTGTGATCATCTGGTGCAACTGGTCACTTTTGTACCATTGATTGACCTAATAAATAGTTCAATACGTGTTCATTCACTGAAGTGTGCCCCACTTGCCTGTATAGCCATAAAGGAAACACTCGGAGGAAGAGAGCTAAATAAGGAGCCTCATCACTGCCAACACATGTTCTGGCCCAAGGGTGTAGCCAGGTGGGGGATTCAACCCCTCTTTTCGACGTTTTTATGCATGTATATACATACACACATACAATAGATGCACAAACATGCAGAATGTAATTGAACCCCCCCCCCCCTTTCTCCCGATAAAATTTTTGGCTACGCTCCTGCTTGGGCCCTGCCACTCCAACTGCTGCAGGGTGTAAACTCAAATCCAGTTTGACACAAAGATACCTTTATAAAAGCTTGTGTTTTGCCGCCAGCATGTTCTTCCCATTGCTAGCGCAAAAAATCTGTTTCTACCCAAAGTGTGCCATAGGCGAGAGGCAGCGCCTGCGAAAATCGGCCAATGGTGGTTTGGTGGGCGCGGTCTTCCCGTTGTTACGGTTCACTTTGTGTGGCCATGGTGAGAACGAATTTCTAGTGCAGAAGCCAACCCACGCATCGAGCAAGCACATTTACTAAAACAGATATGTCGGTCGTGCCGTTTCCAAAAAGTGGGGGAGCCTGCTCTTCAAAAAGATACTAAACGAAAATTTTAAAAAAAAAGGGGGGGGGGGGGGGGTACTACTTGATCGAGGTTCTACTCGCACTAGTCGCGACGTCAGTCATCTTACCGAATGCAGAGGGCACGGGTTGCTGTCCTACTTGCCTCTCTCCACCTCTTCTACATCCCACTCTTTCATTCCCACAATGCACCGAGATGTGCCCCACTGTTTATGTGCTGGTGCCATTCATAGGTTGCAAGACGCGGGTGACTGCTAATACGGTTGGCACGCAAGTTGCCAGTGACGTCGCATTTCGCCAGTGGTATTTGAGATTGCGTGAAATAAAAGCAATTCGTCTTGCACTCCCGGATACCGTGAGAGGGGGAATTCACGGAAGTGTCCGGCGACGGCTAAGTGCGTTCATGTATCTGTCCGTCCAGGCATGCGTTCTTGCATCATTATCATCAGCCTGACTATGCACATTGCAGAACAAAGGCCTCTCCCATGTTTCGCCGTCAACTCGCTCTTGTGCTTGCTGCTGCGGCTTTATACCCACAAACTTCCTAATCTCGTATGCCCACGCAACTTTCAGTCTCCACTTCCCTTGCTTGCCTTCTCTTGGAACCCATTCTGTGATCCTTAATGACCAGCGGTTATCTTTCCTTTGCGCTACATGCCCTGCCCATGATCATTTCTTCTTGATTTCAACTATGGTGTCTTGAAGTGGATACTAATGTCAAATAACAATTTACGTGACAAGATCTATAAGGACAATATTATCAACATCAGTGCCCTACTTACCAATAAATTAAGGTAAATGCACAAGAAGAAATGAACCGCAGTAGGACATTCTCAAAATGATCTCGATGACGTCAGACGAACCGTTTACAGTTAATCTCTAGTAATCGAACTAGCTGGACTAAATATAGAGAACTTTTCGTGCATCAAGAGATGTAATAAAATGCTACCTATTCTTTGTGGTTTGATTCATGAAAAAAAACAACCACTGGATGTTACCAAGGGAAATGGCGCGAGTGTTTCAAAAGTTCAATTTTCACCTGGTTAAACCATACAGGTCGTGCCATCTAGCGCAGTGGTGTTAACTTAGCATCTTTTCAGTCGTGCTAGTGACAATTAAGTCTCTTTGGAGTCTTCGCAGCTTTTTGGAGGACTCGAAATTTGAGCTAGAGTGTCATAAAACACACATAGAAAATTAGAAGACTGCGAGAATGATGGAATGCTTGGAACGAGCTTCAATAAATGAGGCCGCAGTATACAGTGTCAAACTTTTTGTGGCGCTCACCACTTTACAGTGGCATAGCCAGGAGGTAGCAGCACAGTCCAACTTGATTCGACGCAACAGTACTTGATTTAAAATATTGTTAAAATAAAAATGATATGATCATCATCATCGTTTGGAGACTTTTGGCTTAAATTGGGGACTTTTCAGAAGCATCCTGGCGACTTTTGCAGAAAAAAAGTTAACACCACTGATCTAGAGGGTCCCAGTTGAATCAAGCATGTCTGCCATCTCGGAGCCATTGGCAGGAAATTGTTCAACGGCCGTTGCTGCTGCTGTGGCTCCTGCTGCTTTTGTTCTGCTACTACTAGTGACGGTGGCGCTGCAATAATGCCGGGCAACCTCTTGAGGCGGGTAATTTGAAGTGCACTAACCGGATGCGGACCAATAAAGCAAGATTTTATTTCAACGTAAGCACTTCCTTGGCACAAAGGTAACACTACAAGGTTTCTGGACTGCTATTTCAGCAATCAATGTCGACTTAATAGTTGCCTTTAGTGTCCCTTCAACACCTGTTTGTTCCCTGATACACTCTGCTCTCTTCTTGTCCCTTAGGGTTACACCTATCATTTTCCTTTCTATTGCTCTCTGTGTTGTCCTCAACTTAAGTTGATCCCTCTTTGTAATCCTCCAGCTTTCTGTTTCGTAGCTAAGCATCGGCAAGATGCAGCTGTATATACCTTCCTCTTGAGGGATAGTGGCAATCCACCTGCCATGATTTGAGAGTGCCATGCCAAATGTGCTCAATCTCGTGGTTCAGCTCTGCGGTTACTACCTATCCTAAGTAGACAGACTCTTTTACAACTTCAAGCGTATTGCTACCTGTCTCGAAGCGTTGTTCTCTTCCGAGATTGTTTTAGTACATTACTTTCATTTTCTTTAGATAAATTTTAACACCTACCTTTCAGCTCTCCTTGTCTAATTCAGTAATGATGAATTGTGATTCGTTCCCAGAGTTACTAAGCAATGCAATGACATCGGTGAAGTGCAGGTTACTAAGGTACTCTCTGTCAACTCGCATCCCTAACTCTTACCATTGTAGGCCTTTGAAATCCTCCTGTAAACGCATGGTAAATAGCATAGAGGAGATCGAATCTTCTTGTTTTACACCCTTCTTTATTGGTATTCTGTCGCTATTTTTATGGAGCATTATGGTGGCAGTTGATCCGCTGTAGATTTCTTGTAGGATGTTTATATATGCTTCGTCGACGCCCTGATTCTGCAGTGTCTGCATGACTGCTGATATCTCTACTGAATCAAATGACTTCCCATAATCTGCAAAAGCTACGCATAGTGGTTAAGTGTATTCTGAGCATTTCTCTATCACCCGATTGATAGTATGAATGTGGTCAAAGCAAAGCGCGGGTGCTTTACAGTCCGCTACGAGGTGCCACCAGTGCCTGTTGGCATGCCCCGGCGGCCACCTGCACACCGTTTTAATAATTTATTACATTTCATAAACATTTTGTAATGGTCCAAGGAGTTTCCCTCCTTCATCACCATTCACTTCAGGGGTCGGCTGCCAATTTTTATTTGATCGCGCCTAATATAGGTATCTATGTGGAGGACACACTCATGAATTCCTGCATTATAAGAGGCCCATTTTTATTTTATTTCATCATATTCTTAATATTTTACGTGCTCCCTTTATATTACATGCTTGTGCATTCATTTGCTATGAGGCTTCATTGCTTGGACACATAGTCGCGTCAAAGAAATTAAGGTCCATCATCCTTATTCTAGCCATGGCAGGGGCATCGGCAGAAATGTTTTTCGAGGTGGTGGATACCTCTTTGATTTTGCGAGGGGCACCCCCTTATTATGGTCATTTTTTACTCTGTACACCATGGCGAAAAAATGGGCGAGGGGGGAGCACGGGCTTGGTTTGCCACCCTCTGGCTATGACATGACGTCAAATATTTGAGTAATAGACAATGTTTCATACATGGTCACTTTATTTCATTTTCTGTGTTCGTGCAATGTAATTGCACCTAAGAATCTTCATGGTAGCATTTGGCACTGTACATTTTAGTAAATCATGAATTCAAGTGGACAGACATACATAAAAAAGAAATCAACGTAATCAACTGCAAAAATTAGTTTTTTTTTTTTAAGTAGCTGTTGTTGAAGAAATGTCTGCTATGTACAGGTGACATTCATATTCATGAGTGACCGGCAGAGGAAGTACTTCGTCTTAGAAAAGCCCTAGTGCAACGGCGTGGTCCCGAGATCTTTGACGAAGACTCGCAAGGGCCGTGGCAGGCATGTCAAAGTCCTTGCACATTTGATTGGCACTTGTTCCTGCAATAAAAATGCCGCTGATGAAGCCTTTTTAATTTTAAAATAAATTAATTTATACAAGGTGATTAAGCCACCTTTGCATGCAATATGTGCGTAACGTATGAACGCAAAGACTACCTCTTTAGAATGGTGGCGGCTTAAGCCCGTTTGAAATGAGGGATCGTATACTACACCAGCGCGAAGACACACTGTGCCGTATGTCGTCCGTTTTCTTGTCCGTGCATCTCTGCGTTGTTATAGTATACGGTCAGTTTAGGTTCGGACACTATTACAAAACATTGTTTTCACCTCACATTTTGTTGTAAAAAGGTTGATCCCTGTTTGTAGTGCAACACCAAGCACTGTCGACAGGATCACAAAAAGGCACTCCTTGATAGCATCACATGGAGCCATTCAGCCGGGCTACGCCAGTGACGACTCGGACTACAAATTAATTACAAAATTAGGTTTATCTCAATGACAAGAACTTTCTATTGGTAACCGCTAAGCCGGTTACTATGCCGCTAAACCAATACAATGTATGTCAGCCTGTTTGGGAGCACTCTCCAGCACTTCCGGTGCACGGACCATAAACGTCCGTCATTTTACAGAACCTAGAATACGTCCTAGTCACTACGGATCTTTTATGGCCACTGTACCTGTCGTTGAAGTCTCAAATGCAATTCTTAATACTATCATTCAGCGCTTATGCGAGGAAGTACGCGACAAGCCTACAAGATTACTTCTGTTTCGCAAGCAGAACTTTATCCTCTTTAGCCCAAAAATGCACTAATGAAAAAAGCTTTTGCGAAACTGTATTGTTTGGCTTCCTGCCCTTAAAAACAAATGCACAAAAATTATGAACTCGAAAAATCGTACGGGTGTCTCAAAATGTGATGGTCCTTATTTGGGTACTCTTGAACTTTTGAAGTATCTATGATTGCGTGCAACAAAGGTAATGACTTTAGATATGATCTTCAGGGTGTCCACAGTTAAAGGAATGTACTATAGACATTGTCAGTCACACTACAACTAAGAAAAAAAAAGGAAGCTGTCGCGGTATCACGAGGATGCAGCCAAGCGCTCGAGCAGTGTACAGCCATTTTCGTTGATTGATATGTGGGGTTTAACGTTCTGAAACCGCCATATGATTATGAAACGCCGTATCGGAGGGCTCCCCATATTTAGACCGTCTGGGGTTATTTCATTTGCACCCAAATTTTAGCACACGAGCCTACAGCAATTTCGGCTCCATCGCAAATGCAGCTGCCGCTGCCGGAATTCAATCCTGCGACCTGCGTGTCAGCAGCCGAGTACCTTAAGCACTAGACAGCCGCGGCGGGGCCAGCCATTTACGTTCACTCGTTTTCCCAATATAACTGGACACACGGCACCACTTCTCAGGGCTTAGCGAAAGCAAGTCATGCTTGTTGTGGCAAAAAGACACATTTGAGCATGCGGATATCGAATCGTGGTGATCTGTAGCCATTCGTACAACATTACCCTAAGGATACTCTGAGAAAGAGGAGGTTAAATTGACATTGAAAAATCACACTGTCTGCCGCTAAAGAGAGCCATGTGTAGATGTGAAGCGGTGGGCGCTAACACTTACGCTGGCGGCGCATTTATACTGGCGCTCATCACGGCGTTTCGCAGGAGAGAAACCTGGGGAGACGCAAAGCACGCTGTGATGAACAGATGTTTCCTACTGAATAATGCCGATCGCTGTTAATGGGAAGTCAGACAAAATATTCCGAATAGGCACAGAAACCCACAGTTCACTTTTAGTTAATGCACAGGCTGCGAATTTTTATTGTTTAAGAACGCACAAGAGAAATCTCCCACTGGCACTACCTTGGAGGCCGAGATCCTGTGCCTATATATATATGGGGTGGCCAGTGAAAGGTTGCGCAGTGCAAGCAGTCTGTATTTTCAATCAAGAAACTCGCTAGCAGACGCTGTCTGCGTTGGCGTTGCGAGGCAAGAAAGGGGGGAGCATAGGAGAGGGGAGGGGACGTGCATGAGCAGGAACGGTGGTGACACCTCACACCAGATTGAGCTTGACGATAAGATACTTCAGATCCAATATAAAAATACAAGCGTGACCTTACCTGCGTTGAACTGACTTCCATATGGAAATGCAGGCTTCACGTCGATTCCCATGGTGCTGTGAGAGCTGTTTAGGTTATTGAACGGGCTTGAAATGAATCCTTCCGTGTTTCCGATCATACCACTGCAAGGTAAATTGAAAAGGAAATGTAACGATTTCTTTTTTTTCTATCAGTAATCTATGCCAAAAAGGGACATGCTCTTTAGATTGTTATTCTGCTTACTCATTTCATTGTGCGAGTTTTCTCTATGGTATCAACACATAATACACAAAATTGTGTAGCTGCGTTTCCTCGATATCGCAGTCTGCATGTACACCCTTTTGCGACAAAGCCTTTTAGTTGCAATATAGCGAAGCATCATGATCATATGTACACATGGTCGCTCATTTACATAGGAATTGTCGTCTTCGTTTGGTAAAGGTAAATGTGCGGAGCAACACTCATGCGCTTAGAATGCCAGTGAGGAGCCGAGAATTCCCCCTCCCACGTCTCACGGCACACCACGACACCCCGGCAACTGGTTGTGCGGATTGGATGAAGCAAATTTACTGGTGATCTCTTCTCCCTTCCTACCTTTTCTTCTCATTGTCTAAGCATTATATTGACGAACCATTCGAGAGAAGAGAACGATCCACACTCGTGTTCATGTTAAAAAGACAGGGCTGCAAACACAGACATCACAGAGAAATCAAGACGCCCAAAACGCCGTTAGTAATGTCTTGATATCTCTCTTATGTCTGTGACACCCCGTCTTATAACATGAACGCTTACTAACTAGCTCAGCTGCCAGTTATAACAACTGTAGTGCTTTTGAGAGCATACATTTGTTGCACACAACAAACACGTCGTCTGGTTTAAATACATTTATTTGTGTAGCACTGCACACTGACAGATCATTACCAGGCTCCATTACTGACATCCTGTCATTACCGAGTCCCATCTCAAACGCCTGTCCCACAGAATATCAGACGACATTGTACTGTAGTCCAAAGCGTCCCGCAAGGCAACGAGGTGGCATGCTCCTTGGGAAGAAGTCAGTGGGAAGAAGTAGGGCTCTTCTCTACCTTAGAGATCGTTTACACCAGGGGTCTCAAACACGCAGCCCGCGAGCCGCACGTGCCCGTAGACACCTTGCGGCCCATGAACGCCTTGTGCACGTCACGGTCTTCGTACCACTTTTTTTTTAAGGGCGAAGCTCCTCAGTCGTGGGTCGTACGTCCCGTGTCGTCGTCGTAGTAGTCACGCCTCGTTTAGTCCTTAAAATTTCCGCTGGATGGCGGTACTTAAAGTGCTAACTAGATTGATGGGTGGACGGAAGAGTGGACGCTTTGCCCCACTCATCATCATTCGCTCCGTGGATATGCAGTGATTTTTTTAATGAGCTTGTTCATGACCTACCTAGACGGTATTGGCCTCTGTCATTCCTATCATCAAGCACCCCATGCCGTCAACCTTGCTGTAAAACATATCAGTCAAACTAAATCTCCATGTTTCAGAATCAGCGTCCAGATTGCAGCCATTCAGAGTATCGAATTGTTTCTCGAAACATTGCATCAAATTTCCTTTAGAAGTAATCCACATGGCAAATCAATGCTTTAAAATGACAACGTTAATCGACATTTGACTCATGCACTCGATAATGTTTCCAGAAGGTGGAGCCACCGGCATAGGCGGACGCAGGATTTCCCTTCAGGGTTGGCGAAGGTTCGTCGCAGCGCTCCCCCCCCCCCCCTATTATGTCAATGTATGGGGATGATGATTTAGCACCCCCCCCCTGCATCCCCCCCCCCCCGCACAGTGCGCACGCCCGTGGTGACCGGCGTTTTGAGCGATTTGTGCATGTCCGCGTGCATCCGCTTTGAGGAGGAATTGCCGCGGAAGTTTTTTTTACGATGTGTGTGGAACACTTTCTGGGACACTGCGGCTAGGTTCACTGTCGTGCCACCTACCCGAAGTTGTCCGACGCCGCCGCCGCAGCTCCGAACGCCCCGTGATGTCCGAAAACACCTGAAGCCGCTGGGGCGTCGGCCCTCGCCGAAAGGGCTGCCGCTGAGCTGACGAGGCTTGGCGACCAGCCAGCCATTTCGCTGGCCGCGCTTAGGGCCGGTATGTGGAAGTCCGGTACGCTCAGCGAAGACGGACCTCCCGCACTTCCGCTTCCGCCTCCGTTTCCGGCAAGCAAGCCGTACACCTGCGAGAGAACAAGCTTATTGTTACTAGCTGTCCAAGAAGCAAAGCATACTGATCCGCATCATCAGTGAGTAGATGTACCACGCCGTTTAGCGATTGCGAGCATGGATTATGGTGTGCGGGCAATAACATCGGCAGGTTGAAATGAACCTGGAAAGTACTTCATGAATTCGTAGGCCAAGCGTATGGTTCTTGGGCGTTAAGCCCAAAATGATCAGATTAATAATTCTTACAGTTTTCGATTACAGTAATAGCGCTTGTTGATATGACATCGTGGCGCAAACTTTAACCAATAGTTACTACGAGGCAAGGACCGTAATAAATGGACAATACGCTTTATTACATGCAAGTTTTTCTCATACAACGCATGAATGATTTAGACTACACGAGTTTAGAGCTCGTAGTAAAGATTGTTGCAAGCTAACGCTTGCGGGTATCACGTCAAGGGGCACAGTCTGTCTGCACTGTACATTGCTTTATTAGTTACGGGTGGGGCGCTGCGGTGAAGCTTCGGAACCCTGCGCACGCTTGTGCTGCTGACATTCGTATTCAGGCGTGGTGTGGTGATATGAGTGCCCGGCTCAGCGCTTTACGCAGGATATAGCTTGTGTATAGACCAACGGCATGTGCATTATTGGGTAGTGCTGCAGCACGCCGTCTTGGTGGCCTGCCCACGCTTGGCTTTAAAAAAAAGCGATTAAATTTTCAACATAACCTAATTGTAGTCAAGACAATGATTATTCTGTCTGGTCTCAACGAGGAGAACAACACTTATCTTTTCGTTTTACGTACATTATTTTTTCATAAATAATAAATAATGAAAACGTCTAACTCGGGTAATCAGTTCCTGGCCAATTTCCCTAAATGGGTATGTGCCATGTTTAAGGCTGTCATCATCATCATCATCATCATCATCATATTTTAAAAGAGAAAATCGAGCTGGTCGATTGCGTGCATATCTCGCGAGGCTAGATCCACCTGCTACCTACAGTACCCCTTCCTCATTTATCGGGGACCCAAATAGGTGACCGAAAGCTTACGAGTGGTTTGCCACATTACATCTTCTAAGAGAAGTTTGAAACATCAAAGAAGGTAACTGAACTCGCCACTGCTGTTTTATTAATCAAGTGCTGCATACTTTGGCCTACCTAAGACACTTTCATTTTATGTTTTGGCTTGCTCCAGTCTTCACCATCACATCCACGGAACGGTAATTTGGAAGATGCAGCAGCCATGCTCCAGCCTTCTTCGGGACATTTCTCAATAGGAACATATATGTCAGCATCATCATCTCTATAGTACTGCTCGTTCAAGGCAAATCTGCGCGCGACCCTGAGAAGAAGAAGAACTGAATCATGGCGGACAGTAATAATCTACAACGTATGGTCTCGCCACAACCGGGATGCACAGATTCCACAGCTCCTCCTGTGCTTACCAGCCCCGCCCCCTTCAGTCACAGCCATCGCCGCACATCCCTGATTGTCTGCGGCGTGGCGGCATTCCTGCTGTTCGGCATGGTGACCGTGTTCGTCGGTGTCTACTTATTCGGGAAACACAGGGGCAGTGCTGGACCTACCTCCATAGAAATCACACCGTTCTGCTGCCCAGATGAGGTGGAAAGGTTAACCAGATACGTCAATACGACCGCTTTCCCATGCAAGAATTTTTTCGCCTACGTCTGCCCGGAAGTAACTGAAGGCGCACTCTCGAGGTACACCATCGAGCGCTATCGGCCTTTGCACGCCGTAATAACCGGTGCGATGAGTGCGGACGTGCCAATGGGCCCGGTGGGACGTTTTCTCATCGCCTACTTCAAAACGTGCGTACGGGCTATCGTGCACTACGACAATTTCGTCTCGTCTCTGGCTAATGCTTTTCTGCGAGACGCGGGAGACCTCTTGGGGAAAGCCAGCGCTCGAGAAGCCATGATATTCTGCGCTACCGTGTCGATGAGGTACTCTTTGTCATCAGTCATAAACATTCACATCGACAATAACACAGTGAGCTTAGAGTTCACTGCTGACGTCTGCGTTGTTCGAGGCCGTTCTAGCGTCACTCTGGCTGCTGCAGTTGAAGCCATACGAGGAACTACGAACGCGACTGTGACACTAAACGATATGGTTAAACTGGTGACAGCGCTTTGCAATTTCTTTCGAGGGGAGCGTAGATGGGAGGCACAGTACCAAGTCACAGCCAATAGCAGCAGTGCATTTAGTCAAGAAGTTTGGAACATCAGAGACATCGGAGCTGCAATGAATGCCCTTGGTTTCTCGTTAAAGGACGTGCGGGTTATAACTGTTTATGGTATCCGGGAAATTCGCCATCTGTACGACATGTTCAACGGCAACAAAAGTCCAGGTTTGAAGGGAGCATATCTTCTATGGCACGCACTCTTAAGTGGTGTCGATGGGTTGCATGTGCCCGAAGGCGAATTTTCGCTTCCTCTATTTCAAACCTGCTCAGAAAGAATGATCTCAATGTGGCATATCTGGGACTTGTTCGAAGCGGAATTCCTGACCAGCGAGGAGAAGGATTCGCAAGCGAGACATATATTTGCCACCATAAAAGACGCCGCTCGCGAACACTTCAAAGAGAGTGCCGTTTTTGATACCGAAGACCTGGACCGGTTAGAGGAGTTTTTCGAGAAAATAGACCTAGTGACACCCTCGGCTATAAGCAAAACTCCCGTCCAGGTCCCAGAGGCGACGCTAGACTTCGGCGAAAACCTTTTGAGAGCTTACGCTTTTGAAGGTAAAGTCGCCGCCAACCGGCTCTCAGCCTTGAGTGCGACGAAGACGCTCCGTCATCGGGACGTGTCAATTGTGGAAGACCGCTACATTCTACTATCACCCGCGTCATACAGTTACATCCGCACCGCTCCACCGAGTAAATCGCACCTCCCGAACATGGCTCTTCTCGGCTGGCTCCTGGCTGAAAGCTTTTGGGGCATCGCGCTGAACTTGATCAACTGGAAATCGAAGACCGCTGCTAATATCGGAAGGCTACACGAGTGCTTCGCCAAAAACTACTTTAAGGGCTTTTCCTTGGACGATATTGACTCTCGTGAGGTGATTATTGCAGCGCTCGGACTGTCCACTGTTCACAAGGCATTGAACTCGACTGAATGGCACGTAATGAAGCCTGCCTGGAGCCTCTGGAAGTTGTCTGAAGCGCAGTTTTTTTACATCCTCGGCAGCCACCAGCGATGTACAGGAGAGCAGTCGCGAGATGCGATGCTCGAGGTCAATGTGCCACTGATGTATGTTGAAGATTTTGCTGAATCATTCGGCTGTCTCAGCGATGATAAAATGAGACGCCCCTTTCGATGCCCCATTCATGGCGTGGCTCGCCAATAACAAAGCGGTGCTGTTTGGCACTCTTTTGATGTTTCGGAGAGATATGCGAGTCATAATATATATGCTCGAGACTTAGTCTTTTAACTGTTTCGGTCACTCTGTGTTTTGTTTTCCTTTATGACCAGTGTCACTTTCCTTATCGCGACCATCACCTTTTCGCCCCTGAAAAGCATAGGCGTACAGCGATAACCTGGCGTCCTATATGTCTGCACTAAACTTTGTTGTTTGTTTCGGTCACTGTGTTTTGTTTTCCTTTACAACGAGCGTCACTTTCTTTATCACGAATGTCACCTATTCGTCCTTGAAAAAAGCATAGGCGTGAGCAGAGTGGGGTGCATGAGGGTAGCCCTCCACCCTAGTCATGAGGAAAGGGGGGCGCGAAGTTCACCCCATACATAGACTAATTACAGGCAGAGGGCGCTGCAATGAAGCGTAAGTGCGCTTATCGTGTCGTCGTTCTCACGCATCATACCTGTTGCGACAAAGGGCCACCGTTGATGCAGGACTCAGTCGCGTACGAACCGTACCCTGGCTGCGACACTGAGTTGGAGGAGGCCAGAGACTGATGCGAGCGGTGCCAGGCCGTAGTGTCTGCAATGAATAAAAATAAAGCGCGTCGCTTTAAAACCCTGACACCCCCGCCAAAGAATTCATTGCATTTTTTGTTTTCTACAGCGTAGTGTACAAAACCAACGCTTTCATGGTTCACGTCACTGTCTTTAGCCTTTCTTTTCTTCTTTCATTTCATTGACATGTGGGGTTTAACGTCCCACAACCACCATATGATTACGAGAGATGACGTAGTGGAGGGCTCCGGTAATTTCGACCACCTGGGGTTCTTTAACATGCATCCAAATCTGAGCACACGGGCCTACAACATTTCCGCCTTCATCGGAAATGCAGGCGGGATTCGATCCCGCGACCTGCGGGTCAGCAGCCGAGTACCTTAGCCACTAGACCATTACGGCAGAGCGTTTTCTTCCTTCAGCTACGTTAACAAAAATATATTTTCCTTTCTCACCCTCGTGAATTATCATTTCGCAATATCAAAAGGTACTACCCTCGCACCGAGAATACCCTTGGTAAGCGAGAAAACACGCAAGCAATAAGATACATGCGGTGATGGTGAATTTATACTCCCGCACCAAATTTCTACGTTGTGGATTTGGCAACGTCTTCAAAGACATACATATTTTTATAACGGCAAAAAGTTTACATTGTTTTAAAGCGAAACCAGATACTTAACATCACAATTTTCACGAAATATTTTCTAACCAATGTGGGACTGAGAATAACAAAGAAAGAAACCTGCCAAGACATACCGAAATTTATTTGCTGAACTTTCTACTCTAGCTTCACCTGTTATGAAAACCTTAATGCAAATAGAGTTCTAGAAGAATAACCAATCAATCATAACTAATCTATGACATCTAAACACTTTCTAGTCTAATCTAAACACTTTCTACTAATCTAAACACTTTCTACTAATCTAAACAGTTTCTAATCTAAACACTTTCTACTAATCTAAACACTTTCTACTAATCTAAACAGTTTCTAATCTAAACACTTTCTAGTGTTTCCTTACGGAAGTTGCAGCGCCTGGTTCGCTTCGAGCTACGTCGATAAAATACGGTGTTAACTGTAACACGCAGTGATATCGCGTGATTCCTCACTGCAGTTTTCCTAAAATTAGTTATTCGCGTTTCCTCGCTGTTGAATAAAAGCCAGGTTACATCATCCTCACTGCGAACAGCCAGCGATGCCTGAAGTTCCAGTAATGTACCTGTAAATGTGGCTTTGCTGCATTTAGTGTATTAGTGCTAAGAAGCCAGAAAAAAACGCTCTGCAGGATGTGGTTTTGGTCGGGGCGGTGGGTGCGCGGCATGCGTTGCCTACGCTGGAATTTACAGTGCACAACACGTCGGTCATGATGACGTAAGTCGTCAAGGCAGGCTCGTTATGATTCGGCAAGAGACGTTGATTTGGACCGAGACGCGAGCATTCGCAGAGGGAAGGGGGGGGGGGGGGGGGTGTCTCGACACCGCCGATGCCGGATTTGAGATTAGGTGCGAGTTGAAACACGCACTAGAACTTTATTAAAATGATAGAACTTTATTAAAATGCTACGCATTTTAACAAAGTTCCGTGACATCGCTCACCGTGGTGCTGTAGTCCCGCGGAGGTGATTCCGGAGTCCAGATGTGGATGGTGGTGCGTCGACGTGGCGGCGCTGACCACCGGGGCAGTGGCTGCCGCCTGCGCGTAGCCCTGCAACAGCTGGCTGCTGAAGGCGGCGCCCGCGGGTTGACTTCCCACCTGCTTGCGCCAGCGCGCGCGTCGGTTGCTGAACCACACCTGCAGTGCACGCAACTTTGAGTCAAGTTTGAGAGAGGAGCGCAGTAGACCCTCGTTACAGGGAAGCCACTGGAAACGAATTTATTTATAAGTGGCATTTCGTGAAAGACTGTTCAAAGAATCGGCATACGCTAGCTCCGATTCCACTATTGATAATGGCAATCTGCTTAGATCTTTGAACAACAAGAGAGAATAGAGAGAGACAACACAAGGAGAAATGCAGGGAGGTTAACCAGGGCTGAGCCCCGGTAGGCTACCCTGCACTTGGAATTGCAGAGGGGAAGGAAAGTTATAGAGGAGGAGATAAGCATCCCATTATGTCTTATATCATTGCGTGATAGCGTTGCGAGGAGCTGCTGCCTCGTGGTGAATACTCTCGCCATTGACAGTTTGACGCTCTTAAATCGGAAGTTATCAAATTAATTCTACACCGATTATACTCATGCGGATCTGACGCTTGTCCATCTCTTAGGGCCATTCACTTCGACCACCCGGTCTACACTGAAAGCAACCGTGTAAATGTGAATGCTACTTGCCTGAACTCTGTTCTCCGTGAGCTTGGTTCTCTGCGCCAGCTCTTCGCGCGTGTATACGTCCGGGTACTGCGTGCGCTCGAATGCGCGCTCCAGCGCGTCCAGCTGGTCGGCCGAGAAGGTGGTGCGAGAACGTCGCGTCTTGCGCTTCAGCAGCAGGCCCGGCTCCGAGTCGCAGTCGGAGTCGTCGTCGCCCAGGCCGCCCAGCCGACCTGCGTTCGGTGTACGAGCGCCGTATGTAAGTCAACAAGATTGTAGATCACTTTAGAATGAATGGGCCTATTGGGACCGGTGGTCGCAAATCAAACTTATCCTTATCTCTTACTCTGTACGTGCGGTATAAGGGCACAAATGTGGTAACGGGCTAAAATATCACTACATGATTGCTTTTTGCACTCTATTTGTCAAGCGCATTGAAGCCACAACACTGATAAGAAAAACGCGAGATAAGGACAACGTTGGCTTGATAATACTGGCCTTAGGAAGACGCCAAGAAAGGGGTATTGATCAAAAGTTCGTGTTTTTTTTTGTTATGTGCAGCCTAATGAAAGCAACAGACAATAATGCTTAGAATGGTATTGGGTCATTATATGTAGTCTTTAATTATATGGTAGCAATTACAGAGTAAATCTAAATAAATCATTAGGTATTGAAGAAGACAGTGTCTTTTTTTACATTCTATTACGAGGTATGATTACTTATGACCTGAAATATGGGCTGCATACTTCTGAAAGCAGTGCAGCGTATATAATAGAGCGTATAAGTCACGTGACTTGAACTACCGTATTTACTTTGATGTTACCAGCACTCGTTGGCATTAGCTGTGGTGTGGCTAGTTAGTGCTTATTTAAGTTCGTTAACAGTGGCTAAATTAAAAGTGGCTAATTCGTTAAACGTGGCTAAACAAAAGTGACTAAAGAGTGGCCTGTCTTTCGACGGCACCTCGCCGGCTACTGCTGTTCACAAAACAAACAAAAGCAGAATCACAAAAAGAAAAAAAAAAAACGCCAGATCTGCGCGGTAGGTGCAGCACAGTCACAGCGAAAGCTAGAAGAGCGGCCTTTCAGAGCTTTTTTTTTTTTTACTAGATGGTTCTGACAGTCCTTCCTACAGATATATTATAAACCAAACAAAACATGCATATAATACTACTAATTGAGATCTAAGCAATATATGTGCGACCCGTTGTTAGCAAAGAGCAATAGTTCACTAAGAAATATAGCCACCTGAATTACACGCTCAAAACTGAGAAATACACAGACAGAAAGTGGTTGCTGATGACTGATCGTGAAAGGATTCGGCATGCACGGCAAAACACCGCCGGAAGTTGAATCGCAGCCTCTGCCATTCGCCCTAATTGTGCGGCTAAGTTTTTTTCGCGTTTATAGTCTCGCGACATATCGTGCTAACGATGTCTGATCCGACGTCGTTGATCTATCAGTATTCTCAGATGATCGCCGGCTTGGCGGGCAATTAAGATTTATCTTTTTTTTTCACATTCATTTGGTGTTTCCCTTATTATCTTTTCAAATTAATTATGTTCCTCCACTTTACCTGCATAATGCAGAAATGTGTTTGCGCACTATCTATATAGGTTGTTCTCCGGAAATTCGTTACACAGAATATGTGATTTTAAAAAAAAGAGGAGCATATACGAAGTATCCGTCACTGTGTGTCTTTTTTTTTGTTTATCATCAGGACAGCAGCTTGTTATGTAGTTTTTTCTTTATTTTGTTACGAAGAAACAATTTTTAAAAAATGCTGTAATTACCACTGAATTTTCATGCAGGTATAAATGTTAACTGGCTGAGATAGATGAACTGGTAAGCGGAGACACGATTATAACTGTTCTCCGAATGTAATATTCCGAATAATTGACAAAAAGAATAACAAGATGTGACGACGACATCTACGATGCATGACGCTTCGCTTGCTATAATACTCCCTGCGTACACACGGTGTCAAAAATTTAGAGATAACTATATAGGTATGATGATAGAACTTTGAACTTCTCCGAAATTAGTGATTACATTTGGTCGAACTGCTCAGAACGTGCTGTTAGCGCGTTAAAAAAGGAAAAAAAAAGAAACAGGCCGGAAAAGCTAATTTAAGACTTCCTGTTGAGGCAGCGGGAGTATTCAGCTGTTTGTCTTGTGTCGCGTGGTCTCTAAACTTACGACGCCGACTGTACATGCGAAAAACGCTCCGTCCGCTTGCGTGCGAGAAAACGAAGCGCCGTGCGCGGTCCATCCCGGTCGACGAAAACGCACGCGCGCGATTGCACGGCACCCCTCATATAATGTCGCGATATGGGACGTCCCACAATGGGAAAGCGGGGAGTGAGGCGAGCCCGAGTCCGAACTCGGCGGGGCGTTCCGGGCGACCGACCAATGAGCGTGTTTCCTGTTTACGCCCTGGTTTCCCCGCTTTTGTGCGGCCTCTCCGGTGATATCGCATGTGTCGCTGCAGTCTCCCCTGCGTGATTTGTTCCCTTCCCCGTTGGCGGCGTCGATGTGTGGGGCATTATGCGCTGCGGGACAGGTTGAGTGATGAGGCTCTTTTCAATAAGAGCGGGGAGGAAACGATCGCCTTCCTGGCTGTCGTTTTTTTACGTCTATTTTTGTATTTATTTATTATTTTTATTCTTGTTCACAACGGTTCGACTCGGATGTTCACTGCGATATTTCATGGAAGGTCCAATTTCTTATTCAACAAGTCACGTAGTGTTCGACAGCCTTTCAAGCTTCGAGTGACTTTATACGCATCTTTCACGTCAGCTATATAAGGCTGTGCCGTGATTACGAATGAAACATTGTAACCATGAAACTCCCAGCATCATTTTCTGTGCAACAGTTGGCAATGTGATTGGCGTTGTGGATCATAGTGAATCATTTGCGATAAAGTTCAGGGCGTATCAATCTGAATGTTCAAAGTGCACGCAGAAAAGTGATGTATCACCGTTTAAAGTGTCCCTTGTGTTTGCGACACAAAACGTGAAGCTGGTATTTCAACACCGGTAGTCATATTAGGGGTTAGAAGGGACACCTGCCGTGTGTCAATGTTGAAGAAGAGCGATATAATGTTGCACGTAGCTGCTTAAACATACCCTTTTAAAACGACTTTTAATAATAAATAATAAAGAAAGTTCAGGAGACCCTCTTCTTTCCGTTTATTTGGCTGGAGCCTTGAGAAAGGTTATAAAGCATAAATCATCCAATGATAATGAAAGTATCCTTCGATGACGCGGTGTCACCGGAGCCATCGTTCCGGCAAGCAGTTTCATCTTTTCGAAGTTTTCGCCCTACCGGCAACCCCTCTTTTGAGGATGCTTCATCGCTTCAAGATTTCATCTTTCTTTGAACGTCTCCCTTATTTGGACATATAACGACGAGTGTCACTGTCAATGCATTGAACGTCCTCGCTGATGAAGTGGTCTGTTAATTGATTTATATGTGGGCTTTAACTTCCCAAAACCACCATATATTTATGAGAGACGCCGTAATAGAGGGCTCCGGAAATTTCGACCACCTGGGATTCTTTAACGTGCACCCAAACCTGAGCACACGGGCCTACAACATTTCCGCCTCCATCAGAAATTCAGTCGCCGCAGCCGGGATTCGATCCCGTGACCTGTGGGTCAGCAGCCGAGTACCTTAGCCCCTATAGACCACCGCGGCGGGGCAAGTGTTCCGTTAAGTATACTTATTTGTACCACCGTACCATTCGAATGAAGCACGACTTTACGACTCTCGATCAGCGTTGTGGAAAAGACGTAAAGCGTCGGGCCGTGCGTGCTTGCACATCCGTGTGATGGGGCATATGCGCATGTGGCGTATAGTTCAACAACAACAACAACAACAACAACAACAACAACAACAACAACAACAACAACAACAACAACAACAACAACAACAACAACAACAACAACAACAACAACAACAACGACGACGACGACGACGACGACGACGACGACGACGACAACAACAACAACAACAACGACGACAACAACAACAACAACAACAACAACAACAAATCACCTGTGACGTAGTAACCAGTGCAGTGAGCTTCGGTGCTATAGATACCAATAGTTTATATGCCACTGTGGCATTTTACATTTGTGACATTTAAAAAAATTGTTATGTCCCTTGTCCGCCGTGGTGGTGTAGCGTTTACGATGTCACCCGAAGGTCGTTGGTTCGATACCGACCGTGGCAGTCGCACTTGGGTGGTCGTGCAATGGCATAGGCCCGTGTGCTGTGCCTTGTCAGTGCACGTCAAAGAGCACCAAATGGTCAAAATTTTCGAAGTTTTCCCACTATGGCATCTCGCATAATCATATCGTGGTTTTGAGACGTGAAAAAACAACAGACATTACTACTATTTACGTCTCTTCGGTGTACATCTTATTTTTTTTACGGGAATTTCCTCCGCTTATAACCCAAACGCATTCCAGTAAGTGGTTGCAAACTCGGGGGAGAAAACACGTCTTCATGAACACTATATGCACACCTGCTTACATGACAATACATTTTACTGTGTGATAGCTGCGGTGTAACCAAAGAGGAATTTGCATATGGGTTGGTCCTGGCCTGGTACTCCGCTGCTTTGCACTGGTGGTCCCAGTTTTGTTATTAAATATTTCGTACAGAAGCTGTTACTGCATTCCTTTTCTGTGACTCTGAAAGTGGTTACAAGTAAGCTCCTACATCAACCGTGCCTACCCAAGACAAACTTTGCGTCTGTTTTGTATTTTTTAGGTTATCAGTCAGGCATATATTTGATAATGGTGCCAAAATGTACAAGCATAATTAAAAATGGGTGTGGCAGCTTGGGCTAGTTGGTATGATGACGATAGTTATAGCGCGAGAACAGAACGACGACACAGAGAAAGAAGAACACGAAGGACACGAGTCCGAAGGACACGAGTCCGCGCACGTGTCCTTCATGTCCTTCTTGTCTTTGTGTCGTCGTTATGTTCTCACGCTATAACTATCGTCATGTCAAAATGGGTCTTACGCATGTGGTTAAGCACCCAGTCTATCGGCCTAAAGGACCAAAAAGGCATGCCTTAAAAATGCTGCACGTACTTGAAAAAAAAAATGTTGCTTAAATAATGCTCAAAAAGTGGTTTCATTATATGTCGCCGTTTGTTTCGGCATGAATGTGTGCATCCGCGAACCGTATATTCCGATCCTCCATACGCGACGACTCTTTCAGCTCAGTTCCTGGGGGGTCAGGTTTCCAGGAAGTTCGGTACACCCCGACAGGAGTCTGCATACGTGTTTTCAATCAGCAAATTCTCTACGCCCTTTGCGCAGCTTTGCCGCAGCGTCGTCCAGTTTGCGAGAACAGGATTGACGTTCGTTGAGAGGCCCGGACATCTGGAGTGGCCGGAGAAGCGGAAAGCGTGAATGTACAGGCGGTGGGGCGGGCGTGCATGTACAGCTGTGTCGCGAAGACCTCACGCGACGACGACTTCGTCGTGGCACGGGGAAGCGGCGACCCCCTGTAGTGACGTCAGTGACCACTAAGTGACTCCCGCGGTGGAGCGCTCTGCGAGTGGTTCTTGTTGCCGTTGAAAAGGAAACGACTTCCAGTGTGCCTAGACAAAGCCTTTTGGCTGGAGACATGAAAGAGGAAGTTAATCAGGCGGAATCTTTACTCGGAAAGCAGGAAGCGAGTGTGCTTTGCGACGGTTGAAGTGAGCGCTGACCAATTCGTCTCATCCATAGATGGATCGTCCTCTCTGTGCATTAGGAAACGCGGTTGTCCGTTAGCGGTTTGGGGGTGGTTAAAGACGCTAACAAATTCTCAGAAGCGCTTGATTATCATAAATCATGACTTTTCCTGTTTGCCTTTTCGCGACCGTGGTGTACACTGTCGTCCTTTATGAAAGGGAACACAGGAGTGTGTGGCCTGCGACGGTTGCACCGTCAACAGATAGCTGACTAAAAAAGTATATTAAAATGCGTCTGTTTTGGTGGCACCGCCCGCTGCGATATCGGAGCGGGAGCGTAATTTAGCAGCGGTCGTCCAACGGTCATCACTCATTATTTTGTTTGCCAATAGATGACGCCAAAAGCGGACATGCTTTCTTTAGCTGTTGGTTGATAGGGCTGTATAGGCAGCCACTGCAGCGCGCAGGCTACGCTCTGGAGCGTTTCCTTTCATAAGGACGACAGTGTACAATGCGATAGCCAGCGTGTAGGGACTCGTACTTATGTGCGATAGCTGTTAGTCAATGGTTGTGAGACACACCAGATCGGGTTTCAACATCAGGTGCCGCTGATGTTGAAGGCACGAGCGACTTCAGCAAGCTGCACGTTTCCGTGGTAACAAAGACGCACAAGTATACGATGATTGAAAGTTATACGCCACTTCGACTTTCACACCACTGAAAATCATTCGTTTGAAGCTGTTAGTCCGGCGACACGATAATTGAAAATTATACGGCACTTCGACTTTCGCACCACTGAAAATCATTCGTTTGAATCTGTTAGTCCGGCGACTATACAATACGCGTGACAAGACATGGCATGACAAAGTTGTTAGCCTTCGGTCCTTGATGCAAACGACAAATTCAAAGTAATCACGTAGTGATCATTTTGTGGAACTCGGGATTACATGACGATAGCTATAGCGCGAGAACAGAACGACGACGCAGAGACAAGGACACGAAGGACACGAGCGCTAACTTCCAACTGAGTTTATTGCGCAAAGCGCGAAAACACATAGATGAGACAGTAAGGGCCAAACAACGAAACGTTCCTTTCCTCAGTAAGGAAGCCTTCATTCTTGTGAGGCCGCCTTATGTCACTCTGAAAGCTCCCTCACTAAGGAGCCCTCGGTAAAGGCTTCCTTGGCGCTTCCTCAGCTTAAGGTTGCTTTGGGGCTACCTTCGTGCGCCCTTAGGTCCGCTCCTTGCCCTGAACGAGCGCTTCGCCTCACAGCTAGCCCACGTGATGTTTTCGTTTTCGAGGCAACCCTCTCACCCCACCCCTGTGGGGAGACGCGAGCGGCGAGCGTGCGTGCACTGCACCACGGAGGAAGGAAAGAAACCTGTTTCCTTCCTCCGTGGGGCGTTTCAGTGTTGCTAGAATGCACCACGTTTAGCACTCAACTACGGTGGCTTTTCACATTCAGTAATCGTAGTTTGAAGAAAGCGTACACGCGTCTCTATATTAACACTTCAATTTGGAAGTGATGTGGTGACCCAACTTTTTTTTACAGAATAAACGCTTGTGAGCAAAGCTTATATTCGATAATCTCGAACGCAGGAGCGCGGCAACCATTCCTCCCGCGAGGACGGGTTAAGGGAGCTTTCAGAGTACGCTTGCTTCCTCCGTCGGTACTTGGTTGTAAGGAAGCCTCACGTAAGGAGAGGACGCGGTCAAAGGAAAGGAACGTTTCGTTGTTTGGGCCTAAACCATCTGACAAAAACCATGTGGCACAAAGTTTTTCACATAGTTTACTGTCTCCTCTATATGTTTTCGCGCTCTGCGCAATAAACTCAGTTGGAAGTTAGCGCTCGTGTCCTTCGTGTCCTTCTTGTCTCTGCGTCGTCGTTCTGTTCTCGCGCTATGACTATCGTCATGTCATACCAAGTAGCCAAAGCTGCCACACTTTGGGATTGCACTCGAAGTTTCGGAGCTGAAGAAAAATAATTGTAATCATCAAGCACGGTTTCGGATCTTTAGGACAAGTTGTAGATATGTAGTGTTTACCATGTCACAGCGTAAAATATCTTTCTCTTGTATGACGCACTGCAAGCACAAACAAGCCAGGGATATATGGTAAGCCAGAGCTGGAACAGACGCCTTCATTGACTTCGCACAAGTGTGGGCTGCGTGCGTGCCTTAGAGTCGTTTAACCGAATTGGGCGAAGAGAATTAACGGCGCGAAACGTCGTTTACAGTTCGCTCGCTCAACCAAGGAAGATCATGCCGAAAAAGAGCGTCGCAGTCGCGGTGTAATGCGCGACGCTTAACTCCAGTACCTCCCCCCCCCCCGCCCGGAGAGCACTGTGAGGAAAAGAAACAACCTGGCCAAGTCGAGGCTCGAACGCGGCAGAGCAATGCAGCTTGGCCCATTTTTCACGGGGATCAACACCGCCGCGGTGTACCTACACACGACCGACGACAGTACCACGTGTAGCTGGCCGCACACGGGACCTCACCGGGCGCAGATAAACGAGCGGAACCAGAGAAGAAAAGGGGCCAACGGAACACGGTGATTAGCGGTTCCATTACAGCTTAGCCGCGGGCGTCTCTCTTCAAAGATGGGGGGAGGTGCAGGTACGTGCGGTGTTGCCCCTTTGAAACTCGCCGCCGAACCCGCTCTCCCGTCCGGAGTCGATTCTCCTTTAGCTGTGGCGCGGCCAGCTATGCATCAGCGCGAGCGTACGTCCCCCTTCACTGTGCCAAAAGGAATTCCCAGAGCACCGACAAAGAGACAAGAAGGACACGAAGGACGCGAGCGCTCGTGTCCTTCTTGTCTCTTTGTCGTCGTTCTGTTCTCACGCTATAACAATCGTCATGTCATACCAACTAGCCCAAGCTGCCACACTTCCCAGAGCACCGTCCGAAAGGAGGTGACCGTCGGGATGAGTTCCATGTCGTTCCAGCTCTTACATCGTTGAGTTTGAGCGAGTCTGCTGTCGCTGTTGCTAGGGGACATCGCGGCTCCTGATGACATTCATTGACTGGTTCCACGATTGATTGATTTTAATTTTTAAAAGGTGTCTGATCAAGACTTAATGTCAGTCATGATGTGACGGTTTCGATGAGCTGCTTGAATGTTTGAGGGTCTGTGATGGTGCACGACTTCGGTGGGCAGGCCATTCCAGTCTCTGGCCATACGGAGGAATACTAATGGGGAATAAGTGACTGTATGGGCTTGTGGGAGTGAGCTGTTGCAGGAAATGCGGTGGGTTCTTCTGATGTAAGCGTTATCTAAAGTCAAATAACGGAATATTTTATGAAAAACGTTAACACAATGGTGCTGCAGTCATTTCATTACCATCATCATTATCTGTATGCTTAGCGCAGAACCAATGCCTCTCGCAACGACATCTCTCTTACCATGTGCGATGCAGGGCATATTCGCCAGCGCATATTCGCCCTCAGAACTTCTAATTTCTTGTTCCACCACAGTGGTCTAGTGGCTAAGGTACTCGGCTGCTGACCCGCAGGTCGCGGGATCGAATCCCGGCTGCGGCGGCTGCATTTCTGATGGAGGCGGAAGTGTTGTAGGCCCGTGTGCTCAGATTTGGGTGCACGTTAAAGAACCCCAGGTGGTCGAAATTTCCGGAGCCCTCCACTTCGGCGTCTCTCATAATCATATGGTGGTTTTAGGACGTTAAACCCCGCATATCAATCAATCAATCAATCAATCAATCAATCAATCAATCAATCAATCAATCAATAGACTTCTTATTTTGTCACGTTATCTATAATTCAGTAACTTGGGTGGTCGTTTATGAAACTAAAAAGTCTGAATAATAGATCCACAAACAGAATTCGTGATGCTGAAGCATTACGAATTCGTATTCCTTTGCTGCTGAATGCGTACTGCTGAAGCAATACTAGTCATCGAATAAATCCATATTCCTTTCAGTATGATTGCTCAGCGAAGAATGACAAACCAAAAAATGGGACCACCGTCGTTTGAACCACTTACGAATGAATGTGCTAGCTTACTCACAGTGCATGCAAGACTATATATGGATAGAACGTGGGCTGTTCGAAGAGACGAAAAACTTACTACACCCAGTTACAACTCTGGAAGAAAACTTCTTGCTTACATATTCAGCGGTTTCTGCGACGTTCTAAAAACAACCATAATGGTATATAATTTCAAGAGTGTGCGATCAACCTGTCCATGAGCGCTATTTAAATAGCAACTTCGCTATTGCCAACCACTTTATGAGAAAGAAATTTATGTAGCGCGAGGCGAAAAAAACGAACACATGTAGGAAAGAACAGACTGAGAAGACAGAGCGCTTGTTTCACCAACAAGCCCACATCGCCACTCTTGTCGCTTTATGAGAGTGACTGCAGGTGTAGCATCGGCCCTAATTCTATATATAATATCAAGAGTGTGCCTTCAACCTGTCCATGAGCGCTATTTAAATAGCAATTCGCTATTGCCAACCGCTTTATGAGAAAGAAATTTATGTAGCGCGAGGCGAAAAAAAAAAAACGAACACATGTAGGAAAGAACAGACTGAGAAGACAGAGCGCTTGTTTCACCAACAAGCCCACATCGCCACTCTTGTCGCTTTATGAGAGTGACTGCAGGTGTAGCATCGGCCCTAATTCTATATATAATATCAAGAGTGTGCCTTCAACCTGTCCATGAGCGCTATTTAAATAGCAATTCGCTATTGCCAACCGCTTTATGAGAAAGAAATTTATGTAGCGCGAGGCGAAAAAAACAACACATTAGAAAGAACAGACTGAGAAGACGAGCGCATGTTTACCAAACCACATCGCCATCTGTGCTTTAGAGAGACGCAGCTCGCCCTTTTCTTAATATAGAGGGCCTCAACTTCATGCGCATTGCAATCGCTTGCCACCACTTATGAGAAATTATTGCCGAGGCGAACAAAAACGACACTGTAGAAAGACAATGAAACATACGCTGTTCCCCACCCCTCGCCCTCTGTCGCTTATGAGAGTGACTGCAGGTGTAGCTCGGCCCTAATTTATATATAAATAAAGAGTGTGCCTTCAACCTGTCAATGAGGCTATTTAAAATAGAAATTCGACTATTGCCAACCGCTTATGAGAAAGAAATTTATGTAGCGCGAGGCGAAAAAAAACGAACACATGTAGGAAAGAACAGACTGAGAAGATAGAGCGCTTGTTTCACCAACAAGCCCACATCGCCACTCTTGTCGCTTTATGAGAGTGACGGCAGGTGTAGCATTGGCCCTGATTCTGATCAGTTTTCGTTTCGTAATATACCACGTGGGCGCCGCCTGCCTGCGCCTTTTGTACGGTCTAATTTTTAACCGTACAGCTGAAAAGGAAACGTGAAAATTGTGCCCGTTGTTTGTACTAAACAATCACTTTGTCTTAGTTATCCTCAACTGTCGTTGATGGTATCATCTAATTGGTGCGGCGCACCACAGATAAAAAAAAAAAGTAATCTTTATGAGAATTGAAAGTTGAGCACGGTGGTACGAATTCATCCTGATATTATAGCAGTGCACTGCGGAACGAGGAAAATAAAGTGCGCAGCACGGGCGCTGTGTAATCGGCGTTGTGCACTGAACGTTATTTTACTAACGAATCAGTGTAGGCTGAAAAACGAGGATGCAGCATATATATATGTGACGTATGAAGCGATGGTTGGTAGAAGCTGATGAGGAAGAAGAGCAGAAAGGAATAAACATGGCGTATGAGCCAGGCCACGTCGCCCATTCTTCATAGCGTCACACAAGTCGACAGGATGAAGACCTGGCAGCCCCTTCATCAGCCGCACATCATCGACAAGGTTCTCCGCAAGACGCCCTGACCATACAACGACTACGGAATCATCTCCTGGCCGCACACAGCGACCAGCACGCCATGTTTATTCCTTTCTGCTCTTCTTCCTCATCAGCTTCTACCAACCATCGCTTCATACGTCACATATATATAGTAACCTATATTTGCGGGCTGTTGCAAATATGGGTTACAGAGAACACACATCCAATTTATTTGTCAAGTTTAAATTTAAAGTTTTAAAATTTTGTGTTGCATATGAACATAACTTGTTGTTGTCTTTGAGGTCTGAAATTCGAAAGAATTGCGCAAACCTGAGAGGCTTAGCACATTTACAGCCGAAAATTTTGTTGCGTCCGATGTGGAGTTCTGAACACTGGCACATCCCCCGACCGCGAACAAATTACGGACTCCAAATGCTAAAGCACTCTGTTCCCCATATACAAAATAAGTTCAAGCTCACAGAACAGCAATTGCGTCTCCTTTCAAGTAGTGATATATTAAACCTGTTTGTATAAGGAGCTATAAACCCAGAAAAATTACACCCAGTACTTGTAAATGCATGAAATTTTAAGTGTACCCCTTTCTGTTATAGCGTCTTATTTTGGTTGCCTTTTTTCCCAAAAATTGTTTGTTTGTAAACACCCAAGTGTGCATCTATTCTGTACTTCATAAACAACCACTAGAATGCAATTTTCTTTTCTTTTTTCTTTCAATCATACGTGAGCACTGTATGGAGTTTGGTGTGCCATTGTTTCTGTTGCCTTGTACAAATGGGAGGTGGGGCTAGTCAAGCTGCTATAGCGCAGCTTTTTTCCTACTTTCCATGCCACAATTGTTTCTTGTTTGTGTAAATCACGGTGTATCGTTGTGGTGAAATAAATTTCAACTCAACTTTCAACTTTCATATATATATATATATATATATATATATATATATATATATATATATATATATATATATATATATATATCTTGCCACCGTGCCACAGAATGTAAGATACCAGCGCCCGCTTTCAGAAGCCTGAATTCAGCAGAACGCAGTCCAACACAGGTATCCTTTTCGTTTACTCTCTCTGACCTGCCAGTCATTTGGTCGATATATGTCCCACGTGGGCCACTTAATCCACAGCAATATTCGGTCATTATTGGGCTATAAGAAGTAAAAAGAAACTAAAGAGTCCCCGTTCCTAAGTAAGATTACCAGCACGATAAACCGACGTCCTCAGTGACTACTCTTAGTGGAATTTCCACAAAGATGACATACTACAGATTAGTTCTGCGGAAACCTGCAAGGTTAGCACGAAGCCACAAGGAAATCCGTATAGATTTCTCAGAAATAAAAGCATCTTAGTTGCCGAAAAATTCGTCCTGGTCTGGCGTTCAAACCCGGGACCAACGCGTTTGCGGGACGGTCTTCTTTTGTTTTCTGAAAGATGATGCTGAAAGACTTCGCCGAAACCTTCAAGTCAGCACAGCGTAAAGTGATGAGGCTTCGTCTCGAATGCTGTGAGCGAAACAAGTTTTGTTCGTGTCTTTACAATGCTGAACCATCCGCGGTTGACTTTTAACGTATTGGTAATCTCAACAAAGGAACACCGTCGAACACACATATGCACTCTCTCGTGCCATTCTCAACTTTGTTTTTAGTGTGAAGAAGGTACGAGGTGAACCTGGAGTTCGAGACGGTGAGGTTTTAGGTGAGTATAAAAAAATATCCTTCCAGCCGGAACTGGGAAAAAGACTTATAAGCAAAAACCATCATAAAAATCTCAATCAAGACTACATGTGTGGTATAATATTACTTTATTTGAAAGAAAAAAAAAGAACGTAGACTGTGTGAGTCTCTCGTGTTTGGTCACATAACTTACAAGCAGTGACTAATTAGAGTTGATTACACACTGATATAACAATGCAATAAATAATACAAGTGTGCTCCTACACAACTATCTCAATCTTTTATACGGCCGGCACACTCAGACACTTTGTTAATTCAAGTCAAGTTCCTTGAATATGTGGCGCACATCCACGCTCGGGCATTGTCCAAGAACCGGATAGTTTGCATAAAAAACTTCTTTACTATAATGTTACGTCTGATGAATTGATAAGAAAAAAAGATGAAACAGGACGAATTCGATAGTGGAATAATAAACTGTATAGTAAATGCAATGAAGCTTGCCACGTTTCTCTTTCTTTTTCGGCATCATTTGCATGCCAACTGTAGCGATACAACTAAGCCCCCTTTACGATTATCGTCACACCCTTTCACTTTTTTTTTCCCCTCGGTGCTAAATCGATTTCGCTCTTAGGCCCGACGATCAGATGCTCGCACCGATCACGAAAGCACAGGTCGAGCTTATACGTTCCGGGCATGCCGAGAAAATCCGCAGACTTTCTCGCCGATGTTCCGTTTCAGTCCAGAGCCTTCGTCTTTGCATCCAAGGCGCGTGTTTGTTGTTCGCGCGAGATGCGGCGATGCGTGCATCGCGCCAAGGAGAAGAAGGCGATCGGATTTTTAGCGTGCCTTCGGGCTCGCGCGTGCGCACGCTTGTGTGTGTGCTCATGTGTCCGGCATTGTCGCGGCCGCCACATCAAAGGAAGCCGCGGCAAACAGCAGCATCGGGCCACCCGGACACCCGAGAGGGACCTCCCAAAGAGGTCGGTGACGCCCCCCCCCACCTCTTGTCCCCCCCCCCTTTTTTTCTTTCCCGTCTCTCTCTCGAGGTGCCAACGCCGCGCCGAGGCGACAATGTGCGTCGTCCTCAACCGGCCAGCGGCTGACTGACCAACGCTTTTTGAGAGTGCCGGCGGCGAACATCAGAGGCGAGCCGGCGACAATGGTTGCCACGAGTGCGCGCTGAAGGGGAGCCCGTTTTGTTGAGCAAGCCGCAAAGAAAGAAAGAGAGAGAGAGTGGGAGGGTACCCTCTCCACCGTTTTGACTTCTTCGCGCCTTCGTGCCTGTTCTGCAGTGTACCTGTACACCTTGAGGCCACTCCGCGCGCGTTCGTGATCGTTTCAGTAGACCTATAGCTTATAAGCGGGAGGCGCGCTGATCATGTTTCTTTTTGTTCACTCCCCCTCCTCCCTTTTCTTTCTTTTTTTTTATATGTCCGAGAAGCGCGCTTCTGGTTTCTCCGCGATCGTCGCCTTCTTCTTTCCATCGTTCGCACCTCTTTTGTGAGTTAACTGAGGGCGTATTTCGCACTTTTTCAAAAGGCAGGAAGGAAAAGATAAAAAAAAAAATTATTGCCGCTGTTGAGGATGGTGTACTGGATGTGGTGAAAAAGGAAAAACTGCCACAGGAGGGGAGGGACGACTTCTAATGACTCCATGCACGTGGCCTCCGCTGTTGGTCTCCCCATATTTTTTTTTTATTGGGACATGTAAGTATCTATTTCTTGACCGTTTTCTGTAGTCTACGTAAAGGACACCACTGGCGCTCGTACGTGTACTGCAGTCTCGACATGACGTCTCCCTGCGTACGGTGTGGCTTTGCGTTATTTAACTGCGCGCGCGAGCAGCAAACGAGCAGTTAGACAAAAAGTTAGGCGTGTCGTTAAGTGCGTCGTTGCGTCGCTTGTACACGGCCATGTTTGTCCCATCTGCGTGAACGAGACCGGCGGTGTGTTTGACTACGATTCCGGAAGGAAAAAACGTGTCGGGTTTTATTGGATGCGAGTGTACATTCGCGACGGCTCGTAAAAGCTGCAGACGTCACCCAAGTGAGGTGAGCGAGAAAATGTTTGGGTGCCCGGCCGTCAGTGTCTCCGGAGTCGTAAAACCGACTGGGTGCCGTTCGTCCCGAATCGTTTTCGACACCCTGCACTTTCAACGCGTAAGGTGCCTCGGAACTTCTTAGTTGGCGGCGTGGCCGGGAGAAGCAGTAAAAACTTGAACTGTTTTCCTTCGCGGTTACATGGTTCACTCGGACACAACGGGAAAATGGCTGTCTTTTCATCGTGGGTTGAGCTGCCTTCTGTAGGTATAAGAAGCTGTTATCTCGAATTACAGCTTGCGCGCCTGTCAGGCGGGGTGGCTGATTTTATTGGCTCTGTCAATGGAATGCCGCACATGCACGTTCCTCGAGCGCTCCTGTGAAGAGTATGCGCGTTATTTTAAAACATTTATCTTTGAGAATAAGGCGGCGAATGGGGTGTAAAATTACACAAAAGGTAGACGAGCACAGCGAGCTCAAGGTGGTGTGTTTCGTACGCTCGTGGTCATGCAACTTTTGGTATACTTGTGCGATGTCTGCTAAAGCTCTGTCCGTGTGAGGCTTCGAGAAGCAGAGATAAGTAGTATAGTAGCGCGTGTGCGTTAAAACGAGACTGTCTGTCTTTCCTGTGCCCCTTTTTCACGGTCTGAGAGTATCGCACGCACATATATATATATATATATATATATATATATATATATATATATATATATATATATATATATATATATATATATATATATATATATATATATATATATATATATATTGTAATGAATCTGAATAACAGACGCTCTGCTGGTAATGAAGAAGACGAGGATGATCGGTGGCTGCAGGAGTAGCTCGCGCACGCCGTTCGCCATTAGCCAGACCTGCCTGTTAAAGCTCATTTTGCCAAGCTGCGTCTGAACCTTTCTCGACGTACAACACCTCTATTTTAAGTGGTGGAGGAACCGGGGTTCCCATCAACCTGGAACTTCGCAATCGGACGCTACCCTCACCGTTCACCATGACTGCTCCTGGCCCTTCTCAAGCTGCCTTACCAACGACAGTCTACTGTACTGGCGTGCCTCGGCAACGCGACCCACCAATTTTTCGCGGCAACGACGAACAAGACGTCGAGGACTGGCTCGTCGAGTACGAAATCGTAAGCGCTTCCAACAAGTGGAACGCCTGCGACCAGCTCACAAACGTGCGCTTTTACCTCGATGATGTGGCCAGCCTCTGGTTCAAGAACCACGAAGGCGAAATCACCAACTGGTCCGCCTTCAAGACCACCATCGCCGCGGTCTTCGGTCGTCCCGCCGTGCGCCGGCTTCGCGCGGAACAGCGTCTCCGTAGTCGAATCCAGCGCAGGGACGAGACCTTTACAAGTTACATTGAAGATGTCTTGTCTCTTTGCAAGCGCGTCGATGAATCTCTAACCGAACGCGACAAAATCAAGCACATCATCAAAGGAGTTGACGACGATACCTTCCAGATGCTCGTCGCTAGGAATCCACAGACCATCACCGATGTTGTCCAGCTCTGTCAGGAGTACGACGAGTTGCGTAAGCAGCGTGTCTCGACGCGCAGGGCCGCTGAAGATACGGCTGAAGTTTCCGCCCTCGTGCACGATGTCGCTGCTGATCACACCGTCTTACTGCCCCACATCAAACAGTTCATTCGTGAAGAAGTTGCGCGTCAGCTTTCTCTTGTGGCCGAAGCATCCGCGCCAGTGACATCGTTAGACCCACGTCTACGCCAGGTCATTGAGACACAGGTCACGCAGGCACTGCCTCCATCGCCATCTGTCCCTACGCCGCTGACCTACGTTGCCGTCGACCATCTCACGCGGTATGCCGAAACTTCACCCCTTCCCTCGTCTACAGCAAAGGACGTTGCGACTTTCGTTCTTCACAACATCGTATTACGGCATGGAGCACCTCGGGAGTTACTGAGTGATCGTGGTCGCGTATTCTTGTCAGACGTCATCACAGCATTGCTGCGTGAGTGCCACGTCGTTCACCGCACTACAAGCGCCTATCATCCCCAGACCAATGGAATGACAGAGCGCTTCAACCGCACCCTTGGTGACATGCTGTCTATGTATATCTCGTCAGACCACTCCAATTGGGACCGAGTGCTCCCGTTTATTACGTTCGCTTATAATACCGCCATTCAAAGCACTACTGGGTTCTCTCCTTTTTTCCTCCTTTACGGACGCGAACCTTCTTGCACTATGGACACCATCCTTTCGTACAAACCTGACTCCTCAGAGTCCACGACTTTGTCTCAAGCCGCTACATACGCTGAAGAATGCCGCCAACTGGCAAGATCATTCACAACTCAAGACCAAGGACGCCAAAAACACCACCATGACGCATCAAATAACACTACTTCCTACGATCCAGGTTCACTCGTCTGGCTGCATGTCCCTTCGGCTACACCTGGCCTTTCTACCAAGTTGGTCCCCAAGTATCACGGCCCATATCGTGTGCTACAAAATACGTCACCGGTGAATTACCTCATCGAGCCACTGGAACCATCTTCTGACCAACGTCGTCGTGGCCAGGAAATTGTCCACGTCTCGAGACTTAAGCCCTGCTACGACCCTCCCGTGTTTACTTGTCCATAGGTCGCCAGGATGGCTCCTTATTTCGCGGGGAGTAATTGTAATGAATCTGAATAACGGACGCTCTGCTGGTAATGAAGAAGACGAGGATGATCGGTGGCTGCAGGAGTAGCTCGCGCACGCCGTTCGCCATTAGCCAGACCTGCCTGTTAAAGCTCATTTTGCCAAGCTGCGTCTGAACCTTTCTCGACGTACAACACCTCTATTTTAATATATATATATATAAGACGTTATCGAAAGGTGTCTTGTACGAGCTGAACGGGCAGCTTGGTCAGCCCGTTCATTACCGATAATTGCACAGTGACTTCGTAGTCAATTAAATGTAGCGTGGCGTTCGTTCCCGGCCAAATTAAATTGTCACGCCTCAATCAATGAGCACTGCATGTGCGCAACAAGCGTTAGCGCATGCTTGCCCAAGAAGTTCTCGTGGCATTCAAGCATAATTTCTTTGAGCTAATCTCATTGCACATTCATCGTGCTATCGACAAAGAATCTGCTATACACAAAAGATTTCAGAGGAATGGGTGTCCCATTGCTCGCGATTCAGAGCAGCAACAAATTACTAAAATCTTTTCAAATCTGGCTTGAAGTGAATAAGGACTGTTGGTTGAACTGCTTTATATGGCGTTCAAACGCATGTACATTGCACTTTCGACGTATATATTGAAAGTGTCGCTCTTCCACCTAGTTTTTCATCAGTGTAGTGCTCAGAATGAATTGCCCATGAGAAGACTTCGTTGAGTTACCTCACGATTGTAAATCTACGGCTCTTAAAAGACAGCAGCTCGCTCACACACACACACACACACACACACACACACACACACACACACACACACACACACACACACACACACACACACATATATATATATATATATATATATATATATATATATATATATATATATATATATATATATATATATATATATATATATATATATATATATGACACTGTCCCTTTGACTAGAAGGCAACGTCTGTGCGGAAAGAACTGCAAAGAATGTAGAGTTGTGTGTGGCAAAAAGGAACAGAAAAAAAATTCCGCCATATCCACGAAGTGAATGATGATGAGTGGGCGAAGCTCCGGAGGTAAACCTGGTAAACCATGAATCCTCTGTACATTTTGCCCACTCGATTTTATTACATCGCTCCCCCTAGCGTACGTCGCCGCACTAAATCGAACGATTGCCTTCAACCAATGACACGCGCCATATGTGACATCATTCCTATTTTATAAGATCTCGCGTCTTTCATCAACTACAAGTACCACTTTCTAGTTTATAACATCTTGCATCTTTTCATCATCAGCTACAAGTACCACCATCTAGTAAACACTACAAGAACTAAACGAGAGGTGGCTACATACAGGAGACGGTACCGCCATCTAGTGAACACTGCAAGAACTAAACTAGAGGTGGCTACATACAGGGGACGGTACCGCCATCTAGTGAACACTGCAAGAACTAAACTAGAGGTGGCTATACATACAGGCTACAGGGGACGCACAGCCCACGCCCTAAGGAGCTTCGCCCCTAAAAGGTGCATCCTTCTCTGACCGAGAATGACAAAGAGTAAGTCTCTCTCTCTTTTTTTTTTTTTTCGGTAAGCCGTAGCCATAGAGTGCGCCCGCTGCTGAAAACACGCATGTACACGGTTCCTCATATACGTGACTTAGCAGTCGCGCTAGACGTGAATTCTTAGATGTCAGCAACAAGCTACGCGTATACGAAAGATCTAAATAAAAAAAAAGAAACGCATGCAGCTAACTGCTTCCTTTCACTTGGATCGCGTGATCCCGCGAGGAAACGACTTCGCAGACGATCGGCCCGGATTACGCACGCCCGCCGCAGCGACACGGCGGCAGTTATTTCGGCACGTCCCCCGCAACCACGAACAGAATGCGCGCACAGCGGTCATGTCGCGGCAAACATCGCCGCCGCGTTAAGTCGACCGTAAAAGTATAGACCTCGCCAAATCCGCAGGGACGACTTCCAGGTGCTATACCGACGTGGAATGTGTGCGCGCGTATACACGAGCGAAGAGACGGAAATGTGGATTTGCCCGTACGTGCTGAAAGAAGGGGACATTGTTTACGTAGAGGTCGCGCATGTGTCGATGGTAGTGCACGTTGCGTTCTTATCGGACGCCCAGCGTGATTCTGTAGATGCGGGGGGAGGCGGGAAGGTGCACGTGAATGGATGGCAACGAGGAGAGAGAGCCCCGCGGAATATATACATGAACCAGCTGATAGGCGGCAACCACATGCGGCATCGTAACGCCGGATTAGCGCTTTCCAAAGGAATGAACGTGGATATAGCACCGTCGACCACATTGTGGTCGTGTCTGCCGCGAACGGCTTTGTGCTGTAAGTGAGAACGCTGTAAAACATCGCTTTTGCTACTCGCCGCTGCAGGTATAGAGATGCATTTAAAGTAGACTCACTCTTTATAGCACGGGTTTGTCCTCATCTTCCGTTGCGCGAGTTCTGGAACATTTGTCGATCGTAGAGCGTACCTCGTATAATGTGACCTCAAGGAGGACTCGCGCATTCAAGCTATTTACCGGGAACGCATTCCGCCACACCCGGTCCTGCTTTCGTGCGCGCACGTGTACAGTTGACGGTCTGGCGAACGTTCTTGGTCTGCACGGTGAATATTAGAGTCATCACGATAAGACATGTCTCAATGGTATTCAATGCAACGCGAGTGTGACACGCTATAAACAAGTGTGGATTGGTGCACGTCTATGAGGGCCTCCGCATATTTTGATTGACAGGAATATGCTTCACACGTCAGCGCAAACACACATCTGCGCAAGCTAACATAACCGAACCTTCCATTTACCAAGTTGTCTGTCTCAGATAGCATTTTAGGGCAAACCCGGGAGGCCATAAGAGTATATCTATCTAGCCGCCTATCCACGCGCCCTTGCGGCCGTTTTATGAACTTGATGTCTACGAAAAGTGGTATGACAAGCATTACATTAGTGTTGGACGAACATAAACGCATTCAACCTGCACCACCGTGCCAGCATGATGAACTTTTGCGAATATTGTAAACATTTGAATGATTATTCAGATTTTTAAAGCTTTTTCGTCGCTCTACATTTTCCTACAGCACATTGCCAATTTCTACCCCCCCCCCCCCCCCTTCCCTGCTGTTTGCCATGCAGCATCCACAAGTCCACCTCCGACTGCGTGCATGCGTATTAAGGTATGAATTTATCACAATTTCCCTTCGCCGTTTCTTATCTTTTTTTTTCTTCTAACAACAACAACAGCAAAGAATATAACGCGACGGGTCAGGCAACCCACCTCGTAAGTCGTTGACTCCCAGGCTCGTTAGGCTGACCTTAACCATCAACCCCACTAACGCGAAACCATACGGAGGTTTCTCCGCGAACACAGGAGAAAAAAACAAAACAAAACAGGCAACGTCACGAGGCGGACGGCTGTGTATGGATGCGTACATTACGACCTCCAGGCAGTTCCGTACATACGGGACGACATGCAACAGAGTAGCTGTATAGCACGGTGCCCCTGGCTGCGAGATTCTTCTATACGATCCACTCAGTGATCCCCGCCGCGCAAGCGCAGACAGTCAGTCAGCGGTCGCGTCCCCTTCGGCAATATCCCAACAGAGGGCGCTCCTCGAGCGGTATAACCGTGGCAGACTCGCGCCGTAATCCCATATCGCGCGCGGTGCGGATGTTTTACGAGCCGCAGCCGAGCGCAACGGCTTCACCTGGTGCACGCATGCGCGGACTCTCGGCGAATCCCTTTGAAGCCCTAACGTACGGCCCATTACCGCGGCACGCATCGCGCCAGTGTAATATACATACGTTGCAGCCTATAGCGGTGAATTCTACTTCGCTCCGTGCCGTAAAGAACGGCGTGTGACAACCGCGAGCAATGCTCGAACAGGGTGCGTTCGCGCTTCCTACGGCGCGAATTAACGAGCGAATGGCTGTCGCCGCGTATTTTACCATCGGGAACGGCCGCGTTAGAAGATTTTCGCAGTGCTGTTACAGAGAAGATGACTATCCTTTTGTTTCGAGCGTGTCAGGAAGCGTTAAATAGGCATGTGTTGCGGTATTGGCTCCTGTCTGTGAGATATGCTCAAACGCGGAGATGGGCAGCTGTTGGGCAGGTGTGATGGGTAGGCATTCCCTTCGCCTGTTTCTCTTTCGACTTCGTCATACTCCGAACAAGATTGGTTAGTCCTGAAGTGGCGTAAGGTAGAGCTCGTGCTTGCATCACTCTTTAAGCCAAGAGGAGCAGTCAGTGGAAAGTTTTTTTTTTTTTCCTCATCTGGGGCATTGCTTTCGGATCTTGTTTCTGCATGACCTCCGTTCAAAGACCCGGCATGTGGAAGTGATTGACACATAGCGTAGGCTGCGTCACTTTTTACTCGTACCTTTTGGATGCTGTGTGAAAGAGATAGACGAGAGAGGGGAACGGGGAAGGTGTGTTGCTGTTGAAGAACCTGCCGAACAGCCCAGCTTTTTCCAGACACACCTCAATCAAGGCGTATATAGGGCGAATTCAGCCATCGCCCCTCTCTTATCCTCGTTACGCGCTGCTGGCTTGTCCCTCAAACGGGACCGAGCAAAGGAAACAAAGAGGTGGCGTGGATAACCGGTACTGTGGGATCGTTTGGCCATGCGGCTCATGGCGGACTGACTTCGCGGCTTTGCACGCTCGATGAGCACGCTTCGTCAGCTTTGCCACAGTTCTCAACCGCTTTAAGCGTAACACCGGAGGCCGGTGTGGCGGTTTCGTCACTGATCATCGGCCGGCATTGCCTTTTCTGCTCGACCAATGCGAGAGGTGCGGGGGGTCCGCGAAATCGTGAAAACGTGTCGTGTAACAACAACAAAAAAATAATAATGCTGCTCGCGCGGACAGATCGCAGAGGTGTGGCATCGTCGGCTCAGGGGTGGCCGGTCCTGTGTACAAGGCGCTCGAAGCTTCAAACAGAAGGCCTCGCTATGCGTTATAGCGTTTATTTTTGGTGACGGCGAACGAAGAGGGGCGGAGGGGAAGGGACCTCGGTCCTTTCATTCGGGCGTCTACTGAGCGTGGCTAGACGTCGGCTCCACGGTCGACGCCGTTGCCGCTGCGCTCCCTTTGCGCTCATAATCAGGCGGAACAACCCTCCCTGTGTAGCTCTTATTTCTCTCCCGTTTCCCTCTCGCGTTACCCACCCGCCTTTCCCCGCGATTCCCCACGATTCCTTCGGGACTCGCAGCAATATATGCCCTTCCCGTTTTCTCTTTCCTCTCTATCTGTCTCGTACGAAGCCAACGAACGCTGCCGTATTCACGCGATTCGCAGGGAGGGGAAAGCCGCGATTCGATATAGCCGATTGCGCCCCGGGCGCTCCCCCTTCTCTGAATTCAGTGGAGATGGTGTGTGCCGAATTTCGCAGATGTGCCCGCGCGCGGCCGGCCCTGCGTACGTCACCCTCTCCCATCGTCCCTCTGTCTACCCACCCATTCTCTCCCTCTTTCCCATGTACATCCTCGATTTGACTCCATGGCTTGACTTCACGCTGGGCTACGCGCAGACACCAAACTGACTCATTTTTTTGTTTCTTTTTCTTCCACACTTTATGTCCTCTTTTTTTCCATCACGTTCATCGTTAACGTTTCCTTCTTCTCCCTGCCTCATTTTTGCTGCTTATAACGCGAAGCCACCGCGTGTAACACTGCAGTGAACGCACCTCTGTACACGCGCTATCCCATGTATACCGGGGGTTCGTACACAGCAGCATCTGTTCGGGCCGTGCCGCTGTGTCTGATATGAGACATTCAGGCACTTCCTGCTGCAACGCTCGCTTTTTCTGCGGCTTTCTCTTTTGTTGTTAGATCATGACTTGTGCGGGCCGCGCGGCTTTATGCTCCGTTCGGTTACAGCTATACCGTCCTGAACTATCTTTTTTTCTCTTTTTTTTTTCTGGCGCACCATTTAGGCGCGTCCAATTTTCTATTTACGGCCCATCTCTCCGCGAAGCATCTTTCTATGCGCGCTACACGCATAATATGCGCTCCCGTATCCAAATCCAAAGCCGAACAGAACCGTGGCAGAGACGATCCCCTCTTATCCGCGCTCCCATCGTATCCAGCGTATTGTCTCCTCGCGTTAAGCACCCGGTTTTCCCAGCGTTTTGTTGCCGAACGACGTGCATGTTTCTCTCGGTATATAGGTGTTGCCTGATCGTCATTTTACTATTTTTCTCAGTTAAGCTTACTTGTACTCAACCTCTCTTCTCTCGAAGCTTTCAGTATATGCCGTGCAGGTTTCGAAAATTATGCTCGCTTATCTGCATACAGAGACTGATTCCTTTCCTCCTCGTTCACACCAATGCGAGCTCGGAATCTGCGCAGATGCGGCGAGACCCGCAAATCCGTTTGGAGACGCTTCAAGCGTCATTCGGACACGGCATGAGGCGCCGTGGCATGCCCAACTGGATTTCTTCGCTGCGCAGCCTCCCGGTGTTTGCGACGCTATTCCAGAGTCGTTCGGTTGCGCGAATTCGAGACTCGTCGTAGAAGGACTCTTTCTTTCCGGTTGATTTGGGCGAATCGCGCGTCGACGTCGTCCCGTGGGGTAATCGCGCATCTGCGCTGGTTCCTTGTCATGGTCTTGGTTTCGCGATTACGCGTGGGGTTCCGACGTAGGAGACGAGCGAGAAGACGGCTCGCCGATCCCGCCTCCCCATCCGCTTTTGTTGCAGGTCGTTATCCGCGTGATTGGATACGTTCAACGCTTCCTTGTACACGCCCGTTGATAAATAAAGGGAAGAGTACTCTCAGACGTCTCCCTGCGTGGACTTGGAGCGTGGTTAATCTCTCGTTAATAGACGATAGACGTACGCATTCCAAGATGGTCGCCTCTTATACGGCCTATAAAGTAGAGATTTATTTGAAGCTGCCTCCATATAAGATGTGCCGTTTACTCGTGCGACATGGATTGCATACGCGTCCTGACTGGAGAGCTATAAGTTTCGGCTGACTTAAACTAAAATATCATCAATACGCGTGCTCTGAGCAGTTTAAATTCAATTGAATCAAATTTATTGGCGATGTGACCAGTCAACAAAACTGCAAGAAGCAACTTGAAGTGTAACACTGAGGTTTAGCCTTGTTTAAGTTTCTTTGTTTTCATGGCCGATGATCTTAAGAATGTGCATGTATTATAAACCGATCAAACGTCGTTCGTTTGCTCTTCAGCAAAAAAAAAAAACCCTTATACGCACGTCAAACTGTAATATAGAGTGTTCAAGAAATTCAATAATGATGGCAGTGAGGCAGTTATAACAGTCGTACGCCAATTTCGCATGACTGCGTTATAATTTCGCATAACTACAGTTTATAATTCTACAATACGCCACGAAAAGTTGCATCACTTTAAAACAGTGTATACCACGTGAACACTTACTTTATCTTCTCGGAAGCGAGTAGTTGCGTATATATCGGCGTCCACTCGTTTGCAGCACAGCCACAAGGCAGTATACATGCGAATTTCTCAGAGTCTAGTCTTCTTTAGTCGATTAAATATTCGTAGATGGTACGGGGATTGAAGCTGGGACCAACCTCTTTCCCGGGGCGGTTGTTCTAACGGTTCAGCTAACCAGAAAGCTTTTAATTGCCAGCACGATGGCGAGATTACTTGCGATGCTACTTTACAATATTCAGTATGCATGTGCTTCCGAGTTCCCGACCCACTCACCCTCGTGCCGTAGGCAACAGCCTTAAAGGGTCCCTGCAACACTTCTTGAGCATGGTCAGAAAACGCAGCCGATCGGTATACCAGAGGCTCCCGACAACACATGAGCCAAATATTATAGAGCAGCGCGCGGCCGGAAATTCAGAATAAATTATCAAAGTCAGCTAAAAATTGCATACTCTCCTCTCGACAAATCACGGAATAAGCCCAAAAAATAAATCGTAGCAAGTCCATCTATCAGCCATTGGCTGATTTGCACATGGTGCGCTCGGTTGTTACAGGGATCGCCGCGGGAGGCCGCTACTTGTCCACGCGTGCGTGCACGATCACTCTAATAAAGCCGTGCATTCGAAGGAAGAAAGAAAAACGTGCTCAAGGTCACGAAACGCGCGTGACGTTTTTCTTTGCGCCTGCCACCCCTCCATGCTTAGCTTCCAGCGCTTTCGTCGGGACGAGAGAAAAGAGAATGCAATCGTAGCATGCGACGAATCTTTGTAACTCTACTCGCACTAGATGGATTTTATAAAATTTTTGCGCCGTTCAATTCATGTTGCAATAAGCTCTTGCAGAGAGTTCATTCCATATTTTCTTGAAAAAGTGTTTCAGGGCCCCTTTAAAAGAAACGATCTAAGCATGCGCTCTTTCTAGTTGTTCGTCATGTCATTATATCTCACGAGAAAGAGCTGTTGCAAGCACGTACATGGCACGGACAGAGTGCACTAACCTCCGAGGATGCCGTCGATGCTGTGGTCCGCCTTCTTGGCGCATTCGCCGTCGCTGCCGCCGCGTTGCAGCGAATCGTCGGGGCTTCCAGTGTACCGGCTTCCCCGCAGCACACGGCTGATGGAGCTCACGCTCGGGACAGACGTCTTGTCGCACACGCCATCCTGCGGTAGTGACGGATTGATTTGATTGATATGTTGGGTTTAACGTCCCAAAACCACCATACGATTATGAGAGACGCCGTAGTGGAGGGCTCCGGAGGTTTCGACCACCTGGAGTTCTTTAACATGCACCCAAATCTGAGCACACGGGCCTACAACATTTCCGCCTCCATCGGAAATGCAGCCGCCGCAGCCGGGATTCGAACCCGCGACCTGCGGTTCAGCAGCCGAGTACCTTAGCCACTAGACCACCGAGGCGGGGCTGCGGTAGTGACCGAGCTAAGCTGTTTCACGCGAACTCAAGCTCGCGTAAAGGTAACGAGATTATCACGGAACGGTAACACTATGCGGCACACCTAATCGCATCACGTAATCCTGAAGTTACGCCTGCGACAGTGGGCGCTTAATTAATCGCAACACGGACTGTTATATTTTTCATCTCCCTGTTTGGAATAACCGACGCTGCCGGCTTTCAGAACGTACATCAAGCGATTTGCGTCACTGCTGATATTTTCATAAACAGATAAGGAAAAATTACTAACGGAAATTGCGAATGCAAATGTCACAGAATATAGATAAAGCATTAAGTTCTTAAGGGAACTATGCGGGAAATTCAGTCCAGTGCGTTTCATTTGCTGTTCACCGGAAAGTTTCGGAGAGCTTCGTGCAAGTGATCAGATTTTAGTATTTCCTCAGTTTCTATTTGTAATTGGTAGACGTTATCAATTGTACCTCTCATCAAAATAGGTGCAGTTGTAATCGTTGACATTCCATATGTAATTTATACCAACAGCACAATGTGTTCTCCTATAATATATCTATCTATCTATCTATATATATATATATATATATATATATATATATATATATATATATATATATATATATATATATATATATATATATATATATATATATATATATATATATATATATATATATATATATATATATATATATATATATATATATATATATGTTTGTGTGTGTGTGTGTTAATTTTTGCTTCGAGTAAGACGGGCCAAACGGTGCTACATCTTTTCCTTTCTTTATTGTTTAGTTATTGATTGCTCACCCATGTTTCAGAAGACAACATATATGAATCCATGCATGTTCGCGAAAATTTTATGGTTCTGCCAGGAATAGTACAGTCAACTTTGTTGAGGATGATTGTAATAAATCGCAGTGAAGCCACGTGAGATAAGCATTAGGCTCGACAACGACGCGAAAGTATATACACGCGAGATATATAAACCTGGGGTGAATCGGGAGGGAAAATTTTGAATCAACGCGGGACATGACGAAAGCATACACGCGCGGGACAGCACTCTGCTTGTGTGCTCTGTCTAACGGGAGTGCTTCCGTGTAGCTTTCAGTGTAAATATGAAAGTGTCGTATGCAGTATACTGTATACTATACGTATAGCAAGGTGCCGTAGTACTCACACGTACCTTGATGAGCCGGTCGCGTATCTCCCAGGAGAAGATGCTCGGGTTTTCCTTCTTGTACTGCTCGATCCTCTGCTCCACGTCGGGCGTCGCCACGCGGGGCTTGCTGCCACCGATCACTCCGGGACGGATGCTGCCAGTTTCCTGCGTCACGTGGTTCGCATTTAGCCTGCTAATGTTGCTCTAGATGTACACAGAACTATAAAAATCCTGATATAGAGAATTGTTGGTTATAGCGAGCTACTATAATGCGAACTTTGGTTGATCACACGCTTCATTTGAGTAATATTTATTCATTTCATGACGTAAAAAAGAAACGCGAAAGCCGCAGCAATGTTGGGTGCAACGAAAAAAAATATATATATTATGAAGTCTTGGTAGTCTTGGCTACCTAAGTATATGCCCACAATATACTTGGTTCGCAGGAGGATCTATGTCCGAAAGAAGGCATAAAAGTAAGACAAACATCGAAATAGAATTCGCAATCACATTTTAAAAACGCATTCTCAGCAAAATTCTTTTGAGAAATAAATACCAACGCAGGCCAGTGTTGTCCAACGAACTTTTTTTTTTTCGCGCAGTTTGCCTTTTTAATGTCCCGGTCTAGTGCGAAGTTACACAGAAGACACGTAAAGGTTTATCTTAAATATATCGCGTAAAAAAAAAAACCGATTTGCTAGAGCTGATATGTATCTTGACTGTTACAACGAAAATCAGATACAACGAACTCAGTTAATGCTAGTGTGCTACTTTCTGTCGAGGCTCGACAGTATATATCAACTGCCGTCTACCGAGTTCCGTAGCCCCGAGGAGGCATGCTGCACGTAATGGCAAACAGGTATAATTTTGGCTACATGGCTTTTTCTTCAAAAGAGGTGACTGTTGGGGCCCTCACTATGGTTTCTATGGCCTTCCTTGCGGAGAATTTGGCCTCTGTGAACCGATAATGTCCATTTAAGCTCCATAAAAGGAGAAACAGCATACCCTTTTTATATAGATTTGTAAAGCTATATCTTTCCTGCTGTATTCAAACGCAGTTTGCTTGCGCTATAACGAGGGTAAATGTATGGACTCGGCTCTTTTGACATAAACACACATAGACGAACTGGCTTGCTTCCACTTGAAACACGACAGGTGCCGCCATTAGTTGGACGAATATGTAGCGCATGCATAGACACGTACTTGTGGATTATGACAAAGGTTTGCTATACTATTTAGTGTTACTATTCTTAGAGTCTCCGATTGGCTCACCGTTGTACTGCTATCAGCAATAACCTTGATTCATTGATATGTGGGGTTTAACGTCCCAAAACCTCCATGATTATAAGAGACGCTGTAGTGGAGGGCTCCGGGAATTTCGACCACCTGCATGGGGTCCCTTAACGTGCGCTTATATCTAAGCACAATGGGCCTACAGCATTTTCGCTTCCATCGAAAATGCAGCCGCCGCAACCGGGAGCTATAGCCTTCACGTGTAGCTCATGTGTGGCACAACCGCCTAATTTATGCACTGGCCCGGGTAGGAATGACAAAGGAGGAAATATTCTTCGTCAATATAGAAGATTATCAGAAGAATAAGCGTTTGGGCTGGTTGCTTAATGAGTATATACACGTGTATGCCTTATAACCCGTACAATACAGCGCCTTCTATTCTATCCCCGGCTTGCTTGCTGGATTCCGTGCCGACCAATTGTGCCCTCGCGATCTCCGGCGTCAGCGTAGCTCTGGCCGACTGGGCTCGCCCTACGTCACCTCCTGACGCCGACGACCTTCGACGACAGTGTAGCTCTGACCGACTGGACTTGCTCTATATACGCCATCTACTGACGCCAACAAGAGCTCTCGCAAGTGGTGCCCCGTGCTCGGACTCCTGTGACCGTGTTTCCATCTTTCGTATCTCTCCTATCCCCTCAGTTTGTTGTCGCTCCTCCTGGCTTACCACCTCACGTCTCTTCCTCTTTTCTATACCTTTACTCCTACCCCTTTTATTCCTCCTCATCCCCATCTCTTGTGAGCTACTGTTGAGGTGTCGCTCACTGAAGCAGACAGTTACGGGGCTCACTTTTCTCTTCCTTTCTCTCTTAAGAATCACCTTCTCTATTCTATCCCCTTTACGGTGTTCATTCGGCAGCCAATCGTTACGGTTTAGATTAAGCTTTTACTTTACGTGTTATAACACAAGAATCTGGTATAATGACATTCACGGTGTAGCACTTCAGAATTGTGGTAAAAGAAAAAAAAGTGGTCTGTACACTCACCTGGTAGCGGTTGAGAATCTTGGAGACGCAGCCGTGCGATACCCTTAGTTGCCGTGATATCACGCAAGGCCTAACGCCGGCAGCGGCCATCTCGACGATCTTGAGCCGAATGTGGTTGGGCAGCGGCCGGCCGTTGATGAACACGCCGCCCAGTTGATTCACGCGTCCCTGACCTGTACCGATGAGAGTGTGCAAAAGGATAAGCGCTAATGGTCTTCCTATCTGTTGAATTAAAATTTTATCGCTTGGTTTAGGTCTTGTTTATGGTACTGTCGACATGGATGTAACTGTTTCATATAGCTTCGGTAATTAAAAGTACTTTCAGCAAAACCCCTGCGCATGTTGAATCGGTACGTGTAATCGTGAGTTATTCTAAAGGATGAGCGTAAAGCTTTTTTTTTTTTCTTCAAACGAGTGCCACAGGCAGATCATAAAATGTGTAAAGGTGAAATATGTGCGTGAATCGGGGAAGATTAAGGATACATTGACAAGGTTGCCAAACTGTCAAGACCGTAAAAGAAGTAACCAGTATACTGCTATGCACAAAGTGCGGGCATGCGCTGCAGCGGCACTATTACGAAAGTAAAGTTTAATGGTCTTCCTTTTATTACGGGTGCTATCGTACCTGTTGGGTATGATATAAAACGGTTGCCTAAAGACGGTGAATTTACTCCTTGGAGTGTAGCATAAAGTATTACACTACTGCTGACACCAACATAACTGTGGTGTCCTCATCAGTGCACGTTTAAAACCAGATTCTGTTTAAACCATGGCGGGCTTCAAATAAGCTTAGGCTTGAATAATCTCTCTGAACTACGAAGCTACAACCTGCTTTTATAGCGATCCTTTCTAATGCTCTCTCTCTCTCTCTCTCTCTCTCTCTGCGAAGATTTCAGGAAGGGGCGCTTCACAGGACACCAATGGAATGAGCGCTACTTTTTGCATACGGAAGTTGTGCGCCTAAAGTCTACACTCAGCTGATGCCAATGATGATGTCTGCTATAGGAGTTCGCGCCTAACAGCTAGATCTCGTGTCATTAGCTTAGCAAGGTCGTTTGGCCAATGGCGCTTTATTTTGAGACGTTATGAGGCACATATCAAGTGCCCCTGATTGTATGTACCGCGTTCTCCTGCGCAGCGAGCGCCCTCACGAGGCAGATGGGAACACTATACGGGAGAGCAGTGCGCGGTCGCTGAACCGGTCTCTGGGTCGCGTGCGAGCGGGCGCCTCGCACGCTGACATACCGGCGGTATTTATCAAACGGCTACGTTCGCTTTCTTGAGATCATCAATCTGAGCTGATGCTCCCACGTGGTGGTTGCACGGGTATTCGCTGCCGCGCTCGCTTCCATACGGCATTATATGGATTCGCACATTCGCAGACTAAGACTGTCACAATAGCCGGAGGAGAAACAAAGAACAGTGCACGCATGGCTGTTCGCTGCCATCCTTGCTTCCATGTAGCATATATATGTAACTCATACAATCGCAGGGTGTAGTTGTGACAATAAATAAGAGACTGACAGAAAAAAAAAACAGTCACAATAAGCGGATGACAGACAAGAACAGCGACAATAATCGGAGAATAGACAAAAGCAGAGACGGTTCCGACTGGCACGTTTGCCCCCTTTCGATGGTTTCGAAATTCTCTCTCGGGTTGCCCGGTGGGATGCCGTCGATATTTCTCCGGCACCTCTACGTCGATGTTTCGCCGCAGCGCACTCTGCATGGTAAGGTGTTACGAGACGCGTTTCGCGTTTGGTTTGTTTGTCTGCTTTCAAGCTGCCGTTGAGCTCCTCGAGGTGGCGCATTTATCACGACGCAACTCCTACGGCGGCGATGTTTTTTTTTTTGTTTATTTATGACGACTACGACAGTGCTGTGCATGGGTGCTTTTAAATTGCCATTTTCGAGCCTCGTCATCACTGTGTGATGCGCTTCTTCCGCCGGCATTGCTGACTTCCTGGTTCGCCTGTTCAGTCACTCAAAGACACTTGCGTCGATTATCAGGATCAGCGTAAGAGTCATGGGGCCTATACGTGCAGTCTGTCTTCTTCACCGTATATATACACCCCAGCGTTCGTATACATACTTATTTGAGGTATATACGGCTTCCGAACGAGCTAGATGTCGTATGATCTCGTACACCGTGTTATATAGCTCAACCCCGGAGACCAAATTGGTAGAGGAAGGGAATCGGAATGCACCACAGACGCTTTCTAGCGCGGTTAAGTAATTCTACAGAATTCTCGATTACGTAAGCACGGGGGAGCTCGGCTGAGTGTATAGTTCTGAAGCGAAACTAACCGAGGCATAATTTCGTATAACTGAGGAGGAGAGGAACCCCGGTCTGACACACGGTGGTCTAGGTGATCATCTTGAGATACAAAGAAAATGAATTATAATTTTGATGCTCTAATTTGAATTCGAGTGACATGTCTGTTTTCGGGTCGTGACGGGCACTTCGCTTTTACACGCAGGGAAGCTTTTACAGCAATGCCAATTACAAGGTCGGCCCAGCGTCGTAGACAGAGTGTTAACATCATCATGAATTCGCACGTGCTGTCTCCTTCGTCGTCGTCTTCTGCTTCCTCTTCACCTCCGCTCCCAAAGGGCGCAAACACATTTCTCAGCAGTAAGGATTTGACAGATTTCTGTGGCACGTATACGTTATATCCCACGGACGTTTTTGGTTGATAAGTGATGTTTTTTTACAGCACCCTTGTTACGCTCGAGGTTGGCCGTATATTGTAGGAAGAAAATCGTCGTAATAGTGAGCCGGTACCCGCTCCTCCATTATCGTCTTCTGCCTTGCTCCCAGAACACCTGCGCCCAGCGTGGTATGCAATAACTCTGCTGGGTGAGATAATTAGCCCATAGAGACATAGAAAAAGAAGTAAATAGATAGAGACAAAAATTAGTTAAAGGCAGAGAAAATGAAGAGAAATTCTTGACGAAAAAAAAGTCTTGGTGAGGGCAAGCATGGCATCGTATAGTGTAGTATATTAAGGAGTGCGAAAGAGAAAAGTGAGATGGAAGAAATCTAGCCAAGCCAGAACCAACTGTGTGCACACCAGCACTGCTGTTACTCAGCGACTTAATGTAAGATACGCTATTTTTATTACCTTTTTTTATATTTGCTGAAGATAGTTACTATAGTTGGCGCTTGTCCTGTGCTGTGTGTGTTCATCTCTGTCTCGCACGTAATTTGTGCTCGGCAATTCGAAATAATCTCTTTACTCTCTCTGTACTGTACTTTCCATCTTCAAATTTTTCTTACCCCTTTGCGACGCTGTGCCGCTGCTCTGTGGTGGGTTGCACGAGTGAGCATCTTGCCTCACCTCAAACAACTATCATCACGAAAAACCTATATAAAGTGCTCTTCAGGGCACAGCTTTGGCACATGGTCGAAAAACTCCCTCGGGACTACTTCAGTCGAACTGCCTCACTCGAACCTGGATATACCAAATCTGAAGGGGTTCACAAAAGAGGCATGCATATGAAGGAAATCCGACGTATACATCACGTGTACAAAATATATTCGAGAGGATTGAACAAGTGTTAGATATACCTTGTGATGGTCTCAACTGTTCTATCGCAAGGACAACCTACACCCCCCCCCCCCCCCCCCCCCCGTGGATGTCTAATGGTTATGCTTCTTGATTGCAGATCCAAGTGTCGCAGGATCAAATCCCAAACAACACGGCCACATTTTCGTTGGAGGCGAAAGTGCTTGAAGCCGCCGTGCACTTAAATTTCGGTGCTCATAAAGTGGTTTAAGTTTTTGGAGCCCCCTCAATATGGCGCCCCTCGACCATACCGTGGTTTTGGAACGTTAAGCCCCCAAATTATAAATATTCTGCCACACATGGTTCGATATATATGAGTTTGACACCTTCTCCGCCATCGTTCCGTATCCTTTCAGGCGTCATGTTCTCTTCTCCCAACTCCTTTTGCTCTTCGGAGCATCTCTCCGGCGAGGGCAGGGGGGGTTCATCGTTCGGCGGTGGCGGCAGTGGCTCACCGTGAAATATGGCGCCACGCGCTCGAGAGAAAGGTGGCCGTACATATATATATATGCATGCAGCAGCTGCCGCAGCGGTATGCAGGTGACGCGAGGGTGTGCATGCGCACGTCATGGGCGCGCGTCCCTGCAGAAGCTCCACGCGCCTCAAGGGGTCAACCGGGCGTCGATTCTCGCACCAGCCGCTGTCGGCCGCGGCAGCGAGGGTCAGTCAGCTCGGCACGCCGTTGAGCCCGCTCATACAACGAACCTCCGTCGCTGCGTGCGCAGCCATCCATTCTTTTTTGCCGGAGCCTCCCGCTGCGGGGCGCGACAGGCGGAAAAGCTTGTTTCCTTTTTCAGACGGCGCACGCAGAATCGGTGTGGCCGTGTCGCCTCCTTTCGCGACTGTATACACTCCGTCTGCCGAGTGTTTAATTTGGGGTGAGCTACGGCGTTGAGAACTCCCCAGGGTTTCTTATGCTATCGCTCAAGAAAACTTGAAGGTGGAAGCCAGCTTTTTTTAAAGACTATGTATAAAGTCTGTCTTGGGTTACAACGCAAAAATTTTTGTCTGTCTGTTTTTCTGATGTTCTTTCAGTCGCACGATTCGGCCAAGACACCTGCTCAACGCCCAGCCATCTTGATCTGCTTGCTGCGTTCATATTCGCGAACAGTGCTAATCATGAAACAAGTATTACGCATATTTTAGGATAAATATGCATGCGTAACTATTATGTAGTGTCTTTCGTTATTTATAAAATGTACAGATATGTAATTCTAAAAAAAAACAAAAAAAAACACAGTGCCTATTACGCTGGGCTGACGATGTGACGGGGCTTTAGCTAAAATGACACTGTACTGTCACTTACCTGCGGCTCTGTGTTCTAAAAAAGAACTTCCGTTTCTTAAAATTGATTGATACGTGGGGTTTAACGTCCCAAAACCACCATATGATTGTGAGAGAGGCCGTAGTGGAGGGCTTCGGAAATTTCGACCACCTGGGGTTCTTTAACGTGCGCCCAAATCCGAGCACATGGGCCTACAACATTTCCGCCTCCATCGGAAATGCAGCCGCCCCAGCCGGGATTTGAACCCGCGACCTGTGGGTCAGCAGCCGAGTACCTTAGCCACTATAGACCACCGCGGCGGGGCCTGTTTCTTGATATTACTGCCATATGGCGTTCATACATCTCACGTAGCGCCTACTCACCGATTTTCTCGCGCGGAACGTTAAATAAACGTTTTATTCTCTAGACAGAAGACTATCATCTTTCGACGACCTTTGGCAGTGAAGCTCGCAGATACGCGGCCATTTTTGTTTTTTCCTCAGTCGATGTATCGATCCTCCCCCAGGCCCCTTCAATGGTTTTCTGAACCTAACTTAGTTTTTGAAGTGCGAATCATTTTCTATAGGTTGTCGATATATGCCGTCTTATGCTGCTATCGCTTGGCATAACGCAGGCAAAAACACATGTGGCAAAGCCATCTGTAGTATATACAGCGCGTGCTCGCCCCAAGGGGAAGTCATCTTTCTTCTTGTTCTTCGTGCGCCTTGATGATGATATCAAGTGCGACGCACTTTCGGCCCGGGCTATTGCATGCTGTTACCGATTGGTGTAACGCATCGATTAACGTAGCCACATATTAGAACGAAAAAAAAAGAACAAGCAAGCAAGAAAGAGAGAGAGAAAGAAATGAAAAAAATATGGGTGGGGGAAATAAGGACAGCAGAAATGACAGAACAACTGGAAAATAGAAAAAGGGAGAGAAAAGAAATCAAGGTTGCTTTTCTGTTTGTTAGTTTTTTTTAGGGGTAGATGTTTGTCACTTTCGATGGAGTTGTAACCATTTTATGTACCACCACTCCTGCTTGAACCGAGGATGTCTGCAGTACATCGGAATAGAAATAAAAAGTGGAAACCGAAGAGAAGCAGAGAAGGCTGCCCTGCTCCGTACTTCCTTCAGACTTAGAACCACAGGAGCGAAGCTGCCTCAACTCTTGACTTCCTCCAGGACCGGAGGCGTTGCAAGATCTCCGCACTTCACCAAGTTTGGCAATTTATTTCGTGATTGACCCACATTTGAAAAACTCGACGACGTAATGTGATGAAGTCATCACGAAGGCTCCAAGTTTGGCGACGTCGCGATGACATCAGGGGGTGACCTCATCGCGACGTCACACATTGCCAAAGTTTGATGACGTCAGAATTATCGCCGAACTTTGTTAATCACACGATCAGACGTCGCAAGGTGAAGTCTCATCGTGTGACAATTGTTTTGCGTCGCCCGTGCGCTCAAGCCTCCAACGGCCAATTTTCGTGCTTGATGAGACATTTAAGACTTGCCTAAAAAATTATGAAAGGACTCTTCTTGGGTTCGCTACATATGGTTCATGAACAATATGGCAGTACAGCGCAAATACGAGGCAACGAAGCACGCAGGAGACAACACTCTCTGTCAACTTCTTGTCAACAACGCTATCAACAACGATTTCTATCAGTTGATAGACAGCCCTGTGCCCTCTGTCTCACTCCCGTACGCCTTTATGCCATAATTAAAAGTTATACTTGGCTGCTTTGCATGCCAAGACTGTTCCGTATCATAATTATAACAGCAAGGTGTGCGATTCAGTAATAGCGAATTGTGTCAAACGGGTGAACCATGCGTATTATTTTTGCCCTTCGTCTGAGTCGCGCTTCGTATACTTCAGGAAATACACTATATCATTCTGCAGCATGTCGCAGTGACGGAGACCACGGATGAAGTTTTGGTTATCTGGGTTTTATTAGTGGTACTTAAACCTACATGCATTGGTTTTGTGGCATTATGGTTGAGCTATATACCATGGCACAGACCTGAATTTGGGTGGAAACTATAGGGAAGCATTCCACGATGGGATCCCTAAAACTTTTGTAGCTCCGTCGTTTACTACGCGCACAAACAAGTGAAAGTGTTAGAACGACTTTTAGTGCATTTTACTGCAAATCAATATATTTACAACGTGAATAATTATCTATATATTGTGCTCTCGCTCATGCTTTTTATCTTCATGAACCGCGCATTCAACGGCTCACTCAAATTACGTGGTAGCTATCTACAGATAGCGAGCATTCCTACAAAAGTATAAGAGAACATTTCAAAATTCCCGTCGAGACGCACACATCCAACGCCTCGTTAAATGAACTGCTGCATTCACCAAAACGATCGCGTGTGGCAAAATATTTCAACCAGAGGTGATATAAAAGAACTTTAGGCAACAAGAATGCCTAACTTGCTATTAGCACACTGTTTGCGGTCTCTTCCTTGCCAATAGAACAAAATAATAGCAAAAGGCATTCGCGCTTCTAAATAAGGACGCCGTATCCTAAATCATTACCAATTTTTTTTCTAAACACACAGGTTTAACTGCTATAGCACGTTATTAGAGAACTTATTCAAAGAATATTGCCTAAATGCATTTAAACTGATTATTTTCACTGTATCCCGAGATGGATTTCATTTGGGTGCACGTTAAAGAGCCCCAGGTAGTCCAAATTTCTGGAGCCCTCCACTACGGCGTCTCTCATAATCATATGGTGGTTTCAGGAGTTAAACTCCTCATATCAATAAATAAATAAATAAATAAATAAATAAATAAATAAATAAAGATGAATTTTGGTGGGAATGGTGATAATACAACCATTAGCGCTTCACTATAATATGCCAGGTGCATTTGACTGTAGTAACATTGCTCATGCTTAATTTGTTTGTTCGATATCGTCAAAACGTTTGACATATATAGTATCTTAATTTGTAAGACATGAAACCTTTTTTTTTTAACTGACGGGCCTCCAAACCTGAATAGGAAATTATTTATGCAATCGTGAACAGCAGGCCGCTTTGAATGAAGTTAAAAAAATTGTCGTATGTGTAATATCAGACGTACCGCAGGGTACAAGTTGTTTCGCACCTATGTATAGTTTACATATTCGACATTGTGGTATATAGTGTATATTTTCCCATAAAGCTGTTCGCAGACCACTGCAGGCATCATCTGTCGACAAGTTGCTTCGACAGCAGGTGCAAGACCTAAATGTAGCAACAACGTTACTTTGATGCACTAAATGAAGCATGTGCTTATCCCCGTGTGCAACCACGTTAGAGTGTTATGGGGGGGGGGGGGGGGGGGGATGACCGCACATGTACGTCCTTCGTTGGCAAATGTCGTCGAAAGTCTTATGTGTGGAGGCGCTGTGTGAAATAAAAACGCCATTTAGCAGTGATTTCAAGAAACGAAAGCTTTCTTTTTTTTTTTAACGCAGAGGCAGTCATAGGTGGCAGCACCGTATTATTTCAATGAATCGTAGGAAACGCCCTCTTTTCTCGTTTATAGCGTCGCATTGTCAGCGCAGCGTAACAAGCACTGCAGTCCTTGGAATTACGTATCTATGCATTTTAAAAATAAAGAAACACACTATACCGGACGCCTACGTATTGATGTTTACCTCAGGTACGCGTAACACTTGCTTTTTGATTGACAATGTTCACAAGCATGAACGCAGCCAGTCGATCAAGATGGCTAGGCGTTGAGGAGTACGTAAACTTTCTCTCCAGGTGGCTGAATCGCGCAGCATATGGACAGATATATAGACCAAAGTTTCTGCGTGGAATTATCCCAATAAAGACTATCGTGTTTTGAATTCAGCTATACATATGTAGCTTCACTACCGTGAAACCGAGGGAATGAGTAGCGCGGGCACCCATGGGAGGGTCCCGTTCATAGAGTTTCCCCTGATTCATTTACCAAACTCTCTATGACGCTAATGTTTGCAAGTATGTATACGCGGTTACCCGGCATGAGTAGAATCTTGTGAAAGAGTTTCGCAAACTTGGTTTGTGAAAATGTGCATGCTACCTTTTGCTGCGATTTATCGATTTTCTGTTTGTTACGGCGCTCGAAATACGTGTCGTTTGCGGCGAGTTTTGTCAGGTTGTTTTCCCCCTCCAGATGTATCGACGAAGGAGCCAGAGAAGCGCCGGTGCGGGAGGGCCCGTCGCGAGCTTGGCGAAGTGGTCGAGCCTTCTCTTGCGCGGCACAGGTGTCGGGCCGCAAGGTCGCAGATTGTTTTTGGCAATTTAAAGGCAATCATTGCGATCACTTATTGGTTATTGTCTGTTAATTATATTATATTTAGACCTTGTTGGTTAATTTTAACACGTTTTTTTTTTCAGTGCTAGTTTTCTTCTAGGCCTGTCATCGCCCCTTGATTTTGAGCGTGATCACGTCACATTGAATCTACGATGGACGGCAAGCCAGACACCTTAAATCGCTACGCACTTAAAGCTTAAGAAAACTGAACGATTTCAATAAAATTTTAAGTACGAAAAACGCTAGGCCGGCGCGGAACATGCCGCACAGTGACGTCGAAAACTTGTGGAGTGACACGCGTCATGAACTCTCTGCGGGAGACTATACTGCAAGTACAAAATTGCGAAATTTCAGTATTACAACGTCTGCAGTCTGCACCATGATGCACTTTCTGTAACACTTGAAATTAAAAGCCTGCTGCACACTTGATATGGATTAAAGGGGCCCTGAAAAACTTTTAAAGTGGCCTTCGAATGAATTTATTAAAGCAGCTTACTACCTTAAGAACTTACCACCGCAAACTTTATTAGAATCTGTCCAGTACGAGAGGAATTACGAAAATTTTGTCACACGCTACCATTGCATTCTCTCTTGTCTCGTCCCGATGAAAGTGCTGGAAGCTAAGCAGGGATGTCACGGGTAAAGAAATACGTCACGCGTGCCTCGTGTTCTTATGCACTTTTTTCTTTTTTCCTTTAAATACGCGGCTTTTCAGTGCGATCACGTACGCATAGACTAGTCGCGACCTCCCGGGGCTGTCTAAGTAGCATTTGAGCATGCCATGCTCAAATCAGCCAATCGCTGATGCAATAGCTCTGACGAGGGATTTTTGTGTCTGTAGCGTCATTTGACGAGAGAAGAGAAAACACTTTTAGCTGACTTTGAAAATTTATTGTGGAGTTCAGGCTGTATGCTGCTCTATGATGTTTGGCTGGCGAGTTTCAGGGCCCCTTTAATTTATACAGTTTGGCACCTGAGTTCTCGCAGGACACTACAAGCCGCACTTTGAGGGTCACGTATTGAATCAGGGTGGAAGGGGGGTAAAAGTTCCTCACTCAGCACAAATACCCCCCTCCCCCAACTCCACCACGTGGGAACAACACCAGGGCTGGGAGAACATAGCTGTGCTGTAAAGATTTACTCCCGATTTCCCCCTATATACACCAACAAAAGGGTGCCTGTGTAAAGAGGAAGCACAGGAAGTTCAACACTTCCTTTTCCCGCCGAAGAAAAACATGTGTGCCATTTCCCGAGAAAGGCTTCTTCACCATGCGTGTCTATGGAGTTCGTCATGCGGGACCACGTCAACTCTGTTTCACGTTACGTGACAGTGTGCAATTCGCCATGAAGAACAGCACGGCATTAACAACAGAGAGGAACAATGGGAGGCACTGCTGTTAAGCTAGGCCTTTGACGATGTGGCTAATCCAACGGGCAGAGATGATCACAAGAGACAGCGGAGCCCAGGAATAGGGGCCTGACCATTGGCAATTCCCCGCTTTATGCGAAAATGAAGTTTTTTTTTTCTCTCTTTCTCTGTCTGTTATGTCAGGTGTGCAATCATGGCCAGCCTCGTGTGTGTTTGGAAAAAGTGTTTTAACGATTTAGAATATACGAAGTACTCTACAATGGGAGGACATAAAGACGTCCCAGTTGCCATCAAGCAAGGTTAAGCACGGCTGTACAAGCAGATGTTGACTGTATGTTTAGAAAAGAGTTCATAACTTAGAGTAATTTGTACTCTATCTATATACTATGGGAGAGTACAAAGCAGTCCCGTGGGCCTCACATTTCATGCGCGTGTGTTTTAAAAAATCGGGTAACGATTTAAAGTACTACTACTTGGGAGAGCATGAAGCCGTCCCGTGGGCATCACACTTTATGAAGCCATGTTGACAAAAATTACGCCTATGTTTAAAAGAAGTGGTCAACGACTTATACAGCGCTGCACCACTATATACACCAGCACACAGCCTTTAAAATGTTTGCTGAATACGTTCACAGTAGAAACAACCGTACTCTCCGTCGCCCATCTAAAGTGGAGCGGGTGAGACGCGATATTAGATACCAAAATTACAAATTAGTGAATTAAGAAATTTTAGAATAGCGTGCTTTCTGTTTGTGAGGGATACTCGTAAGACAATACTTATTTTATAGAAGCCGTCTGTTTCGTTTCAAAACGAAAATTCAGCGTTTTTTTTTTTCTGCGGCTGCGTATACGCCACCGTACGCCAGAATTTACCACACCACTAGGAAAAAAAAAAAAAAAACGGCTGTGAATCGCGTCGCTGTGAAACACGCGAGCACATTTGCGGACTGATCTGCCGTCTAAAGATGTATAGAGTCACTATTTTGTAATGGATACTTTAGGCGCATCATTAGTGAACAGAGCAGCACTTTGCCTATGGTCTTACGAACAAGTGACATATATAAAGGGATAGAAACCCTTGCATGCACTGGTAACAGCCATGCGTTGTACGTGCAGGTGATGGTTTAAGCTTTTGTGTGGCTATATGTGCCAATGGCACAGTTATCGATGGCGTATGCCTGTTGCTTGCGAGCCCTCGTGCGCGAAGACAAAAACATGTTCTGCACATGTACATAGGGTATACGCGTATAGTCATTACAATGACAACGGGAAGCAATGTGGTGTGGACGGAATGGGGTGTCACGTGTCATGATGACGACACTGACATGACAGAGAGAGATAACTTTTTATTAGGTAATTGAATTCTGCAAGTGGTGACGTAAGAACGAATGAAGCGCGCATTTCGTTGCAATAAGAGTTTTGATAATTCTCACTTTGAAATGAGACCCTCCAAGACACACAAAAAAAGAAACCCTCCATAACTAACGTTTCTCTACTGCCGAACGCCGTTCACAGTATAGTCGCCTTTTCAACACCTTTCTGAACACCCTTGCATTTTTTGAACAATTGATGCTGGATCTAACGAAGAAAATATTCGTTCACTCCCTTTGTATTGGGGATTGTTCTTATAAACGATAGTGTGAATGAATGGACGTTTTGCGCAACCATTACTCCTAACTTTGCTGCACGACATTCTTGCCGTGTATTGCAGAACAGTTTTAACTCTCTCCCTTCTGGTTTTCCAAGAACGGGCATGCAGAGTTGCAAGCACTGTCAGAGAACAGACAACGCGACCCTTCAATCCACAAGGGCCCGTACACCGTCCGCCCGGCTACTACCCACGTTCTGCAACGACTGCCAACTTGGGTGCAAGCGTGAACACTTTGTACACGCTCGTCCTAAACCCTCGTATAACGTCTCCCATACCGATCAAATACCGCGCCACTTAAACATGCACCCATCGGTTTGGTGTTAGCGTAGGGCCCTGAGATGCGTTAAGTGTGATCCGAAAGAGATAGTACGTGCAATTCCAGATATGTGCCGTCGAACGGAAGCAGGCGGTCTACTATTGCAAGCGGAACAGCCGGCGGTATAACACGCCACCTTCATTGCGGTTTAGTAAAGTCTCCCTTGTTGAAACGGGCTATATTTCTCATGAGGTCAGTTTAGGTCCAGCTTCGAAGGCACGGATAATGAAGAACGTGTCCAAAAATACGCCTCGTCCTATATATAGTACATATGACAGTACAAGCCGAATGAACACGGCGTTATCACTCTAGAAGTGGGGCAGTTTGGGCTAGTTGGTATGGCATGACGATAGCTATAGCGCGAGAACAGAACGACGACACAGAGACCTTCGTGTCCATCTTGTCTCTGTGTCGTCGTTCCGTTCTCGCGCTATAACTATCGTTATCACTCTAATTGAAGTGCCATGCATATGTGTTTTGTGCACCCACCTACTTTCCAAATTCGTCGATTCGTTTACGGTAAGGACTTTGGATTACCCTTGCAATCAAGCAAAGGAAGCCAGCGCCTGAAGTAAAAGTGCCTGTTCACGCCACATTCGTGTGACCAAAGAGGAAGTTTGCGCCCTTTTCCCGCCTTCAGTTCACACGCTATGCACAGCCACAGCAGTGTTCAATTTTTCCGGTTCCGTCCGCGGGATCTATAAGTGGGGTCAGGCCGCAGAAGAGGGAGCGGCACTTTCTCGCAACAAGTTCGCCCCGCCGTCGAAGGAGCTGTTTGCAATTAGAGAAAGGATTTGCGGTTTCCGCGGTTGAATTTTTCTCCGAACCGAACTTTTCACGGTCTTTTGGACACAGCCAAATAGGCGCCAGGGTGTCGGCGAAGAACGAGGAGCGCTACGTTTGCTTTCGTATACAGCTCTTCAGAAACTCTCATTCACATTTATTTGGCAGAAATTAATTGATCGTTGAGCTATAGGCTATTAAACTCTCCGTATAGACGACCATTGACACAACTAAGCGGAGAGTATGCTTCTGTTTCAACTCTGGAGAAGCCGGCGAAGAATTGAAGACAACGTGACAGGCAGCACACAATCAAAGAACACATCAACAACGATGCAAAGTATGCCTTGATCTCCATGAATTTAACAGAGTGAAAGAAGAAAAAGCTGGACAGGTTGGTGACTCATGAAAAGACACGCACACACAAATGAACAAAAAGAATCGGCGTATTCCTTCCTTCCCGCAGTGCGTCCATGCAATTTGCATGTTCATGCCGATTCTCTGAAATCAGCATATAAAACTGACCGGAGAAGTGATCAACCATTCGATTGATTTATGTAGGTGTCATATGACAATTTTTTTTTCATTTTCTTGCACTTCATGAAACCTTGGTGATCCATTAAAGGGGAATTGTCTTAAAACTGTTATGTTTCTATATTTCTCATTCCTTTGCAATGTAATCACTGACATGACAATAATTATAGCGCGAGAACAGGACGACGACAAAGGGACAAGCAGGAGACGATTTTAGCACTCGTCTTCTTTTCGTCCATTTGTCGTCGTTCTGTTCTCACGCTATAACATCGTCATGTCATACCAACTAGCCCAGACCGCCACGTTTCTAAGTAATCACTGACCCTTAAAACGCAACAGTGACTAAAATTATATTGGCATCACGGAAAGCCACTATGGGATTGTCATGGTAACATCCCCACCGGTAATGTTGTTCTTGTGTCTTACTACCAAACAATACCATTGCTAATATCTTCGTCCATTGCAAGGGGTAATACTTTCACTTTAAATGGGCTGGTTAATATATCACATGGTGCCCTCTTCCCCCCTCCTGTAGATTATGCGTGACATCTGTCACGAACCCCATCACCCGAGCCCAATCGATGTCGAAATAAAAATATTTTGGATTCATTGACAGAAATGTCATTTGAAGGTGACATGCCCCTAAATTGAAAGATTTTTTTTTAATGATGGCGAGTTCAAGACGTCGTTTCAAAATTTTGACTCTTGTGAAATTCGTTGCTCGAACACTGTTGACAATGTGCAATGCCATGCGTCGTTACGACAGTATAACCAACATAGTGGCTACTTGGGCTCGTTGGTATTGCATTTTTGAAAGAAATATACTTCCTTAGTGCGCAGAAAACGTTTTCCAGAATGAAGATAGAGCCGAGAGCTAGGACAGAGCAGGACAGAGATAACCAACCTTTCTTCGCGTAATTAGTCCCATAAAGCGGAACGAAATGGGGGAGGAGGTATACGTCGAACAAATATGGCAGAGGGCTAGATTTGGACATGTAAATCTACAAGTATCACTGACGAATACATGCGGATTACAAATAATAGTGCTTACCAAAGTCTTTAAGATAGTTATTTACATTGTTTAATAGCAATCGGCTGTATAGAGAAAATTTGGATGGATGCGGAAGGTATATGCCTTGGTTACATAGGCACCTTTGCGTCCGCTTGTATTCTCCAACACCCGATGAGAATATTTCCTATTTTTTTATTGCTTCATGCGACGGCTAAACCATTTTACTGCATCAAAAAGTCCTGAATGATAAAGGATAGCGACCTTCTCCGACAGAAGATACTAAATTATGCTGACGCTCCATGATTGTAAAAGAGAACCGATAATAAGGTCCGCCGTTCTGTTGGATGTCCAAGTATACCTTATCGTAAACTGAGACCTATAGGTGAAAACACGCATAACGTAAGTTGTTGCTCACTGTAGCGGCCATTTCACGACACTGTATATAAGCATATGCGCAAATAACAAATGATGTAGTAGACGTGCTACATGTGATGGTTTAGCAGCCATCTCTGCTTCATACCGCAATACCGTCTCCACCGCTTGTCAGCCTCGCGAGCTCGAACTCGTGCTGTTCAGCCATCTTATGGCCCATAACATGCTCCAGGTCATGACGTCATGGAGATATGTGCCTGCCACTTAGTGATGTGGGCCGGCAGTTTCCGGAAGCCACCCGCGTGATTGTGTAATTCCCGATCTTTTGTTTTTCGTTTACACGACGCCGAATGTAATTGCGGCTACGATTTGCAGCTACCCGACAAGAAATCAGAGATGGCTTGCACGTGGCGTCCATGCATGCAGGCTCTGAATGTACTGGCACTCCATGATGGCGGTTTCGACGACAAACAAGCTGCGGTAAAATTGTTGCAGTGCGATAATGACGCGGCAAGAACGCTTACGTACGGCAATAACGAAAGCACCTGCATATGGTGTTTTGATAACATTGATGTTGCGTCGCAAACGTCGCGTTCTCCCACGCTGGTGCCCCAACGTAGTGGTTTAAGCGGCGTCAATGCAAACACCTACAGCAAAGAGGTTTCTTTTTCTTATTCGGCCCTCACGACAACGCACTGACGACGTCACGAATTTCCCATTCGCAGGCATTAAGCTTATCTAGGTAGACAGCTAGAATTAAACTTGCACATGATAATAGCAGAGCTATAGAGCTACGTTCTAGGCTAGTTGCCTAATGCAATTTAATTACGCTTCTTCATTTACGCAGCGGCGCGCATTAGAAACGGGTGGACCATTCACCTTGAAAAGGGTACGCGGAGTAGAGCGGCCGAATGTTCAGCGTCCCGGCCATCGCCGCGTTCAGCTCCAGGGCCAGCTCCAGCGTCGGCTTTGTGGGCGAGTCACGCTATGCAGAGTCGCGGAGGTCGTCCCCCGCAGCCAAAGTGTCCCACTCGGGCCGAGCTGCTCGAGTGACCACCACAACCAGCGCCACAACCAGAAGCACGCAAACGGAACGGGCACAAACAGCGGGCAAGCACCTCCTCTTGGCCGGCAAAAGACCACGGCCGTTGTACGCCGCCTGGCGCAGATTCATTCAATGAACCGCATGCTTCTCCAGTGTGGTTCACGAAAGAACGGAGTCAGTGAGGGATGCTGGAAGCCAGGAAAGAGAGGGCGTAGGGGTCCACAACCAAAGCACCCTTCCCGTCTCTGTTCGGCCGTAGCGTGCTTGTCCCCTCTTCCGCCTGCGATGTGCGGGGCTCCAGGGGACCCGTTTCCACGGAGGTGAGAGATGTGGGGTGGGGGGGGGGCTGCGTCTCCCCCTCCCCGCGCCCGCCGCTTGGTCGCGATTCGTCCCGGAACCGGCAACGGGACGTCCCAGGACCGGACCATGTGGGAGGAGCCACACATAGCCTAATGCGGGACTACTGACGCCGGACCCCTCCGGCGCCGACCTCCATCACTTGCCGCTCGCCTCCGTTGCTTTCCCTGTCCGGTGTGAACAGACACACAATCGCCACCCGCAACAGTTTTGCAAATGAGTGAGGGAGACCGCGCTGGAGGGGTGGGGGCTCCCGGAATACGCATGTAGGCTACGAGCTGAAGCTGCTTCGCACGAGCGAGGAGAGGAGAAAGGCGAAGCGTGTGGCGTTCAGGCGCTGAACACTGAGACAGATGCATCTCGCACGGCTACGCGATGCTTGGCTTGCACATTTGCTAGGGTGGCGTGTATATTCGAATGGAGAAGACCTTCGTCTGCGCTGCGAGCCTTGCATTCACCCTTCTGACACGCTCGTAACACTGTAGGAATTACCAGTTGCGCTTTATGGAGACGTCTGTGTCAAGACGAAAGAAAGATCCGAAACTGATTTGGACAAGAGGAGCACGACGAAGGGGAACATGGGATTCGTTCTCGCGTCCGACGCGATGGAGCAGTGGTCATGGCCTGAAGGTCACCGGTTTGATCTCAGCCGCGCTTTTCGCATTCCCATGGAAGCCCGTGTATTGCGGGACGTTAAAGAACGAAATATCATCGAAATTTTCTGCAACCCTCCACTATGGCGTCTCTCATAATCGTATCGTGGCTTTGGAACGTAAAACTTCAGATTTGTTCACTCTCACAACTTTATTCTCACTTTTATTAGGCTTACTTAGTATGACCCTTTCTTTACTTACGTCGTAGATTATACCTGCAGTTACGTCGGCATATCTTGCTTCCCTATAGAGGAAACATCTTTTTATTCGAATTGACCATTGTCGGAAATCTATAAGGTGGCTTTCCTGCAAGGTTGTTTTCCAAGCAAAAGGAAGAAAATAAAATCACTGCATTTCAAGCTGCTTGATGATAATCATGGGGCGAAGCTTTCGGAGGTGATTATGGTGATTAAAGTTGAGATAGTACTGAGACTGATTGTGGTTGTGATACTTATATATTTTTTTATTCAAAGAGATAGTGCTGAGACCGATTGTGATATAGCGGTGATTCTTCTTTATAGGTGATATGAGGTTCCGAGTTACGGGCTACGTTTTGACTTCATAATCACAGCTTCATTAGCTATCGTCTCTGGTGTAAAATTTTCTTGACGGTATTGCCACCTTGCATCCGCTTCAAGTTGTCTCAACTGCGCGTCAGCTTGGCGTTTTTCCCGCTTAGCCTTTGCTTCCTTAGCCCTAGTCTGTGGTGTAGAACTTTGCGGCTTTGCGTGGCGCCCTAGAGTACATCAAATCCCAAAGACCGAGTAAATGGGCTGTGTTTTCCGACTCAAAACCAGGCCTACAGAGCATGCAGTAAGTCCTTCGACGAGGTTGCCATAAACAATTAACTTACGAAGTTGTCAAGCTTGTTCACCACGTCACACAAACAGGCCACGAGGTCAAGTTTCAGTGGCTTCCTGACCATTGTGGGATCAGTGGCAATGATTCCGCAGACAACGCGGCTCGCACATCGCACCAAGAAGAGCACACCCTTCCCATTCCTTTGTCAAGGACTGACGCTGCAAAGCGACTTCGTCACCTGGCACGTAGTCTGAGTCTGCAGGAGTGGAACACCCCAAGCATAAGACATACGAGACTATACCAAATAAACCCTCGACTGGAACTTCGACCTCCATCCGGACTTCGTCGACGTGAAGCTTCACTTCTTTGTCGCCTTTGGTTGGGGGTTGCCTTCACAAAAGCATATAGAACCCTCATCGGATTGACCGACAATGCGGAATGCGACGTCTGCTGCACCAAAGAGGACATCGACCATCTGATATGTCATTGCCCTCGATTTGCCTCTGAAAGACAGAAACTTTCGGACGCATTGCGACAATTGGATGATCGGCAACTCTCTGTGCAGATGCTACTGGAACACCGTCATCGCCTTTCGTCGGCTCAAATCAAAAAGCAGTCAAAGCTGTCTTGTGCTTTTTGAGGACTACAGGCCTACGTGACCACCTTTAACTTTTGCGTAGTGCCACCACTGCATACGTGCCAGCCGATTGACTGACAATCCTCCTTTTTTTGTTTTTTCTCTCTCTCTCTTTCTCTTCTCTTTCCTCTCTCTCTCTCTCATCTTTATGCCCCCTTCCTATTCCCCCAGCGTAGGGTAGCAAACCGGGCATGTGCCTGGTCAACCTCCCTGCCTTCCCTCTTGTTGTTTATCCCCCCCCCCCCTTGTTGTCACCGTCGCCGCTTTGCATCCGCTTCCTTCTCTTTTGTCTCCGCGGTAGCTTCCCGTCGACGGCGATGCTGATACTCAGCAAGTCGCGCTTTACTGCGTTCGTCTTCGTCCGTATGAGAGAAGAGAATGTGTGGTATGGAACGTGGTTATATATATTAAGCGTTTACAGCAGCGCCATCACATCTACAATAACCACTGCGCCCTCTGTTGCTTATAAGTTGAAGGTTACATGCATGCATGGATGGATGGATGAATGTGGCCGTACCCTTTATATCGGGCGGCTAACGCCACCTAGCCGTAATACTTAGTGAACTAACCATTAGATTTATCTTTTTTTCCTTTGAATAGTGAGGTTGATGATTCGTACTTTGCAGTGAAGGGTTTAATTTTCACTCGTGCCTTGACTTTAGCCACCAATCAGATAACCTCCTTCTAGTTTAGTCTACCCACTTAAAGTCTATTTTGCCCTTTCTGTCTCTAAACCCCAGTGCTTAGAAAAACTTTGCGCCATCATCCTGAACTATAGGGTGAAGCCCTTTACAGAACATTATCAAGTGTTCGGCAGTTTCTTCTTCCTCTCCACACGCACTGCATACTGTGTTTACCCCTTCGTATTTGGCCCGGTATGTCTTGGTTCGCAATACTCCCGTCCTGCCCTCAAACAGTATATAGAGAACTACCCCGAGTATTATGATAGATCCTTTCCTTGGCGATTTCCTGCTTAAAAGTTCGATAGATCTCTAGTGCCGGCTTCTTAATCATGCCAAGTCTCCACATGTCAGTCTCCGTTTCCTTCATTTTCTTCTTAACCGATAGTTCTTTTTGGTTTGGCCACCTGCTGTTTTCTAAGTATTTACCAGTCAATTTCCTGGTTCGCTTCCTCCATTTTGTATCGACATTCTTCATGTACAAGTAGCTGAAAACCTTCTTAGCCCAACGCTCCTCCCCCATTTCTCTCAATCGCTTCTCAAATTTTGTCTTGCTGCTAGCTTCCCTGCCCTCAAATGATGTCCATCCCATATCACCTTGCACACCCTGATTTGGTGTATTCCCGTGAGCTCCTAAAGCAAGCCTACCTATTCCACGTTGCTTAATTTCTAATCTTGCTTGAACTTCTGATCTCATGCACAAGACCGCATTGCCGAACGTCAGCCGGAACCAGGACCCCTTTCCATATTCCTCTCACAACATCATACCTATTGTAATTCCACAGTGCCCTGTTTTTCATTACCGCTGCATTCCTGTTACCTTTAGTCGTCACGTATATTTCGTGTTCCCTAGGTACTCGGCCCCATCGCTTATCCATACGCCCAGATATTTGTATTTATCTGTTATCCCTAGCGTGACTTCCTGTATTCTAAGCTCACTACCTTCGTTATCATTAAAAATCATGACTGCTGATTTTTCCCTACTGAATCTAAAATCTAACCTATCTCCCTCATTACCGCAGATGTCCATCAATCTCTGCAAATCTTCCTTGTTGTCGGCCATTAGCACTATATCGTCTGCGTACACTAATGCTGGTAGTGCCTGATCAATGAGTTTTCCTTGTTTGACTAAAGAGAGGTTGAAGCCAAGTCGACTTGCCTCTAATTTGGCCTCTAATCCTTGTAGGTACATCATGAATAACAAGGGTGACAGTGGACACCCCTGCCTAAGTCCCCGTTTCACCTCTGTGGGCTTGGATATCTGTTTTCCCACTTTATAACTACCTTGATACTTTTATAGATTTACCTTAAAAGATTAGTGACTCCATCTTCCACACCCAGTGTGTCTAGTATTCCCCACAAGTCCTCTTGAACCACGCTATCGTACGCTCCCTTGATATCCAAAAATGCTAGCCACAGAAGGCTGAGTTCCTTTTCTGCTATTTCGATGCACTGTGTCAGTGAGAACAGATTGTCTTCCAACCTCCTGTGTTTCCGAAACCCGTTCTGCAGTTCCCCCAGCACCCCCTCATCCTCTATCCATGCCTGCAGTATTTCCTTTATAATCTGCATCGCCAGCCTGTAGACCACTGATGTCACTGTTATAGGACGGTAGTTGTTTATGTCATCTTTGTCCCCCTTTCCTTTATAAATCATGCTCATCCTGCTAAGTTTCCATCCATAGGGAACTTCACCATCGATTATTATTTTGCTCACTGCCTCTCTCAAAGCCTGCTAAGACTTCGGACCTAATTTCCTTATCAGCATAATTGGAATGCTATCTGGGCCTGTTGATGTACTACTTGGAACCCTGTTCTCAGCCCTTTCCCACTCTCGTTGTGAAAATGGAGCCATTGTGTCACTTGATCCATCCCTGTGTATTGCGGTGCATAAGGCACTTCTTTGTTGAACTTTTTCTGCCACCCTTGTTCTTATATACTCAATAGCTTCGTCCCCTTCTAGCCTAGCACCTTGAGCTGTAGTTATAGACCTCTGCTCTAGATTTGTTTCATTTCTTAGGGAGTTTAGATGGTTCCAAAATTTCGCAGCTGCCTTTCTGTCTCCTTTTTTTGTACTTCTGCCAGCCACTGAGCACCCTTTCTTCTAATCTTTTCATTGATCAGGGGGGATGCTTCCCTTCTAGAGCTTAGAAATATTTCACATTTTCTTTCAACATCATCTGTCGGTTCACCCCGTTGCTTAGCACGTCTGTGTTCCCTAGAGGCTTCCTGACGTTTTGCTATGGCTCTCTTAACTTCCTCATCCCACCAACTTTTGGGTTTGTGTCGTCTTTTCCGGGGTGACTTCTCACGTGCCTTAGCAAGCTCTAGCCCAGTCTAATTAGATTTGTGTACGTCCACACAGTTTTATTATCCTTAGTGATTACTTTCTCAATTTGTTTAGATAACAATTTCTATTTACCTGCAAAACATTTACCACCAACGCTGTTGCTTATAAGTTGAAGGTTACATGGAAAATGGTTCGGAAATGTCAGACAGATGAAGACGTGTTACAGACAGACGGGAGACGGCGGACATCGTGAGATCTTAAGGAGCTTCGCCCCTAAAAAAAAAAAAAAACTCTTGTGCCCAGACTGTTTTTCTCGCTCGCCGTGCTTTTATCCCTCCAGTTCAAGTGACGGAACGCGAGTGCGGCAAAACGACTTTTGCCCCAACAATGGCTGTGTGGTTGTCCCACCTCGAACAAACCCTCAGATCGAATGGCGGGTGAGACACTTGTCATTCGTAAAGCAGAGAGGGGGGGGGGGGACGTCAAAACGCGTAAAAAACACAATGAGTGAGAAAAAACAGTCTGAGAACGGGACCTTTTGGTTGGAACACAACCTTGCAGGAAAGCCAGTTTGGAGATTTGCGCGAATGGTCCATTATCCGTCAATTTCTGCAAATGAAAGATCACGCCGCAGTGCGATAACGACGAGCTCTTACGTTTACCCCTGGGAAAGCAAGACATCTATATACGTCTTGTGTGAGCGATAAAAGGAGGTATTGACAAATGCCGGAGCAGTTTGTTTAACGTGTGACGGGATTTATTGACGCTGGACCTCAGGGAAGCTCGACAAACGTTCGACGGGATACGTCGAGGAGCAGCGGGCGTCAAACAGCCAAAATGCGGGCATGCCCGAGCTCTAGTCTGGCGCTGCTGGTGACGCTGGTGATGCTGCTGCTGCTGCTGCTGCTGCTGCTGCTGCTGCTGCTGCTGCTGATGATGATGATGATGATGATACAAACGCTATATGTAGCAGTGATGTTTCACATGAAACCTGTGTGATAGAAAGAGAGAGAGAGAGAGAAAGTATAGGAGAATGGCAGGGAGGTCAACCAGAATTTTAGCATCCGGTTCGCTACCCTGCAGTAAGAAAAAATAAAGAAGGAAAGGAAAGCGGATAGAAGAGCAGAAGTTGGAAAAAAATCAAGAATAAACAAATTCAATAAGCCACTGCCACGCAAAAAGAAAAAAGTTCAATAAGGCCTTGACTGGTTTCCTGTCTGAAACCAGTTCGCGTCGACATCCGAGCACTGACTGTTCTTACAAAGGCCCGTCGTCAAAGTGGGCCAACGCAGGAGCTAGCGGCGGTCTATGCGCGATGTAGTGAGGGTAGCGACAGAAAACCGTTCTATTGCTGCCACCGTGGACGCAAACAGCGCAAAACTGAGTAAAATTGTGAGAAATACTCGTATTGCATGGTATAAACGCCACATGCACATACCCTTTATACACAATGTCATGGTCGGGTGATATGCCTGTCGGGTGGTGTGCATATGAAATAATCATGCTTAGTCATGTCGCAATACACCCTTAAGCAGCAAAGGAAATGCCCATATTCTCTTTGGGGCTAATTATGAAGCTCTGTCTACGCGATTGTGTCAAATTCACAAAGGTTCACATACTTTACCCGTCATCGTAAATCACGCACCATTGTTACTTTTTTATTATTTTTCACGGCGCTCTTTGGCCAACCATGGTCTTCGCGTCACTAAAACTCACGTCGTCGTCATCATCATCATCATAATCATCATCATCAAATTCACAAAGCATAATTTCAAGGCACTGGACATGACATTCCAAGATAGAAAATGAAGCAATGTGTTGATGTTTTTTTTTTTTCGTGCTTCTGTGAGCTGAAGTAATTGTGATAAGCGTGTGAGGAAACATTTAAGTATGCTGCCGTCATTCGTGCTCCATTTTGACATGACAAGAATGAAATAACAGGCTGCTCCAAATGGGAGCGCAATGTGATTTTCGTTCCATTCATTTCGACAGATAAAAGAAGTAACATATCTGACATTGGTTCTGCAACGCCGCGCGTCGAATGACCCACCGAACACCGTATACACCAAAGTGATCGCGGCTACAGACATACAGCACGCTGAGGTCAAATCAAGTCTATAGAAAATGTTCAGTTCATCCAATGAGCAATACGTGTCTTGCTCCCTTTTGGCCACAAGCTCACACAACTAGCATAAGCAAGTGACGTGCACACGATCGCCACCACCGCTGAAGGAGTCATATCTTGACTGAGTCATGATGTTTCTTTAAGTACGATTTTCAGCATACCATAATGCGCAGTGTTGTCGGCAACGCGTTAGAAGTAACGCCGTCACTGGTAATGCGATAATTTTTTTGGTAACTTGGTAACGCACTAGTTACAATTTCGGAATTGTAACGGGCAACGTATACTTACGCTAACAGTTTTCGGGGACGTGTGGTGTCGCTTACTCGTTCCTTTTTCATCTTGTAGATGCGATTTTCCTGCAGGGCTCGCCCCAACGAATTCTTTCGCTGCAGCGTCAGACTACAGCCGGTGATGTAACCGGGGGTTTGATTGTATCTCACCGCGCCACTAGTTGATGTAGTCGGAGTCTGCCCATAGGACCGGAGTCTCGGGGAGATGTCGAGGAGAGTAAGGAGAGTATGTGGAGCTGTTAACAGGAACTTTTGATTACAATATCTACATTTTATGGTAGCGTTATTAAATGATGGAGGTATCATCGTGGATGCTTGATGGGAGGTTCTGGGAGCTTGTTTGGATCGTCTAGGCGCTCGTGTTTCATGCCCTGGTCTTCCCAGTATTCCCTACAGAGAAAACAAATGACCATTTGCACAAATCTCTAAGCAGGCTTTCCTGCAAGGTTGTTTTCCAACCAAAAGGTCTCGTTCCCAGACTGCTTTTCTCACTCTCTCTGTTTTTGCCTTCCCCAACTTCCTTCTTTATGAACGACAGGTGTCTCGCCCGCCATGGGATTTGAGGGTTATAGTTCGATGTGGGAGCACCATACAGCCATTGTTGGGGGCAAAGGTCATTTTGTTGCATTCGCGTGCCTTCACTGGCAGGCACTGCGCCGTGCTCCCTACCGGGCTGCAGAAATTAGGTGCCTTTTTTCCTCTTCTAACCACAACCACCACCACCTTCACTGGAATAGGAGTGGTAAAAGAACGGTGAGCGAGAAAAGCAATCTGGGCACGTGAGTTTTTTAAATTTTTTTCTTTTGGTTGGAAAACAAAGCCGCCTTGCAGATTTCCGCTAATGGTCAATAGGAAGACAAAGGGCACGACATAGAGAGAGAGAGAAGGAATGTAGGAAAGGTAGGGAGGTTAACTAGACTATGCGTCCAGTTTGCTACCCTACACATGGGGAGGGGGAGAGGGGAGTAAAAAAAGATAAAGAAGGATAGACACATGTCACATCACACACACAATGCCGAGTTTCACAGGCGGTCCCTCAATGAAGTTGTTGACAAGTGTCTCAGGAGGGCTCGTGTGGCTTTCTGTGCTGATGTGCTGCGCGACCAGGCTCCTAAGATCTTCGCTTCATTAAATGGCCGGTCATCGAGTCTATTCAAGGCACACTGGATAGTCCGGCGATCTTCATCAAATTGGGCACAGTGGCACAAGAGATGTTCAATAGTCTCTATACAGTTGCAGCTTTCACACATGGATGAATCCGCCATGCCAATGCGATGGCTGAATGATAAACGCTACCCCAGTCCACAGCCGGCACAGCATTGTAGCGTCACGTCGAGAAATCTTGGATGACAGTTGTTTCTGAAGTAATGACTTCAAATTCTTAGGGCGTTGATTGGAGTTAGGTGGAGAATTCCAGTGCGCAAGCGTGGTATTATGTGCGATGTGACGAAGTTCTCTAGCTGCGTCTACTCTTGACAAGGGTATTAACAGTGTGGGGGCACGACATAATTTTCTATTGGCTTCCAGGCCACTGCGCCGTCCCGGTGATTCTGCCAAGAATGCTCCTGCAAGTGTCGCACATGAATTCATTCGATTATGAAGAAGCGATGCAACATCAAATATTCGCTCGCTCGCACGTGATATAAACCACTTAGTGTGGACACGACCGGTTTTATGCATATCCGCCTATACGCCGTTTGGATCCGTCACTTCAACTTCAAATTCTATCCGAACTATCCCAATCCGAAACAAACGTCCTCTTCCGCTTGTGCCTTGGAATGCCATTCACGAACGATTTCGCTTACCGAATTGGAATGACTGACAGTGTGTGTGGTCACTATGGCAGTGAGGTAACCATTGCCCACATCCTTTGCGACTGTCCTTAATATACCCCCTAAAGACAACAGATTTCGGTAACGTTAGCACGGCTCGATGACCGGGCACTTTCGACGTTCTACCTTCCAGTCAGAAAGCGATGAAGGCGCTGCTGAACGTTCTGCGGTCAACCGGACTCGCAAAACGGATGTGAACATGGCCTCCGAGACCGCGGGCGTGTGGCCGTGCGCCCGCAATTTTGGAGGCCATGACACTGTGACACTCCCGCGCTTGAGTGTGTGTGTGTGTTTTCTTTCTTTTTTTCGAACTATTCATTTTTTCCCTCCTTACCTTTCTATCCCATTTTACTTTACCCAGTGCAGAGTCGCAAACAGGAAAATTTCTTAAGGTTAACCTCCCCGCCTTTCACTTGACCTTATTCTCTCTCTCTTGTGGAATCCTGGCCCATTCAAGAGACAGCCGGTAACTTCAACTGCAGGATCTACAGCTACTGCCGATCGAAAAACTCGATGGAATTTCGCCCATCATAAAAAATTGCGGTGACTCCATGAGTGGGACGCGAAACGGCGATATTAGTCTTGTAGCACATGTAGCACATGTAGCAAAAAAAAAAAATGCTACCTTGATTGGCGTCCCTCTGTCTCAACTAAAGCCCATTAATACCGCTATCAAACGAACACTATAGAGCTAACCACAATTACAGGTAACTAGCAGACGTAACCACAGTTAGTCTTATAACCGTGATCATTGCGAACAGATAATTCCACGGGAGATTGACACGGATACCAGAAGGAGTATTTTAGATTTGGTTGAATATACTTTATATTTTATACACATACAATCCAGTAGTCCGAAGATAAATTTAGTAACCTCCCTGCCTTTTCTCTTGTTGTTCTTCCTTCTTCTTCTTCTTAAGCGCATAATTTTCGAGGCAAAAATATCGAATATACTCCACACTAAAGGACTGAACTCATTATCCGTCGTTCTCGAAAGATCATTTCGATGTCGCTCAAATATTACCGTTACAAGGAAGACATTTCGCGTGCGAAATACATGTGTAACAAAGAGTGATTTGGCATTGTCTGAAAATTGTAGAGCGAAGGAAAGTATACACTAAAATGCCTCAATATGCGACATTTTATAACTGCTCCACTTAATAGCTGCTACAAAGTGGATAATGCATATAAACTTTGTTTTGGAAAACATATTTGGCGTCTTTCTCTCTGAAATGGCAGCTATATTTCTGGTTATTGATCTCGTGAGCGAGCGAGGTTGATCTTCAACAGAAGGTGAAATGCAGAAGAAATCAGCAGGGAGGCGTGGATTGTAGTCTTAAGTGTGCACGTTTCATTCGATCTTATACCATTTCGTTTTGCTGGTCGAGCTCGAGAATCTTGGCGGCATGCGGTGCTCCTTAATATTCACAGTAATTGGGCCCAATGCACAAAAAAAACTATGTTTTTGTTTTGGCCTCGCTGAAGGATATTATATATATTAAATACAATCAAAGTCACTTAGAGCGTGAAAAACAACGCATTAACGCACGTGGGGACGTGAAGTGCAACTCACTCCTCGTGAGTTAGCAGTTCATCGCTTATCGCCGCTGTCACTCTCGGTGTGTTCACAACCTACTACGCCCCAGTAAAAAATCCTCGTTGTCACGATAGCTTCTTTCGACATCACTGCTGAAAGCAATATGGAATTCCCTCTGTCGAACGACTTCGACAACACCAACACTGCGTTATATATTATTATTATTATTATTATTATTATTATTATTATTATTATTATTATTATTATTATTAAATTATTATTAATACCCACTAAAGTAACTGTTCTTTACCTATAGGTAAGCAATCGTTACTTTAGCCACAGAACGCACATTATAATGTGCGTTCTCTGGCTAAACAGAATCCTGTTCATGCGGGATTCTGTTGTCGTTGCTTGGTGTACGTCTGACGCGCTGTGTGACGATCGAGATATATGGTCATTTCCTCACGATATACGTGAGGTGGTGCTTGAGGACATCACTGGGTGTAGCATTGCCCGGTCCAATGTTGGATGTATATTGCCAAGGACCACAGCATATGCTCTCAAGCATGCAACGTAAAGACAAAGAGCGCAGAGTGCATCCATCACTGAAGCCTTCAGTTGTTTAAGGCATATAGTCGCGTTACAGCCTTCCTACGGGAAGGCTGTAAACGAAGTTTCAACAGTGACAGAACGCTCGGATGTTTACATGCACGCATTTAAGCAACGTGTATATATACTGCCACGTTCCATTTCTCAAGTTTTGTTATCGCCCCAAAACACTACAAAATTCTCAGCACAAAACGCGCGTGCAGTTTTCGCAAGGCTTCCGGACTGTAGTAGATCATTTCGATAAGATCACGCCCACTCTGCGAACTGTACAGATTATTATGGAACCTATGCCACCGCCAGCGATAACGCCAGAACATTCGATGGCAAGAGTATAAATGCCGACGCACTTCGCCGCTTGTCAGTAGTTGATCGACGGCCGACGCTCCGTTCGCCGCTATCAGTCCGAGACTGCTACTGTGATCGGACTTTCCGTTTACCGGGCACAGGTTCGCCCAAATAAACAGTTAAATTCTAACGCAAAGTCTCCTGTCTTCGGCCACGTCACGACCCCGTGACAATACTATGTATACTATATAACTTTGTTCTATATAACGACTCGCTGCAATCACACATGTGCAGCTGGCGGGGACAGGTGCCAACGACCATCAACGGTTCTTCACCTGATTTTAAGCATGGCGCGGCATGCAATTAGAACTTCACTCACAATTACGTGTCACGTTAAGTGTCATAAAGTTCGTATAGACGCTTCCGTGGGCTAATAGCGTTTGCGCACAACAAGCTGATAGTCGTCGGGACCATAGAGTTTCGCACAATACTTACTAGAGGGAACTCTGGCGCTAGTGTCTATATGGGAGCTGCAACGCACGTCGCTTCAACGAGCACGGGAATGATGGGTAGTACACACATTTGTCTAATCTTCATACTTCTGGCCCTCCTTTGGCTCCGTGTGTGCTCATGTGGCTTAGAGCTTTTTTCTCGCAAAACAAAAATCAGCAAATGTTCAGCGATTGCGCTTCACCACCCTATTTTTTTTTAATTACCTTTCCAAATTGGGTCAGGAAGTTCAAAAGGGTTGAATCTTTCTTTCAAAACAAAACCGAAACACAGCAGTAAACGAAGCCGCAAGTACGATTCGCCGCCCGCAAGTACGAAGACTAGGCAAATGTGTGTACTACCCATTATTCCCATGGTCGCTGAACGATCGCAGCGCCAGAGTGCCCTCTAGTTAATTTTGAGAAACTCTATGGTCGGGAACTCCACAACGCGTTTGCACCCGCTGCGGCAGGCAGCCATACATGTATACACGCGATGCGCCCGGTTATTCTTCGCGCCGATGGCTGCCAGGAAGAGACCACACACCGGTGGGGGTCAAACATTCCGCGGGACGCCGCAGCTTGCAATAGACGCGCGTTTGTGTATACTATATGCCGTGTACATTCGTACACAACCGCTCTCGCCGACTGACAGACGCGCGCGTCATTTTTCAGAAGCGATCGCGCCAGCTCGCATGGGGTCGGCCGCCAACGCCACCTAGACCAGTCTATAGGTGGCGTTGGCTCCGCGCCGCGTGCTTTCTCGTTTCTTTCTCGCACTGCATGCGCGAACTGGCTGTCGTTATTAATGGTTCGCTCGCAACGATGCCGTTGCTGCAGCCTTCCCATCCTCCTCGCTTCTTCTTGCGTGGTGTTTCTCGCGCGCGTGTCTCTTTCGTACACTGCGTGAACGGCTGCATATAATATATCCCCGGGTGAAGTAGAGTGCGAAAGGCGTAGCGACAATGCATGAAAAGCACATAAGCCTCGCTGGGATTTAAGCCCAGTTATAGCAGATCCGAGTGCCTGTTTCGCCGATGCCGCGGTGTGCCTCGAGAAAGTAATGGACGTTCGGATCAGCGGTGTCCAGTTCGATTTCTCAAATGGCTGTGCGGTGGTTAATGCAGGAGCGTCGTGGTTCGAATAGTGAGCGCTTCGAAGGCGCTAACATCCATCCATCCATCCCCAGCATGCCTTTTTTTTTTTTTGCTTTAACTCATTTCGTTCGCCATTATTATCATCATCAAGCATAGTATAAGGGTATATGTGCAACGTCACTTTAATCACTGACACAGTATACGTATAATTTTGCAAGGCCTGCCGTCCGATTATGTAGTTATTTTCGTCTGTGGTTTTCGACTGTTGTATCATTTGCTGCGAGAGTTATCGCTTGCTCTATAGCACTGAGTCACGTCCACGTTGCGGTGAATGCGTTCATATATTCTCTCTGCAATTCACTGTCGGAAAGGTCACTTTTTTTTTTTTTTTGCAGACGAGCACGGTTTGATGAAGTTCACAGCAACCAAACGCAGTTTTCCTATCAAGGAATGACAAAAACGTATGACGGGCTCAGTCGCGGCGCCGGCGCAATGTTGAGATGCCCCGCTCAACGAGAGCTCAAATGTGGTTTGCAGCCTGTAGACGAGCAGCTTAGATAGCAGTGTAAAGCATGGTTTTTCGCTTCTCTTTCGACCAACGCTTTAAAGGAAGTGAGCTCGGCCGATAACGTTTGTTTGTGCAAGCGTATATATGTATTTGTGACGTGCGCATATATTGCTGATCACCAACCAAATAAGGCCGCCTCTTTCAGGGGGAATTAAAGAGAAAGCATTGAGTGTTCCGATGTTCAGCATATGTTTGCAGAACCCTTCGTTGGCTATAGGTGAGAGATTTCGGCGAGTAACAAAAATAACTGGCGCCGTGATTATTTGAAAGCACGGATGCAACAAGCGTAGTCAGCTTCGACTCGCAGTTAGTATCAAGATCAGCCTCACGTTGCTCTGCGCTCTTGTATACACGCCACGTGCGCAAACACCCAAAAGACCGAATTTGTTACCCGATTCGCCTGCTCATCACTCGTCAACTTCAGCATCAAAACAGGAGCCGTGACAATCAGCCATTGCAGCGTCGCAGCAAGTGTATAGTGGCAATCGCCCACTTCAGCGTGGCAGAAGCTGCCGTGGCAGTTGTACAGTGAATTCAGCGTTGCAGCAGCATGAAGTAGTGCTGATCGCCCAGTGCAGCGTCACAGCAGCAGCAGCAGCAGCAGTGGCAGCTACACTCCAAAAAGAAGGTTAATCAGTCAATCTCGACAGCCGCTACTTGACGAATGGTGTTTGCTCATATATACGGCACCGCGCCCTGGTCTCATCCGGCGCATCCACAGATGCGCGCGAGCCCTGTCGGGGTTCTGTTGCACGCCGGCGGAAACGGCCGCAACAACCATTTACACCTGATGCGACGCGCTTTCTGCGGACTCACGCCCCACCACGCCCACCCACATGCGCGCGCGCCCTCGCGCGCCTCGCTTTGAAGACGCCCACGAACTCTCGTAATGGTATAAATGCGCGCCCGCGACTTCTCTGCGCGGCGAGTAGCGCACACTATATACGCTAGCGCGTGGTGTGCGCCGCTTGCGCCGAGGTCATTTTTCAATCGCGAGTCTCTCGCGACTTCGTTTACTCTTTTGCCGAGAGGTCGCGCCACACGTACCGACCCGTCCTGGCTAAGGAAAAAAAAAAAAAAAAGGTCTCGCGGGGTGGTTTCCTTTACTGATTGAGAACGATTTTCGTTGCTCATATTTGCCGCCGCTGTGTCTTCGGGGCACTCCGCCAATAACGGGTCCCAGCGGGAATTCCCTGTCTCGTGAGTGGCGAAATGAATGATGACCGGTATAAGCTGCGAGGAACGGCCAGCACGGGTGCCGCGACGTTGTTTAGCTGAATACTTACGCCTACGTGGAGCGCCGACATTCGGGGGGTTAGCTTGACACGGCCCAGAATTGGAGCAGGCTGACGGCAGGGCTGGACAATTTCGTTGACACGTCGGGACCTCGACGATATACAGACACAGCGAGCACGACCAAACCAAGAAATGCGGCGGAATTCTCAAAGTAATGCCACGTGCGCAAACTCGAGCATTTCATCAATCAAAGCCGTGTCGAACGTCCGCGTTAATTAGTGGAGCAGAAATGGGGTCAAGTAGCCGACTTTATAGGCAACATTATCCGAGAGTTACCCACTGGCCGCCATCACAGTTCGCGCTGGTACTGTCTCGGAAAGTGCTGGTATAGGCGTCACACAACTGACTCTGGACAAACGTGTACATTTTATCTTTGATACCGTGTACATTGAATTTTATACGATATGTTTGTCATATGCGTTGCATTGCATCACCAGAAGTCCTTTTCATAGATCTACAAGAAAAAATGGAGTTTTGTTCCTAACCGAAAAAAATATCTGGTTCTCGAGTGCTCACACCGCTCAACTATGCTATATGCCCTCCCTCCTCCTCAACCTCACATCATCTCTCCTCACCGTCACTCTTCTTTTCCACACCTTGCTAGCTTGTATACTACGCTGTCCATGGTTACGCTGTGCAAATGCAACCTTTTACTTTATTCGATCTGTTCTCTCTCTAGCTCTTTTAATCGCTCCTAATCCCGTTTCCTCGTGAGTTTCTGCTGAGGTGTCGCACTTTGCTGCAGACAGTTTGCGGGGCTCACTTTTCTTTTCTTTTCCACTCTAAAGAACCACTTTCCTTCTTTTACCCTCTCCTCTCCGTCTTTTCTCCACTTTTCACTTTTCCCCCTCCATCACTCCTAAGCCTCGATTCTCTCTTTCACCCCTTATTCTTTCCTCTCTTCCCTCCTCCTTTCCTCACCTAACCCTTGCATCTCATCTCCCTTCCCCCTACTTTCCTCGCTTTCCCACCCCTTCGCTATACTATAATGTGCTTTACACTGGCGTAGCCAGAGATTTTTTTTCGGAGGAGGGGCGGGTTCAACCATACTTTTACGTAAGCTCGTGCTTTTGTATGTGTGCGTGTGTATATGCTCAAGCAAAATTTATAAGCTTCAAGGTGGGGGGGGGGGGGGCTTGAACCCTCTTTCTCCCAAACCCTCCTTGGCTACGCCCATGGTGCTTTACTAGATATTCGCTCTCTTCCACCTGTCCCCACCTTCTCAGCCGCTGCATTTGAAACCACCTTTCCAGACGTTGTATTAGTCGGGGTTTTCTCCTCTCTCAACTTTGATCTCCCCAGCTTCTCCAGTTTTGCCCTGTGCCGGCAAACGGTGCTACTCTAAGTTTAAACAGCTCCGAAGGGAAAATGTATATACCATGCCAATATACCCGAACAATCAAAAACGGACACCGACCACCGAGGTTACAAGACAAGACTTCAAAATAGTTGGTACATTGTTTTTTATTATCATTTCGAAAGCCTGCCCTGGGGCATAGTTATTGCGGTGTCAGAAATACACATGCCAATTCGCTTCGTGTATAAAGTCTAATAATGATTGGTAGTACAGTCCACGGCTCCAGTGGTTGAGGTCGGATGGTCGGCCAGGCCTGAGACCCGTTTCAGGTGACGAAGAAGGGCTTATTTGCGGGCCTGGCCAGTCCATCACAAATGTGCTGCAAACACATCGCGGAATGTGGCGCCGCAAATTGGACACAATGTACCATATGGGCCGCGGTCTTGTTGCGTTTTAACACAGATGGGTTAAGCGCAACCCATCTGTGACCGAGCGGAAATCGCACGCTGATTTGTTTTGTGTCACGCCTCATGTGCAAGCTACTTTTGTACCCACCTCTGCAATATCTCGCGAGGAGACGGCAATATAGAAAGATAAATAAATTTGATTGATTGATATGTGGGGTTTAACGTCCCAAAACCACCATGTGTATATGAGAGACGCCGTAGCGGAGGGCTCCGGAAATTTCGACCACCTGGGGTTCTTTAAGGTGCACCCAAATCTGAGCACACTGGCCTACAACATTTCCGCCTCCATCGGAAATGCAACCGGGTTTCGATCCCGTGACCTGCGGGGCACGCTATATAATCTTGTAACTGTAATTGTGCTAAGGTAAGACACGTGCCTCCGTGCGCATATATGCCAAAATTAAGAGGAAGGTCTTAATTTCTACCTGATTTCCGAAGGACGCCACAATAAATAAATAAATAAATAAATAAATAAATAAATAAATAAATAAATAAATAAATAAATAAATAAATAAATAAATTAGACATGGAGCCTCCGCAACCACTCGAAAAAGAAGACAACACTAAAACGTGCAAATAGGAACAATTTAGCGGCTAAACGCAGAGATAGTGACACAGGTGACAGTGGCACATGGTCACCTTTGTTCTATACGGTATCTGCTTTCTGCATCTCAGCTTTTCCTATTTCAGGCGCTTGAATGACTTTCTTCGAGTAAAAGTAAAGATGTTTCTGCTTTCCACATGAGATCCCTGTTCACAGTGCGCGAAGACGGATTTATGCGTTAATTTTCACTGGAACAAAGATCATATCGATATTAGTAAACTGTTGTGGTTGGTGGGTGGATTAGTGCAAAAATGTATTTGTGTCCGGCAAGACGCAGTGACCGTTTTTAATTGCCCTCCTGACTAGGCCGATTTCCGTCCAACTTTCGTCCTCATAGCAGCTAAATATCACTTGTTAGAGTGATTTATATTACTGCAGCATTGTCAGAAGCCCGACCTGACCTGAAATATCACGTTATCAAGGGCGTTTAGTCGCATTTAACGGCAGGGGGAATGAACAACAAAAGAGAAGGCAGGGATGTTAACCAGGCACATGCCCGGTTTGCTACCCTACGCTGGGGGAATGGGAAAAGGGCATAAAGATGAGAGAGGGGGGAAAGAGAAGAGAAAGAGAGAGAGAAAAAAAGAGGATTATCAGTCAATCGGCTGGCACGTATGCAGCGGTGGCACTACACAAAAGTAACACAATTTAACGGCAGGTGGGGAAGTATAGCTATAGGCTGCGTGCAATGTATACATGCACCCGGCTGGGTGCCGCGACATCTTACTGTTGACGGCCGCCGGTATCCGATGATAGAACAGGAAATTATGATCACAGTTTAAATGTTCGTAACATTCATTGATAAGATTACATCGTCATTAGTACTATGTAAACGCATAATCGATTGTCACAGACTCGCAGTGAGGTCACGCTACGGATGATGAATTGGCTAGCGCCAAGACAAGGACACTTGCGTCGAAGTGAAAGGTTTTTTTTTTTATACCGTAGTGGTTATGCAACGTGTATACGTTATGTACTATACTTTATAAAGTATACTATATATACGTACGCGTGTACAAGATCACAATTACACGTCGCTTTCGGGCCGTTACAGCGTCTGTCGCGCATGTTAAGCTTTACTTGATTTATTGACATTATTTGTATGCGGCGAAGGTATACCAACGCTGACGTACGCAGCGCGCACATCTTTAGCCCCGCCCTCCCTTTTTTCTCTTTATTTGTTTTTAATAGAAAGGGTTTTGACGTGATGCGAGAACTGCTAGACAGCAGTCCTTTTAATAGGAACGAATACGAGTAGCTTAGCAGTAGGGTGTTGTTTCAAAGACGTCAGGTGCGGGGCCTTATGACGTATAAGACTCAGGACGCAAAGTCTTTCAGCGTTAAGATGTCCATTATTACCGGAATTTTCGCTTTGCTCGTGATCTTCCGAATGTGCCCTGTTGTTTATTTAATAAGGGAGAAAGGAAACGTGCTAGCTTTACAACGGCGCTTCCTTCCATCTCTCTTTTCTCAAAAAAATGAGTCAGTGATTCTTCACGTACTCCAGATTCCCAAGGATCGCGCAAGCACTTCCCACTCCATCCAGCACACGGCGTGTGTTATCTGGCTTGCACTGCACGGCATTTCGCTCGAGCTGTCCTGCGTCCGCGGCCGAAAAAAGGCCCGCCACATCAAGCCGAGTGGACAGACAGAAGCCAAACCGAGCTGGCAGCAATTGCACGTCGGCGGAGGTCGACCACACCTGGGACGCCCTCCTCGGGTGGGCCCTCACAGGTCCGCCGCCGCCGCTCGACGGCTGTCTTCATGCGCGGAGCAGGGGGAACGCCGCCCCATTAATCTTTCGTCTAACACCCATCCCGCCGAGGAGTTCGAGCCGATAGTTCAGCGCAGTGCAATGGAGTGCATGTACTGCCCGCAATCGAAGTGTAGCAAAGCGAAATCCCAAGCCTTGCAATACGTGGATGATGCGAGAGAGATCGGCCATCTAGATGGGCGCTGCCGAACTTTGCTCTCTTAATGTTGCTGCGCTGAAACCCATTCAATTATTAGAGGGACACTGAATTAAGACCAGATGATCTATGAAAATGTAGACAGTGCATTCGTAATTCACCGGAAGTGTCCTTTACCGGAACCTATGGCTTGACAAATTGTCACAGAGAACGAACGAACAAACGAACGAACGAATGAATTAATGAAGGAAACAATTAAATTAATGAGTTTGTACATGCGTGGTTACTCAGACGAAGACCAAAGGAAGAGAGAGGGTACTGTCGGGTTTGCGAAGAATTAGCTGTTTATACGGTCTTGCTCTCTTTCAGAAAACGTCGATGATCCAAGTTATATCTCACTGCACACCTGTATCATACATTTTCAGTGAGACATAAGACGAGACCGGTTACATGAATAGCTCATTCCATTGATCTACTTGCACCAGGGCCGTTACAGAAAGTGTAGAACTACAGAAACACAAGAGACAGAAACGACAATGGGAGTCGTAGGTTTCACACGTGCGTGCACGACGCGTCGACGAAAATTTGCTTGAATTAGGCGAAGGCATTGTGGCAATGGGTACGCTCTTCTCACAGAGAGTTGACTTCTGTGAAATCTCTACAGCGGTGAGAATGTAGGCGCAGCAAAGGCACGAGAACGTCACGTAGAGTAGGGGACAGGAGCATGCTGAGTGGGATCAGCTCTGTCTGTCTGCTGGTAGGGCAGAGATTGGGTGTCGTGGAAAGTTCTGGCTAGGTTTTTTAAGGGAGGAGGATAACTGAACGCATTTTCTCTTGAAGCGAGCACTTATAGCATAACTTGAGGTAATTTTTACGTGCGAGACATACGCAGGGAAAAAAAAATGTTCCCACGTGCTTTGCTGCAGATGCCGGCGAAAGACGATAGAATTCTGCCAGCCGTATTTCATGGATCCTGGCCTCATCCGCGGCAACTTACGTTTTGCCTTGCCTCAAACAGCCACTCTTCTATGTTGAATCGGCTGCATCTGGCTGGCATTGATAATATAGAGGAGGCACTGCGTGAGATGTGGACGCCAATTGACAGCGGTGTCCAGAAACATAAGCTTGTGCAGAACCCAGGGCCACTGCTGCAGGTGGCAACACCACATCATCAACAAATTTTTTTTTCGTGCATAGCTTCAAATTTTCAGCGCAGCTTAAGAAACACTGTAGCTCTTTAGAATTACGTGTCTACGTGTTTGCTAGTAAAGGAACACAGTAAAGGAACACACTTACGTGTTGATGTTGCGCCTCAGATATAGGCAATGTGGGCTTTTTGATCGACAATGTTCAGAAGTATGAAAGCAGCCACCAGTTCAAGATGGCTGGGTGTTCAGCAAGTGCATAAGACAAAATTTGAAAACACGCGTTCCTTTCTGTTTTCTTTGCAATTTGGGAAGCGTGTGCCTTTGTGCGTATTTTCAACTTTCGTGCTTTTCTTAAACAGTATTTTTTGTGGCTCAAAACAAGTTTTTCTGAAAACAACTATTGAGTGAAAACGCACCTTAGCGCTAGCCCCTCGTTGGCACTCTGTGCTTGTGCGCCTCCTGTATGTAATAGCCACCTCTCGTTTTAGTCCTTGGAATGTCCGCTGGATGGCGGTACTTGCATACGATGAATCTGTAGCGCCCCGCTAGATTTGGCGAGCTGGCCGCGCCGAAAAAGAAGCGAGCCGCGTGGCTCGTGTGGCGCGAGCCACGAGGAATTGCAGAGCGGCCTAGCTCCTGACCTGGCTGGACGCTGCAGTGGCGACTCCACCTACGCCTGCGTCTCGAATAAAAGCTGTGACCTCGGCATGAACTTGCCACGTCGTCTCATTTCTCGTTCCTCTACAAATCTATGATGAAAAGATGCGAGATGGTGGTACTTGGAGTGTTCACTAGATGGACGGATAGACAGATGGGTGCACGGACGGACGGACGGACGGACGGACAGACAGACAGACAGACAGACAGACAGACAGACAGACAGACAGACAGACAGACAGACAGACAGACAGACGCGGCCAGTGGGTGATTCACCGTTTGCCAATAAAACCCTCCGAAGCTTCGCCCTATCATCATCATTCACTCCGTGGATATGCTGTGATTTTTTCTAATAAAGAACTTCATGTACGAAAATAAGTATGTTTGTCTAGAGCCAGCTGTGCATATGAAATTGTTGGGTAACTTTTGAGGCTACCCGAAGATACGGTACACCTTTATAATCACACTTTCGTTTTCGGAGCGCATCGGTCCGAAAATGTTCAGCTCCTAGCTTTATTACACCTTGTGTTTGTCGTTCCTTTCGATAAGCTTAGATTCTGGGGGTACTAGATGGTCTTCAGCAAGTGTAAATTTTGCGGCAACCCATACAATTCTCTTGTAAATGTAAATAAATGCCAGTCACGTACCGAAGCGCCGAACGCTGAATCAGCAAGCACTCGTCGGCCAACCGTCTGCGTCTGCCTCGTGTCTGCGTCTGTGTTGTGTCGCTGCGTAAACGTGCCCGGACCGAAAAGAAAAAGCCTAGTACGTGAGGACGCGCTCTCTCGTATCTGCGCAAACCATGATTGAGGTAGTATCTCGGGTAAACAACCACACAAGTAGGAGCTGCATCCGCAGTCATTCTACATTGTCACGGGAAACTCCTGTCCTATGAAGGAAGCGTAACGTTGCGTATTAGGAAATAGCACCCTCCCACTCACACTGTTAAACTCGCGAGCGCATAGGTGATTATAAATTAACATTAGATCATGATGATCGGGCTTTCCGAACGACTTAAGAAACACTATAGCTCTTTAGAATTACGTGTCTACGTATTTGCTAGTGAAGGAACACACTAAAGGAACACACTTACGTGTTGATGTTGCGCCTCAGATATAGGCATTGTGGGCTTTTTGATCGACAATGTTCAGAAGTATGAAAGCAGCCACCAGTTCAAGATGGCTGGGTGTTCAGCAAGTGCATAAGACAAAATTTGAAGACACGCGTTCCTTTCTGTTTTCTTTGCAATTTGGGAAGCGTGCGCCTTTGAGCGTATTTTCAACTTTCGCGCTTTTCTTAAACAGCATTTTTTGTGGCTCAAAACAAGTTTTTCAGAAAACAACTATTGAGTGAAAACGCACCTTAGCGCTAGCCCCTCGTTGGCACTCTGTGCTTGTGCGCCTCCTGTGTGTAATAGCCACCTCTCGTTTTAGTCCTTGGAATGTCCGCTGGATGACGGTACTTGCATACGATGAATCTGTAGCGCCCCGCTAGATTTGGCGAGCTGGCCGCGCCGAAAAAGAAGTGAGCCGCGTGGTTCGTGTGGCGCGAGCCACGAGGAATTGCAGAGCGGCCTAGCTCCTGACCTGGCTGGACGCTGCAGTGGCGACTCCACCTACGCCTGCGTCTCAAATAAAAGCTGTGACCTCGGCGAGGGCTTGCCGCCGTCGTCTCATTTCTCGCTCCTCCACAAATCTATGATGAAAAGATGCGAGATGGTGGTACATGGAGTGTTCACTAGATGGACGGATAGACAGATGGGCGCACGGACGGACGGACGGACGGATGGACAGACAGACAGACAGACAGACAGACAGACAGACAGACAGACAGACAGACAGACAGACAGACAGACGCGGCCAGTGGGTGATTCACCGTTTGCCAGTAAAGCCCTCCGAAGCTTCGCCCTATCATCATCATTCACTCCGTGGATATGCTGTGATTTTTTCTAATAAAGAACTTCATGTACGGAAATAAGTATGTTTGTCTAGAGCCAGCTGTGCATATGAAATTGTTGGGTAACTTTTGAGGCTACCCGAAGATACGGTACACCTTTATAATCACACTTTCGTTTTCGGTGCTCACCCGCGAAGTCAGAGCTGTTGATATATTTGTCCAAACGCCGGGGTGCCAAGCCCAAAGGGTGGAAACCTCCGGTGGAACGCAATATCACCCTCCACACCAGAGATGGTCGTACTGTATCCAGGGTAGACACCATCAAGGTCCTCGGCATGATCACGGGGTCCCGTGGAACCAACACCCAAACAGTACACAAGCTCAGGACTAAGACTGAGAATGCCATACGACTAGTACGTAGAGTAGCCAACAGGCACCATGGCCTCAAAGAAGACAACCTGCTGCGTCTCGTACACGCGTTTGTTTTGTGCCATTTACCTACGCTTGCCGCTATACACAAATGGCTACGTGCTGAGCGCGATCAACTCAATGCGCTTATTCGCAAGGTGGTCAAACGAGCCCTTGGCCTCCCTATCACCACTCCAACGTACAAACTCCTCGAGCTTGGCGTACATAACACGCTAGAAGAGATCGTCGAAGCTCAGGAACGCGTGCAATTGACCCGACTCACCACCACCAAGGCGGGCCGCCATATTCTGCGCGAGCTCGGCTTCTTCTCCTCGAGGGCCAAGGACCACCCCGAGTTGACCCTGATTCCCCGTGAAATCCGAGTACTTATCACGATCGCTTCCATTCCACGAAATGTACACCCCGAATACAACACAGGCAGGCACCTTGCGCGGGCGACCGCCATTCTCAAGCGCATACACATAGAAGCGGACAACGTCTCGTTCGTGGACGCCGCTGCCTATCACATCAACCAAGCCTTCGCCGTGGTCGCGGTATCATCCGCGCAGCAGACTATTTACTCTGCCACAATCGTCACTCGAAACCCCGAAGTAGCGGAGCAAGTAGCTATAGCTATAGCTATGCTCGACAGCAAACGGGAATTCATCGACAGCGACTCCAGGCCAGCCATCAAAGCCTTCGAACGCAGAGTCATCTCCGATTAGGCGCTACGTATCCTGCGCAAAGCAGACCCGAGTGCCCTGAAGCACCATACTGTCATATGGTTCCCCGCACATCTTGGCCAGGTGCCGGGTGCCCTATCCAACCTCAACGAGATCGCCCATGATGCAGCGCGCGCACTTACCGACCGCACCGCCACAGGGCAACCCCTTCTTGCTGAGTTAGATACCAATCGGGATGCACCCATTACGTACAATGAAATAACAAATCACTTTTACCTGGAACGCTGCATTTTTCCACCCCCACATCCGAAACTTAACCGACCGCAGGCATTTTAACCCTACGCCTATTACAGACACACACGTGCCCAAACATTGGCACGCTTCACGTTTATTATGCCCAGCGACACTCGCACACATGCTCTGGGAGTGTAGAACAATTCCTCCAGACTTTACCTCAAGCAAGTGGGAGAGGTCCCTCAGGAGCTCACTTCTCGCCGACCAGCAATCGGCCGTCCAGCAGGCCCACGAAGCGGCCGCCAGGTACTCCCTGTCGGTCCCTACGTGGGAGAGGCCCGCTACGCGCTAAGCGCGTCCTGCAGGACTGAAATAAAGTTTTTTTCATTCCATTCTATCATGACTGATAGTTAGGCTAGTTGATGATACATTATGGGCGGAATTAGAGCACCAGCTCACGGGACAAAGAGAATTAGGGGACACAAACAAGCGCATGTTGTCCCTTCTCTTCGTCCCGTGAGCTCGTGCGCTGTTTCCGCCCATAATTATTTGATCATGCCGGGACATACTCCCGCATAACCGAAATAGCTCGCCCAGCAACACAGTAGCAGTGCGCCATCGACGATGCAACCCACAGTAAGGACTAACCATGGCAGTGATGCATAAACAGCGGACTTCACAGACGGTGCCACTGGGATGGCGTATCCAGGGGTGGAGGTTTCATAGCGTCTGAAAAGTTTTCATATTTGCAAGTACTAAACAAACCTTACTAATCTCAGTGGAATGAGGGTTCCACTAGAAGTGTTTGACTCAACTGTCTTTCTCGATGGTCCAGCCGCAGCGGAGGGTGTGCACGTAGTGGTTAGGCTTCAATGCTAACGATCCTCGCTCCACCCCTTTTCTAGAAAACAAACGGAAGTGGTACGTTTTCTCCTCTATCATACACTCTCAATTTGAAAGATTACGATATAAGTGAAGAGTATGAGTGAAAGAGTATAATTTCAAAGGTTACTAGGTGTCACTCTCCGCCTTCTGGATTTACACATCGTGTGCATTGGCTTTTTTGGGAAGTTGGGAATATTATGTGTGGTTGTTCATTAAGCTGGTTACTAGCCACACCGTATGTCTGTCGTCTTTTTCTTCTAGTGTACGCGCCCAAGAAGGTGGATTACTTCGTTTCTCTCTGTAAACCTTGCATACAAGGTTTTCCTCGGTAGCATACGTTGACAGTGCCACATCATCGAAAGAGTGCCAATGAACAAAGTCAAGTGAGCTTCTTTGGGCCGTTTATTCCAAGTTCTAGATATCGCATAATATTGATTTCAGTGCGCTTAATTGTCGGGTAGAGGAAAGGTGGGCCCGGGGTCGCTTCAGTTATTGAACACACCTGACTCCACGTCACGCTAAGTGACCCTCTCACTATAGACAGCTTGAGAACTCGGTGTTCAGAACACTTGGAAAGAAAAAAGGTAAGAGCATCCGCCTCAGTCGGCTCGAAGGCGACTGAGGCGGAAGAGACCTGAGGAGGGTCTCTTCTAAGTCGACATGTTGGACCTCCAGCGCCCCGCTTTGAAAGCTGTTTGCAGCCGACGTGGTTTCGCAATGCCTCCAAGATTGGACTCATTGTAAGCCTTTTGTAATTTGCCTTGCTTTGCACGTGATGTTCTACAAGCGACACACTGCCGTTCCCAACAAATGGGCGTACCGCCACTCCTGGAGTCGCAATCACCGGCTTCCGGTCACTCCGCCGGGCGGCCGCAGCGAAAAAGATATTGGGTTCGGTTTCCCTTCAAGAGGGACGCAGCGCGAACAAGCGCCATTTTGCAAAAATAAAGCAGTTCGTACCTATATCAGCCGAGCAGTGTATTTCTTCCATCGGAACACCACGAAAACCCCGCAACGTAACACTGGCCACGAGGCAGGGATTGTGAAGTGAGCGCAGCTTCGAGTTTATGTGTAATATAGCTACAGGAGGAATGTACGGCGCCATTGAGCCCTTTTCGGGAAGTCCCGGGCGTCATGGATCCAGCGCGTCAACTTCTACTTTGTGGCGAACGACGTCAGCAATGAAGAAAATAAACGGGCCCTCCTCATCACGCATGCCTGTCGTGCTCTGCATGCCTTTCAGGGCACTACGGATCAACTCGCGCGAGAACTTTGTGACCGCTACATCTGCCGCACAATCGATCCCGCGGGCCCAGCATATACGTATTCCGGCGCCCCTAACAACGACCTCGACTTCCCATACACGCTTTCCGATTTACGATTTGCACTCACGAAAATGCGACGGGGCACGGCCCCTGGACGCGACGGAATCACAGTATCGCTCCTGGCAAATCTTCCCGACCAAGCACACCTCTCGCTACTCCACCTTATAAATTCGATATGGGACGGCTCTCCGCTGCCAACGGAATGGACCACATTGGTCGTGACATTCATACCCAAATCGGCAAAGTCCGTTAGTATCGAGGCACTGAGACCCATCTCACTTGAGTCCTGCGCAGGCAAACTCATGGAAACCATAGTTCGCGAACGCCTTTCCGCCTACTTGGAGGCCAGGAGGACCTTTGCCGACACGATGTTTGGCTTTCGCCCGCATCTGTCGGCGCAGGACGTCCTGCTCCAGCTTCAACACGATATCATAGAGCCGACTACTATGCGCCATAACGATAAAGCCGTGCTCGCTCTCGATCTCCGCGGGGCGTTCGACAACGTCAAACACAGCACTATACTCACTAACCTGTCTACCACAAACTGTGGGCAGAAGACTTTCAACTACATTCGCGCCTTTCTATCACATCGCACCGCCTTCATTCGCCTTAATTCTACCGAACACGGCCCGTACTTATTAGGCACGCGGGGTACACCTCAAGGGGCAGTCCTGTCTCCTCTGCTTTTTAACCTGGCCATGATGAACCTCCCCTCTCTTCTAAGCGAGGTCGAGGGAATACAACACGCACTATATGCGGACGATATCACAATCTGGACCAACACCGGCTCCTTAGCGCAAATCGAAGAACGCCTGCAAAAGGCTGCCCTTCTGGTGGATACGCTGGTTCATGCGGCCTGGAGTGCTCTCCAGCTAAATCGGCTCTTCTTTCAGTCTCTCCGCTACCGCCGCCTTAAATTTTTCTTCCGTCCGGGCCCGTCCCGTCAGTGCAAAATATTCGGGTTCTTGGCCTTCACCTCACATCGTCCTTGGATCCAAAGGGCACAATAGCAGGCCTCAGATACACCAGCGAGCAGGTGAGCCGCATGATACGGCGAGTGTCTGCCAAGCGCGGCGGCCTCCGCGGGTCTCAGTCCCTCCGATTGGCCCACGCGTTTGTGACCAGTCGCGTCCTCTACGCCTTGCCTTACCTTCGCCTGCGTCGTCGACACGAGCACCAGCTGGACGTCCTTCTTCGTTCAGTATACAAACGCGCTCTGGACCTACCTATTGCAACTTCCAACAGCCGATTCGCGGCTCTGGGGGTACACAACACCTTTGCAGAGATGCGCGAAGCTCATCGTGTTAACCAAATCAATCGACTGTCGCAGACGCCTTCAGGGCGCCGTCTTCTACCCAGACTTGGCCTTTGTAACTTTGTAACTATCGGCCCATCTCTCTCACCTGTCATTGTTGTAAACTGCTGGAACATATTATCGCAAAATACCTCAATAACTTTCTTCAATCCCAAAATTTTCTCACTGAGCACCAACACGGTTTCCGACGAGGTCTTTCTACTACTATGCAGTTATTAACTACAATTAATGAATTTGCGAAGCCTCTAGATGCTGGTAGCCAGGTTGACGTGATCTTTTTTGACCTCTCGAAGGTGTTCGACAAAGTTCCCCATAAAAAATTAATAAATAAACTGAAGTCAATTGGCGTTCCTTCAGATATAACAAATTGGGTCACATCTTACCTACTAAACCGTAAACAATACGTAGAGAATGAGGGTTCGCGCTCGCGTTTCTTAGACGTTTTTTCCGGAGTACCACAGGGGTCCGTACTCGGTCCTGTTTTATTTAACATTTATATTAATGATTTGGCTCAAGCAATAGATACCAGCGTATCAGTTAAACTGTTCGCAGACGACTGCATTCTTTTCAAAGTCATAAACTCAACGGCAGATCAACAAGTTTTAAACAGAAACATCGGTAACTTGGAAACTTGGTGTTCCGAGTGGAACATGGTAATTAATCTAGAAAAAAACTGCTCACTTGTGTATCACCAACAAAATCAACAAGTTTCACTTTAAATATGATATAAAAGGGTCACAGATTACACAAGTCGAAGAATATAAATTTTTGGGTGTTACAATTACCTCAAGCCTCAACTGGACAACCCATATAGTAAATACATGCTCTTCCGCACGTAAAAAACTAGGGTTTCTAAAGCATCGATTAGCTAATGCCCCCAGTTCCTTAAAGCTTAAAGCTTACAAAACAATGGTAAGGCCTTCCTTGGAGTACGCCTCCGTAGTATGGGACCCTCACACAAAAAGCAATATACAAAAGATAGAAAAAATTCAGCACCTGGCAGCCCGTTTTATTTACAGTAGGTATAGACGCCGCGATTCCCCCTCTGCGATGTTGCAGTTGGCAAATCTTGAACCTCTTGAGGACAGACAACGAGCTGCTCGACTTAACTTACTCCGTCTAATATATTTTTCTAAACTCGAAATAAAGCCACAAAACTACATGGTAAAGGATTCTTCCAGGCCTTCCCGTCACAAACACAGCTGTAGCATCAAGCCAATTTTCGCAAGAACTAATTTATACAAACACTCTTTTTTCCCGAAATCAATCTCTGAGTGGAATTTGTTGCCCCGAAACTCTACTCTTCTTTCCTTTTCACCCTGAAATGCGCCTTGTGTTTCCTGGCTTTCACAATACTTGTTTGATTTAACAATTTGTTGTGTGCCTAAGAGTGTGGTGCTTTGCTTATGGATTGTGTTGCAGTGGGTGTGCTCAGCCCTCTGGAAACGAGTATAATTTGATGGTGATTGCTATGTTTTTCTTACATTTCGTGTATACCAGTATGAATTTTGTTGTAACTTTGTTGTACTTTTATTTTACCTTTGAACTTGCTGTACCTTTCCTGCTTGGACCTTAAATGGTTCGCAGTATATGATAAATAAAATAAATAAAATAACCCGATATCCGACCAAGACCCTCTGCAGCCGGTACCAGAGCTCTGGCGTCAAAAGCTATGGGTGGAACCTCTACCCCGTAATATGAACCCCGACCTCCATCCTGGCCGTAGACTAGCACGCGCCGCGGCCCTTTATACGCGACACTCCGATCGTCCTGGTGTTTTCTACGTGGACGTCTCGAGTCCCTCCCCTCGGGTCACTTCACGGCTGCCGTGATTACAGAGGGCAAACACGTCGATGGCCTTTCCTTTCGAGCAGACACAGTAACACACGCTGAAGAGGTTGCCATAGCTTTGGCCGCCTCTCACCCTGCCTCACGCACCATCCTGACGGACTCGCGCTCGGCCTGTTCTCAGTACCTTCAGGGTTCCATTGCCCCGCTGGCGGCTAGCCTACTACAGGCAGCCTCTTGGCGCTTTAACCCTCATCCATTCGTATAGTCTGGACCCCAGGCCACTCGGGCCTGCCCGGCAATGAGGCGGCAAATGCCGCTGCCCGCGCTTCTCCTGTCCGGGCCGTTGCCCCTCCATGTCCCTAGACGGAATCTGGCAATACCAACCTGACGCGCTTTCGCGAAATTTTGGCTTATTACCGGGCTTCGCGCCGCCTCTACCCGGACCCCGCACGCGGTTTGGAGAAAGCGGACGAACGACTGCTACGCCGCCTGCAGACTAACACTTTTATCAGTCCGGTGGTCGCCAGGCACTTTTTGCCGGAAATCAATGGCACCTGCTCGACCTGTCATGTCCTCGCCGACACATATCACGTCGTAGCATCGTGCCCAGTTAATCCCGTCCCTTTCTCATCCCCTTTTCCTATTGCTTGGGAGGAGCACCTGCTCGGCTGCTCTACCTTGGCTGCGCAACGCTCCTTGGTGGAGCGCGCACGGGCAGCTTCCAGCTCCACTGGCGTCCCAGAATATGGTCTGGCCACTCTAGCACGCCGATGGGCCACGTCGGCACTCTCTAGTAGACTTTTTCTGAAATAAATGTTTTTACCACCACTACCACCTCATCACGCTATGCGGCGCGGAAACATTCGAAACTGCGCGCGCGCTGGTCGCGCTGAAAACTCCAGTAGAGGTCAGCTTCAGCGAATAGGTGACACGTCTCCAGCGGCATTTCGACCCAAGACCATCGGAGCTGTACGGCCGGTACGTCTTCCAGCGACGAGACCAAAACACCGGTGAGCCATTAGCAGCTATGTCGCAGCTCTCAAGAGTTTGACAGTGGACTGCAACTTTGGTGTGCCAGCGGTTACGCCTGCAACATCGACGTCAGGGGGAAGCCAAGAGCCCGTTTCACAGTGGAACCCAACAATGCTGCCACAAGACATCATGCTGCGAGACAGATTCGTTTGTGGCATCCGCGACGAACATCTCCAACAGTTCCTCTTTGCCGAAAAGGAGCTCAATTTCCAACGTTCTTTAGATATGTATAGCCTTATCAGTGGAGAGTGCATCAAGGCAGCAGAGGGAAATCAGAGCTGCAATGAACTCAGGAGAGGTCCACAAAGCCACTCCCAACAAGAAAGAAGACGAGAAACAGTCTTTCCTACGCCGTTGCTACCGGTGTGATGGCAGGCACGACCCTTCAACATGCAAGTTCAAAACCGGAGAGTGCCGTTTTTGCTCGAAAGTGGGCCATATCGGAGATGGCTTCATTGCACGCAAGAAAGAAAAGAAAGCACGCGCCAACACCAGGGAACAGACGCACAGTGTCAAGCCACTTTCTGCGTATCATGAGACTGGATGCAGTGATCAGACTTACGAGCTCCATGCACTAAGTGGGCATACACACTGCCCCAAGTTCCTCGTAGACGTAGAATTGGAGCGGAAATCCCTTCAATTTTAAGTGAGCACGAGTGCCACTCGCTCCCTGATAAGCGGGGAGGCATGCCACGAAGCGTAACCATGAAACGGCCCCCAGCTTTCACGGGAGCCACTCGACTTGCGCACTTGGTCGGGAGAAGAACTGCGTGTCCTGGGAACCGCCCACTCTCGGGTCAAGTTCAAAGCAGACGACTGCGTGGTATACTGTTACTGGTAATGAAAGGAGGTGGATGCAACCTCTTAGTATGAGACTGGCTTGCTCCTCTCCATATTCAGGTTTACGGAATCAACCAGGTGCAACATTCAACCAATGAGATCAAGGAAGTCATCTTGTGGCACCACGACGTGTTCAGAGAGGATATCGATGGCTACACAGGCCCATCTGGAATTCAAAAAGACGCCAGCCCCAGATTTTTCAAGGCTCGTCCTGTGCCTCTTGGCCTGCAGGGACCTATGGAAAATGAACTTGACCGTCTGCAACATCAGGGCATCCTCTCACCGATACAGCATTCGAACTGGGTGACACCGCCGGTTCTCGTTCTGAAAAATGATGGAACATTGCGTGTGTGTGATGACTACAGAAGCACTGTTAACGCAGCGGTGAAGAAAGCCTCATCCCCTCTTCCAACTAGAGCAAAGGTATTCGCGAACTTGCGCGGCGGAACTCTTTTTTTTTTGACGTTGGATTTGTACCAAGCCTACCAGCAGCTGCAAGTCGACGACAAAACAGCAACGCTCCTCACGAGGAACACAACCAAAGTACTGTTTGAAGTGAATCGGCTTTTGTTCGGATGGATAGATGGATGGATCTATATGGCTGTACACATTAGATCAGGTGGCGGCTAACGCCACCTACCCGTAATACATAGTGAACCAAAACTGGATTTATCTTTTTCTTTTAAGTAGTGAAGTTAAGGACTGGTACTTTGCAGTGAAGGATTTAATTTTCACTCGTGCTTTGATTGTAGCCACCAATAAACCTCCTTATAGTTATTTCTACCCGCTAAAACTCTATTTTGCCCTCCCTGTCCCTAAACCCCAGTGCTCAGAAAAACTCTGCGCCATCATCCTGAACTATAGAGCCCTTTACAGAACATTATCAAGTGCTCGGCAGTTTCCTCCTCCTCTCCACACGCGCTGCATATCGTGTCTACCCCTTCGTATTTGGCCCGATAAGTCTTGGTTCGCAGTACTCCCGTCCTGGCCTCAAACAGTATACGTCCCCGAGTGTTATCATAGATCCTTTCCTTGGCAATTTCCTGCTTAAAAGTACGATAGATCTCTAGTGCCGGCTTCTTAATCATGCCAAGTCTCCACATGTCGGTCTCCGTTTCCTTCACCTTTTTCTTAACCGATAGTTCTTTTTAGTTTGGCCCCCTGCTGTTTTCTAAGTATTTACCCGTCAATTTTCTGGTTCGCTTCCTCCATTTCGGGTCGGCAATCCTCATGTACAAGTAGCTGAAAATCTTCCTAGCCCAACGCTCATCCCCAATTTATCTCAATCGCTTCTCAAATTTTATCTTGCTGCTAGCTTTCCTGCCCTCGAATGATGTCCATCCCATGTCGCCTTGTACTCCCTGATTTGGTGTATTCCCGTGAGCTCCTAAAGCAAGCCTACCTATTCCTAGTTGCTTAATTTCTAATCTTGCTTGAACTTCTGATCACATGCACAGGACCGCATTACCGAACGTCAGACCAGGAACCATGACCTCTTTCCAAATCGCTCTCACAATATCATACCTATTGTAATTCAACAGTGCCCTATTTTTCATCACCGCTGCATTCCTGTTACCTTTAGTCATTACGTATATTTCGTGTTCCCTTAGGTACTCGGTCCCATTGCTTATTTATATGGCCAGATATTTGTATTTATCTGTGATCTCTAGCGTGACCTCCTGTATCCTAAGCTCACTACCTTCATTATCATTTATCCGCCGCACCTGCCATCTTCCAACGAATGATGGAGGTTAAACTGGCCAACATTCCGGGCGTGAGTGTCTGCCTTGATGATATGATTATCAGCGGTAACGATGCTTGTGAGCACGAAGATCGTCTGAAGCAGGTTTTAACGAGGCTAAGTGAGAGAGGCCTACGTCTAAGGAAAGACAAGTGCGACTTTGGCATCCCTTCAGTTCAGTTCTTAAGACACCAAATAGTTTCAAATGGGGTGCACGCCACCGAGAGCAAAATTGACGCCATACTTCGGGCACCTAAACCAACTGACAAAACATCTCTTCGAGCATTTCTTGGACTAATCTCGTTCTATGACCGCTTCCTTAAGAAAAGGGCACATGTCGCAGCGAAGCTGTACAAAGTGCTAGAGAAAAATGCGCACTGGAAGTGGGAAGCGGAGCATTAAACCGCCTTTGAAGAGCTCAAACACATGGTCCGCACTTACTTTCACAGTGCTTGTGCATTACGATGAAACCAAACCCCTTCTCTTGTCTGTAGACGCGCCATCATACGGTATCGGGGCAGTGCTGGCTCAGAAGACGCTCTTGGCCGAGAGGCACCCATAGCATTCGCTTCGCGGACAATGGGGAGCGAGGAAAAGAACTGTCCTCAGCTTGACAAAGAAGGATTGGCCATTGTATACGGTGCCAGCCATTTCCATAAGTACATCACTGACCTGTAAGTAACCGTATAATAACAGACCATCAACCACTTATTGGTATCATGAGCGAAAAGAAACAAGTGCCGTCGGTACTGTCACCCAGAATGACTTGCTGGTGTCTAAAGCTAGCCACCTATGATTACAACCTGGTGTATAGACCAGGCAAAAGGCACCAAAATGCTGACGCTCTCAGCAGACTTCCGCTACCAGCGCGCGTTGATGAGCCTTATCCGCCAGGAGTCGTGCTCATGTTGGTTTCCACGCCAAGCGTTGAGTTAGCGCCAAGAAAGCTGGGTGAAATGACCCAACAAGACGCAGTATTGTCTCGTGTGAAAGAAGTGGTCAGAAGCGGTAAACTGCGCAAGCTAGCCAACGAGGAGCTTGCAGCATACAGGAATCTCGAAGCCGAACTCTCCATTCAGGAATGCTGCCTAATTAGGGGCTGTAGATGTGGTGATTCCTCTCAAAGCGAGGAAGAGTGTATTGGGCCTGGCCCATGAGAACCACAGAGGAATTGTTGCAATGAAAACCTGCGAGAAGTTACTTTTGGTGGCCAGGTGTTGACAGTGACATTGAAAAGTGGCAAGAAACTGTGCAACATGTCGCCAGCACCAAAAACCAACAGGCAAAGCACTGTCGAAACTTGGGCTTGTTGGTGCATTGTGGCGACTGAAAGTAGCGCTAAGAAACGGGGATACAAGAAGAGGACACACGGCACAGGCGCTAACTTCCAACATAATGTTTATTACCACCGCACGCTCGCCTATATCACCAAGAAAAAAAAAGACATCACATGACATGAATGATATGCACAAAAATTAATTCACTGGGGTCTAAGTGCTGACGCACTTAGACCCCAGTGAAGCGATAGCCTCAGCCTCAATAATCTCTCTAGTAAGCTTGTCAAACATTCTCTTGATAACTGTGCATGCATTGAATATCGGCGCGCAGCCGCAGGATTTACAAAGTATGGCCAACCAACTCCCCTGGCCGTTTTTCAAATTATTACAATGTTCTCTTAATCGATCATTAAGGCAACGGCCCGTCTGTCTAATACACTCTTTACCACAAGAAAGCGGGATACGATAAACAACGCATATGATACAGGGAACATAAACAGTTCGATGCTTCTTACTACAACCTTTGGGTCTTCCATCACGGTCATGAAGGCCACAAAGGCTGACCAACTTCTTGGGAGCCGAAAAAACAACCCTAACTTCAGAGCGCTTAGCTAATTTCTTTAGGTTGTGCGATATCTTGTGATAGTATGGTATGACGACTAGGTGCTTCGGTTTCTCGGAATCACGTCTCGCTGTACATCCTGGGTTGCGAAGCGTACGAAGCAAGCCTTCTGCAACTGAAGTTTGGACGTGCATAGGATAACCTGCTTTCAACAAACGGTCTGACTGATTATGAAAACTATTGGCGATTTCGTGCTCACAAGATTTGCTTAAAGCATGACGAAAACAATGACTGATGATGCCTCTTTTCACTAGTTTGGAGTGAGCTGATTGGTAAGGAAGGACCAGTTTGTTCATACGTGGTTGGTATGCCCAACATATGCGCTTAGGATGAAAGGTGAAGAGGACATCGAGGAATTTTATGGCATTTCTCTCAGGCAGTTCGTGTGTGAGAGTCAAGGGTTTAAAACACTCAGAAAAATGTGAAATTATTTTTGCCAAACCTGCCTCGTCCGCTACCGTGTCATTAGTTAATAAAACAAGATAGTCATGGACATACCGGAACAATTTTTTTTATCTTCAAATTATCAAGATGTAGGTAAATCGATCTGTCAATTCTACTTAAAAATATGTCGCTTAAAATGGGTGCAATGCAAGACCCGATACATATTCCATCCTTTTGAATAAAAGGCTTGTCATCCCATGAAATGTAGGTCGTCTTGAGGTAAAATAATAAAAGTTCTAAAAACCGACTGACAGGAACACCACACTCGGATTGAAATCTAACAGAGCCAAACAAATCTATGCACTCTTCAACCGCAGGAAGCAACTGATCATGGGGAATAGAATAATACAAATTAGTCACGTCGACTGAAAAACCATAAACATGCTCATCGACACAAGTTTTCACATAATCTATGACTTGATCAGAACTTTTTACTATGAAAGGATCATCAACGTCAAGCCGGTTCAACTGTTCTTGCAAAAAGGTAGCAATCGATTTTTGCCATGTATCACATTCTGAAACAATGACCCTAAAAGGCATATTGCTCTTGTGAGTCTTTGCATTAAAAAACGCTTTTAAAAAGTCATGCTTACTATTTGTGATGCCACCGACAACTCGAGAGAGGTTAAGGTCTTTGCATAGCTTTTTTGCTTCCGATTTAACTTTTTCAATGCGGACGTCCTCGCGAGAGGAGAAAACAGAGCTTACGGCAGTGTGAGCCTTAGAACCAAACAGTCCCAGAGTCAGGATGGTGAAGCCTCCTTCCTTATCAGCGGGAAGGACGGTAAGAGAGTGCTCCTTGAGAAAAGCCTCAGCTCTCCTGATAGAAATTTTGGATCCAGCTGGTCTGTAGCGCGAAACGGTGTCAACGCCTTCTGAGACGGAGTGTGGTTGCTCTTGTTCGGGCACATGGCGCGAAACTTGTCGCACCATGGCTAGAAGTTCCGGTGGAGACGTCTTAGTTTCCACCGCAAACTTGGGCCCGAGGCTTTAAGTCCGGAGGATGTCGGGAGGCACGGTGATCTGTTCAGGCACGTGAACTGTCGGCTTTTGATTGGTTACTTTTTTGGCGACGCCTGTGCGTAGCACCGGCAATTGTCGAGCCCAGAGGAATTCCGTGCTTTGGTCGGCGAGGCGCTGAAATTGTCGAAGCTGCTGCATGGCCACAGTATCTTCAAGACGATCAAAAAGAAGGGCGGACAAGTATTGTTTATGTAAACGTGCTTGTCTATACCATTCTGCCTTCAAGATTTTGCACACCCTAAGCCCCACGCCTCAGTGGGAGCGCCCACGCAAAGCACCCACACCTCAGTGGGAGCGCGCAACGTACGTCACCTTGGCACACCATTTATGCGGACTTTGCTGGCCCTGTGGAAGGGAAGATATTGCTAGTGGTGGTCGATGCGTTCACCAAGTGGCTGAAAGTGCACTGCATGCGCAACATTCAAAGTGCCACATCGATCAAGGAAATGCAAAACCTTTTCGCAACGTTTGGGCTCCCCAAAAAGCTCGTGATGGACGATGGCCCGTCTTTTGTTTCCTCAGTATTTCAGAAATTTTTGAAAAAGAACGGGTTAACACATGTCACTAGCGCCCAATGCTGTCCCTCCACTAACGGCCAAGCAGAGAGGATGGTGTTCGAAACAAAACAGGCGTTATTCAAAAACCAAACAGGAACATTCGCATGCAGGCTGGCACGGTTCCTGCTTAAGCAATACAGCACTGTGTCAACGGCGACGGAAAAAACACCAGCCATTCTAATGTTCGGGCGCGAAATAGTCACTGCGCTCACACAACTCCAGCCCCAGCCGTCTCAGGAAGCACCATCGAACACTAGGGAGTATAGCTCCCCGAGGGACAAGCCGTATTCATCCGAAATTTCGTAGGCAGCCCTGCATGAATGGAAGAAAGTGTAATGGAGAGGTTCGGGCCCAGGTCTTGGGTGATTAAATGTGGAACGGGGACGTTTCGAAGGCGCCTAGACCACATAAAAACCACTGTCGACCAAAGTCAGGCAGAGGACCACATGCCAAGCGGGCATGGAGAGCAAGGCGCAACGACTCGGCAAGTCACTGCTCCGGCTCAGTACATGCTGGAGCCACCAGCAGACTTTCCTCTGGATCTAACAGCAGACTCCCCTGTGCCATCAAGCTTCAGCCTAACAGAACAGCCAGGGCCACCAGAGCCAGTGACCCAGATGGACACAACGGCATCACATCCGCAGCGACATCACCAACTGCCAGATCGCTTTGGTGACTTCATCTAAGAGGGAAGGGATGTGATGTTCTACAAGTGACGCACTGCCGTTTCCGGTAAATGGGCGTACCACCACTCCAGGAGTCGCAATCACTGGCTCCCGGTCACTCCGCCGGGTGGTCGGAGCGAAAGGGATCATTGGGTTACGGTTTCCCTTCAAGTGGGACGCAGCGCACGGATCGCGCATTCCGCGAATCGCGGCCGTTTTGCAAAAACAAAGCAGTTCATACCCAGCAGCCGAGCAGTGTGGTTCTTCCATCGGAACACCACGAAAACCCGCAACGTAACATGCACAACCTGCGGGATTGGCGCACCTTTGACCAAAAAACGTCATGCGATAAAACCGTCATGTGACTTCACAATGACGTCACACAATTTGTCAGTATATGACGTCATTATAACATCACATGGCGACGTCATCGCGTGGCAATGGTGTTTTGCATTGCTCTTGTTGACGCCAGCGACGGCGGACAGAGACACGAGACGCCGCTCAACACCGTAAAGTACGCTTTGCGCAATAACGTAATGCAATGCGGTCAAGAACAAATACTGCACTGCGGTGAACCACAATTGTTTTCTGTACTTCAACTTGTTTTGCACTGCCTTCGGGATCGGCCCACCTTTGACGAAGAAAACGCCATTTGTCAAAACTGCCATATGACGTCATAATGACGTCACACAATTTGTCAAATCATGGCGTCATGATAGCGCCTCATGGTGATGTCATATCGTGGTGATGGTTTTCTGCATCGCTGGTGTTGACGCCACCGACGGGGGACAGCGACACGAGACGCCACTTAATACCGTAAAGTATGTATCGCACGATAAAGTAAAGCTATGTGGGGAAACACAAGTACTACATTGCGGTGAGGCATTATTGTTATGCAGTTAAGCATACTAAGAATAGAAAGAGGCACAGTGGAGCAGCCAGAGGTATGGCTTGGAGAGGGTGGCCTCTTATCCTCTCCCCCTTTAATTCCTTACACTGCATAGGATTGTATATTTTGCGCGTGTGTTTGTGCATGCATAAAATCTCGGACATACAAACCACACACACAAGCATACATGAAGGCCCGCCTCCAGTTAAGGCATGCGCAGGGTTCTTCAGGGGGGGGGGGGAGTTACATTCATCTAGGAAAAGCGCCCCTTGACCTCCCCTGCGCACACTTATGCTTGTCACAGGCGAACAGGTTATGTTCGTGGTAAAGAAAATGACACTCGTTATAAAGGAAAACATAACACATGACCCAACAAACAACTATGTTTGGTGCAGCTACGTAGGATGCACATATCTCTCCAAAATATAAAAGAATCAAATAGCAACCCTGTGTTTATTTTCGAGCCACTTCAGTCTATGTACGGGGCGGACTTCGCGCTCCTCTCTTCTCGTAGCTAGGGGTGGGGGGGGGGGAGAGGCTACTCTCGTGCATCCCCCTCTGCTCACGCCTATGCTTTCTTTAAGGACGAAAAGGTGACATTCCAGACAAGTGACACTCGTTATGAAGGAAAACAAAACGCAGAGTGACCAAATCAAACAACGAAGTTTAATGCAGCCATAAAGGACGCCAGGTTATCAATGTGCGCCAATGCTTTCAGAAGAGGAAAGATTACATTCGCGATAAGAAAAGCGACACTGGTTTTAAAGGAAAACAAAACACGGAGTGACCTGAAACAAACGACAAAGTCTCGAGCATATATAATAGGAGTCACATATCTCTCCGAAACATCCAAAGGGTACCCAAGAGCACCGCTGTGTTTATTTGCGAGCCACGTCATGAACAGGGCATCGAAAGGGGCGTCTCATTTTATCATCGCTGAGACAGCCGAATGATTTAGCAAAATCTTCAACATACATCAGTGGCACGTTAGTCTCGAGCATCGCATCTCGCGACTGCTCTCCTTTACATCGCTGGTGGCTGCTGATGATGTAAAAAAACTGCGCTTCAGACAAGCTTCCAGAGGCTCCAGGCAGGCTTCATTACGTGCCATTCAGTCGAGTTCAATGCCTTGTGAACAGTGGACAGTCCGAGCGCTGCGAATAATCACCTCACGAGAGTCAATATTGTCCAAGGGAAAGTCCTTAAAGTAGTTTTCGGCGAAGCACTCGTATAGCCTTCCGATATTAGCAGCGGTCTTGGATTTCCACTTGATCAAGTTCAGCGTGATTCCCCAAAAGCTTTCAGCCAGGAGCCAGCCGAGAAGAGCCATGTTCGGGAGGCGCGATTTACTCGGTGGACCGGAGCGGATGTAACTGTACGACGCGGGTGATAGTAGGATGTAGCGGTCTTCCACAATTGACACGTCCCGATGACGGAGCGTCTTCGTCGCACTCAAGGCTGAGAGCCGGTTGGCGGCGACCTTAACTTCAAAAGCGTAAGCTCTCAGAAGGTTCTCGCCGAAGTCTAGCGTGGCCTCTGGGACCTGGACGGGAGTTTTGCTTATAGCCGAGGGTGTCAGTAATTCTACTTTCTTGAAAAACTTCTCCAACCTGTCCAGGTCTTCGGTGTCGAAGACGGCACTCTCTTTAAAGTGTTCGCGAGCGGCGTCCTTTATGGTGGCGAAATATGTGTCTCGCTTGCGAATCCTTCTCCTCGCTGGTCAGGAATTCCGCTTCGAACAAGTCCCAGATATGCCACATTGATATCATGCTTTCTGAGCAGGTTTGAAATAGGGGAGGCAAAAATTCACCTTCAGGCACGTCCAACCCATCGACAGCACTTAAGAGCGCGTGCCATAGAAGATATGCTCCCTTCAAGCTTGGACTCTTGTTTCCGTTGAACATGTAGTACAGATGGCGAATTTCCCGGATACCATAAACTTCTATAATCCGCACGTCTTTTAAAGAGAAACCAAGGGCATTCATTGCAGCTCCGATGTCTCTGATGTTCCAAACTTCTTGACTAAATTCACTGCTGCTATTGGCTGTGATTTGGTACTGTGCCTCCCATCTATGCTCCCCCAGAAAAAAATGGCACAGCGCTGTCACCAGTTTAACCATATCGTTTAGTGTCACAGTCACGTTCGTAGTTCCTCGCATGGCTTCAACTGCAGCAGTCAGAGTGACGCGATAACGGCCACGAACACCGCAAACGTCAGCAGTGAACTGTAGGCTCACTGTGTTATTGTCGATGTGAATGTTTATGACTGATGACAAAAAGTACCTCATCGACACGGTAGCACAGAATATCATGGCTTCTCGAGCGCTGGCTTTCCCCAGGAGGTATCTCGCGTCTCGCAGAAAAGCATTAGCCAGGGACGAGACGAAGTCGTCGTAGTGCGCGATAGCCCGTACGCACGTTCTGAAGTAGGTGATAAGAAAACGTCCCACCGGGCCCATTGGCACGTCCGCACTCATCGCACCGGTTATTACGGCGTGCAAAGGCCGATAGCGCTCGATGGTGTACCTCGAGAGTGCGCCTTCAGTTACTTCCGGGCAGACGTAGGCGAAAAAATTCTTGCACGGTAAAGCGGTCGTATTGACGTATCTGGCTAACCATTCCACCTCATCTGGGCAGCAGAACGGTGTGATTGCTATGGAGGTAGGCCCAGCACTGCCCCTATGTCTCCTGAATAAGTAGACACCGACGAACACGATCACCACCCCGAACACCAGGAATGCCGCTACGCCGCAGACTATCAGGGCTGTGCGGCGATTGTTGCACCTGATAGAGGTAGGAATGGCAAACCTGGGAGGAGCTCTGAGATCTGCGCTTCCCGGTTGTGGCGAGACCATCAGTTGCAGATCGTCAGTGTGCGCCATGATTCACTTCTTCTTCTTCTTCAGATCACGCGGACATTCACCATGAACGTGCAGCAGCAGAGATGGTGATGTCGACCTATGTTTCTATTGAGAAATTTCCCGAAGAAGGCTGTAGTATGGCTGCTGTACCTTTCAAATCATAGTCCTGTGGATGTGATGGTGAAGACAGGAGCAACAAAAATGTGAAATGAAAGACTTGGCTATTTATTAGGCGATCTTCGCGAACTTTATGAGTATGGTCAGAAAAACGCCAGGCCTGCGCGGAAGGCGCAGCACAGTCACAGCGAAAGCTAGAAGAGCGGCCTTTCAGAGCCTTTCCAAAACACTCATTCGGTAACTACTGCAAGCACACTAACTTGATGCCCACTAGGGCATTAATAATACACTTTTGGGTAGCATGCAGGTATTCGCCATGCTATTTTGCGTCATTCTTCCGGGAAGCGGGGTATCCGCTAAACACTTGCAAGGAATTTCGTGCCAATTGTTCATGCAGTGGCTGACGACAATGAGAAATTTTGGCTGAAGTGGGTATGCGCCACATTTTATAGGGGAACAAGAACAAACTTTTGTAATGGGTTGGAGCATTGGACGGCTCTCTCGTTACGCTATTCGCATTCTGCGACCACTGGTTGTTCTTCGCTGTTTTAAAACGCTTTATAAGTTGCATTAACGCGATTTCTTTCCCGACAAGCCTGCCTAAGGCAAGTTTGCCAACAAGTCACAAGCACCAGCGTAGCTCAGTCATTCTTTCGTCGGCACTCACGCGCGTCGGACGCAAGAATCATGTGCTCCGTAGGAGCGGCGTTTGCGGCACATACTAGCCGCGGTAACAGGATGACCGAAGACCAAGACGCAGGGTATGAGATTATTTTGCCACCACTGCCCAAGGGACGCGTCGCGCAAAACACCGTGTTTTTACACGGTGATGTGCGCGGCAGACCGTATCGAGTCGAAGATTTCCGAGACGCGCTCGGACCTACAGGACTGCTGCCGGAGGTGTTGGCACTGGGGGCCTACCAGATAAATCATGTCTGGGCAGTCACCATGAACAACGCGGACGCTACGAAACGCTTGCTGGATGTGAAGGAGTTGAAAGTCAAGGGCCGACGCTGCATCATCGTAGACCCCCAGGATCAGCAGGTGCGGCTGCGTCTTCATTGGCTGCTGTACGGCGTCAACGATGAAGACGTGCGAGCGGCGTTGGCGGCTTATGGGAAGGTCGTACAAGTCACAAGGGAGCATTGGCGTGTTCAAGGTGTCAGCGACAAGGGTTCAACCACACGGACTGTGCTTCTTAAGCTCAAGAGCGGCGTGAAGGTTGAAGATCTCCCCCATCAAATCAGGGTGGCTGGTGAACTGGCACTTGTGGTTGCACCTGGTCGGCCAATGCAGTGTCTGCGCTGCCAAGGTACCGGCCATGTTAGAAGAGAGTGTAAGGTACCCCGATGCTCGCGTTGTCGGCGGTTCGGCCACAGCGAAGATGCGTGCATGCGCACGTACGCATCGGCTATCGGATCAGCCGAAGGTGACGACACAGCAGAGTTGGTGATGGACGTGACCGAAGCTGAAGACGCGGCGAAAGGCGCAGGCGACGCGGTGAACCCTGAACCTTCAACAGGTACAGTTACACCGACGGGTGGTGATGAAACAACAGCCAAAGTAGACATAGCATCTGGGGAGGTGGTTACTCAAGAGCCAGCTGGCCAAACCGAAGAAGGCTTCACAAGCACCCCATCGAAGGAGCCTGAGCCGGTGGAATTAACCGAACTTCCAGTGTCGTGCGAGAGTATCAGTGGTGGGGCGCCAAGCAAAAGACCCCGCGAGCAGTCTGCAGGACGGCGTGAGGCGTCCAGCGAAAAGCAAGAAGAGGGGCCACCTGCGAAGGCGACTTCGTTCAGACGCAGCAGCACAAGGCTGCGTCCCAACCTGATATCGGACAATCACTGGCCACCTTTGTCCTCCAGTGGCACGGGTCCACCTGGAGGCTCCGAAGATGTCTAGCTCTATGCTAGACGCCGAAGGTAAGCACCATGCCCCGGGCTAACTTCTTCACTGTGTAGACATGGCTGTTGCACCGAAACTTAGAGTGGCAACGTTAAACGTTCGAGGTCTCGCCGCCAAGCGGAAACAGAGCCAAGTCTACAGGCTACTTGTGGATCATGATCTGGATGTACTTGCTGTACAAGAAACAAAAGTAGACGGTGAGGAGGAGACTCGGGGCATGGTGCTGAGGTTTACGGCGCGTTACCACGCAGTTGTAAGTCAAGCAATAGGCACGTCTGCAGGCTGCGTTTTGTTCATTAGGAAGTTACCGGGTCTGGTAGTGCAAGATACCTTCGCTTGCCCGTCTGGTAGATTGGTTTCCTGTGATTTTGTATTCAATGAATGTCAGTGGCGTATAGTGTGTATTTATGCACCAACCATTTGTGAGGAGCGATCACTTTTTTTTTCAAGCCTAAAGCAGCGCTTCACTTTGGAAAGGAAATCTGTATTACTTGGTGATTTTAACTGCGTCCTCAATGGGCGAGATCGAGCGAATGGACGCGCCAATTACGATAAAAGTAGTAGGACGCTAGCGGACGTAGTTACTCAATTCGAGTTAGAAGACGTGGGCAGCTGTATGGAGGGAACGCGGGAGGTGCGTTTCACACATTTTCAGGGGAATAGCCATGCGCGCCTTGATCGTATTTACGTGTCGCTTGAATTAATAGCTCACTGCAAGACATATGCTGTTTACCCAATACACTTTAGCGATCATTGTTTAGTTAAATGTGATATGGGAGAGAAAACACAAGGGGGAACTTTCTCATGGGAGCTGTGGAAGATGAATTCCACTTTGATCACTGACGAATATTTCTTAGATCAGGTTATGAACTGCATCAATGATATAAAAATGGATGATGGAGCTAAACTGGCAGAACAATGGGAAGAGTTCAAGCAGCAAATAAAAATAAAAGCTATTGATCGTTCTTGCGCATTGAGTTATGAAAGGAAAAAGAAAGAAAAAGAACTCCGAAAGACTTTGGAAAGACTAGTAGACTTGGAGTGCAGACAACCGGGAGAGAATAAAATCGACATACGCAATATTAAGCAGAAACTTGCACTGCATGACGAGGAACGCTACCGCGGTGCACTCGTACGTGCTAGGGCCGAGGCTTTAGCGGCTGGAGAGACGCCAAGCAAAAGAGCGTTAGGGGTGGAGAAAACGAACGCTCGATGGAATCATATCGAGAAAATAGAGAAGGATGGTCACGAAGTAACTGATACGGACAGCATTTTATCCGTATTTTCAAGTCATTTTGAAAACCTTTTAGATGCGGAGCATCTTATACTCGCGCCTTGTAGTGCGCCGTCCGCGCCATCCGCACCGCTTCTCGAACATTCGACAGCTGACGCGCGCGCATGCGCCGTCGCGCCGTCGCCCACTCTTCCACCATCTGTGCATCCCTTCCTCCTCTACACACCGCGCGCGCTTCACTCCTCCACCATCTGTGCACCCTTCCTTCTCTACACACCGCGTTCGACATCTACAATTCTCCTGATTCTCCAGTGGACGCGCATGCGGCGTCGCGCTTCGAGAACATTCAACAGCTGACAGTGCATGCGCCGCCGTGCTGTATATATACTCAAGGTCGGCGCTCGCTCGCTCAGTTGCCGCTCGTCGGTTGGTTTGTACGGCGCGTCGACGTCCAAGGTCGCGGTGAAATGAATTCCAATGAATCCACAAACACAATGATCGACGTCCCTTCGACCAGCGCCGCCCTTTCGCATACGTGTGTACGTGTTCACTCATTTAACACCCCCTCCTACAACCACGTTAACCAATGTAGCCATCGACCCAAGTAAGTCGCAATTTAACACCCCATTTCATAATCACGTTAACCAATTTAGCCATCGACCCAAGTAAGTCGCACTTTAACACCCCGTTAACCAATTATATGGTCCGCATCCTCCTCAGTGTTCCCCCGAGGGAAGCTGCGGGCAATTTTTTTGCGTGTAGACAGGCAAACCTAGAAAGATTTAAAGACGAATATTTAGGACTCATGCCGCAAGTGAGTGAGGAAGTGAAAAACGCTTTGGAATTATCTATATCTGCATCTGAAGTTGAACGGGCGATTGATAAGTTAAATCCTGGGAAATCTCCAGGACCAGATGGTCTTTGTGCCAAGTGGTACAAATGTTTTAAAAGCGAATTGTCTTCAATACTTGCGGGCGTTTTTAATGAGGCATATGAGGAAAAGAAATTACCACCATCCTTTGGTGAATCGCGTACCGTTCTGATTCCGAAAACAGACGAGGTTGAAAAGCTCAGACACGTCACAGCGTACAGGCCAATCGCACTGACAAACGTAGACTACAAAATATTAATGAAAATTTTGGCGGCCAGACTTCAGTCAGTAATAAAAGATATCGTCGGTCCACACCAAACGTGTGGAATAAAAGGTCGGTCCATAGTTACAAACGTTCATAAAATGCGATCCGTGCTCGAATGTGTTGACACCTGTCATGCTCGTGTGGCCATACTCCAGCTGGATCTGGAGAAAGCGTTCGATTGCGTTTCCCACGCTCCTTTGTTTGCAGTATTGAAGCACATTAATGTTGGTAAGATAATTATTGACGGAGTAGCCATGGCATATCGGAACGGTAGTACGAGACTAATTATCAACAAGACATTGGGCCCCCCCATAAGAATCGAGCGCTCAGTGCGTCAAGGTTGCCCTGTTAGTCCACTTTTGTTTTGCATCTATATTGAAACTTTATGTCAGTCGATATTGCAGAATGACATCATTAATGGGTTAAGAGTACAATCTTCAGAGGTCAAACTACTCGCGTACGCTGATGATGTTGCGATTTGTAGCACTACCTATGTCGGTATTGAAGAATCAATCAGAGTTTCTAAATATTTCGCCGAAGTTACAGGAAGCCACATAAACTGGGGTAAATGCCTCGGCTTCTGGCATGGATATTGGCCTTCAACACCAGAATTTTTCGCAGCCATAAAATGGACAAGAACGCCAGTTAAATATCTTGGAGTACCGCTCGAGTCATACAAAATTACTGACGAATATTGGACACAGCAAACGAAAGAAATTAAAGAAAAAGCGAATAGGTGGAATGCAACTTATCTGTCCATGTTTGCTAGGGCTACTGCATGCAACTGGTTTTTTGTGTCTAAGCTTTGGTATGTGATGCAAGTGCTGTACTGTTCCCGGGTCAATGTGCAAAAATTACATCGGGTGTTTGCAATATTTGTGTGGGGGTCTAACTGGGAAAGGTGCAGCCGCACGAATTTGTTTAGACGGGTGAAGTGTGGAGGCCTTGGGCTAGGACATCTGTTTATCAAGCAGTTAGTAAATAGGTTTTTCTTTTTTCGTGAGACAAGAGATCCTTTCCTACTAACAGTGTGTCAAACAAGACTAAGTAGACTGTTGCCCGAGTTTGTTGTGAGCACCCATGTTACCCCAGGGGCTGTGCAAGGACACATGAAAGAAGTAGTGGCCAGCGTGCGGTTTTTGTGTGTTCGCTTTTCAACTGACTACCTGTGGTCTGTTGGAAAGAAAAAACTGTACAAAGATTTATGTGACACGATGCTCCCCGTCCCACTGTACAGAGCGCTATATACAGCACGCAAGGGTCAGAACGTACTTAAACGAGTAAAAAAAATGCCACCAGCTCCAAGTGCGAAAACGTTCTTTTTCAAATTACACACTGGAACACTTCCTGTAAGAACCGTCCTAGAGGAGCGTGGGTTTTATATGCCTTGGGGATCTCACTGTCTAATCTGTAAGAAACCGGAAACTATCGACCATGTTTTCCTGCACTGTTGGGAAGGAGTTTATTTTTGGGACGTATTACAAAGGACAATCAAAAAAGAGTTTCCGTTAGACCCTCATGGTATCAGGTATTTGGCAATAGAGAACGAGGATGGATTACCATTCGATTTTATCATGATGACTGCCTTGCACAGTATATGGCGCTCTAGAATGGCTGGATTTCATTGTGACCCAGACAGAAGACCAGCAAGAGAGTATTTTAAGGAAAGCATCTCAAGATTTCTTGAGGTAGTAAGAACAGACGAATGTGTACCTTTGTGGGTAGAAAGGGTAGAAGCCCTACTGACCATGAAGGAATTTTAGGATGCGATATGTTATAGTTATGTTTTAAGTTTTTTTTGTATTGTATGTAGTGAATTGTAATACATCTTAGTAACCCGTTTGTGAAGTTTACCGGAAATAAAGGAAAAAAAAATTGCCCGCAGCTTCCCTCGGGGGAACACTGAGGAGGATGCGGAGCATATAATTGGTTAACGGGGTGTTTAAGTGCGACTTACTTGGGTCGATGGCTAAATTGGTTAACGTGGTTGTGAAATGGGGTGTTAAATTGCGACTTACTTGGGTCGATGGCTAAATTGGTTAACGTGGTTGTAGGAGGGGGTGTTAATGAGTGAACACGTACACACGTATGCGAAAGGGCGGCGCTGGTCGAAGGGACGTCGATCATTGTGTTTGTGGATTCGTTGGAATTCATTTCACCGCGACCTTGGACGTCGACGCGCCGTACAAACCAACCGACGAGCGGCAACTGAGCGAGCGAGCGCCGACCTTGAGTATATATACAGCTCGACGGCGCATGCACTGTCAGCTGTTGAATGTTCTCGAAGCGCGACGCCACATGCGCGTCCACTGGAGAATCAGGAGAATTGTAGATGTCGAACGCGGTGTGTAGAGGAGGAAGGGTGCACAGATGGTGGAGGAGTGAAGCACGCGCGGTGTGTAGAGGAGGAAGAGATGCACAGATGGTGGAAGAGTGGGCGACGGCGCGACGGCGCATGCGCGCGCGTCAGCTGTCGAATGTTCGAGAAGCGGTGCGGACGGCGCGGACGGCGCACTACAAGGCGCGAGTATAAGATGCTCCGCATCTAAAAAACCAGCGTAGCTCAGTGGTAGAATACTGGGCTGGCACCCAGCGGACCCGTGTTCGAGCCCCACTGTGTCTTTGGTGCTAGGTTTGGCAACGAATCACAAGCACCAGCGTAGCTCAGTGGTATATATAATACTGGTCTATCTATCTATCTATATCTATCTATCTATCTATCTATCTATCTATCTATCTATCTATCCGCCCACGACTTTTAGCTTTCCTGGCCGTTTCTATAATGGTATCGATACCAAACTTGGTATGGCATATTATGACTGTATGAAGAACATATTTGACTTGTCATAACATGAAAATCATGACATGTATGTCATGAATATCGTGATTTACATTTCACGCTCCTGCAGCGGTTGCGTTGGTTTCCTTCACATGTTATGTTGCCAAACTGGAATAGTATGACATGATTGCATGGCGAACACAAGCGACCGACCCTCACATGAAAATCATGACATGCGTGTCATGTAACAACATGACTACATGCCACGCTCATGATGCGCTGGCGGTCGTTTCGCTATAGCGTTGCTTATACCAAATTCGGCATTATGGGACGTGAATGGATGACGGAGGCATGATACTGGTGCAAACATAATAAACATGAGATGCGTGTCATGTAACAACATGACTACATGCTACGCTCATGATGCGCTCGTAGCCGTTTCGCCAGCTTCACATATGCCATATTGGGTATTACGTGATGTCAATGGATGACGAAGGTATGTGACTGGTGCAAACATGATAATCACGAGATGCGTGACATGTGAGAACATGACTACATGCCACAGGCGCCAATACATTGCGACGTGACGTGGTGCGCGTGCTCGCCGGCGTTTATTTCGTCGCGTCACGCCGGCGTTGCCACGCCAGGCGCCGGTCCTGGCAAATACTCGCAGTCACGCGCCGCGCTGCGTGGCTTTGACGCATGCGCGTTTCAGCGCGTCCGGCGTCCCTCCGTCACGAAAAGAGAGAAACGCAGGGTTGTTTGGGCATCGGGGCGAATTTCGCGCCGGTTGCCGTCGGTATGGTGGCTAGAAGAGGGCCACCATACCGTCGGGCCGCGCCGACGGACGCTGGTCGATCGCGCCTGGCCGTGGCCTGGCGTCCGACTATAGAGTGCTCGCGTTTTGCTAACGTAGCGCCGCTGTGCCCAGCGTGCGCGCGCGTCATCGCTACATTGGAGTATATTGGGCCCTTCATGATGCGCTCGCCACCGGTTTGCTAGCTCCACATATGCCAAATTTGGTGTTAAGTGACGTCAATGGATGACCAAATATACGACTGTTGCAAACATGATAATCCTGGCACGCATGTCATGTAAGAACATGACAACATACAACGTGAATAACGTGCTTGCGGCCGTTTCGCTAGCTCGACATATACTAAATTTGGTATCACATGACGTGAATAGATGGCGAAGGTAAACGACATATCCAAACATGATATTCATTACATGTAAGACGTCATTTACCTCCACCTCGTAACGTTGTGCTGATCTTAAAGTGACCGTATCAACCTTTCTCATTCGTGTTTCGCATATAATCGATTCCCACTGTACATGGGATCTGCCATTTTAGAGGCGAAGCTCCTTATAGCGGCACCCGTTCGTCCCTCAAACCCTTGTAGTGTGTAACAAGTATAACATTTTGACGTCTAAGGTGGTGCCGGTGAGAGATTTCTTCTGTGCGTTGTTGAACACTAAAAAATAGTGCTCAATGTACATGCCAATGGGGAATGAGAGACAGGAGCATTCAGCTTTTAGTTAACGCGCACGCTGCGATCCCCATTAGCAGCCATTGGCATGTACATTGAGCACTATTGACAAGAAAGGGTTGCTACGTTATACTCGCTGGGTGTAACCTCCTTAGTTTTAGAAAGGTTTAGCGAGCGTTGAGCCGCAGTGCCATGAATACAATGAACTAGCATATACCATGAACTCGAGGTGGTTAAAGGTGGGAAGTAAACACGAAGCGCAAGCCGTAAGAAAGTGTGCGTGTGCCACCTCTCGTTTAGTCCTTGGAATGTCCGCTGGATGGGGGTGCTTCTATATGGGGAATATATCATGAAAAGATGCGAGATGGGGACACTTGGAGTGTTGAATAGATGGGCGAATGGGCACACAGAATGATACATGGATGAACGCATGAATGGACGCAGGGGCAGATGCATGAACGAACGCAGGGACGGACGCACGAACAGACGCACGCACGGACGGGCGGACGCATGGACAGTCACACAGACGGACGCATGGATGGACGGAAGCAAGAACGAATGGACGGACGAATGCTTCGCCCCACTCTCGATCATTCACCCCGTGGATATGCTGCCAATTTTTTTTTTCTTCCAATTTCGCGCGATGCGGTTACGGACACCGGCGGACAACTGCGCGTGACCCAGTTGTGATCTCATAACAGCTTTCGCTGTAAATCGCTGCCGCTCGGTAGCCGAGAACACGCGAGCCAAACATTACAGTTTGGCCCGCGGCCTGAAATTTACAATAAGTTATTAGAGCCAGCTAAAAATAACTTTTTTTTTTTTCTCGCTCGACAAATGATAGTATAGACGCAGAAAAACTTGCGTCATAGGCCCAGGGGCGCTATGCAGGATCGCCCGAGCTTGGCGAAAACTCGAGATCTTTCCGAGCTCTGGCGACACGCCCTTTTGAATGAGCCAACAGTGCAAAAAAGTCATATCTAGCCCCCAGCGCGCTGTGTTTAATTGATTGCGATGGAAGCTAGCATCGAGTCACGGGCGGTTGATAAGGTTGGGTGGGGCTTTGAAACCAGAGGCATTTTTTTTTTTCATTTGTCGTTCCACTGAGTGCAGACTGCAGAAGTGCACCCGCGCAACAGAAGTGCTAGAAGCTTTTCCTGATATTGCTTTTAATGGCACGAGCTGTTGAAATTTTGAAGCTTTTAATGCCTGCACTATGTCTGCTTTAGAATAATCAGCACTGTAGCCTCTGACGGTAACCATGCAGTCAAAACAATTGATATGGTGTGTTGTCGAAGACTCCATCAACTAAACAGTATATGTTGAATTGTAGAATATCCTTACTAATAAGTTACCTTTATGGTGAATGCTTTCGGTCGTGAGCTACTTGTTGTACGTGCTCCTACATCGGATCTTCAAAGCTTGCATAGTACTCTGGTAGCAATAACTATATTTAAAAAATCTAACATGCAAAAATCGTTCTGAAAAATCAGAGTGAAAGTTTCTCATCATCTATCCAACCGAGCATTTTAGTTTATCGATGCTACACACATTTTACCTTGCATTTGGTTGAGGTATACAAAGGGTGGGAGAGAATAACAACTCACAGAGAGCCAACATTTTTCAGTTTCTCTACAGAGTCTTTTCAACATTGCTGGACAGCCATAGACTTTATTTTCGAATGAAAGTTGTGGCACTGGTCATATGGACACCAGTGTCCACCAAATACAGTGCAACTCTGTAGCTTCACACTACTACTGAGTCTTCTATTTATCTAAAAGCCAGCATAGGTAGACAATTACTTATTTCTACTTTTAGGGGAGACTGCAACTGCACTCAAGGCTATCTTGGCATGACGTGCACCGCCTTCCCCTCTGAAAACTTCAGTGCGGTATCCACAGATGAGCAGCTATACCAACAAGCGGCCATCACAAGAAAGTTTATATTTATGAAATGTGGTAACATGAATGAAAGAGGGAGGGGCGATTGATCAAGGGCTCTTTTCTTTTGTCAGACACAAACTTATGAGACTAATAGACAAACTAAAGCATAGGGGACTTGTATGTTTAAATTGTATTGTTGTAACCGCCATATAAATGGAACAGAATAAAAGCGGATGAAAAATCAACATTCCGCAGATAGGGACCGTACCTGTGACCTTTGGATAGCGCATCCGATGCCCTACCAATTCATTATGCAGAGGTTTTAGGTTTAGTTACTACATGCAGCAATTCCACTCACTTTAATTCCTTTCCATTGGTGTCATGATTATCATACTACAATTAAAACATACAAATTAAGTTTCCTGTACCTTTCTTAGCTTCATTGTTGGTTTCATTAGGAGGTGGTCACATTGCACATTTATGTGCACACGTTGACACACGAAACCGTGACGCACCTTACTCGGAAAATGCACATGTCATTTATTTCGTCAGAAGTAAGGAGATAAACCAACTCTAATCATGGCAAGACCTGCCAGCACCAACGAAACAGAAGGGTTTGGGCAATTGACAACTTTGTGGCGATAGTGGCTCGGGTCACACCTTGACCAGCATGGGAGGCACCAGTTTTTCTGCAGCTTGCTTGTTCTCCAGCTTTTCGACAATGGCCAAAGCAAACTCGAAGGCCGTGCCTGGGCCGCGGCTTGTGATCAGCTGACCGTCAACAACAACCCTATCTTCGCTGTACTTGTAGTCGCCTGCAAGACCAATTACAGAATGTAGCTGAAACGTGTGGTTGGAAAACCAAGAAGGGAAATAAGAGTACTGCATGAAATCTTTCCAAGTCACATGGGACAGAGTTTCTTGATACCCACCCTTACATATGTCTTCTTTCTTGGAGGGATGTGACGTGACTAGCTTTCCAAGACCAATGCCATGGCTCTTCAGGGCAATAGGAGCTATGTGGAGATGAAAAAAAAAAAAAACACACACACAAATGTCAGGCTTAGGGAGTCATTAATGGCACAGACTATCTGCTTTGCTGCTCTGGCACTCCACTGTCGAAATAAATGCGTGGTCTGCATTTTAGTTTGTATGCTTAAGTTAGAATCAAGTCTTGCAGGCTTGCTAACTTGCAATATTTTGTGAATTGCTCATACCAGTGTCACACCGTCACTTTCGATCGCGATTGGGCCTGATCCTGATATATTTTGTTCATGGTGATAGGTTCTTTCATGGAAGTGAATTAGCTGAATTTCTACGGTCCTTCCCATGAAGATAGTAACAGTAAGCAAGTTAACCACAGCTTGTAAATTCACCCCTCTATTACCTGCACATATTGCAGCAACAAGTCGTCCACACTTTTCCTGCTCCTTCAGCAACTTGCCGACAGCTGGACTCTGCAATGACACAGCAATAAAAGGGGGCACAAATGAGGTGTTGATTACGTCTAGGCAAACGAGTCAAATTATGCAGTTTTACGTGCTAAAACTACTAAATGAAGTGTCTCTGTGTAGCATTAACCGGACACTAAAGTGGAACAATGAGTTCAGACTGATACATTGTACTCTGACAGCTCATCTATACTGTTGTTAGTTTCACCATCGCACATTTAGTAAGAGAAAAGAAAATAAAGCTCGAAGTTTTATTTTCAAATTTACCGCCGAAATCTCCACTTGTGACTTGACGGACTTGAGAGAGTAGTTTTCTCATTTTGGAGGTCGATGAATTTTTTCGAAACCAGGTATGTCAAGTCCGTAGCGCCCTTTAGGGGCATTGCTACATTTTTACCTGTAGACACTGTGTAAGACCTAGTAGACGCCGTCGGTTTCGATCACGTCACGGCGTTTGGTGCAGTGATGTAAAGGTTGCGTAGCAAACCGCATTTTCTTTTCGCACGCTTTCTCCTTTACGAGGTGCCTTTTCGCGGCAAGCATGATTGTTTTGAAATTGTAAGGCATGTAAGGCCAAGCAGAACTTTGCCGGCATGGGCCATGTATTTGCAAACAAACCATATCTCGTTTTTTTCTTTATCGGTTGTGTGCCCCGAGTGTATTCGATAAACAAAATATGTCGGTGTTCAGGAACTAATCCTGCAGTTATCTTTCACTCTGTGTTTGTCCCCTTATATAGCACGTAGAACGTTGAGAAGCCTACGATAAGGACAAAGTTGGTTTGTTAATGCAGGCCTAGGCACTTATACCCGAAACACTGTTTCTCCCGTAATGTCCCTTTAAACGAATGAATGGTGATTCTGCGATTGTCGCAACGTCTGCTTTCAGGCGAATGTCGCCGCACGTTTGGACAGCTCCTACATGAACTCAAGCATACAAAGATTCAAGGAAATGAGTCCGCAGACTCAAGGCGCAGTGTTCCAGAAATAAAGGAACCCATTCGACAAGCGACGGCAATTTTACACGAAACCTCTTCGGAGATAACGCGCGCAGTCCGAAGGACAGTGTTTACGACCGAGTATGAAGGCGCGCGAGCTCACCGCTGCCAAGCTCTCGGCTCCTTTCAGCCCGCCGGGTAGAACGATTACATCGTAAGGAGACTGCGTCGTGGCTTCGTCCAAACTCTTGTCCGGCACAACGACAACATCTCGGCTGCACTTCACGGGGCTGGCGCCGGCGAGGCCAGCTATGGTGACGTCCACCTAAAAGGAAATAAGACGCCACTGTGAACCAAACCAAAACACGGCTCTGCTGGTGAACAGCGACCCGGCAGACCGTCGGGCACACGCGACGAAAAACTCGCGCTACTCACGCCAGCTCTACGCAGTACATCGGCTGTGATGATTGCCTCCATCTCTTCCGCGCCTTCGGCGAGGATTAGTAGAGCTTTCTTGCCCATACTTAAGCACGAAAAGGCTGAACCGCTATGACGCCGACGAGAAAACACGCACACACAGCGCGGGAGCATAAAAATTTGTTTCGATTTGATTTTGAGACCTTGACGGGCACAATGTTGGCAACTGCTTATTCGTAGACCAACATTCACTGCCCTGAATTGCATGTGACGCATGCCTAACACGTAAAAATTCAACTCTGAGAAGTCTAAAAAAGTGTTTTAAATATAATTTTGTTGAATATTATAACCTGATGCGTTTTTTGGCACGCTATTATGATTATAATACAAATGGGAACAGCCAGCTGTTACATGTTGTGTTTGTGATTGGCTACAATGTTGCGTGGTGGCGCGGTGAAGCAGAACTCCAGTCTACGCGTAGGATACGGGCTGTCGTATTTGGAGCCTAGAACTGAAATTCGCCGTTAAAATTAGTCTAAATACACAACTGTAAGTCTCGATGCCTCTCATTTAGGCCATCGGTGGCACAGCTGACCGCTGTATTATGCCCCGAATTAAAAGCGGAGGCACGGTTCAAGCTTTACAGTACCGGGAAATCGGCATCGGAAAGTCTCCATACAGGTCCAGTCTGAAGATACTGCGTCTGCTAATATGTGACGTGAGTAGGCTAAACCAATTCACTACTTGTTATTGTGAATTCTCCTACATTCTATTGGTTCACGTCTAGTCGAGGAAAGGCAGTATAATTTTTCCGTGCATTGCTCTACTACGCCACTTATCGGCGCGTCGCGTCGTGAAATGGCAACTCTACAGTTTTCCTGCCAGAACGCTGCCTAGCATAGCTGAAATACAAAGCTTTATTCATCACATTTACGGCTGTTGAGTCTAAAGCTACCTGTATTGTTGTGTTGTCTTGCGCCACTCAGAAACGTTCGACGTTCACGAAGTTCTGGGAGATCCACTCGAAGTCCCCGATTGCTTTTGAAGAGTAAGCACGTAGCAGCTAACCGTTGATTCAAGTGACTGATACGCACACATAATAACTTGCTGATTTTTCTAATTATTCCTCTAGTGGCCACATCTACCTTGACAACTACAGGACCTGTTTGGCATTGTAAGCATTTGGGTCTTTGCTTTCGTAGTTAACAGCGTCCCGACTTGAGTTTCGGTGCGTCGTAATGAAAAAAAAAAAAAAGCGTTGAATCTTATTTTTCACGTTTCATAAAACAGGAATGGCCTTAACTTCTGCCCAAGCCCTCTCTACAGGCTGTCCCAGGAGCCGAAAAACAAAAAAATTGAAGATGCCTTGGTGTATACAGGGCCACTGGTTAGTATACAACCAGCGTACGTAGTATTGTTTGGGTACATTTCGTTATTCATTGCGTACACCTAATCATCTGTTGCTAGTCTACCCTGCATAACGAAGTTCAGTTCACACTGTTAGTACAAACAGCACTGCGTCAATATGTGCAGCACCGGTTGCCTGAACGGGCGAAGGACTGCAGAGCACACTTCCTGTCGCTTACGGCTGACAACTGGGTTTACTGCCATGACAAGATGAATGGCAAGGTTCTCCAAGAAATCTATCTGGGATCTCCGAGCCGTTACAAATTCAAGCACATTGACTGGGAGACCCACGGCGAGACCATCATTTTGCAGTCCCTGCATAACCACAGTCATCCGCAGCTCACACAACCGGTTAGTCAGCCCTCTTGACTGACTATCGCAGCGACGGGACGAGACAATCAGTTTGTGCTGATTTCAAGGGGCACTATAAGGGAAATAGTGAATCAGTTTAAATTGATAAAATGTATTGTCAAAGCTCTAAAGTAGTTATCTTCACCAGCATAGGTTTACTAGTAGTATGGTGTACTGGAATGTGGAAGTGTGTCGTCTGGGGCCAAAAGCATAGCTCTTGGCATTGACGGCCAGTGCTGCCGGAGTACACCGTACTACTGTGTCGCTGCCTGAAGTAATTTATGAGAAGCTGAGATTGGTAGCTGTTGTTGCTACGCTAGTCGTGTGTGTGCGGGCGAAACGTGTTTGCAAAAGCGTGATGCATAGCAGCTTTTGCAGACCAACAGAAATTCAGGGGTTTACTCACATCAACTATATCCATCATCATGAATACTTTGTGGACAAATTATAGTTACGTTCCTGGACTTCGGTGTCCCTTTGATGAGTAAAATGTATAAAGAAGCAGAGCAGTATTTGTCATTGAGCGTTCTCATTTTTTAAACATTACGACTACTTACTCTCCTGGCTCGTGCACGTAAGTGGTGGTCGTGAAACTGACCCGATCACAACGTTAGCCTTCAGGGCTTCCTCATTTGTTTCATTGCCTGACTTCAGGTTAGTGTAATAGCTAGACAGGGGTGCATGTGGATCAAATGAATGGTGATGTGCTTTTCTCTGCTTTTACATCAAAACAGTAAGCAAAAATACGATCTGGGTCTCTGTTCTGCAATAGGAATCGCGTGAGCTCCGACTGCGCAAAAGCAGCATTATTTATCTCATTAATGCACCCACATGTGTTGGATGCGTTTAAATCTTGCAAATACTTCAAATTTCAATCACGTGTTGTGACAATTTTACTCAGAAACTGCACAAAAGTCCGCAATGCAAATTGAAATCACGCGCGCTGGGCACACCATTTGATTGTGGCGTCATTGCAAAAGTGGTCACTGCTCTCCCATTGGTTTGCTGTGAAGACGGTACACCGTCCGATTCCAGTACTTCGTACAAGTTAGAGGATAAAATCAGGGTGACCATTTCATTTTAAAATTTCTTCCTGAAATCTTGCTGAACTTCTTGCTGCTCATGGTGTCACAGATTTCAAATAGCAATTGTCGTGTTTTGGCCACATTGCATTTGAGATATTTCCCAAAAGTTGGCGTTAAGTTTATGGAGTCCTCAGAGGTTAGTGTACTTCATTTTCGCTAATTGGAAACTACGCAGGATACTGCAGACATAGTCAAAAATCTATGACTTCACAAGATTGGTGCACGGTTTTCAAGGTGGAGTTGCCACCTGCATTTTCACTTTGCACGTTTTCTTGCTTATGAAGCGTTTTCTTGTGGCAAGTGGTGTGATTAGCATTGTGAAAGAGTATTTTACTAATTTGAAAAAAATTGTTTTTTATTTCGTGCAAGTTCTATTTCTCAATTTATGTCAGCCTTGTACACGGGCGCCATGTGCTTGCTTTTTGTGTCTAGTAATGTAGCAATAACCGTCGTATTTCTTTTCGTTATCTAGGCAGCAAGGAGCAAACCAAGAGTTCTGATCACAATAGCAGTGTTTAACATGTTTCCTCTTCAGTTCAAAGGCGTGCTGGAAATTGACAGAGCTGTAAGTTTAATTTCTTCCGTGCTTTAGGGTGTATCTGTACCATTTATCACACTAGGCAGTTGTGTATTTGAAATGCTTGCCATTTTTTAACATTGTCTTGCAGATCTTTGGGAAAGAATGCAACCACGCCAACGTTTCAGAGGGCCTCCTTATTGTCGGTACAGGCAGCACCTTGTCTGGGACTGTAAGGTTGTACAACTTCAGGAGCATTCTTGAAGAGGTGGGTTCCACTTTTCCATGTTTATGTGTTTGTGACTTGTGCTTAGATTCATTCTGGAGTTAGCCAATGCTATATGTAGTGTGTTTCATGGTGAAATCTCATGTACCGGAAAATATTGCATTGCAAATGCATGGCACGAAGTCTAGTTTTCAGATTAGGCTCTTCTTTTTATTAAAGGGCCTCTGTAACACTTTTTGAGCATGGTCAAAAACGCTGTTCATCGATAGTTTAGGCTCCCAAGAACATGCCTGAATGGCCTGGAATTTACAATCAATTCTAAAAATCGCTTTCTCTTCTCTCAAAATCACTATGTCTCAGGCGTAGTGTCAGCCATTAGCCGATTTGAGCATGGCGCACTCGGTCATTACAGGGGCCGCCTATGTGAAAGGCCATGACTTGTCCACCTGTGCGCGCATGCGATCTGGCTTTAAAAACTGTGCATTTGAAGAAAAAAAAAAAGAAAAAGGGCTCAATGTCATGAGACGCGCATGACATATTTTCTTTCTCCATGCCACCCTTCCTGCTTAGCTTCCAGTGCTTTTATCAGGACGAGAGAAGAGAGAATGCAATGGCAGCGTGCAACTAATCTTTGCCACTTAACTCGTACTGGGCATATTCTGAAAATGTTTGCGGCGGTGAATTCGTGAGGCAATAATCTCCTTTAGTGAATCCATTTCATGGCTACTTAGAAAAGTGTTACAGGGCCTCTTTAAAAGCTCCAAAAGCTATATTTGTGTGGGTTTCATATTCATGCATACAGCACTTGATATAATAAAATACTGTAGACCTTAATGTGTATGGAGCACATCACCTTCTTTTTGAATATAGTATTTTTTTTGTTGTAACAAAAAACAAGCAAACTAGTTGTAAACTAAGGATGAGTTTTAAACCATGCTATATGAGACTGAGGGTATAAATTATATGCCACAATGAAGGGTAAGTTGGCACAATTATTTATGTTATGCACATCAATTTACAAACGAAAACATACTGATGCTCAGGAAGGGGTGCATCATCGGCTAGCGGAGCAGAAAAAGACGAAGTCAGAATAAGAACAGCCTGCTCGCAGCAAGGGCGTTGTCTCTTGTTTTTATCTTTACAGTGCAATGTTTACATAGAAAGGCATTGCCTCTCTTCCTTTTATGCTATATTTATCCCACAGTTGACAGATTTAGCTTTTTCAACGGAGAAAGATGGGAAGAAACCTTTGGCTGCATACTTGATGTAGCTACTGTCGTCTGGTCATCAACAGTATTGATCTGAAATTTATGCAGTGGGTACCATGACATGTGCAAGATACGATTCCTGTCTGTTTCACTTTCTAGCGGTTTTCAATTGAATTTTAATGATTGCACTTATGGGTTTACATTGTTCGATATATTGAAGTGCTCTTGATGAGTTGACATTCTTTAAACAGGATCTATTTGACCGTTGAAACGGAACTTGAACAGGTGTAAGCAACATTCTCACAGCTTACTTATTATGGTCTGTTTCATTTATGGCGTGTCAAACCATTATGCATCTGATTTTAAGTTTTATTTCTGACCGTACGCTGAACTCAATCATCAGGAAATTTGCTTGAAAAGCCTCAATTACAAATACTATGCTTAATTGGTTCATAGTCTGCCAACTAAAAGCACCGTCTATGAAAATTATTTGTTTGTTTTAAACTTGATTAGACGTTTGTTGATAGCTACATATGTAGTTATAGTCTACTATGTGCATTATAAAAGTCTTTAAGTGTGGTTTTTCACCATGTTTCACAGCAGTGGCATAGTCAAGAGTGGGGGGGTTCAGGACCCCCCCAGAAAAATTACAAATGTACACAGGAACCAACATAAAGTATTTTTGCCCCCCCCCCTCCCCCCCTTCCAGGCAAAAAGTTTCGGCTATGCCCCTGTTTTATAGCTCATAGCTCTGTTTCTCGCACTTTAGTAGAGGGTAGAGGTGAATTGATATTTGCAGTCTATGCATTGGCTTTGAGTTAAGAATGTGCACACATTTTTTGTTAAATTGCTTCTAATGCATTCAGCAGCCTGACATTTGTGAAGAAAGTGTTAATAAAATGATTTCTAAGCCAATGTCAATCAAATGGTAACAACCTCATATCAAACTAGGGCATCAATAACCTTGAGTGACCCAAAAAGAAAAAAACTGTGCATCACAGGGTAATTTGATGCTGAGAATAAAATGCCTCATATTAACAAATTTTCCAAATGACTTAAGAATTCAGAATATTTGGTTGTTCACGTTGAAATTCGGACTGTGGTAAATACGAAGAGAAAGAAAGAGTGCTTCCTCTGGTTGGCACGTGTGGCTTTTGTCCATTTGAGGAACCAAACCTGGGATCAGTTTCGTCCTCAATAATGATTTCCTGGGTTATGAGAAACTAACCAGGAGGCTGGTAGGTGATAGTGCTAGGCTGGAAAAAGCGTTAGCGTGCAACCTCAAGCTTTACATAGTTTTATATCCTAAATTAGCCCTTTCTGTAATCAGTTCAAACAAGCAAATGTTTATCTCCCCATTACGCTTTTCTTTGATTCAAAGTATGGTGGCTTTGTGCATTGATTAGTGCATGTCACAAGATAATATACGCTTGAAACATTAGAAGGATGATGGTATTAGTCTGATGGCACTTTACGAAAAAATTTTCCATCCAGTCATGCATGTTTCCGGCTAAGCTCTATGAGCCTTGCTTAGCGCTGGATGGAGCTAAAGTGGGAACTTATCCTGCTGGCCTACCTTTGAACTGCAAGCTCACAGGTGTGTCCACTAAAAATTTTTATGTACACTCCAAAAGTGTGTTCAAGCTATTTAAGATATGCAGCATGCCTCTGGATATAAAGCGCAGTGAATTTTGTGTTAGAAGAACAAGCTGTGTTCTCTCTGCTGTCGAGTAAGTGCCCTTAAAGGGGTTCCTGCAACACTTTTTTTCAAGGAACCATGGAATGTATTCAGTAAAGGGGCACATTACCTGTGGGGTCTTGAATAAAAGCCGCTCTCGGAACGAACGAAGTCAGAGACGCAGACGGAACCACACAAAACACCATTTTTAACTACTTTTGCATCGACGATATTGTCAGCCAAATAAAAATACACCACTCAACATGCTAAAACAACCTTACACAATTTTCCAATTCACTCAAACATAAGAACAAACAGAAGCTAGCATGAAAGCGGCGTGGCCAACGCTCAACCCGCCATGAGGGCTCACGGCAGACAACCTGCAGTGCCGTCCACCTATAAACGCACCGTGGGAGACAACCGTTCACACAAACCACTACACGCCAAAGAGGACCGCTCATCTCCCATGTGCCAGCCACCCAGCTACGCCGCCAAGTGTCCCTTCTGGCGCTACCGTGCTAAAGATGATGATGGTGATAAACGATGGTGATCAATGCTCGCGAGCATAACGCCACCTACCGCTCGATAGTTGTGAACCCTAAATGAGGCCTATGTGCTAAACACGTGCGCTATGAGGCGCAAACTACTTTACAGGGGTTGTTAGCACCCCCAAATATTTCACGAATTGATTGCCGCAAAGCTTTTTCGAATCCGTCCTGTACAAGCAGAGCTACAAAGATCTGTCATACTGCGATTGCTTTTCCCTTCTCTCGTCCCGACGAAAGTGCTGGAAGCTAAGCAGGGAGGGATGAAACAAGGAAAAAAGGCACATCACGTGAGCTTCATGACCTTAAGCACTTTTTCTCTTTTTCTTTCTTCTTGAAACACGCGGCTTTTCAGTAAGATTGTGCGCACACTTGTAGACAAGTTACTGCCCTCCTGTGGTGGCCTCATCAACTTCTGTGGTGGCCTCATCAAATCAGCCAATGGTGTGAAGCTTGGGCCTGTTACGCCCTGATATTTTAGTATGTAGTATCATTTGTCGCAAGAAGAGCAAGCAATATTTAGCTGGCTATGAGAATTTATTGTAAGTTCCAGGCCGTGTGCTGCTGTATAATATTTGGCTCGCGCGTTCTCATAGCACTGCTCATTGGCAACGTTTTCCGACCATGCTCAAAAAGTGTTGCAGGGCCCCTTTAAAAAAGTTCGGGCATGTTGATAGTTATGCCGTGATTGTGTCTACAGCCGAGGTCAGAGTTAAGACAGCCCTGTTAAATAATGTGTGGCATGCAGTTATTAACCATTTCACTGCCGATCCCGCGGCGATTCGGGTGACGCATGCACAAGTCCTGCCCATCCCTAGTATAGGTACTCATGTTGCCTCTTTCACTCACTCCCTGCCACTTGTGAGACAACTCTTGTTAAACGAAAATAATGCGGGTGTGTCCCGCTGTCTATGGAGAGAACTACCGTGTGTGTGTCCTGCTTAGACTTGTGCGAATAGTGAATTTTGTGTTCAAAGTGAATTCCAAGCGAATAGGGATTTCCGTCCATAATTTTGAATTGAATTTGAATAGTAGGTATATTATAAAAAAAAAAAGGCATATTTGTCATGTTATAACTGACCTGCACAATATTTGAAGGAAAATTGAAACAAGGCTTATGCAAATTAAATTTTTTTGCATTAAGGGAACTGGAAACAACTTTGAATAGTAGCAGAATTTGACTTTTTATGGAACGCAAGTGATAACATGTAAAATATGTAACATTTGAAAATTTCCAACACTTAGAGCCAATAAGTCAGAATAACAAGCTTGTAAGCTTAAAAAAAATTGTGAGTGTCATATTTTCATTTAACCTCGAAGTGAAGTTTCGTGACAGCATTGATATTTCCTGGATAAATGTTGTTGCGGTTAACACTAATTTACTGCAGTGAAATCACCTTTACAGGGGGGTTACATGCGAATTGATATATATTTAACAGATTCTTTTCCGGCTTAGCATGTCTTCACTGCAGTGAAACCAGATTTACGGAAGGCTACACATGGATTAATTAGATCTATTCGTTCCTTTCGAATACGTCAAAATTTTGAATAACTTATATTCAGTTCAAAGCTAATTCTAATATTGGAATATTTGTTCCAATGTTCAAAGCATTTGAATATTCATGCAAGCCTAGTCTTGACATCTAAGAAATTGTGTTCACCAGAGTTGCTCCTGTGCGTTTCAATATTAGCAAGTATAACTTGTGTTGAAATTTTTGACTACAAAGGTACTGCATGACATCAGCATAGGCTCGTGTGTCTTTGCCAGCGTCTCAGCAGAGCTGTCATGGCGAGTCACATTCTATGTGCATGCTCTATTTTACAGAACAAGAAATTCAGGAGCTCTTGACTAATTCGTTGCCGAATAGGATGACCAATTAGTCTCAGTGGCTCTGAAATGAGTAATTATAATTTATTATACTTAAATAATTCATGAATAAATGTATTGATTATAATGAATACCTATTTTTGTTTTGATCAAATATTCTTCTATACTACTAGATTACTAGCATGAAATTTTTGTATAACGTGTAATAAAAAAAAAGAAGGAGAGAAAATAAAACCCGATGTGGAGTGTGCAGCATTGCAAAAAACCCTCGATAATGAAAGCGTTAAGCAACAGCCAAATTAGCACTTCCTCATATTTCAGTGTTGCACCATTGTCCATGGCTGAGCTGGCCCTTGCAGGGGAGATGATGGCTCGTCGCTAATGCACTCACCACATTGGCGAATGTTTTGCTATAAAATATCAGCAAGTTGTCAAAATTATTGTGGAGCCTCTCAACAGCCTGCACGTTATATTAGGGTGTCACATAACAAGGGTCTATTTATTATTATTCTTTTAAAGCTTAGCTTATGCCATCATCTAACAATTCTTGTCTTACCCATTGCAGAACCTCCACCTGTTCTTTTCGAGGTAAAGTGCTCGGAGTTCATGCTACACTTTGGGTGCTTCCCTTGGCATTACATCTGCAGCCCTCCAATCGAGAGAAGGCGTCTTTCAGGTGAGGGGAATGGGATCGAGCGTGTACGCTACATATACTGAAGAGGACTAATGTTTGGAAGCCTTCAGAGTGATTGTTATTGGTGCTCACCACCAGGTAAAATCAGTGGAAACTGATGAGCTGGCTGAGAATGGACTCCTGGACTTTCCCAATTCAAGCACAGAGCCAGACTCCATCGCGTTTCATCCTGACGACTCTGGAAAGATAGTCTACAACTCTTCACATTTCATCAAGTAAGGCCAAAGCGCTCGACTTTGTACCTCAGTGCTGTAGGCAGGGGGCTTTGAAAGGGCCCTGCGAAATTTTTCGAGTAATTATTGAATTATTCATTAGGATACTTCATTGCCTCACGAATTGACTGCCATAAAATCTTTAGAATTTGTCAAGTACAAGTAGAGTTACACAGCTTTATCGAGTGGTTTAAGCGGTTTCTCTCTCTTTTCTTACCAGTGAGCATACTGCAAACTACTCTGGAGGCGAGGGGGAAGGGGAGGGCAAGAATCTTCATTCGTTTGTTGTCAATGTGCATCATGACCTTTAGCACTTCTTTTTTCTTCAAAAAACAGCTTACTTCGAATGTAACAGAGCGTGCACACGCGCAGAGACATCATGGCACCTTGCAATGGCTATGGTAAATGTGCAGCTCAAGCCAGCTAGTAGCCTTGGACTTTGGGTGTATGACGCAGTCGTTTTGTGTATTTGGCATCATTTTTCAAGAGTGGAGTGAGTCATTTATGGCTATCTGAAATTTAATTGCAAATTACAGGCTGTGCGCTGCACTATAGTCTATCTCGTGTGTTCTCGGGGGCCTTGATTACCGACAGTCAGCCCTTTCTGATCGTGCCCTAAATGTGCTGCAGGGCCCCTTGAGCTTTGTTTAAGTGGCCAGACTTTAGTGGAGAATATTGCCTCAGAAAAAGGCTACTTGCTAGTCATGGTTTCTCATGTTAAACATGCTTCGTAACTTATTTGGCTTTCTTCCTTATAGTGGATTTTGTTCACAGCTTCCAAGGACAACATCTCTTCACAAGGGCAGCCACTCAAACGGGTGGTGTCAGTTTTAAAATGTTATGAATGATGATCTAGTTTTACCGTTTCAATAATGCCCCGCCACGGTAGTCTAGTGGCTAAGGTACTCGGCTGCTGACCCGCAGGTCGCGGGATCAAATCCCGGCTTTGGCGGCTGCATTTCCGATGGAGGCAGAAATGTTGTTGGCCCGTGTACTCAGATTTAGGTGCACGTTAAAGAACCCCAGGTGGTCGAAATTTTCGAAGCCCTCCACTACGGCGTCTCTCATAATCATATGCTGGTTTTGTGACGTTAAACCCCACATACCAATCAATCAGTCCAGCCTTCAGTTTAAACTGTGAACTCTTTAGAGCAATATGTCCCGTTGGTGGGTGAGTCCTCTTGGAAGGTCATGACCACAGAGATATGTGAAAGCTCACGGGATGTGTTGAAGATTTTTTTTTGAATGTTTACAGTGTCAGAGGGTAGCAGGGGATGCGAAGGTAAGGGGTACACGACAATCAAAAAATGTATAGTGGCATCTGCTGTGTGTGACGTCCCCGCAAACACGGACTGAACCCCAGTCCTTTCAGGATGTTTTCGCTCGTTTCTTAAACCCACGCATAAAAACAGGAAAAGAAAACCTTCGGTGTAACGAATGGGCATTCCCGAGTGGAGTACCTGGAAGGATTATTTCTACTGTTCTCGCCCCCCCCGCCCAAACGCGAACACGAGCACCGGGCGGCGCCTTGTCGTCTACAGACAGTCTGACAGTGTATGGTGGAGGTAATACGTCGCGCACCCTTCACATTTGTGGCATGGGGGAGCAGCAGAGCACCTTTTGTTGGTTTGGGTAATGCGACCCTGTCACAGCTGCCTGTGCAGAGTCCGACCTGACTTTTCGTCGGCCTCCGGGGCTCCAGGGCTCATTGCTGCGTTCTGCGCGGATGGCCACCCGCGGCGTTGAATGACGGGGAGGCGGCGGCTGCGGAGAATTTCGCAGGAGACACCGAGCTGCATGGAGACGTTGAGGCTTGGTCTGGACGTCGGCCCATCGGGTACCAGAGGCATCGGGACCATCGTTCGTCCGTTGTTTGGGTGTCTTGGGACGGCTCGCCCATCTCTCTCTCTGAGGCTTGGGTTTGTGCATTGTTGCTTGCTCGGCTTTGTTTGGGAGAGGGTTTTCTGCTGGTGTGGGCTGCGGGGGCGGCCGCCGAAGATGATATACTTCGACTGAGGAGAGAATATGCCACGTGGATTGTGGCGATTGGCTTGGTGTCCTGGTAGGGCGGAGTCGGAACCCGAGAAAAGTGGCCACGTGTCAAGGAAGGGGAGAGGCGAGGAGAGTCATTTCCAGGGGACAAAAAGAAGTGGACGGCGACAAAAAGGGACTATGAGACGATACAGGGGAGTCGGAGATATACAATGCGGAGCTCGAGATGGTAGAGAGGCAAGGACGGTACGATGAGGAATGAAAGTTAGGGATAGGAGGCGAGTGAATGGAGCGTTACGAAAGAGGGCTAAGATGGAAATCACTGAGAGGCACGACGTAGGCGACGATGACATAGACGATGAAGACGCTGACGGAAGGGGACAGATCAGAGCCTTGTGACGTCCCCACTACGCCACCGATCGCCAAAGAGAGGGAAGAGCCCTCAACTCCCTTTTTATCCGGTTCCCTCTTGGCTACGTGTCTCAATCACTTTCCACATACAGGGATTCGTGCTGGGGCCGGGAAGCAAGAGACGTCACGATCTTTTTTTAATCATGGACGCATTTAATTCAACAGCAAGTGCAAAAAAAATATGCGATGAGCTCGAGATGGTATAGCGGCAAGGGCGGTACGATGAGGAATCAAAGTTAGGGATAGGAGGCGAGTGAATGGAGCGTTACGAAAGAGGGCTAAGATGGAAATCACTGAGAGGCACGACGTAGGCGAAGACGATGAAGACGCTGACGAATTGGACAGATCAGACCTCGACGCCAAGAACCAATCTTCGGCCCCGACTCGAGCAGCCAACTCCGAGGCCCCGACTACATGGACTTTCAGTGAGACGAACTTCACCTCCCTTACTTAAACAAGCTTTGTGGGAAGGGATGCGGCATATTGAGACATTGCGCGGTTTTATTAATTTATGACTTTATCATTTGTGTCGTCGTGTGTTTACTCTGTGTTGAGGCACCCTTGTATTGTCACCGTTACTTCGCTTATGTATCCTGTTTCGCGCATCGCGAGTATTTGCTGATGTGTTACGATTTCGTGTAATAGAGATGTTCACGAACAATGTGTGTGTACGCCATTTGCACTTGCTGTTTAATTAAGTGCGTCCATGATTAAGAAAAGATCGTGACGTCTCTTGCTTCCCGGCCCAAGCACGAATCCCTGTATGTGGAAAGTGATTGAGACACGTAGCCAAGAGGGAACCGGATAAAAAGGGGGTTGAGGGCTCTTCCCTCTCTTTGGCGATCGGTGGCGTAGTGGGGACGTCTCAAGTGGTGGCAGCGGTGGGATTACTGCTGGGGCAACGGTGCGAGATTTAACCCTCGTACTAGGGAAGGAGAGGCGGCAAAATGAACGAGCAGGCTACCAAGATGACCGACAGAGACGACCCACTAGAAATGAGTGCGTTAATGTTAGCGGACATGGTTCCGTCGTTTACGGGAGGTGATAGGGGTCCGGATGTTGGGGTATTCTTTAAAATTTTGGAGCAGGTTGGTCGCTTGGGTGGATGGCGGGATAGTGAGCTGGTCTGCATAGCACGATGTAAGATGGTAGGCGCAGCACACGATTTTGCGTGGTGGGATGGTGGCATCGCTGCTGCTTCAACTTTTTCTGTGTTCAAATATTTGGCCCCCAAGAGGTTTGATACGGAGCCACTTATCTTTAAAACGGAACGGTTTTTAAACGCGAGGCAGAAGGCAGATGAGGAGGTGAGGTCATTTGCAAGTCGCTTGCGCATCCCCGGGACCGCCACCCTGGCGAGCTCCGATAGTCAGGATCCGATGAAAGCTTCACTGCGCCGCGAAATTCTAGCCGAACAATTACTCTCGCAATTTTTATTAGCCCTGAGGGATCCGGTCCGCAGATTTGTTCTCTCTCGGGATCCAAAAACATTTGACGAGGCCATTGCCATAGCGGTCAAAGAGGAACAGAATGAGAAAGTGTCGTGGAGCCATATGTTACCCTTTTGATACGAAGAAGAGAACACGGATATTCATGAGATGCATAGCCGCCTTGACCGCCTCGAAAAAATTGTGGAGAGCTTGGTAGTACGCAAAAAGGTGAAACAAAATTGGCAGGAATCCCCGAGGCAACTCCGTTATCCCGGCGGGTGCTATAACTGTGGCAGGTTTGGTCACTTTTGGCGAGAATGCCACCGATACTGGCGACGAAAGTGGAATTCCACGGTTGGCAGCCGCGTTCACAAAGGCAAGAAGAGGGCGGGAAAATTCGAATCGGGAAACCTAGACGCAACTCCTTCTCATGACGTTGACGTGCAGAGGTCAATCACGGTCGTAAATATTCCCGAGGAAACAAACTCCATAAAAATGAGTCGCGGTTCACCGTGTGCGGAAGTGGTTAATGTAATTTCCGTGATCGAGGAGGATGTTCCACCATTGAGCGAGTGTGTGTTTGGGGGGAACGCTCGCACGCCGGTGCCACTGGGTGAAACAAAAGTTGTCGAGGTTGCTAGAGTGGATACAGACGGTTTAGCTGCGGTTTCTACCTCGAAGGTCCCACGAGACGATGAGGCATTACCAGTAGGAGTAGCAGATATGGAGTTGGATGAGAATGGGTTTTCTGAGGATGCAGTTGTCGGAGTCTTGGTCGACACGGTGGTAGACTGAACGTTAGAGAGAGTGGATGAGATTTAGGAATGCCTAGATCGCAACGGGGTAGTTTTTGTGGGGCCAGAGAGGAACTGCAGCACACTCGATGTACACCGCACCGAACCCCGGCATACGCAGCGGTGGTCTTATAAGATAGCTTCGCATATGCCCCACTCCGCGACTGAGTTGAGTAGGTAGAAGTTCGGACCATCCAACGAGGGTCCGGGACTCTGAGTTGGGGAAGAAGTCTGCATACAGGTAGACGCTGAGCGTAGGGGATCGGCTAGGGTCGTAAGAGTCCGCAATGTTGTATGCCATTTTATGTTCTATAATTTCTACTCGGTCTTTGTGCATGTTACTTTAAAGACCTTCTGTCGAAGTTTAAGTTTTTTTTTGTTTTGCTTTGGCTTGTACACTTGTTTTATTTTGTTGATTGTGTTTTGAAATGAGGCCAGGCAGGAGATGGTACGCGAGGGTAATTCAGTATTGCTGCCTGTATGACCTATGTTCTCCCGCCATCCCGCTTTTCGTTTGGTTTGAAATGTTCGAGAAGGTCTTAAAATTTTCTGCATGTGTGGAATGAAAGCGTATTGAAATCTGTGTATCCTCTGTTCGGTTGTGCCGAGAGTGGACAGTGCAGGCGAAGTGTGTGATGTGCTCGCATTGTAGTGAACCTTCCGCACACATGACTGAACGTTGCATGCCAAACCATCCGACGAGCAGCTGTGACCAGTGTGCGTTTTGTCCACGCGTCATCCACGAGTTTCTGCAGTGATTCTGAAGGTTTCATGTCTGTTGTGCGCGGTAGAAATACGGAAACAAACTGCTTCGTGGTGGGTGAATATTCAGCGACAATCACAGATTGGTTTCTCTCAGCAACGCGCTGCCGCCAGGGCTGAATCACCAGTGTGCTGTGTTCGCATACCGTATTCCTAAGACTACCGCAATGTCTCGATTTCGCTGCGCAACTGGAAAGCGCTATGCGCTCGCATTTCTCGTGTTTGAATTTCCCCGCTGGGAAAATTCTTCTGCAAGATGAAGGGATTGTGACGCCGCCGCAAACACGGACTGAACCCCGGTCCTTTCAGGATGTTTTCGCTCGTTTCTTAAGCCCACGCATAAAAAAAGGAAAAGAAAACCTTCGGTGTAACGAATGGGCATTCCTGAGTGGAGTACCTGGAAGGATTATTTCTACTGTTTTCGCCCCCCCCCCCCCCCCCCGCGCAAACACGAGGACCGGCGGGCGGCGCCTTGTCGTCTACAGACAGTGTGACAGTGTACGGTGGAGGTAATACGCGCGTACCTTTCACATTTGTGGCATGGGGGAGCAGCAGAGCACCTTTTGTTGGTTCGGGGAATGCGACCCTGTCACAGCGCCTGTGCAGAGTCCGACCTGACTTTTCGTCGGCCTCCGTGGCTCCAGGGCTCATTGCTGCGTTCTGCGTGGATGGCCACCCGCGGCAATGAATGACAGGGAGGCGGCGGCTGCGGAGAATTTTGCGGGAGACACCGAGCTGCATGAAGACGTGGAGACTTGGTCTGGACGTCGGCTCATCGGGTACCGGAGGCGTCGGGACCATCGTTCGCCCGTGGTTGGGGTGTCTTGGGACGGCTCGCCCATCTCTCTCTCTCTGAGGCTTGAGTTTGTGCATTGTTGCTTGCTCGGCTTTGTTTGGGATAGGGTTTTCTGCTGGTGTGGGCCGCGCGGGCGGCCGCCGAAGATGATACACTCCTACTGAGGAGAGGATATGCCGCGTGGATGGCGGCGATTGGTTTGGTGCCCTGGTAGGGCGGAGTCGGAACCCGAGAAAAATGGCCACGTGTCAAGGAAGGGGAGAGGCGAGGAGAGTCATTCCCAGGGGAGAAAAAGAAGTGGACGGCGACAAAAGGGGCTACGAGACGATACAAGGGAGTCAGAGATATACGATGCCATGAGCTCGAGATGGTATAGAGGCAAGGACGGTACGATGAGGAATGAAAGTTAGGGATTGGAGGCGAGTGAATGGAGCGTTACGAAAGAGGGCTAAGATGGAAATCACTGAGAGGCACGACGTAGGTGACGATGACGAAGACGATGAAGACACTGACCAATTGGACAGATCAGACCTCGATGCCAGGAACCAACCTTCGGCCCCGACTCGAGCAGCCAACTCCAAGGCCCCGACTACACGGACTTTCAGTGAGACGAACTTCACCTCCTTTACTTAAACGAGCTTTGCGGGAAGGGATGCGGCATATTGAGACATTGCGCGGTTTTATTAATTTATGACTTTATCTTTTGTGTCGTCGTGTGTTTACTCTGTATTGAGGCACCCTTGTATTGTCACCGTTACTTCGCTTATGTATCCTGTTTCGCGCGTCGGGAGTATTTGCTGATGTGTTACAATTTCGTGTAATAGAGATGTCGTTCACGAACAATGTGTGTGTACGCCATTTGCACTTGCTGTTGAATTAAATGCGTCCATGATTAAGAAAAGATCGTGACGTCTCTTGCTTCCCGGCCCCAGCACGAATCCCTGTATGTGGAAAGTGATTTAGACACGTAGCCAAGAGGGAACCGGATAAAAAGGGGGTTGAGGGCTCTTCCCTCTCTTTGGCGATCGGTGGCGTAGTGGGGACGTCACAGCTGCAACATGAGCTGGAGCTGAGAACAAGTGTTTCCAGGTGTTTAGAACTTTTATTCTTTTACCTCAGGAACACGGTCGTAAAAGAAGAGCAATATTATGTGCGAAAAGAGGACATATGCATAGGGTCTTGCATCGCCCCAATCTTAAGCGACTTGATCTTGGCAAAGTTCGACAGATGCTTGGAGGAGAGCCTAACGACGATCCAATGGGTGAAGATTTCTCGTTTTGTCGACGACTACCTTGTTTTATTTCACACGAAACCCGACGAAGCCGGTATGACGGCAAACCAGATTTATCGCCGCTTCTCTTGAAACTTCCTTGGACTGTCCTTCACCAAGGAAGAAGGAAAAAAACTACGCTTCCTCGACCTCGCTATCCACCTGGACGACAGGCACACCTGCTGCATTTATACCCCACGATCAAAGAAGGACCTTCTGCCGTTTTCATCCCATCACTCCAAGCTCATAAAACGCGCCATTGCATTGACCACAGTGAGAAATGCCCTATGTTGTTCATGTCCTCATCAAGTCACCTCCAGTTTCACCCTTTGAGCGGACAAATTGACAAGATGTCAAGAGAAAGATGCAGAAAGACAGCAGCAACGAGCTTTGTAAGTGGCAATAGACGCCTCGCTTTCGAAGCTGACGAAAATGACGGCATTGAGTGCTTACAGTTCAAGAGAAAAATGCAGAAAGACAGCAGCAATGAGCTTTAGAAGTGGCAATAAACACCTCGTTTTCGAAGCTGTCAAAAATGACGGTATTGAGTGCTCACAGTTCAGAATGTTCACCTAGCCAAATTTGTTGCCCAAGCTTAACAAGCTTTCGCATGCATAACCGGGCCTAGCTGAGCTAAGCTGCAACCATTTTACGACCCCTTGACAGTTTCTTTCTACACCTTATTTAGCTTTAAAAAAGTTTAGAAATGCAATACCAACTCGCCCAAACTTCAATACTAAAAAATAGAGTTCCTTTAAACTTAGTTTCTGGGAATCGAGGCGTTGCCAAACATCCAGCATATGACTCGAGAAGAATGGCTATTTGGGCTAGTTGGTTTGAAGTTGCTAGAAGAAACAGACGAAAGGCGAGGCACGGAAGGCAAAGAGGACAACAGCTTCGTGCTCGCACTGCAGCCCTTATTACGATGAAGCATATGACTCCTTTTGACGTTGTGAGTTGTGCATCCTGTAAGAATGTGTGCCAGGCAAATAACAAGGACATCATGAGACCTTGCTAGAAAACACACAGCCTATCATCAGTTTCATCTGGGAGGGAGGGATGAAAGAGATTTGTCATTGTTTGCATTAACGTAGCGATGTTATGGTCTGGGTGCCAAATTTAGAACTTGAAATGAAATTTGTGGCTTCTACTGTCGCACAAAAAACCAAGATTTGTTTTCTAATTTGCATATCAGTGTACATTGAGTTTTAGTAAATACCTCACTTAAATTATTTGAACTTGCATTGTAATTAGCCATCACTTCAGTGATCTGCCTCAAATGGATCTCTTAATTTAAGTCACTTGAAAGGAAAAGGTGGAATGTAATTCACTGATATATACTGATAAATGACGTTTTAGGGGGAGTGAAAATGACTTTGTATTTCCTTTTACTGTGTAGTCGTTTTCCTAACTTGCGTGTACAGGGGTGTAATAATATTTAAGGTAACTGGGATACTTCTTCACCTGTTGTGTGTCCACTTTTTAAAAAAATATGTATTTTTTTCAGGATCTTTAAATTAATTACAAACAGCAAGAACAAGCCATCTCTGAAGGAGTGCTTTGAGATTACCTTTCGTGAGCCGCCAACCCGTACTTGCGAAGAGACAAACGACAACAAGCCACCGCGACGAAAGTGCAAGACCCTCTACGACATGCACAGCACTCAGTGTGCAGAGGTGAGAATTAAGGGAAAGTGACATCCATAAAAAATTGTCTCTTCTTATTGTAGAGAAAAACTCCTGCCAAGAAGATTGGTGAAATGTCATAGGACAGAATCAAACAGAGGCATCACTTCCCATTTTGGTCTGAAGGGGAGAGGGGATGAAACCCTGCTGGACTAACTGGGCAACCAGGGTGAAGTGCACAAAAAGTAAATCTATTATCATTGTAATAAAAATTTGGAAGTTGTGCATGGTTCATTCCACCATGATAAAAAGAGATATGCAATAACCACTGTACGATGAAATGCATTGATCTAGGTCTAAGTAAGGCATACGCTGTTGTTTGTGACCCTCTTTATTTCGCATTGAATTGTCATATCGGCTAGTACACGCTTGTGTAAGTGTCTGCACCATCCTTGGTGACCAGATTCATCGGAGTGATGTGGCACGGCTATCTTGTGCAACAGCACATGTGTTGTTGTAATACTTAATTAAGGGGGCAGTACATCGAAAAATCATTTTTATGCATTTTGGTAACATAACCTTTAACCACCTAAGAATCAAGGTTCTGCCACCAAGCAGGAATTTAATAAGGCAGAAGACACACTAAAAGATGGTACAAGGAGGTGATGCATCTTGAGTTTCCCACACGAATTCACTTTGGAGTCATCGATTTTAACACTTTCATTACTAAGGCCTACATAGTGCTCAATCAGTAAAAATTGAGTAAATTGAGCTCAAAGGGGGCCATAGTCATGATGGACGAATTTGTCAGATAAGCTTTTTCACCTAATGTGTCGAAAACATAAAAATATAATTGGTGAGGGTTACTCTGGCACTACTGTGCCCAGATTTCGGCACGAAATTCAAGGGAGCAATGACATCACATTCATGCATGTCAATATTCTTGCATCCACAAGAAGTTCGAGCACTAGTAGCGATTCGCAATGACTATCTAACAAATAACTAACGAATAATTATTTCTTATACTGAATAATAGACCAGCATTGAGCATGATCAAAATGTGTGGAGTGCCCACCGATATCTAGAACTGGCTGTGCTCCTTGGGGTCACCTGACAATGGCACACCAACTGATAATGTGGCCACAGAAAGAAGTGATGTGAGGTTCAGGTGTAATTTCATCTGCTAGCTGCGTACGTGCAGTTGTGTCATTGTTACCAGCATCGCTGTTGTAGCCGTTGACAGTGTTTGGAGACTGGTACCGGGAATCTCTTCGATTTGTGACGTCGTGCATCATTTTTGCATTGATGCTTTGCAAAGAAGCAATTCGGAAATTGACGCCCCTCTGAGTAGCGATGAGGATGTGCCCGGGTATGCATGCTTGGGCCTTGCTAGCTTGTAAGTCACAACAGCTGTATTAGAGGATTTTAGTAGAGCTGTGCGAATAGCAAAATTTTGGGTGCGAAGTGAATTTGAATGTTGAAGTGCAAGTGCGAATCGAATATTTTCCTTGTCTTTCTCGAACATTTCTTGAATGTTTTTCAAATACTTCAAAACAACATTGCTGTAAAAATGTTGCAGAGGATTTCTGAGCATATTCTTAGGAGATAGAAGCATGAGAAGTGTTTCTTTTGTTTAGTGATGAAGTGCTGGCAAGGTGGTGTTTTATAGTTGTCGTATTGAGAATGACGCAATGAAGACGCTGAATGGTATGTATGTACATGATTTGGTGCAACCAAAGTGTTGCCCAAGTTTCAGGCTCCAATGCAGCAGTATTTGAGTCCCCCCCTTCCTCTCACCCTCCATTTCCCTTTGCCGTACCTACAATCTGCATGTTAGAATCTTTGTTTTTTTAGTCTAAACATTTATGGCTGTAGCAGAGCCGGGAAGGTAGCTTTGCCGCAATGGGACATTGTGATGGGGTGAAGCATATTGAAAATTTGAAGAGGTCACGTGGATTTATTTGTCTTAGGAGTTCGAATTGTAAAATTTTAGTGTGAATTGAGTTCGAATAGCAAACACTATTAACAAAATTATTTGTAAATTCGAATATTCGCGCATTCCTATATTTTAGTGTGTGGCATCTTGGTATGCGTAAAGGGGTTTATGAAATATCGAGTTACCAGACAATGATATCGGCACCTTCTGATGCCTTGGACAACCACAATGATAAATACACACGTTTTTTTTTTTTTTTTTGCTGAGTCTCCAGTCGAAGACAAGTTTAAGGAGGTAACCTATTTGGAATTATGCCACTGTCCCGAGTGTACACCAGCATGGTAGCAGGCTTTTTGTGCTGTGTTTCTACAATAACAATTCTGTGCTTGGGGAGAGGGGGTGGGGGGGCAGCTTTTCCTTTGCACTTCTAGATGGCCCAACCTACCCGGCTTGCCTTGTTTATGGCTGTGGTAGTCTTGTATTGAACTAACACAGGAAGCCTCTCTGCGTGTCATCTGTTGGCAACGGCACTTCTCTATACACTTCTGCACTCTGATAGATAGTGGCCATGCCAGCATCTACTGTACATGTAATTAAATGAAAGACTCTTCCCACTTTTTTCACGTTGTGAACAACATGACACCAGTGCGCAATGGCTCCCCGAGACGCGGACTGATGGGCAGCATGACAGATCATTCATATCTGCGCACATCACAGATCATTCATATCTGCACTACCAAGATCAGGCATGAAAAGTAAGGAGAACCACTGAGAGTGAAGACCGGGCTGGACTCTGTCCTCCAAGAGGAGTCGAGTCCAGCTCTATGGAAGTGAGAGCGCTTCTAAGCGTCGGTGCCATAATAAGAATACTCAGGTTGTCACCGTGATTGTTACTACCGCATCGTCGCCCGCGATAGTATTGACCTTACCAAACACATCACAGTGATGTCTATGTTGTAGGGTGTTGAATGCCCAATATCGTACACGGTTTTCCCTTGAAATAAAACTTGAATGTGATGAATGCCACTCATGCATAAGCCCAGCGGGCTTATGGATACCAAACATTTGAATAAAGGACACGTCTTGTTTTATGTCTGTGCCCATTTAAAGGAAACTGTGACGTTCATTTCCATATCTATTAACAAATTTGTGCTAGTGAAATTTAGGTGTTTAAGTTGATTCATTATTTCACTTTGGTGTCCTTTTAACGTTTGGATATCACGTTTAATTACATGAGTGCTGTAAATTATTCACAATTCACAACAGCCTAGAGTGCACATTCTTGTCAATCGTGAATCACGTGCCTCGTGAGTCACTTACTTCTCAGCATCATAGGGTAGTTTGAAGTTGGATGATCCCTAAGACAATGGTATTTAGGGTGGTAACAGTTTTATGTAGCGGGAACTGTGTTGGTGCAGTAAAAACAATGCAATTAATGAATTGTATCACACAAACAGATGCTCAAGACAAACCACGCGTATCAATTCCCCCCGTCTTTCTCACGTACTGTAGAACTAAGAGCAAGCATCCCCTATGATTTCAACACTTTCATGCTTCTGTGATCATTCTTCTTCCAACTCTGATGATAACCACATCCAAGCAGCCCTAGCCTGCTTAAATCAATGTCATCCTGCCTGGGAACCTGATCTCTAAGCACCTGCACCTAAAATTGGTTGTTAGAATTTGAGTTTTCTTTTCCTTCCCCACACCCTGAACTTGGAGCACGACACACAAGATGATTTTCAGGATCCCATTCATAAAAGCATAGCCTCAAAGACCTGTATTTGCAATTTGAATGTTCTACCTATGACATAGAGTTTCATACAATAATACCTTTAGGGGAATCTGGCGCTAGCGTCTGCGCGGGCTCTTCAGGGGCGCTTGTACCTCCATGGAAATAATGGGAAGCACAGGCTTCGGATCTGCTTCGGATGGATCGCATTCTTGAGATTCATGACGCTTGCTTGCTGAGTGTAAAACAAAATAATATGAAGTTATGTCTAATTGAATCTTGCTTCATTTTTTTGTACACAAACTTTATTGCAAAAGGGTTATGTGACTAGGCGGTAGAAGGGGAACCTGGACAAATTTAACCACCAAGGTATGTATTGCCCTGCCATTGTGTTCCAGATTTGGCATCAAGATTTAATGAATTATTCTTTACAACATTTCAAAACAAACATTCTTGTTTACCCTTGAAAGTATGCAATATCTATTTATGGAAATAACAGCACAGTATTAAGTGAGAAATACTTAACGTTTCGTGTGCTGCGAAGCCAGGTGCGTCTCTTCAAGGAGTCTGCCCCCAACGCACCCCTTGTTTTGTTGTGAAGTTGAGCCAGAAAAGCGTGGCAGTGCGTCTACTTCGCGTCGTCGTCGTTTTGCAGTTGATTTCAGCGAGTTTTGGAAGGATGCACTAACCACAAACGTGAACTCGGTGTAATACCCTGCACTAGCATGAGATGCCACATCTATGCGCAGCGGTGAGTGGATGACGCTTTGCTTAAACTGTCAAACATGGCTTATACAGCTCCAGCATTGCAGTAAATTGAGAGGCCTAGCAGTTTTCAGCTTCTTTGAACAACAAAGGCGCAGGTTCAGTCTTTTGCACCCACCCCACTACCCACTACGCGAAGAACGAAACTGAAGCTGTAGAAAAACATTCGTAGACAGTTCATTGGCTAACGCGATTCAATCTGAAGCCTGTGCTTCCCATAATTCCCATGAGGGTACACGATCGCAGCGCCAGATTTCTCTCTAGGTATTATTGTATGAAACTGTGACCTATGACATTTTTTTTTTGTGCGTATAGTTAGCAAATGTAAGGCCTCCGATATCTATGTCCATTGCCCAGGGTGCTTCCAAGCCATGTTTCCCGTTATCTAATTGTGTTGTCTATGTTTTTTTTGTGTGTGTATTTTGGGGTCTTTGTTTAAATGTGCTCTGCCGTGAATGAGTGCCAGGAGACTTTTGAGGAAGCCCACGAAAACTCTGTTCTTCCTTTTTTTTGTGTGAGAGAGCGACAGAGAAATCTTTGCTTTCATCATAGTGATTCTTGACACTATTTTTGGAAAGCTCCCTTCTCGACTTTGCCGGTTATTTTAACTGGCTGACAGGGGTCACTTGTCAGGGTATTACAGTAATGGATTCTCTCTTGTTTAGACTAATTTAGGTCGTTTTGCATTTGTAAGGGAAAAGCTTGTTTCAGAGCACTGCCATCACAGTGTAGCGGCTACACTTGAGTTTTTGTGAGGCTTTTTTTTATTCTAAAAGGAGTCATTCTATATGCAGTGCTGCAAATAAGGTGCAAGATCGAAAGTTGTAGCTTTTGAAAGTTGAGAAAAGCCATCGTTTCTTACAAAGTGAAAGCACATGAGATAAAGGCAGAGAAGACGCGTGATTCGCACGAGCGCTGACTTACAGCAACATTTTATTTCAAAACAAGCAACCACATACTATGTACATTTTCACCCTGTATTATGCCTGTAAATGTATTTTTACATTTTCACCCTGTATTATGCCAAACCTACAAGCCCTAACAGCTACCCTAATGAACGTTGTGAGGGAAGTGCACCGAAGAAACCTGCAACCCGAGTTGATCTCGGTAACGGTTTTTTTTTTTTTTTTTCAGAAAAGCCTCTTGTCCGATGACTATGAGAATGAGCTAGAGCTGTATAGCGTTCTCGGATTCAACCCGATGGATGAGAGATGCTTGGGAAAAGTAGGTATCTACGACAATGAGACGGGCCACGAAATCAAGTCTTTTGAATTGGGTATGAAGCTCGATGAGGTGAGTGGAGTACATCAAGTGTCCGGTTTCTACTAAACGTGTGCAGCATCCGCTCTTTTAGCTACCTCCCCTCCATTTAGACTGATTGGCTGACCAGCTGGGATATAACAGCCACAGAACCGGATGTGGTGACTTATCAGTATCAGTCACTTAAAATGTCATAAAGGACCACTGACATTAAATTTCAGAATCGAGATGTGCCCTTCCTGCGATTGCTCGGTATGCGCAGGTAGTCTTGGCCAAATTTGAATCGAATCTGTTGTGTGGAAGTTATTTTATTTCGACGGCAAACAGTGTACGAGAGTTCAATGAAAATGGCATGCCCTGCGACATCAACAATAGTGCTACGTGTTTGGTGTGATACATTCCACAAATACCATCCTGAGTGACGATGCGCTAGTGGCGATGTCTACGATTCGAGCGTTCTTATCGTGATGCCGAAGCCTGGAAACACACTCGCTCGTCGTGCCTGATCTTCGATGCACCGCTTTGAATGATTTCGTGAAATTACCAAGATGCAAACAACCTTTAAAAAAACGGCGAAAGAAAAGAGCACTATTCAATGTGCGCTTCTTGGTCAGCATGTTGAGGAACTGTTGTGAGTTTCAGTAGTTTCGTTCGAAGTGCGGAAAAAGCGCAATGAGAGTGTCTTTTCATATCACGTATATGTTACACGCCAACAAAACCACAAGCTATGAAAGTGGAACAGCATAGATACCATCGCAAGCAAGTAACACGCAGGTATCATTGAATTTTAGTTCATCTGTAGACTTCTTCGTCCGCGTAATACCGAGTTACTGCCGCCACAACCTTGAGAGGCTGGATAGGTGGGGCCATCTGGAGGCGCAAAAAAGAACCCAGCAAGCAGGGAACGTATTCTATTTCTCCGATGATGCTCATTCGGTTAGCGATATTCCATTGACCACTCTGCGTATACCTGAATGCTGTGCACGCCAAAACACACCAATATAGCTAAGACACATGAGTGAACATGGAATCCTCGGGCACCTCCTCAACGCTGCTTGAAACGGTGTTCATTATAGAATGGCTGTTCTGTAAAGGGTCGGACGTCACTCTTTTCTGTGGACAAGTGGTCAGCAGTGGTGCGATCTGGAGGTTACCGCGAGGTTGTACCACTGGTAGTGCTGCCAGCGCTAAAAATGGCGGGATTGCCGGCAGTTTTGAATGGTGCTAGATACTGGTAATACAAATCCATAAAAGTGATAGTTATTCGTCCCTCAGTTGGGTTTTAGGTCACAAATTGCTGCTACGGGGTCTATATCTACTCGTTGACGTAAAAATCTTGGCATGAGTAAATTTGATGTCGGCGCTCCTTTAAAAAGACACTAAAGAGGAACAATGACTTGGTGACAAACACACTCTGTGATCTCTAACTGTCATAATTTCATTATTAGCGGAGAAAATCAAGGTTGAAGTTCTATTATTAAATGTCGCACCAAAATATCCGCGCTTAATGCAAGAACTTTCAAAATGTATTTTCAGTATGTTTTTCTGAAAGTTCGTATGCTAAGTCTATGCCACCCACTGATTACAAAGCACTTCATTTTTGTCATTTGGAAGCTACATAGGACCCAGTAGATACCTTCGAAATTTCTTGCATCGTGGTGTTCAGTGAGGTAATCTTAAGGTGGTGTCGCCACCCACATTTTCTTTTCGCGTGTTTTCTCGCTTGCTAAGCCTCATGTAACTGTGAGAGTGGTGTTTTCACGATCACGAAACTGTACTTTACTAATACGCAAAAATAATTCAGCTCTTTAGGGTTCCTTTGAGGTGATTTGGTGCTGTACATCCGAATGTGTGGTGGGGTAAAAGCAGAGACCAGCATCATAGCTGGGATTGTTGCTGCTGCATTGGTTGTGACATACTGCAAAAGAGTGGCTACTTGGGCTGGTTCGTATTGCATTTTTGAAAGAAATATACCCTATTTACTCGATTCTACTGTGCCCTTGATTGTAACGCGCACTCGGTTTTCGCGACAAAAAAAAAAGTAAGACATCGATTGCAACGCGCACCCATTTTTCTCGTTGGCCCGCACGATCACACTACTCGGGAAAACGACTCCTTTCGGGAGCGTCTTCCGTTTAAATATGAGGTACGGGGGACGCATGTGCCTATCTGACGTGCAACGGAGCATTGCCGTCACTCTTGTTTTACCGTGGCCCGATGTCAGCATGCGAACTTGCTTCGCCCCCTTCTTCTCGACGGTTGTGGTGCCAGGCATGTCGAAGTAAAGAGGCGTCTGATCGGCATTCCCGATTTGCCCAAGCAGGTAGCCGTTGTTGTGCCGCAAGTTTAGGACGAACCTCTGAAAACTGTGAAGCTTTTCTTTGTACTCCTCCGGCAAGTTTTGGCCCATGCCCGTTCGATTTCGGAGGGAAAAGCCTTTCCTCTTCATAAAGTTAGTTAGCCAGCACCTGCTCGCTTTGAACTGGCTCCGCGTTAGCCCTTTTTCTAAATCTAACTGCATAGCCCGCATTTAGAGCAGTTCTGTCGTCATGGGCCGCTCGCTGCTCAAGCACTTACTCACCGAGCAGCTCTTCAATTTGCGGAAACCGACCCTGCTGTGGTCCACTGAAGCCTTTGCGTGAATCTTTGCTGTCGACAATCTTCTGCTTTTGTTTCCCCCAGTCCCACACGCACGTTTCGGGATCTCCGAACGACCGCAATGCGGCCCAATTTCCGTCTGTTTCGGCACACGCGATGACTTTTCTTTCTTTTAAAAGCGGCATCGTGGTGCACTCGTCGAGTTTTGGGAGTCGGCCCTTCCATGCCGTCGATGCTAATGCACTACAAGATGCCCCGCCACGGTGGTCTAGTGGCTAAGGTACTCGGCTGCTGATCCGAAGGTCGCGGGATCAAATCCCGGCTGTGGCGGCTGCATTTTGGATGGAGGCGGAAATGTTGTAGGCCCATGTACTCAGATTTGGGTGCACGTTAAAGAACCCCAGGTGGTCGAAATTTTCGGAGCCCTCCACTACGGCGTCTCTCATAATTATATGGTGGTTTCAGGACGTTAAACTCCACAAATCAATCATCATGCACTAGAAGATACTCGTATGTATTATCCGACAGATTGACAAATCTGGTGCGCGGATCAGTGGGCAGCGATTTGGCAAGTCACTGTGCAAATTGCGGGTGCACACCGAAGTTTGATGAGTGCCAAGTAATGGCAAGGTATGAAGACAAGAGGGCACGTGAAATATATGAAGCTTTTTTGATTTGCAAAGCAGGAACTTAGTATGTAAGTGCCCCATCCGTCAATCTGTCGGATAATGAATACGAGTATCTTCTCAGTTAGGTTCTCATTTCAAGGTTGGAATAAGATGGGCTGGTGCATGCGCCATCATTTGTCCTTTCATTTTTGTGTGATCTCCTCGCCTTCTTGAATGTATATATATTCCTACCATCCGTGCAATAAAAAAATTGGTTGCAATGTGCACTCTGTACTATTTTTCGGCTCTATCCTCCTTCTGAAAACGTTCCCTGCACACTAGGGAAGTATATTTCTTTGAAAAATTGTTTGTGACACAGGGACGTTATTCAGATTTTTGTATGACTGGACTAGAAAACCTGGACATGTCATCATTTTTAATCTGTATTCAGGGCATGTTTTTTACAATATTGATATTTTATAAACATTTCATGACAGTCGAGCTATTTTATTCACATGAACACTATGTCGAGACAAAAATACTATCCTGCAGCTAGGTAAAATGATGTTGATTGATCTAATTAACCAAAACCAAACTGGAAAATTAGTTTTTTTAATTATTGATGTGAAGTCAGATGTTAATATTACAAAGTTGTAGTGTTTATATTGCAAAGTTGTAACTTATGGCATACCAATTTTTTAGAAATTATGCCATAGGGGTAGACTTGTATAGGCCCCTTCCTGTGATCTCTAATGAGAATATTTGGATTGTGACGGCTGGTGGCATATAACCCACTATGCGGAAACAGCTTTGTTACAAGCTGCGGCTGCCACTGAAGCCCCCAATCTTATTTCTGCACAAAACATTTTTTTTTATGCCATGGAGCTCCATGCATTCTGCTAGAAAAGTCTTCCTTTCTTCTATTGTTGCTGAGGTTCTGTGTGCCACTAACATAATTCACTTGACAACTTTGTCTTACCTTATGCCGACCAACCTCTTGACTGAATGCTTTCAATGCACCATCTCGTATATGATCCCAATGTTCATGAACCCTGACCACATGAACCAGGATGCAATCTTGCCATTCAGTGACATTTTGCCCAAAATACGGCTACGCAAACGCACCACAGGCTTTTCTCTCTTTCGCCTGATCCATGGACGCGCACCGATTTTAGCTATAAACATCTCGTTCCTTTCGGCTGCTGTACCCTCAGCAGGTCATTTATCTAAATGACGTTTGTCTCGCGTTTCTCACTGCCATCACCTGACCCGATTGAACACCGGCATCTCCAGGAAGCTTGAAGCCCCACTAAAACATCACTCATCATGCTTGCTGTGACCTTTTCCCCTTGAGGCAAAGTTCTTTGGACTCTCATTCGCGGTCCCAGCTTATGTGAAGAAGACGCGAGTCATTTTATTGGACCTTACACGATCATTGAGCAAACATCCTCAGTTAATTTCTGATCTCGTCCCTAGACCTTCTTTCGGTCACAATAGCCGTAAGAGAGAAGTAGTGCACAGTTTCTCAGTCAAAGCCATGCACCCGAGGCACTTATTGTCACAGTCACGCGACCAGGCAGCTGCTTCCGGTGTGATAGAGAATACTTCGAGTGCAGCCGGCACTCTTTTTTGTCCTTTGGACATATCGACGTGATATGTACAACTTTTTCATCTGTTTATATCATCATAGAGTTTTTCACAAAGATACCTAGAAGGAAATCTGGCTCCACCGTCCTATGCTAATTTCTTAAGGGGCATCGTTGGAGCACTGGGAATGACGTATATGCATCTGCGAGGCTTGTGTTGGCTGGTGTTGAGCGAGGCCTTGGCTCAAAAGCAATACGACTTCGTAAGTGAAGCTGCTCTAAAACAAATCTTTTATAAGCGGGGGTCATTCATACGTATTATATTCTAAAAGCCCACTCACCTCTACGTCATACCAAACGGTGAAAAAAACAGACTACTAGCTGTGGCAGAGTTAATGCTGCCTTTGTGGTTTGCGTGCCAAGTTTAGCAGCCATTTGTTACTTTTTAAGCATCGTAAAAATGTTCATCAGCGCAGAAGTTTCTAATGTGAAACAAAATTTGTTTCTGAACAATGATAAAAAATAAAAAGCTGACTACGTGCTCCTTCAGCAAGAAATCAACTATATTGACACAAGGAATATGTTGAAGCCAGATGCGTCTTCAAGGTGTTCGGGCTGTACGTGAACGATACAAATCCAAGTAAAGTTCGAAGCTCACATATTGCGGCATGCGTCACATGCGTCCAAAAGCTTGCAGCGCCACTTTCTGCTCTAGGTAAGAGTAGTAAACTTTATGTATATCGTCATCAGTATGTGATTGCATGAGTTGGACTGAATAAAGTGGCGCATTATAATATTAATGAAAGTTGATTCCGATTCTGAAAAATCTAGTGGCAAGTACGTCATTGCAAGAAGGACTTAAGGCATGACAAAGAAATAGAAAGTACCGTGAATCTTGTCTTCCCTTGTTGTGTCCAAAATATGGGAGCGTTGTAATGCGTTTCTTACTTCAGTCGTTAGTGCAAGGACTGGCAGTGCAGTAGAAGTTCGTTGATGTTTTGAAATGTCACCGACGCTATCTGTATGAGCATTAACAGTCATTGTTACATGGTTTCTGCCGTCATTTTTAATATCAAAATCTGAATTGGCATAATGCTGAAAATTAATTGCAGTCAACTTTTGGACGATGCCAAAAGTCTGTTTCAAATGCCACCCGTACGGGGCAGTCTCTGTAGCTAGGTAGTGAACTTTGTTGAGGTCCTTAAGAAGGGACCCCCCCCCCTTTTTTTTTGAGGGAGACTCTGCGCAAATTATATTTTTATCGAATGCATATGTATGTACCTTGACAAATGCATGGAAGCGAAAGAAGCAAAATAAATTGTCTCACTGCTGTGTAACAGATATATGTTTATGATAAATAGTATCGGACATAATGAACTTTTTTTTATGTTGGATGCGACTCTGCTATAGCGAGACTCAATTATATGTGCTATAATTATATGTGCTATAAACTAGGGAAATTATACACCCCTAGACGGCCCAGCGGGTAAAATTTACTTGAGGTGTTGCAGCTGTGCACGAGTCTACGACGATAATGTGGACTCAAGAACTCTTCGAAATGATGCTGTTATGCGGTGTTTAGAAGTATTTGATGATCGAATGGGCGTGATATATTACGTGATGCTTTCTTGGTTGACGTGTTCAAAGAAAGAAACGGAAAGCTGATGCCTACTCTCGTGGGTGTTATGTCCGAGAATCCTGAACACCGCCGCTGTAGTCGATGGCAATTTAAGAAAAAATTTAAACTCCACCCACGAGGCCGCATGCCCTTATTTTCCATGCCTCCGCATTACAAAGGAAGTAGTTCCCAAACAATGGCAATAATTTTCAAGAATACAATCATTATCTCTCAACACTTCATTGATATTGAAATAAAGACACCAGAGCTCAATAAATGAACTTGCGAAAGCACACAGTTCAGCGTCAGCTTGGCAATATATCTGTTGTTTAAATCACAATCCCCACCGCGCTCTTTTCGGAGTCCTTGAAGAAGCAATGTACATCTCTCGAAGGCGACGTTTCTGCACCGGTACCTGATGGTGGTACTTAAAAGCAAATAATGCCACATTTAACGTGATGTTAAAAATAATGGAATCGTTCTGTAGTTGTACGAAATGAAACAGGGACATTAATTACACTTCATAAAGTTGTTTGTAATTTTTCGTTGCTTTACAAAACTTTTGCTGCCAGGTTTCTTTGCTGTCTTCTGTAACTATGGCTCAAAGTGAAGAATGGAGAAGCGATCTGAGATCGTCTTCGCGAATTTCGATTCTTGTGCTGCGCTTAACACCGAATGTACAGTATGGTCCTCTCTTGGAGGGAATGCGGCAACGCATAGCTGGCGGCCCACGTGGCGCAAACTGGCGGCGAGATTTGTAAACGCAATGCATGCGCATAGATGCGAAAGGGTGAGGATCGCCATGTTTCGTCTGCTACTTTTTACTCCGGCGCTTGCAGTGCGCTGGATACCGCGTTCTCTTTTCCGTGATGCGATTCATGTCCCCGCCACTTTCCCTGCTCTCCCCGGGTAATCAGCGCGCAGAAAAAAAAAGTGTCGTTCGTTTGTTGTGCTTTCTCGGCAGCTTCGCTGGGATTACATTCATGCCCAGAGCAGTCGATTTCAGAATACAGGCGAAATGCAAAAAAAAAAAAAAAGCCATGTGCCTATAGTATTCAGAAAAAAAGTTAAGGAAACACGTGTTTGAATATACTTCAATATATCCTACTACGGCAGGACACAAACTTATATAATTATCGTGGATTGCAATACCCAGCAAATGTTAGTTATAACTCGCGTTACATTTCGTTTGCTTCGTTTAAGCGATAACGCTAGAAGCTCCTTATTTGGAATGTGCGAATAGCGTTCACTTTTCCGAAAATCATTACATTCCACCATCACGCGCACCAAGAAACGGTGTACGTAGAACACTACAAAGTAAACAAAGAAAACTTTATTCCTAAAACCTTTGTGACAGACAGGTCGAGTGAGGTCATATCTGTAGCCTCGAAGCATTTGAATAATGCAAAGGTAATGAAACACATCTGTGCCCTGCGAAACACAAAATACAATGCAGATATTGGTAAGCAAAATAAGACTACGCGTGACAGAACTAGGCAGTAAAAAAAATTACATTCATAATGCTGATGATTACGCTGGTAATGAGAAAGTGGCCTTTTCGCGATGGCAGTGACAGCAAGCGGGCTCTATTCTTTGGTGTACAGTTCGACTATTCGAAGCCTTTCGTCCTCAGGTACTCTAGCCTAATAACTAGCTCTGCCGAAAATGCGATCAGTAAGTAAATACGCCCCTAGCTTTGGCATTCTGTGAAAGTGATAATGAAGCCCATCAGTCGCGTAGCCTGGTGTTTGTGCCCACCAAAAATGTAATTGAAAGGTTTCCAAACGCGGTTCGAACCAGAGGTGATTCTTTTTCTTGCTTCGACAACATACAATTCATGGTGTGGCCATGTCCCGTAAACCCTTAGATATAATGGGACCCAGTTTTGCTGAAATAGGGGCCAATACCTTCTATAAATGTATCTGTGTGAAGTTGTGTCTGTACAAAGGCACAAGGCAAGAGGATTCTCTCTCACCAGTAAATACAAGTGAGTAGCATGGCAGACTTTGCTTACACAAGGGAGTGCAATGCATCCTTTATATTTTCTTTCACGGGACTCTTTCTGATATAAACAATTTATCACTATGTAATCCATGTGCATAAACAAATGTAAAACGAAAACATGCTAGACAAAAGTAAATGTTCCTAACAAGATATCGAAAAGTATCATACAACGCCTTAAAAACAATCTTTCTCCCCCCCTTTTTTTTTGTCGCTCAGTAATAGTTTTAGCAGCGTCACTTCAGTAACGATCAGGATTGATGCAGGGATAGTATATAGCACACACCATTTCATGAGCCTTGCACAGTGTTTTTCATGCAAGGTGTTCATGCATCTAGCGTGAGACAAGTGCTTACGCAACGGGCCTGACTTGTATTTCTAAGCCGGTGAAAATCTGTTCTGGTAAGATGATGCGGCTGTGCCAATAGACACATGTCAAATTAATCACACACATACACGCGCACGCACGCACACGCGAGCGGTGAACCACAGACGCGCACATTCACAGATGCGAACATTTTCGCGCATCTCTGAATGCGCATCTGTGATTGTGCGCATTTTCACAAATGCGCACAATCACAGATGCGCACATTTTGCGGGCGGTGAATCACAGACGTCACCTCACGGCACACGAATGACTGCGACAATCGTCAGGACTTGTCAACCTCAGGCGATATGCTTGGTGAATCCGGACACGGTAAAACCAGATAAACACAGAACAGAGGCCGTGTTGCTGTTTAGCGCTGCCGAAACGACGTAACGCGATGGAGCTGTGCCACTTCAGGTGCGCTTCAAATGCTGCAAAATCAGAAACGTCAGTATCGAATGACAGCCGGCGATGATGACGCCGAGGGCAAGTGTATGAAATAGCTTCTTCTTGCTGAAGAAAACACTGCAGGAAAACCGAATGTACGCCTACCGGTCTCTGTGCAGCGGCACATCGCCTCTCATCGCCAACGGCACCATGCTGAATTTGTCATTTATTTGCCGTGACTGCTACGTCATAGTAAACAGCAGCTGCAGTTGGACGCACATAACGCAAGTGGACAGCGGTGCATTTTACTTTTTATTCCTAGCTTGTCGCGGACTGTAGTTGACAACCACCCTTAGTTACACATTTGTCTTTTCACTCCCGCCGCAGCTCTGCGACTACACTCTGACGCTGGACCTCGACACCATGGTGGTCCTTGTCAAGGACGAACGGCGCAACTTCTCTTGCTACCTGTACAGGCTGCATTTTCCGGGACTCGTCGACTATCCACGCTTTAGGCGCTACACCACGAGAAACACGGTGCTGCAGAGATCTCAGCGTGACAGTGCCGCCACCAGCAATAACGGCGTCGCTCACAACAATGACAGCGAAGGCGTGGCCGTCCCGTCGTCGTCGCGCAACATCAGAGTAGTGAGATGTACAAACCACTGAATGGTTGTTTTGCTGCAGCGAGCAGTCTTGATTCTCTCTCCCCTCCCTTTATGTCTGTCTTGTCTTATTACAGCAGTGCATTGCATTCTGCTGGATGCCTGGTAGTGCGTCTGACCACTTAGGGTGGTTGTCTTTTCATCGTATGTTTGTGTCAATATGGCAGGGAACTTGCAGTCACTTGGACATTGAATGAACACATGCCTAGGTTGCTGCTTGCAATGCATTCTGTTTATTACGCAGGTTCGAACTGCTGTGAAGGCTGTTTTTTTTTTTTTGTGGTGTTTGCATTACATGTATAGTGTACAGTTAGTTGTCAGACGTTGATCCTGTCATCTTGGGCTGAGTTATTTTTTCTTCTGCATCAGAGAATGCAGGCCGACTTTGGGCAAGTGCTGTTATGTTATTGAGGGACTTTTGTTGCGGTTCCAAGTGTTGTGTGCATACAGTGTAGTGTTGCTTTTGTTTGTTGACAGTCTGTCATTTTAATGTTTTTGTTTTGCTTTGTTAGACATGCTATTCACTTCATTGCACGTCAGGTTCTGGCTTCAAAATGCTGTTGGCTGACATAGCGTTTCTACCAATACGTACAGAATCTGTGAGCGCACGCAGTTCGTTGCATATTTCAGAATGCTCGATTTGGTTAATGTCCGATATCAACGCATGTTGCGCACAATTGTGCTATTTATTATAAATATTTAGTTCGGAGTGAACGAGATTTTCGGTTTAAAGACAAAAACTGATGGTGCAGTTATGTGAGCCATCGCTAAATAAACCTAACTACAACAAAGTTGAATCTTGCAAGAAAGTAAGTTTGTTTGTTACATCCGAAAATTTGATATAAAGGTTATCCCTAACACTGTTATCTACTGCAAGACCATTTTTCATTTACTTTGTTATATCCCTGTTCGTTATATGGAGGTTTGAGTGTACATCTTGAAACATCACTGATGACTATAGAGTGTTTTGATAGGCCATTCAGATCGCATTGACTGGTTTAACTTAATTTGTAGTGCCAAATTTTAGTAAAAGAAGTCTAAGAATTCACATAGCTTTGAACCATTAATCGGAATGCATGCTTGTAAAATATGCACATTGACCTAAGTTATCAACTGTTATACAGAATGCTTTGTCATTTATGATTTTTCTTTTTTTTGTTGCCATTCTGTAGTGTTTCTGCCCCAATTCCTCAATGCTCATAACAGATATGTTGTTTTTTACTGGTCACTCAAATAAATAAAATCTTGTTTATCAAGGTTTTTGTACTTCTGAAACTGTTTCTAGTTTTTTTCATGCAGTTCTGAACTTCATATACATTACTACATTACCCTACTGCATTGTATCGAAACGTGTTGAAACTTGAATAAAAGCTGCCTTAACATTTCAAACGTAAAGTAACATGTAAGAAAAGAATTTCCAATGATGGCGATGCTCCCAAGCACAAAATTTGAGTACAGCTGTACTCCTGCTATTGATATGTGGGGTTTAACGTCCCAAAACCACCACCGGTATGAAATGTTCTCATTTCGTAGCGCAGTAGTTCAGTCATTACTGTTCAGCCTCAACAGCGAAAAATGCAGAATTTTCTTGGTGATGATGTTTAGCATCTATTTCAATGGAGCAGCCTCTAGGGTGCTGCTGGTGTTGGTAGCAACAAGCTTCTGCTTAGGGGGCGCAGATTGTAGGTAATTCGTCTTAGTAGTCTTGTGTGGCACTCTGCTTTCCTCCTCATACTTCCACTCTACTTTCTGCAGTTCGTGTTGATCTTTCTCTATGCTCGTTTACCCTGTTTTCAAGGTTACAAGTGACATCTCTGAAGCCAGAAATCTGTGCCTAACAGCTACGTGCTAGAGCTGCTAAACTCTATCGGTTGAACGAGCTTTTGAAATTCGAGCCAAGACATTGGAAAGGAGGCATTGGAAACAACTTTTGCAAAACTCTTTGCAATGTCACTGATTTTGATATGGCTTGGGAATCCATTAATTTTCTGTTTTCTGAATTGGACTGGACGAAAAAAAAAGGTTGATAGATGTATTTGAGTACAGCAATGCACTCAAGTAGGCACAGCTTGTTGGATATTTCTCGAGGCAGAGGGGAGTGCGGGTGTGCGACTAGCCCATGAAATTTTAATCGAGACTTTCGTAAATAGAGAGTTAATGTGTAAATGTGCAGCGATGTGCATACATTGCAGCAAAGGAGCAAAACACTGTTACACAAAGTGATCCTCAAAAATTTATTTGTGGCACATTTTCTAAGTGCGAACATCATCATCGTGCGAGCCCCACATAGCTGCAATCAAATGTTTTCTAGAGATTTCTAAAGGGTAGTAAAAAAATGCATAAAAGTAATCAATTGTGGTGGAACCCTCCAGGCAGATAACTAAACTCCATGTTTGGCTGTAATGGTAAGTATATGTACATATGCACATTGCACTGGTATGCTAATCTTGGTCTAATAACATGGAAGTCTTATCATTTCACTGTGCATGAGTAGCCATTCAAAGTCTTAAAAATTTCTGGAGCGGTGCCGAGGCACAACCTACATCTTGTAACACCTACACTGGTAAAAAAATTGCAGATTTCTATTATCTAATAAGCGTGTTCAATATCATCGGCTGAAAATATCAATATCATCGCAATATCATCGGCTGAAAAGCAAAACCAACTACTTATAGCGTTTTGCTCTAGCAAGCCTCAGTTAGCTAGAGAACTATCATTGTTTCATACCTGGGAACGCTCGAACAGACTCGCAGCAGATGTTTACTACTAGGTGGGGATGAAACCGTGACTGGGCACTGTTGCATTTTTCACCTAATGCGTAGTCAAACAAATGTGTTCCAACACATTGGAACATGGAAATGGGAGGAGGTTCTCCTCCCATTCCACTATCATCTACAGCATGGAGAGCCTAATCTTGGCAGTAAAAATGCTGTTTTACAGTGTTTTGAGATACAACAGATAAAAAGAATTTTGAACGAGAAATGTAGCGCATACTAATACTCGTGTTTCTTTTGCAATTGACATTTTTGTTTTGACCTGATAACATTTTGTATTTGAAATGAAGTCTGAAGATTTTGATTTATTATAACAAGCTAGAAAAACAATAAGGTAGAAATTGCCACTATTGCACAACGGTGTAATGCAGAGATTTCTTTGGCTTGATTCTATTCTTTATCGTCCACCGCTACAAGCGTAGCGCCTACTACAGCCGCTCGACATTTTCACCATGGCATGCTCAAGCAACGAGCGACATGCGTTAAAGGTCCCCCAACACGAACTTGAAACCTCAATAAGTTCGATTGTCCTGTATACGTGAACACTTCTGGCCTGTTATTAGTGGCGAACATAACTTTCAGGACGTTTCAATTTGGTTTTAAAGTAAGCGCGTGTGCTCAACTGAGTTGGCAGCACTTTCCGAGATCACCATTACTATGATGTATACGAAGGCCTCACGTGACAACCCACAGGAGAGGTTAGTAATGCGATGTCACAGAAGAGTTGCGGGACATGCACAACACCATGACTGCCACTTGACGCGGGCTATTGTTCCTAGCCCTTTTCACTCTGTTGTCGGGTGATTTTGGCTGGTTATGCTAGTAATGCTTTCTTTCCTGAGGGGGCACGTTCTGAACAAGCCGGAGTGGTACCAAACCCACATAGTTTCACTCTACACCGCACAGGGGGCCCCCCGATTTGAAAACAGCTGTCAACATTACCAAAGTTGAAGTGCACGTGCACTTAGCTGCTCCTCGGCTTGGGGTGCTAGTTTCTTACAATTTTAGGCAGGCGTTTCAAAGGAGTCAAACAGCAAAGAAGTGGAACAAAAGTTTGACTGTCAGGGATCCTTTCAAGCTTGAAGTTAAAATACTGAATGCGCACATAAAAAAAATCTGCTATGTGCACTGTAATGCAATTGTTCTATTAACAGTACTTACTGACAGAGGTTTCAGTAAGCACAGTGAAATTTCAGCGAACATGCCTATTTCGAAGCTAGAAATGTTGTTGTAGCTATGCAAATACCTCCCTAAATACATGAATCATGCAGGTGCTTTGAGGGCATGACTGTGCTCTAATAAGTGCACCAAGAGCAAAGGTACCAGCGTGCTGCAAACAAAGTGAGGAAGGATGCACACGAAACATTCATAAAAGTGCTGTCATGTGCACATATTAAGTATCAAAACAATGTGTTTCAAAGCTGCAACTGTCGCTGCTAGTGTGTCTGGTTGGTCCTTTTGAAGCGCTGCTGAATTTATATGTCAGTATTCACATTCAATCACCAGGCTGTAATAAAGCTGGCGACAAGTGCTTGGTGGCTACCTCTCATTATCTAGAAGAGCCACAAATGGCGCTTTTTAGTTTGTTTCTCTCTGGCGAATACTATAGAGTGGATAAGCTGCAAGTTTGGAAGACAGCTCGGATGTAATGACTGATAATCTGCCTTTGCAAATGCACCAGCTTCACCAAAAGAAACAATACTTCCCGTGGATACTTTGTTTTTAATTTAGCAAAACCACTTTCCTTCTTTTACAAAGACATTGCTGTGCAATTGGCTGGAATTATCGCTAACATGAAACAAAACTATATGCTGTTCAGAAGAAAACCAACCTCCTACATTTACAAGCTGTGTACCTCTTTGTTCCAGAGTACTCAGTGCCTCTACAGCTTTTACATGTGAAGTGACAGTATACCTGAAAGAACAAGAGAGTTTTTCTTTCATTCACGGTAGAGAAACCGAACGACCTGCCAGTTCGCAAACACAGTTAACTGTCCAAGTTGTCCGAGTTCAGCTGACTGAAGGAACTGGGAGATGGCAACCTGGAAGGATTCGGCAAATGACTGCATGAGACGCCTTCGCTCGTCCTCAAGCAGCGATTTTTGTTGCGTCGACTGCCTCCGCAGAGCCTCCTGCACTGCCTGCGTTACCTCTTCCTTAGTAAGTGACTGGACCGCAGGGCTAGGGACGCTCGATCCTGTATCCATGTCCTGTGCGACCAGAAAGGCTTGCCATTCTCGAGCAAAGTCTGTCTATCGAAGCTTCGATGCTGGACAGCCGGTCTTCAACATTGGAAACAAGAGGCGCGTCTGTTGCCCTGGCACTCCCTTCTTTGACGCTTGCGGAAGCTACACCAGCCCCGAAGTTCACTTCGAACTTTTCAGGCTAGGGTCCTTGAAGAATGCTCGACGGCCATCAGAGACTCGCGAACGAGGTGCAGCTCGTTCAATACCAGTTGGAAGTTGCGTTCGCTGCGCGTCTCGCGTTCGCGCAAGTCGCGCAGCTGGCTTTCAAGGTCTCGGACGCGGCTCTCGCTCGCGGTAAGGCGGCGCGTGAGCGCGGTGTTGGACTCCCGCAGCGCAGCTGCGTCCACGGCATCGGGACAATTGTCTCGGCCACAGGAAGGTCGGCCGCCACGGCACATCGCAGAACTCCTTTGGACGTTAGCAGCCATGCTGGCCAACGTGCCGGGTTGGTCGCTGACGCCCCGGCGAGACGACGACCCGGCGTCGTGCGGCGAGCCGCGCAGAGTCGGGCGCACCTCGGCGATGTGCTCCCGCGCTGCCGGCGAAAGGGACGACGACGCTTGCATGGTGTGCCTGAGTTCCGATTCGGCAGCCATGTCGGGAAGTGCGCCTCCGACTCGCTGATGAGAGCTCGGTATAAAATTGAGAAGGTTGACATCGTCGCTGGGCGCACCTTCGCGAGCGTGCAGCGAGACGTCGGGCGGGTTCGCATTCCTGACTCGAGGTCCCGAGGGGTTGTCCCCTTGCACATCGCCGTGTTGATGATTACCTTCGCTTCCCATACTGCCCGTTCCTCCCGGGCTCGTGCGGACTCTGATGAGATCCGGGAATGCAGCCCACGGTGACGGCGCTGGGTGTGCCGCTACGCCGCCGACGGCACCTTCGAATTCCCCGGACTCGTTGTCGTCACTGTCCGCCACATGCGGACTGTTTGCGGTCTCGTCCAAATCTCGTCGAGCCATTACGAGTTCCTGCGTTTGTTTTTCTTCTACACGGATAGAGAGGCCGCAGTGACACAGGGCTTGTTGATTACGCAGTTTGAAAGGGCCGAGTTGTTTCCACAACGTGCGCTACTAGTGTTAACGCACTAGGGGCGCACAAAAAACTTGAGGATTTCGCGTGTACCAAAGCTTCATTGACCGTCTTCACAGGGCCATTTACAATACATGTACTACTCGTGCAGTCATCACATATCCACCGACGACGTCTTGCAGCGCGCCGCTGAAGCACAGCCACCTATCCTCGGCTGCGCGAGGCTTCGGGGCTTCGGCGAAATTCTACGGCGAATCTCGAAGTCTCTCGAACGAATTTCTCACAAGAAACGCAAGTTTGTCTACGTGCACTCACCGCAGCTGGCACCACTCACATACAATCAAACAACGACTTCAATCTTTCAAAGCACCGTAGGAGACGAGCGAAAAAAACAAAAACATTGCGGTTCCGATTGCAGCGCCTCCGCACGGTTGCGGCTAGTGTTGCTTCTTCCAAAACTGGAAGAAGCAAAATCGGAACGAGAATGGCGTATAATAACAAAAAACACTATAACCGAAGCCAGCACAGAGATGTGGCGCACGTCGGCGGCAAAGAAAAGGAGCCTACAGTTATACCTCGAATACAAGCAGGCTCCAGACCGTGAGCCATTTTACAGGGGCGACCGGGAAAGCGCCCTCCTGTTCCAAGCCAGGACGGGGTCACTGCCCACGCGGAAGCGGCATTGGGAACTGTTCGACACGGACCCGTCGTGCCGCCTATGCGGGGCCACGGAAGAAACCATCCAACATATCCTGATGGATTGCCCGCGACTCGGAGCGAGGGACCTACCCAAGATAAACCTGGCGGAATATCTGGGTCTCCCAGATGATCCCGTCGACACCCGAGTCGAACACACCGAGAGTGCCAAGCGACGTCTAAAACTCTGGGACAGACTGTGCTGGCAGGTGGACAAACACCCCGACAGTGTCCAGCGCAACGAAGGGCCGACAGAAAATATCTAAACGACGCCGACGCCACTGGATAGACTTGGCCGAGGGCACGTTTCCCCTGGTGGCGAAACTGGCAATTTACTACCAGACCTTTTCTTTCTTCGAACAGTAAAGTGGAAAACGTGTGAGTGCGTGTTCGCGTGAAGTGCGTGTAAAACACAAAATGTTTTTTTTTTTTTTTTTTTTTTGACGGTGGCGCGGCAAGCGCCTGACTGGTGATGTGTGTGTGCGTGTGTATGGATGTGCGTTGAAGCGCACAACTTTGTCCTGTGGCGCTGCTGGCGCCTGCCCTGTGCCAAAAGGGATTAGGAGCACCTACTTACTTACTTACTTACTGTTTTTTTTTTTTTAACCACGCCGTCGACGACGCGGTCTCTGCCTGCCTGCTCGCTGTTTTACCGGGTGCGCGGAGCCCACAAGTTGGAAACTCGTGTTGTTTGTCCGAAAGATTGGAATATGAGTGCAGGTTGACATATTTACCAGTTGTGGTACTCAAGCGTAAGACTCAGCATGGTTATGAGAGTTCAAGGTAAGTAGTGTTTCGCCCGTGCCATTTCGCCGGTGCCGCCGGCTGTTGCTCGGCCGGATCACACTACAGCGCTTACAACTAAGCCTAACGTAAAAAAATCCAGCCATCTCGTGCAGTGAATGTCTCAACGATAGTTAACTTTCAGATAAAATGGGCAAGTGCACGCCGTTTCAACGAGGAACATTGCGTAATTGTTGCCAACCGCGTACCACTTACACTGAAAAGTTCAGTTTCGCTCCTTTCTTGCAGCAGTCAAGCAATACATGATTGATTCCTTCGCTGACTGCATAATTTGTGTGGAACAAAGTTATTTTCCGTGCTACTTGCTTTGGAGCCACCACCAAAGTGGCTACTACAATGCTCTCACCGTAACTTTCCCTCTTGTCTAGCTGCGACCGGTACCATCTCGGCTGTCATTCATTACGTGCGTCTAGCTGTTCTATTTTACGACGACGTGATTTGGTTTCCTGGATTGTCTGACTTCGAGGTCTAGTTTCTTTTCTCTCGAAGCAGCGCGAATGGCGCGCAAATGCCTTTTCGTTATAATTATTTGGTCACAGTTCGGCATTCACGAATCGCTGTCTCTATGTTCTCTTTACATTGTCACTACGTTCTCTTTTACACCACGAAACGTTAGTTTCCACGCCCGATTGCCTCAAACGTAAAGTGTGATTACCGGCAACCATTTTCGTATTGACAGTTCGCGGGGAATGCGATACATGCTCACATCGACATTCCTTACCTGTGTACGGCAAATGCGCGATTTTTTTTTTTTTTCATCTCTCACCTGCATGCAGTTACTTCCTCACCTCGCGCAGACCAAGTTATTTTTGATCGCGGACAGCCTCATCCAAGACCACACCGGGGACGTCGGCAAAAAATCTACTTTGAAGTAATCTTCAAAAAAGTGTCTAAGCGAGTGAAAGACAGGCCAGAAAGAAATAACGCGCAAATGAAAGACTCGCTTTTTGAGCGGCGCATGGGTTGAAGGCGCGACAGATGTGCATCGTCGCGATGAAGAGGGCCAGATATATATAGCAGTGCTTACCTCCACCATTTTCGCCCAAGCCGAAGTACGGCAAAGATAACACCTTTGATAGATTGCGCCTCACGTATGCACCACGACTGGGCGGCAGGAACAAAATCTGGGCTATTTGTGTGTCCTCAAGTGGAGCCGGTGGTAAGGTTGCGCCACACTTTCGTGCGACATGTGGCCCTGTGCCACCCACGTCATATTGCTGACCCGTTTTTTCGTGCCTATGCGCTTGTGTGAGTGTTGAGACGCGTTGTGCCGGGCCTCTGGTAGCGGCGATATGTTTTTAAAATGCACTGACAAAACATTCCCAGTCTTCGTAGTTGCACTACTGTGCAAGTCATGAAAACCTTTGGACGAAGCTTACTGCGTCTCCATTTCGCTGTGCGGGCTGACTGTAATTAAGGGAGACCCTTCCAATTTCTTTTCTGGACAACGACACAACTCTCTCTGTGAGTTGTTTCAATACTTGGAAATAGCTTCTACCATAACAGAAACATATTTTTTCATTTCATTCCTCAGCAGCATGGTTGTACTTGGAATTAGAGCATTTAATGCTTATTTTATCGGCAGCGATGCCTTGTGACATCATCTTCTCTTGACAACGGCTCTGATCGTGGGTGGGGCACTTTCTGGTACTCGGCATATTATTTGAAATCTCTTTGCATAATGGACACCCATTTCCTTTATCAACTTAGGTGCTCTTTGCTTCCCAGTTGCATTCACACTCTTTGCGTGCTTTGTCATTGCAGTGCACTTTTGTGGGGCTCTCTGTTAGAAGCAAAAATGCAGCATGATAAATTTATAAGCTGACTGTTTTACATAATTTGGACCTTTGGAGCATGTGAGGTATTGTGCATTCTTCGAATGATGTGCAAAACGACAGTCCTGTTAACCAGCTAGCATGTGTGCACACGTTTGAGACTCAATAGGAAATGGTAGTCATCTGTGCCCACTGCAGATATATGAAAGGAGCACTTCCCTGTAGTTGGTATGGTCATGATTGATGGGGCCAGTACTACGTGATGATGCGATGAAATGTTTACACACTTACTCTGAAGGGAGCATGTGTGGGCAGCACTATATTACACGGGTTGTACCAAGCAATACCCACTATATCATGCCATACCACTATATCATGCCATACTAGATTGCAATTTGAGTGTGATTGGGTTTTAACAAGAAAGTTACTGCTACCACAGCTGAGTAATGTGTTGAAATGCATCTCTCACATTTTACATATGGCAAGCTTGCCGGGATGGTCGTTTTACTTTTCTCTTTCTGATAATTGCGTGCCTTGTTTTTGCGTAAGACAGTCTTCTAAACTAATGGCTGTGCAGTCATCTTATCAAGCATCTTTTCCAATCGCAGTTACTTGCACTGTGGTATGGAAAGCGTAGACATGGTTTTGGTGATGAAAACATGTACAAAAGACCTGCCCCCTCTTCATACAGTGAACACAGTTTTCATTTAAACAATAACTTCTGCCATCATAAGATTGGCAAAAGTGTAGTGTAGAGCATTGCACTTGTGGATTATGAATTTGGTGTATTCCATGCAAGTCAATCATTCAAAAACGATTAGAAAAGCGCTTCTAGTCGCAAATAGTGGCTCTTTTATTCAAAGACCCGATTTGAAATAAGACAGTCTTCAGTTCTGAATTGCATATATCTATGTATTATTTCAACACAAATACTTGGGGAAACTAATTCCATGGCTCTGTTACATTTCGTCTGCATACTTAGGACCTTGAACGGCGCTTCGACTTGTTCTGCCCTAAAATAATGATTTCAGCATAGTAGAGTCCACCTGTTTTTTAACAATATATTGTATATAACGATGAACATCGATGGCACCATCTACTTTTGTATGGTAAAATAAATTAATTATGATGCTCCTTCACTGCGATATTAGATATAGTGATTGAAGCAGGCTGCATCACGTGCTGAAAATGGCTCTCCTCACTGACGGCATGCGCCGCTTTGTGGCCTGCACCCCATCCGCACCCTTAGAAAACATGTCGACTGTGCCTTTTCCAAGGAAGCGAGAAGAGGAGAAGCTTTCCTTCCGAACTTCTGAAGCAATGCCAGGAGAGGCATGTGAAGTGCCCGTCGATGAAAAGTGGCCGGAGCTGTGGTCAGTGCTTAATGTAGATGCGTCATGTCTGGACCACTTACTCCGTGCGGGTGATGTTTCGAAAACGTCCAAGTGCATCAGTGATGAGGCTGTTGTACCTATACATGTTGTTGACAGTGGTGAGAGCGATGACATAGTTCAGCAGCCTACTGAGGTGCTCCCATCGCTCTGAGCTGAGTGGCTGATACTTTTTTTGTTTTTGCAAAAGTCCTCCTGCTCAGCTGCGTGAAACACCTTGATGCTCTTGATAAATATGTGTGCAAGCTTCGCATGAAGCAATCAAACCTGACAGACTATGGCTTTCCTACATAGTTGTACTACCTTACTTGTATGCAAACAAGATCTCTTGACCTCTCTTTCGTCTTTCTTTTCTCAACCTACTCAAAACAATTATTGGTTATAACAATGTAATTTCATTGGCACTTGCATATCATTATAAGTGAATTGTACTGTACTTGTTTTTGTAGAATAATAAGGATAATGATAATTATTGGCATTTAACGTCCCAAACTCTCCATATGATTATGAGAGACACGGTAGTGGAGGGCTCAGGAAATTTCGACCACCCGGGGTTCTTTAACGTGCAAGTAAATGTAAGCGCATGGGCCTCAAGCATTTTCGCCTTTATTGAAAATGCGGTCGCCATGCCTGGGATTCAGTTCTGTGAGTCAGCATTCTTTTTGGAGAAGATGAAAAGTGGTAATTAAATCATTTGTACCACTGAGTAGTTTTATTATGGCTAGTAGTCAGTGAACAAGTTGTTAAAAATATGTAGTTTGAAAATGGTACTGATTTAAAGCTCTATAATAACTATGTTCAGCATAACTGAAGGTATAAGTATACATTGTGATGTTTTTGTCGAATCAAAGTAGAAGGAATCATTTTTTTTGTTTCATTGAGTAAGCATTACACTGTAAGGAAAACTACCATATGCATAAAATGCAGAACGGTGATTGCATGGATCATACGCTTACCACATTGAGTTAGTGAAACTGGTAGTTATAAAGCTTGGTTTTAATCAGTACTATTATTCTGTACTATTGGTTTTAATATTCATGTTTCAATGTAGTCAGAGATTCATATGAAAGTATCTTGAGAGTCTCATACAAAAGCGCAGTCAGTTTCTAATACTGTTAATCACAGTTTTTTTCATTGGCTATGATCAGACATTCAATTAGACATAAAGTGACATGTAGATGGTTCATAAATTCATAACTAAAAAAAAATTTTTTTGTCAATGCATGTTATTTGTCTTAATGCCTGCTTTCCTCACTCATATGTTATTTTAAATGGTCATAGTGTTGGATGCTTCTTGGCAACCATCCAGCTTTAGCAGAAGAGAGAAAGAATTGGTTCATTGAAAAGCAAAGATGTTTGTTTGCTGGTGCTAGCTGAGTAGAGCAGATTGTTGTTATTAAGTTTTCACACATTCAAAAAAGTTGAATCGCTACAGATTTTCCAAGAACTCTGCCACTGCTTTTTCTGCCTTTGAAGTGCAGCGTCACTATGAAACTGAAGAATGCCAAGGTATGACTTTTCGTGGTGGGCTGCAACACTCAAAATCCTCCACTCAATTGTTTCAATGCTGCGGAGAGGTTTGTGTAGCTGCAGATAACGTCGGAAATGAGAAAGTCTTTGGCAGCTGGACAACTTGCATTGCGGCAGGAATTAACCTTATTTGTTGTCTTCTGCCTCAATATAAATGAAAGGAGAAAAAGTTGGGCAGGAATAAGGCTAGATTTTGTATTTCAAATTATCAGGGGATTATGAGAGTGAAAATTAAGGAATTGATGTTAGGGAAAGAAAAGCTATATTATAAATATCGTAAAATTTTGATCAAGCGCTGCCCCTCGTTCTTCCTTGGGAGATTTAAAATATGAGGCTGCTGGTTCCCTCCCACCATTTCCACTGTTTAATTGAGTGGTGTGAATCTTCTGTCGAGGGCTAATAATGAAAAGAGTGAATTCATGCGTACATACTAAGGCATTTAATCAGAAGCACGGGTGTGCATTCTTTATTTTAGTGCCTCTTCCACCGCCATCTTGAATTTCGGTCCATCACTGAGCAAGGGCTCCCTGCAAATCTTGTCAAATCAGCTTTTACTGTAAGGTTGTTGGGGGGACGGGTACTTGTTCAGGGTTTTACGGTAGTTCCGAAAAAATTTACTTTAGTTTGGCATGATTCAATTGATTGTGAGCCAGACCATGGCCGGGGCTAGACTGCAGCCATGTGCGCTTCTTTTCTTACGGCCTTCTCGCCTGCCACGAATGCAATGAGAGAGTTTACTGACAGAGTTGTCAGGTGTCACCTGAGCAAATAAGCGAACAGTCAACCCAAAAAAAAAAGCGGCGGCGCTTTTACGAATAAGTCCAAAATAAGCGGAAGGTAAACAAACGTTCCTATTCTTGAAAATTACGTTGTAGTACGGAAGAAAATAGTACGAATGCATCTCGAAGCTCTACCAATTGTTTCTATAGGGGGGGGGGGGGGGGGGGTCGGAGAATAGGTGCACGAATAAAGGCATGCATTTTTCTAGCCTTACACTCATCGTCTCGACATCTGGCAGATCAGGATAATCCATGGCATTCACATCCAGCAGAACCTTACATGTTTTCTTGTGTTGAATAGTAGCAACATTTTTGCGGTCAGTTGAAAACCTCGGCAGCGAACTCCACGAAACCTAAGGCTATAGCGAACGTGGAAGATGGTGCTCAGCGGGAGAGTGCATGCAGCTTTAATATCGGTTACGGTGACTGGACGTAAACAGTCCTTAAGCTGCGGTTTCTTTTTCCCACTCTTTACAATAGTTCTTGCCGTGATTTGACCACTTCGAAGCCATAACAATGTACTACGACTGACACGGGGACACAGGAAAGGAACACACCTGACCAGGACAGACTGGCAAGTGATCTTTATTCACTAAGAAACCACGAAATGCACTCTTTTTCTGCCCCTCATGAACACTGCGCATGAGAAAATCGGCACCGTACAATCATTCAGACAAAACGTTACTGTAGAAAGGTGTAACCTCGCATCACAAGGACGTCATGTCTCATAAGGACATGCGCGCTAGTCCCTCTTCAGTTTCGCTGAATGATAAAAACTGAATTGCTGAACAAGGATAGGAGATTCCACGGTCCTACAGTGAACGTCTTATCAGTTTATGTGAATGATTGTAGGATGCCAATTTGCTCATGTGCAGTGTTCATAAGGTGCCTGAAAAGAGTATATTTTGTGTTTTTTTAATGAATAACGATCAGTTCTTAGTCTGCGCTGGTCCAGCATGTTCCTTTCTTGTGTGTCCTCGTGTGTTTGCGCTAAAGTTTTAATGTGCTAGAAGCACTGACTGGTGTAGGGAAGCGTAGTTTCGTCACATTTCATAACGAATTGAGTGCTGAGCAATGCAAAATTATTTTCCGAAAAAGCAAAGGTAAGCCCAAAAATACGCGATATGCGACTATAAAAATTTGTGTCTTGCTGAAAAACAAGCCCAAATTCGCTTATTATAGGACTGAACTGGCAACACTGGTTTCTGAGTGTGTTTTGCTACCCGTTGGCGATAGGGGCGCTGCGAACCCTGACTTTGCATATCCTGCCCCGCACACGGAATGGGGGCTCTCGACGCAGAGAGACATTATTCAAGAAGTCGGGAGTAAAGGAGGATCGTCTCTTTAAAAAAAAAAAGATTGTTATCAGACGGCTTGCCGCATGGGCTCGTAGGTAAAACTGAAACTGGGTAACAAAATGCACGTCCTGAGTTTTTGCGGATGCTTCAAAGTCCAACACTTCTGTCTCGTACGGAGTCGTCAGCCCATCCTTTTTGGAAGCTGGTTTTCTGCACTCTGATACAATAATTTTCGCCGGCGAAGCTTATGCGATAGTTGTTGCCGTTAAACACATCAAACAAATAAAACTACAGAAGGCAATAATATTTTCACGACGTAAAGACAGAGTTCGTATGTGAAGACGCTGAGAAGGCAGCAGCGGGTCGATCTTTTTATTTACCGCGCACCAGAGAGTTCCTCTTGTTTCTCGTTGTTGCGTTCTGCATAAAAGCGTGCAGATCGCGTATGCACTGTCGCCTTCAGTCTTTCTCGCAGGACGCACGTGACATTTGCCTCCCTTCAAAAATGGCATCGTCCTGATCCGCAGCCGAGGTGCTCTACTTATAAAAACGCACATATGCACCGGCACCCACAGGACAAATGAGAGTTAGCTGGACAAGTAGGGTTTCATCCAAATAACATGCACGATCTGGGGTGAGCGGTTTCGGCAACTGGAACTGAAATTGACGTCATGAATAACTTTGTAGTTGATGTTGTTCAATCGTTGGGTGACTCGATATGGGCCGAAGTATTGTCGTAATAGCTTCTCTGAAAGTTCGCGTCGACGTATTGGGATTCAGACCCATACATTGTCACCTGGTGTGTAGGTTACCAATTTATGTCGTAGGTCGTACCGTTTCGCATCTTTGTGTTGCTTGTGACAAATACGCATGCGGGCTAGCTGTCGGGCTTCTTCGGCACGCTGACCAAATTCTTCGGTGTCAGCATGAGTGTTGTCACACTCGTGCGGCAGCATAGTGTCCAACGTTGTAGTGACTTCGCGCCCGTGTATTAAACTAAACGAGGTCATTCTGGTAGCTTCCTGCCGGGCGGTATTATAGGCGAAGGTCACATAAGGCAGGATTTCATCCCAGTTCTTGAGTTCTGTGTCGACATACATGCAGAGCATGTCTGCGAGCGTCTTATTAAGGCGCTCTGTTAGTCCGTTCGTTTGTGGATGGTACGCCGTTGTTCTCCGGTGAGCTCTACCGCTGAGCCTGAGAACCGACTCAGTTCTGCGATGAACGCAGTTCCTCTATCTGTGATGAGAACTTTTGGAGCACCGTGCCGAAGGACGACGTTTTCTATGAAGAAATGAGCCGCTTCTGCCGCTGTGGCCCTCGGCATGGCTTAAGTTTCTGGGTAGCGAGACAAGTAATCGGTGGCGACAATGATCCATCTGTTCCCTGTGGTAGGAGCTGAGAATGGGCCCAGGAAATCCATTCCAATTTGGGCGAATGGCTTTGCTGGTACTTGGACAGAGTGTAATAACCCTGCCGGGGGGTGCTTTGTGTCCTCAACAGTCGGCACAAGTTCTGACATGATGTTTTACAGCAGAAGGTAGGTTCGGCTAGTAGTAACTGTTTTGCAGATGGGACAATGTTCGAGTGTAGCCGAGATGACCGGAGGTGACTTCATCATGGCAGGCTTCCAGAATTTTTTTTCGCAGTGATGCAGGGACGACGAGCAAGTATGGGCTGCCGTTGGGAGAAAAGTTTTTCTTGTATAGGATGTCGTTCCTTGAATAAAACGATGGCAGTCCTCTCGCAAAAACTCGCGGCACGTCTTCACGTCGTCTTTTTAGAAGTTGATGAGCGGAAGCAGGTCAGGGTCACTGCGCTGCTCTTGTGAAATAGTAGTCGCACTTATGACTCCCGAGAATGCGGCGTCCATAGACTCGTCATTAATAGGGGCAGGCTCGACGGGTGACCGCAAGAGACAGTCTGCGTCGGTGTGCCTCTTCCCTGATTTTTAAATTATGGTCATATCAAACTCTTGAAGTTGAAGGCTCTAGCAAGCTAAACGGCGAGATGGGTCTTTCAAGCTAGTGAGCCAGCAAAGCGAGTGGTGATCGCTGACAACTTTTAATGAGCGGCCGTACAGATACGGTCGAAGTTTGAAAACTGCCCAGACCACGGCGAGGCATTCTTTCTCGGTAGTCGAGTAGTTCTGTTCTGTGCGAGAGAGAGCTCTGCTGGCATAGGTGTAGAAAACAGATTGAAGATGGAGCTCGGAGGCGAGGAAGAAGAAGTGGCCAGGGGCACGCTCTATATATTTTTTTATTCTCGTTCTGTCAACAATAAACCGAAGACGTATCGGTTCTGCGGTCTCTCTGGTCCTTTTGAAACATGGTGCCGTGACCAGGATATCTGAGGACAGACGCAAAGACTTTAACCCCATTCGCAACAACGGGTTGAAGAACGAAGCAGCGGCGTCTGGCTCAATCTGGTGCATAACTGAGTGAACGCGCCGAAGAATAAAAAATTTAATTATCCTTCTGGCGTTTCTAGCGGGGAGGCTGCGTCCCTCATAAAAGGTTTGCAGTTCTCTGATCAGAATTACGAGCATGCAATCGCTCTTCTGAAAGAGACCTTCGGACAAGATCATTTAAGGAGAGACTTACATAAAAGAGCTAGCAAACGTGTAAGCAGTGAAGAGTGCTGAAGATGTAGATGGGATGAAGAAACTGTTCCAAAAGTTGCGAGTGAACACTCGAGCATTGCAGTCTTTAGGAGTGGAAATGGATAGTTATGCCACAGTGATAGCTATTGTTGTAAAATCTGCGCTACCGGTGGATATGAGGATTGAGATGAAGATGAAGGAGATAAAGGTGACAACAGACTTGTAACTACGGAATCGGACTCAGGATCAAGAGACAACACGAGCAGTTTGAAAGAAATTATGGAGTTTTTAAAGATATATATATACGCAGCAGAGAAGAAACTCGAGAGGAAAAATACGACGTTACCCAGTCACCGCACAGTATGAGGCAGACTAGAACATCTACGCTTCAAAGCACCTCGATGAAAAAATGCATCTTCTGTGATATGACTGGATATTACACGAAGATTGCAGAAGAAGAATTACTCTGCAACAGAAGAAAGAAGCCTTGCAACAGGAGCGAAGATGCTTCAGATGCACCAGACCTCACCACACAGCGAAGATATGCCGTGCTAATGTACGCTGCAAAACATGCAAGGGAAGGCACGCGACATCTATGTGTCGATCACGTACGCCTGCAGGAAAGTCAGCACAGCAGCAAAGCATGATGATGTTGAGCAACTGCGTAAAAGCGCGCAACCTAACCGATTAGACACCAGCAAGTCCTTCAACATGCACGCACAGCAGTCTGGTGAACACAAGTGCATACTAGTGCAGAAAGCCTTTCCGTGGACAGAGGGAGAAGACAGCGGATGCTACGCTTGGATTCTGCTGGACAATGGGAGCCAGAGGACATTCATCCTCAAAAGACTGTCAAGAAAACTAGCGTGCAAGGTAAAAAGATCTGAAAGGATTACCGTAGGATCATTTGAAGGACGAGAGATGGAACTAGACATGAAAGTCACCGAGCTCAGCATGAGGAAGGACCCCACATCAGAGCCAGGATTGAGGCACTGGAAATATAAGGTATATCCTGTGACGTGCTACCATTGCCACCGTTGACACTACACGAAAGAGCAAGATCAATGGATGGGAATTCGTTTGGCTGATGACATTGAGAAGAAAGAAAGAAAAAAATATGGAAACTTCGATATCCACCGGCTCGGCATGCAAAAACCAAATAGCTCAAGACCGGTCATCATTAATTTTACGATTACCGCGAAAAAGAAAGTGTGCTAAAAAACTGCAAAAAATTGAAGGGGACTACTATTAGTGTCAGCAATGATTACGCAAAGGAAACTGTCTACGCTAGGAAAAAGTTATGACAAAGCTGCGAAACCGAAAGGGCAAAGGGAGCAAAAGTGAAGTTGACTCATGACAAGCTTAAAGTGAACGGCGAGCTTTATCAGTGGGATCCGACACGAAATATTTGTACTCAATGCAAGCAACAAAAAGATAACAAGGAACGTAACCACAGCTCTGCAACTTCCGCTCATAGCAGCTCGAATGTGTCCAAAGCTGACCGATGGAAGTGGCATAAAATCATCTGAGACGGCGTGTTCATAGCTAAGAATTCTTTCACTGAATGCGCGAAGCATTGTAAATAAAGTAACAGATTTAGAAATTTTGTTGATTACACACAGCCCCCATGTTGTTGTCTTAACGGAGACATGGTTGAACATTGCTATAACAAATAACTACATCCTACCGCCAGGATACAAGATTTTCCGGTGGGACAGGGACACCCCAGTTGGTGGTGTGGCAGTGATAATCAAAAACAACGTAGCGGCAACAATAGTACATTGCCAGTGGCCATAAAAAGTGTGGTGCAAGGTGAATTACGCTAATTATACGCATCTCATTGGAGCCGTCTACAGACCACCCGGAAGTCCACCCGAGTTTTTAGAAGAATTAAATATGTTTTTGTGTGATCATGTAAATGAAAACAGAAGGCTGATAATGGCTGGTGACTTTAATTTTGCACATATAAATTGGGTAAACTTTTCAACTGGACATGCGAAAACCCGTAGTGCTGATAGGTTATTAGAGCTGATGTTTTCTCGTACCCTCACATAAATCGTAAAAGATTATACATGAGTTACCCCTACGTCACAGCCATTGTTAGACTTGGTCTTCATATCGAGTAAGAGTGACTGATTATGCCGTATCAGTTGAAGACGGCATATCAGACCACAGAATGGTTGTGGTTGACGTATTTTTTGATACCGGCTTTCGAGCAAAGCGTCATGTGTATGCACATAATAAATATTACGATCGTGCTGATGATACGGCAATCCTGGACTTTTTAGAAATGTTGCTTGGCCAATTTCAGGAGGCATCAAAACTTGAGTCCGTTGAACAGATCTGGAAACCTTTTAAGGAAATTGTAGGTTACTGTTCAGACAACTTCATACCCACTCGCGTTAAAAAGACAAAGCGAAGAAATCCATGGATAAGTAGGAAAATAATTCACATGAAGCGTAAACTAAAAGACTGCGCAGAACTCATAGGGCCTAGACCGAAATATCATGTGCTAAAGAAAACTTGAAAGCAGAGATAGCGCAATCCAAGAAACATTTTTTCAATAACACACTCACTAACTTTCTAACGAACTCACCACGTAAGTTTTGGCTGTTTTTTAAGGAAGCGAATGAGGGAATTGATCTTATTGTAGATGGAAAAGAAGTTATCACAGACAAGTCAGATATAGCTGAAAGACTCAATCAATTCTTTCAATCGGTTTTCTGTAAGGATCAGGGTGACAACGAGAAAATTGAATCGGGTACTACAGTGACACTTCGGGAAGATATAAATATTAACCGAGAAGTTATGTTCAATCAACTACTTCTTTTAAATACCAAAACGTCATGTGGACCTGACAGGCATATCGAATCAATTTTTGCGACGATTTGCGCAGTGGCTGTCTTACTACCTAGTGATTATTTTCGAGAAATCTTTAAAATGCCACTCGTTACCTCAAGATTGGCGTAGAGCAATTGTGTCCCAATTTTTAAAGGTGGTGATAAAACAACATTGAACAATTATAGGCCTGTCTCACTCACGTGGGTATGTTGTAAAATATTTGAACATATATGGAAAAAAATATTCGGCAATTTTTAGAACAAAATGAATTATTATGCCCCTTTCAGCATGGATTTCGCGGTGGCCTTTCAACAGTCACACAACTAGATGAAACTATACATGACTTGTGTATAGCTGTAGATGCCAGTTGTGGTGTACACGTATCCCGAAGGAGTACGGCCACCAGCGTGGGTCCGGTCTTAGCGAGCCGCAGGGCACGCGTTAACCGTCGCCGTGGCGGGAAACACGATACTGCTCAAGTCGCAACACTTTATTGTGGCAACACCAAACGCAGTACAGCCCGTTGCAAAAAGGCGCGGCGGGAAAGCAAATAGGCTTATCCACGCCACGGGCACAAAGTACTACACAGGGGTGCCACGAGCACGTCTCCGCGGTAAAGCTGATCCACGGAGACACCGGAGCAAAGGCCCGGTTGCTCGAGCGAGGGCAAAGGCGCTCGCGTTGGCTTCGAAGGGAGACGGGTCGGCGTAGCGAGGCTACGCACTAGGACACCGTACCGCCCTTCGGCCGTGCGTACGCAGCGGGGCAACAGCGGGTGAGCGTTCGCTTTGGGCGCGAGGCGCCGTCAGCGAAGTCCGACGAGCCCCCGACTGACGGGAGTCGACGGACGAAAAGATAGCGTGGCTCACCGTTTGCTGTCCCGGAGAGTATCTGACCGCTCCTGACGCAGCGCGCGAAAACCTCCCAGGGGTCCCCGCGTGCGGCGCCACAGTCAACATCCGCTACCGGGTGAGGGAGTTATACGTCACTCCGCCCTTCCCAGCGCGGCAGACAGCAAGGAGGGCAGACATGTCGGGACATGAGAACGGCAGAAAAGGCGGGAAAGCCCGCTTAAAGGCAGCGGGCCAGCCTCAATTCCCACATCCCCCTCTCCTAAATTTGCCCTTTACCGGTCTGCAAAAGGCAGCCGGGCGTCACCCATGCAGTTAAAATGACACTGCTATGAGCGACAGCTAACCTCAGTCCAGCCCTGCTACTGCTGCTAAAAAAATGATTACAAAGGAGAAACATAAACATAAATAACAAAATAAGCACATAACACTATAAAACAGTTGCGAAAGGGAGCACAGAAAAGTGGGATTAGTGTTCGTGGTGCTGAAGCGGGAATAGCGTCTACTGCGCGGAGGGGCGGAAAAGGGCGTGACAGTGTCCGCTCTGTGCGATGCCCGAGTGCGAGGTCAGAGGTAACGGAAGGGGGGGCTCACTGATGGCTCGTTGCTGGTCTTGTTAAGCAGCGAGTCCGACGAACGCTGCCTCGGCTGTGCTTCGGAGGCCCCGCATTTCTGGCTCGATGAAAAAGCTGGAACGTTGCGCGAAGCCGGGCCTCTCCAGTGCTCAGGGAGGCCGACCCAAATTGGCTGCGAATGGCGTTGGCCGGCAGCATATAGCTGCTTTCAGCTGGCCTCGCGCAGGAGCCATGGTGGTAAAGGCAGCGGGGCTTCTTCGACGACGGCCGAGAGCAGAGCACAGCCAGATGGTCTGACGTCAGTAGGTCAATGACCCCCCAGCACCTCCAGCGTCCGCATCGATGGGGGGAAGCCATGACGCACTCTTCGCGGGCTCGCACTGAAGCGTCACGCACTTACACACGCACACACACCGCCGACGGCTGCGCGAGCGTAGGCGCAAAGCGTCCTTCGTCTCTCTCCCCCGGCAAGCACCGACACTCAAGGTCACACACAGCTCCCTTCGCGGTAGACGAAACGACCGCGAGAAAAAAAAAAGGTAAAAACAGAGCAAAATGACACTCAAGATCTGGCAAAAAAAAAAAAACACAAAACTCAGATAACACTCAATATTAGAAAAAGAAACCTAAAATACACATGAACACTTGAAAAAAAAAGAAACACTGGCAGCAGACACGGCGGGGTCAACTTCTTTACGAGAAAAGGCCGTAAAGAAGCTAACCTATACTGAGGATAGACAGTAAACTGAGGGCCTTCGGTTGCGGAGAAGTCCGCCGTCCGGCGCGAAATCACAAAGGTGACCGCTTCCTCAGATTATACCGGCGCGGGGTCCGAATGCGGTCCGCCGCTCCGGGTGTGCCTCGTTGCTGGCGCGAAGTGCCACAGGGCACTGGCGCGAGCTCGTCAGACCGTGACAAAGGGCTTCAGGTCTGCGATGTGGGCACGGCTGAGTTTTCCCAAAGGGGATCTTTCAGCTAGTACGCGCCACGGACGCTCACTGACAATCGGTTCATAAGACCGGGCGGCTTTCCAACCCTTGGCTCAACCGTTTGTCAGACGTGGCAGGCACGGAATAGCGATAAAAGCCACGCTTCGTGCCGGGCCAGGTCACAACATTGCTCAGTTTGCAAAAACTTTCGAGCCACTCAGGTGACCGGCCATGGGTTCGTCGTGAGAGGATCGCAACAGTGCGGCTCTCAGACTTTTGGGCATAACCACCTTAAACGGGTCTATGGACTCGTCGTCAGTGGCTATATATTTCAGCAGGAGCCCGTCATGGTCCAGCAAAATGAATCCGCCGGGGACTCAGCGACACACGCTGTTTCAGCCCCCTAATCGCGCCCGCCGCAGAACAAGCAGCGTAACGGCGCTCCGCGCCTCGTCAAGACGGTTTAACGGCGCCCGCCGCAAAGCAAGCAGCGTATACGGCGCTCCGTCCCTCCGAGACTCGAAACGGATCACTCTGCTGAGCCTTCAGTAGCTCTTCGCTGCCGAAAGCAATTCCCATTCTCCCAAATGGGGGAGTCTGGTATCGCGCCCACTCAGGACCGCAGCAACCGCCGCGTGAGTCGGCGTTACGGGTTCGCTCTCGGCCTCGTGGCCTTCGGAAAGCTCCCCCGCTCGGCCGCTTCGCGGTGCGCCGCTTACCTGGATAGCAGCCAAGGTTTGTCCGCATGGGGACTCACCCTCCTCGCCGAATGGCGGCGAAGCTGCTGTTTCGCCCCCGACGCTTGCATGTGCTAAGGTACAGCGAGCGGCCGTCGCACCGAAATCCAGGTTCTCGGCAGACAACAAGGGGCACGAGATAGCGCGTCAGCTACCACGTAGGAGTATATTCACCACAAAAAGGGGTGACGACACAGGCGAGCGCCGAAGGGCGCCCGTCGATAGAGGCGGTGGCCTCTTGGTGCAACGCGGCATGCCACGAAGCAGACATAACGTTCGGGTAGGGCAAGAGGCCCATTCCGAAGCGACGCGCCATCTCCAAAGGGAGCGGCTAGGCGCCTCGTGTCGTCACCGCAATAGGGGGTGCCGACACGGACGGGTGCAGAAGGGTTCCCGTCAATAGAGGCAATGGCCTCCGTATGCAACGCGGCATCCGCTAAAAGGGACAGCGGACAAAAGTCCCGCGAAGCAGCCATGTTGCGACGAGCCCGAATCGCGCAGGCGAACTGACTCGCTAAGAGCAGACAAAAGCTAGAGCTTTTGATACCGCGTTGGGCGCCAGTGTGGTGTACACGTATCCCGAAGGAGTACGGCCACCAGCGTGGGTCCGGTCTTAGCGAGCCGCAGGGCACGCGTTAACCGTCGCCGTGGCGGGAAACACGATACTGCTCAAGTCGCAACACTTTATTGTGGCAACACCAAACGCAGTACAGCCCGTTGCAAAAAGGCGCGGCGGGAAAGCAAATAGGCTTATCCACGCCACGGGCACAAAGTACTACACAGGGGTGCCACGAGCACGTCTCCGCGGTAAAGCTGATCCACGGAGACACCGGAGCAAAGGCCCGGTTGCTCGAGCGAGGGCAAAGGCGCTCGCGTTGGCTTCGAAGGGAGACGGGTCGGCGTAGCGAGGCTACGCACTAGGACACCGTACCGCCCTTCGGCCGTGCGTACGCAGCGGGGCAACAGCGGGTGAGCGTTCGCTTTGGGCGCGAGGCGCCGTCAGCGAAGTCCGACGAGCCCCCGACTGACGGGAGTCGACGGACGAAAAGATAGCGTGGCTCACCGTTTGCTGTCCCGGAGAGTATCTGACCGCTCCTGACGCAGCGCGCGAAAACCTCCCAGGGGTCCCCGCGTGCGGCGCCACAGTCAACATCCGCTACCGGGTGAGGGAGTTATACGTCACTCCGCCCTTCCCAGCGCGGCAGACAGCAAGGAGGGCAGACATGTCGGGACATGAGAACGGCAGAAAAGGCGGGAAAGCCCGCTTAAAGGCAGCGGGCCAGCCTCAATTCCCACACAGTATACAAATCGATGTTATATGTATCGCTTTTTCAAAGGCGTTCGACAGAATTTCACACCGTAAGCTGCTATTCAAGCTTCGCAATGTCGGTATTACTGAGAATGTTCTCAGTTGGATCAGAGCTTATCTAAGCAATCGACAACAAGCAGTTAGAGTGGGAGATGCTATGTCGGGAAATCTGTAGGTGTATTCGGGAGTGCCTCAAGGATATGTATTGGGGCCTCTACTCTTTCTTTTATACATAGATGATATATCATCAGTTGTCCAACCACCAGTAAAAATTAAGCTATTTGCAGATGACTGCCTAATCTATTGTCCGGTATCATGCAGAGAAGATCAAGTGAATATCAATCAGTGCTTACAAACCCTAAACTTATGGTGTTCTAAATAGGGTATGGAAATTAACATTAAAAAATCCACTTACACACACATTACAAGGAAGTGCTTTTGTTTGCATATAACATTGGTGATATTATGCTGGTGAAAGACTGTAATTTTAAATACTTGGGTGTAACTATAACAGATAAGTTGAGTTGGCGTCCTCATGTCGATAACATCTGTCAATCAGCATGTCGAAAATTGTGCTTCCTACGAAGGAAGTTAGGCCGAGCCACAATAGATGTCAAGCTGCTTGCCTACAAAACGTATGTGCGTCCGAGATTAGAATACGCTAGCGCTGTGTGGAGCCCACACCAAAAGGTCTTAAAAAATAAATTAGAACACATTCAGAGAATGTCACCTCGCTTTATCTGCTCCAAATATCGAAGAAGGGATTCTGTTACTGAAATGTTAAAAGTATGTAAATTAGAATTGCTAGAATGAAGAAGGCGGAAACAAAGGTTGAAACTTCTTTTTCAGATCCTGCATGCCGGGGTGAAAATAAACAGGGATGATTATTTGAAGCCTTCTTACAAAAGGTTTCCAAGAACAACATGCACTACATTCATACAACCAATACATGCTCGAACATATATCTTCCGATTTTCCTTCTTTCCCGATGCTATTAATATGTGGAATGAATTACCGAACGATATGATGCAAATAAGAACTTTGAGTGATTTTAAGGTTGCTCTTGATAGGCATTTTGTTGAGAATGTATAGTTATCAGTGTTCATGTATGTGCTTCTATAGAAATGTTTCATTGGTCATAGAGATCATGTTGTTAATATATTGAGTGAAAAAGCGTGTAACTGTGTTTCTCATATAATTATGCTATATGTCACAGAGTTCATCTTAGGATTTTTCAAATATTTAATTTTGTGCAACTCAATTCTTCACCCTCCCTGTAACGATCCTCAAGTGAGGGTTAAGAGTATGACAAATAAATTATAAATAAGATATTAATTGGAGCAGATTATTACTGGACCGTAGTAACTGGTCGCATTCGCGATATTCACCCAAAAGTAATGGCAATAGAAACGATGTTGGGGTGGACGGTCCAAGGTCCTCTAGGACTTCGTTGTGTGCCAATGAAATCATCGACGCTTGTGGTACTTAAGGTCAGTGCCAAATCGGACACGAATGTGGACGAACTGCAGTGATTCTGGGACTTGGAAAACATGCGCATCAAGGAAAAATCAGCAACAAAGATGAGTGATGAACATGTGCTAGAGTACGTCCGACAAACAATGGAGTTCAAGGCAGGAAGATACCAAGTGCGGCTACCATGGAAGGGAAACGTAACATTGGGCGATAACAACACCATTGCAGAGAAGAGGCTTATCCAAGTCACAAAGAAATTATACAAGGATAAAGATGAGCTCCTAGCCTATGACAAAGCTATCCGAGAGTACTTCGAGCAAGAAATAGCAGAAAACGTCGAAGAAGATGCTGGATCAGATATACAGAACGAATTTGTATACTACATGCAACATCAAGCGGTAATTAAGAAGGACCGAACAACGACAAAAATACGGATCGTCGTTGACGCATCGTCAAGCCAGAATCCAGGCGAATCCTTGAATGACAACTTGGAAAATGGGCCAAACCTAAACCTTGACATCACAACCTTGCTGATGAACTTTTGTCATCACAAGATCGCTATGTCAGCCGACGTGGAAAAAGCATTTTTGCAGATCAAGATACATGAAAATGACCGAGACGCACTGTGATTTATGTGGTGGGAAAAAAATACCTAGCGAAGATATGCCAACCTCGAAGATAAAAACGTAGAAGATGATGAGGGTTACTTTCGGAACTACACCAAGTAGCTTCCTTCTAGCGGTCACAATTCATCGACATTTGGATAAATTGAAGAGAAATATCCTGCAGTTGTGGCGCAACTTCGGAAAGGAATCTACGTCGATGACGTTTTACTAGGAGCCGACGAATACTCGACATCAAAGATACACAAAGAAGCACGAGAAATTTTTCGTAATGCGGGAATGAGTTTCAAGAAAATGGACTTCAGATGACGCCGAACAAAGAAAACTATTTGATGAAGGAGATGATCTGGATCGAGGGACAAGAAAAAAGGGAGAAATCAAGATTTTGGGACTAAAATGGAATTTCGTAGACGACGTGCTGAGCTTTCCCGACACTACATGGCGAAATTACAAGGACATGAGACAACTCTCAAAAAGAAAAGTTTTGCAAGCCACGGCAAGGCTATATTGACACAAGGTAGGCTGGCAACTATAGTAGCCAGCCTCTGAGGAGGACAACGAAGTAGTTCTGTGTGCGCGTGCTCTGGTGTTCGCGTTTCTGGCCCTTGGGTTACGAAAGAAAACGCCCTATTTTGTACCTGCGTACCTGTGTCTTTGCGACACTTTCTGGTGGAGGTGCTGGGTAAAATAGGGTACTTTCGTAACCCAAGGGCCAGAAACGCGAACACCAGAGCATGCGAACACAGAACTACTTCGTTGTCCTCCTCAGAGGCTGGCTACTATAGTTGCCAGCCTATCTTGTGTCAATATGACCCTCTAGGTTTTTTTTGACACCATTTTCAGTTAGAGCAAAAATATTGCTGCAAAAAATTTGGATGGATAAACTCAAATGGGACGACCCGTTACCAAGCCAGCATCGATCAGCTTGGAAGGACTGATTGGAGGAGCTTCAGCACTTAGATGACTTCACCGTTAACAGATGCTATGACAACAAGCAAGCTGAAGTGAAAGTATCGACTCTACACATGTTCTCTGATGCAAGTCCAATGACGTATAGAGCAGCAGCATGCATTGTAACAGAATACTCCTATGGAAGCAATGAAGCCAATTTAATCATTGCAAAAGGCAGAGTCGCTCCAATCAAAAAGATTACACTAGCAAGAATGGAGTTGTTGGCTGCCACAATATCAGTCAGATTTGCCAGTCATGTAACTGAGAATTTCGTCAGGAAACTAAGGAGTGTGAAATTTGGACCGATTCTCAAATTGCATTATGCTGGGTAAAGTCAAAGAAGACGAAAGATCTGTTTGTTCGCAACCAGGCAGCAGAAATCAACAAGTCCAACGAGACTCAATGGGGTTATGTTAAAAGTGATGAAAATCCTGCGGATTTGATGACAAGGGGGATGAAGATGAAAAGTTTGCTGAACAGTGAATTATGGTGGAAAGGCCCCAAGTGGATCAAGAAAGAAAAACAAAAGCCTGATTATGACATCACGCAACAATCGGACAGTGATGAAAACAAAGACGAAGAAAAGACCGTGGCAAGCTTAACTACCACCACGAGTCAAGAAAAGATAATTGATTAGAACAGGTTAGGATACCGACGAAAGGAAAGGAAAACAGGTTCGCTCACAGGAAAAGAATTGGACAAGGCAGAGTTTGTGCTGATAAAGCAGGGGCAGAAAACGTTACAAAATGCAGTGACCTCAATATATGACAACATGCATCTGTATGGCACGAACATCTTTGCAGACAATCAAGGTGTCCTAAGAGTAAAAGGGAGGCTTCAGTGGAGTGATTTGAGTTTTGATGAGAAGCATACTACTATTTTACCTAGAGAAAGTCACTTTTCAGAACTCCTAGTTCTAAACGCGTATCAAGTGGCAATGCAAGGTGGCATTGCGGCAACATTGACACATCTATGAACGTGGTTTTGAATTGTGCATGACTGACAGATGGTGAAATATGTGATAAAGAAATGCATCACATCTAGGAGTTTTAATTCTGGACCAATGGCACAAGAAATTTCACCACTACCAGCTGACAGGATAACACAGACGAGGCCACTTGACACAGTTGATATAGACTTTGCTGGACCACTAAATGCTCGAGAGGAGAAAGGCGGCAAAATTACCAAGTTTTGCATTGTGATATTTACGTGTGCAGTAACAAGAGCCATACAACTGGAGTTGGTCGAGAGGATGTCATCAGAAGCTTTTATACAAGCATTCCGAAGATTCGTAGCTAGAAGAGGATTGTGTACAACAATTTACAGTGATAATGCAAGAGCGTTCAAGAAATCTGAGAAAGAGATGAACAAGATATTAAAGGTGGAAGATGAAAGGGTGCAACAGTATACCAGTAACCTGAAAATAAAATGGAAGTTTATTGTAGAGTTTATTGCATGGTGGGGAAGATTTTATGAAAGACTGATCAGAAGGTTTACGACATGCATGGCAAAAACTATAGGTGCTCGACTTTTGGATAAAAAAGAACTGCGGACTGTGGTTGTTGAAGCAGAAGGAGTAATTAACAGCTGGCCTTTTACTTATGTGTATGACGATCTTAACGAGCCACAACCCATCACACCGGCGGACGTTATAGGAGGCAGGCAAGCAATGAACAAGCTGGAAGAAAACAGACTCGGAGAATACAGTTTGCTGAATTACTGGAGTGAAAGAAAACAGGCAATGATAACATGGTGGAACAGATGGAAAAAGGAGCACCTGAGGGAGCTTAAGTGTGCCAGCAGAAAAATAGAGGGTCACGCAAATATACAAGAAGGAGATGTACTTCTGCTTGGAGAAGCAGCGAAAAAGAACACAGTGGAAACTCAGCAAGGTCGAAAAGATTTTCCCAGGCAAGGATGGACTAGTTAGAACATGCTTGCTTCGTACACCTGAAGGCAAACTAGTCAAGAGGCAGATTCAACTGTTGTATTCGCTCGAAGGATGCTTCGGTTGAATCTGGCCAGCGGGAAGATATAGAAAGCAGATTGAAGATGGAGCTCGGAGGCGAGGAAGAAAAGTGGCCAGGGGCACGCTCTATATATTTTTTATTCTCGTTCTGTCAACAATAAACCGAAGACGTATCGGTTCTGCGGTCTCTCTGGTCCTTCTGAAACAATAGGCTATCACTTTCTTGGAGTTATCCTGCCATTGTATCAGTATGGTGCCCAGGCAGTACATTGCTTGCGTTCGGTGTGAAGTGCTGTTGGCGCTTCCTGGTCAAAGTGCGCAAGAACCTGGAGGTATTTGGAGGCGTTGGTGTAATTCGTTGAATGTAGTTTGTTCCTTGCCTCGTTGCGGTGGTATAGTGGCTGAGGTACTCGGCTGCTGAGCCGCAGGTTGCGGGATCGAATCCCGGCTGCGGCGGCTGCATTTCCGATGGAGGCGGAAACGTTGTGGGCCCGTGTGCTCAGATTTGGGTGCACGTTAAAGAACCCCACGTGGTTGAAATTTCTGGAGCCTTCCACTACGGCGTCTCTCATAATCATATGGTGGTTTTAGGACGTTAAACCCCACATATCGTGTGAGCCGCGTCAAAGGCGCCGCAATAGACGAAAAGTTGGCGATGAATCGTCTGTAATAAGCACAGAGGCCTAAGAAGCGTCTCACTGTTCTTTTGTCATGCGATGCGGGGAACTTTGTGACAGCGTCGATTTTGCCCGGGCCAGGTCGAACACCTTCGTGGCTGACCACGTGGCCTAAGAAGCAAAGTTCGCTAAAACCAAAATGGCGCTTCTCTGGTTTTAAAGTCAGGCCAGCCAAGCGTATAGCTTGTAGAACTGTGAATAATCGACTTAGGTGTTTCTGGAATGTAGCTGAGAAGACAATAACGTCGTCTAAATAGACCAAGCATGTCTGCCACTTCAGTCCTGATAGCACAGTGTCCATTAAATACTGAAAAGTGGCTGGCGCTGAGCATAACCCGAATGGAAGCACTTTAAATTCATAAAGACCGTCGGGCGTAACGAAGGCAGTTTTCTCACGGTCTCTCTCCTCGACCTCTATTTGCCAATAGCCACTTCACAGGTCCATCGATGAGAAATAGCGTGCATGCCGCAGCCAATCAAGAGAGTCATCTATGCGTGGCAGTGGGTAGACGTCTTTCTTCGTGACTTGGTTTAACTTGCGGTAATCTATACAGAAACGCAAGCTGCTGTCTTTCTTTTTAACCAATACCACGGGGGAGTATAGGAACTTTTGGAAGGCTGTATTACGTCATCTTGGAGCATCTTCTGAACTTGCTTTTGGATCTTCTCGCGTTCTTTACGAGCCACACGGTATGTGTTTTGTCGGATCAGTCTCGTATTTTCTCAACTGATGATTCGGTGTCGGGTCGGTAGTGTTTGCTTGACTTTCGACGTGCACGAAAAACAATTTTTGAACTGGTGTATCAGCTGTAGTAGGCGCTGTTTATTTGAGGATGACAGAGTAGAGCAAATTTTGACAGACAAAGGTGTCGAGGCTGGGACGGTCGCGTCGTGCGGCTGCAAAGCGAAGCAATCTCTGGCTTGGTCCACATCATTGTAGTAGGCGATTGCGGTGCCCTTCTGGATGTGACGGCACTCGTTGCCTAAGTTGGTGAGGAGTACTTCTACCCGCCCATCAGTTAATGCCAGAACGCCTCTCGCTATTTAAACACCTTACATAAGCAATAGCGTGTCTATTCGCTCCGCTATCACCTCATTACGGCACGGCCGTCCACATAACACCGACACAAGGCAGCAAGATCTCGGCAGGAGCATCACATCATTGGCTACATATAAATGTTGCAGTTGTTCTTCAGTGGCGGCGTCGACGTAAGGATGGGCGGAAAAGGTGACGACACGTTCTAGAATGTTGATGACAGCACCGTACTCTCACAGAAAATTCATACCCAAAATCAGCTCTTTACAACAGTCTGGTAAAACGACAAAAGTGCCGACGAAGCTCGAATGACTGATTACCAGCCGAGCGGTGCATTTACCGGTTGGCGTCATTAGTTGTCCACCAGCACTCCTTATGCTCGGCCCACTCCACGGCGTCTTGACCTTCTTAAGGCAGTCGGCGAGCTCTTGTCGCTTAATAGATAAGTCAGCACCAGTGTCAACCAGTGCTGTTACGTAGTGTCTGTCTATAATAACGCTAAGGTCGGCACGTACAAATTCATCGGCATTAGTACTCGTGGTTGTTGTCGTCTTCGTCATCACCGTCGTTATATCATCTTTGTGTAGAGGCAAGGCGGTCTTTTTGGCATCTTGGCGATTGGCAACCTTGCCCCCGAAGGTAGTGGCAGTTAGTTTCCCTGGCACGGGCTTGGGGAGCAGTTTCTGACGGCGTCAGCGTAGCTTTGGCGATTCGGGGAAGTGTGACCTCGTGCAGGTGAGAGAGACCGCCAGTGACGACTTGGTGAAGACGCTTGGTTGGTTGGCAGGTAATCAGCACCATGGTCACGAGGGTCTTCAAAATAAAATGAAGCGGGACGAGAAAAGTTTCCAAACCGGGCTTCTCGATGACGGCAGTAGCGCGAGATGTGGCCTGGTTCGCCACAGTGGAAACAAAGGGGTTGACGGTCGGCAGTGCGCCACAAGTCGGTTCGATGTTCTGGTGGTTGCCGCACAGGTTCTCTCTGCCACCAAGGCAAGGTAACGGGCCGTGGCTGAAAGAGTGCTTTTTCTGGGGCAGGCAGGTGATGGTGGACGGCATCAGCATAGGTCAACGAACAAAAGTTCAGGTGGTGGCGACGGTGATGAAAAGGCTTGCCGTAGTTCGTGGCGCACGATTTCCACTACAAAAGCAACTGAAGGCTCGGTGGACGTAAGGCCGAGGGCCCGCAGCTCTTCCCGCAGGGTTTGCCTGATCATTTTCCGTAGAGAGCTTTCGGAAATGGCAGTGTTTTGTAGCGGCGGCACCAACATGTGTGTGATCAGGCAGGAGGTCAAAGTGGCGGCATCGTTGCCGGAGCACCCGCTCGATGACAGTCGCCTGTTTGATAAATTCATTCACTGTTGTTGGCAGATTTCGCACAAGGCCGGCGAAAAGCGGTTTCTAAATTTCCGCATCAGGTGACGAACTTTCCTCACCTCGGGCATGTCAGGGTCAGTGCGGCGAAGTAGACGGGCCATATCCTCAGCGAACATGGCGACGCTTTCGTTCGGCTTTTGCACGTGGGCTTCAATCATCTGTTGTGTGAGATCCCGTTGGTCCGCACTCAGGAACGTCTCGAGAAGCTTTTGGCGGAAATTGTCCCAGGTTTGGAAAGTAGGCTTCCTATTCTCGTACCATGTGCGAGCGCTATTCACCATTGCGAAGTAGACATGGCCAAGTTTCTCTTGCGCACCCCAGCGATTCACCACAGCGGTTTGCTCGAACTGGTTGAGCCAGTGCTCAACATCTTCATATGGTTCTCGACGGAAGACTTCGGGAACACGAGGAGGCTCAAAAGTTACCTGGTAAGGAAGATTCGTCTAGGCTGGAGGAAGATTCACAGACGTTGAAGGGGCCGCCATGTTGGTAAGAGGAGATGCAGTCAGGAGTCCTGGACTCTGAATCGGTGTACTGGAGTCCTAACAAGATGTTGAGGCTCTGGACTGGGTGTACGGTCTCGAACAACGCTTTTCTGCATCAGGTTGCAGGCCCCAGCACCTCCACCAGTCTCGCGACGTGAAGACAGAGGTCGTATTTGAAGACGCTGAGAAAGCAACAGCGGATTGGTCTTTTTATTTACTGCGCGCTAGAGAGTTCCTCGTCTTTCTCGTTGTTGCATCCTGCATAAAAGTGTGCAGATGCGCGTATGCACTGTCGCCTCCATCTTTCTCGCAGGACGCACGTGACAATATATACAGATTCACTAAGCGTAGTAAAACCTCTAAAAACTCTTAAAAAGCACATAAACCCTGTCCTTGTCTCACTTGATTCGCTCTTATGCACGGTCTACTCATACAAGCAGTCTGCTGGGTGCCAGGACATCGCGAAATACAAGGCAACGTTCTGGTGGATCAGCTAGCTGGATCCGCCAACAAAACCACTACCAATACATCGATACCAATTCCCGCACTCGACTTGAAACCTTTTGTAAAAGGAAAGCTCAGTGGTTATTGGCAGAGCACATGGGACACACACTCGCAGACATTAAATTGCATGTCGTCAAGCCGCAACTTGGCCTTGGCCGCCAGTATCAAAATCACGCCACACAGAAGTAACACCTACAAGGTTAAGAACAGGACATACATACTCTACACATTCATTTCTTTTGTCTCGTGGTGGCCCACTATTGTGTGATAGATGTGGAGAAGCACTCACTGTACTTCACATTTTAATCCAATGTAACCAATTAGACACGCTGAGAAGACAACCCTTTCCATTACCCTACCGACAACAGATACCACTTCATCCGGCAATGTTCGTCAGTAGGGAACCACTTTTCACACATAAATCGTTGTTGGCTTTTCTGAGAGAACTCCTCTTAGAGAACCTGTCATGTGATATACCCGGGCAATCCGTAGCACGACCTCTCTAGAGAGTTCTTTGCTGCGGTGGCTACACTGTGTAAAGCACTTGCCTCATGGCCTTGGATGCAAGGGTGCCAACGATGGAGGCGCTTGTGCTAATGCCATACATGTCCACCATGGTTTTTACTATCACAAACTTTTGTCATTCATTAACACCGCACACTTTTCACGGCGTGGTCATGATTTTATTACTTCTATCTTTTTACCCGCTTTAGCGCGAAGAATTTCAAGGCCCTTATACAGCCGCTAATCGCAATCATTGTCCACATCTTTTGCCCCATGAACTGGCGCTCTTTGGCCATCAAATGGCCCTTGCCCCACAAAGCACCAAACATCATCATTGTCACAAATGGCTGGTATAGCGTTCTTAACAGTTTTGCTTCCATTTAAGGGGAGACGCGGGTCGAAAAGTCGCGGTTTTCCGGAAAATTTTCGCTTTTTTTTTTTCCGGCTGTATTGGCATCCTTGGACTACAATCTATTACTTCTGAAAATATCAAGCTGAAATTCGCACGAGAAATTATCAAAAAATGCTTCCAAGTGGGCAGCGGTGACGCGAGAAATGCGCGAAAGTCGCGAAAAACGGCGAAGTTCGCGTCGTCCTGTCGCGAAAACGACGCGTTGGCCGCCATTTGCAATCGTGCACGCATGCTGCGAAGGCCGTATCCTTCATAATCCACTAGTAGCCAGTCTCGTGCCTTCACGCAGAATAAACAAAAAACGAGAAAAACAACGCGTACGTCACGTGTTTTGAATATTGCGGCACACAGCGCGAGGCCGCCATTGGACGGCAGTGCGCTCCACGCTCCTCCCCCTCCTATCTCTCCGGCAAAAGAGCGAAGCCTCGGACGTCGCGATCGAGTTTTTCTGCGTTTCTCTGCATTTTTGCGTCATGGCAAGCCCGAAGAAGTGCAGTTCAGATAATCGAAAGTTCAGAACTCGCCACAAGTATCGAGGGAAACGGCGTCGGACGCTTCGCAAAGCGACAGCGAACGACGATGTCGCCCCCGACCAACGCCCCGACGCTCCGACTTCGGATAGGCCTAACACCGTCACCGAACCCTGCGACAGTGGTTGTGAAATAGCCGCTGCCGTGTAATTCTTCAGTGCATCCCAAAGGAAGATTGGATTCTTCGAGAGTGAACGTAGACCGGTAGATGCTGCTACTGCGAACATGCTGCTTTGCGAAATCGATGCGTTGCAGCACTTCTGGCGGGTGCGCAATGCCCAACCTGCCGCGAACGGAAGCTCGGCGTGCGAGAGGCAGCTGGAAAGCGCAAAGGACTTTCGGCATTCCTCGAACTGTGCTGTCAAAATTCTGATTGCCCTGAATCTGCACTTTCGTTCACGCACACGTCGAGACGTACTGCTTCGGCCGGAAACCAAGGAACGAGCGCTCGTTTTGACAGCGGCAGCTCGCGTGACAGCTTTGCTGTAAACGTGAAGGCAGTTCTGGCAGCACGCGCTATAGGCGCAGGCCACGACCAACTTTCACGATTTTGTGCGATTCTCGGTCTTCCGAGCCCGATGCATCACAAGACATTCAACGGCATTTGCAAGAAGCTCCATGGTGCGGCGATGACGGCAGTGAGCAAAAACTTGCACCAGGCACGAAACATCACGAAGGACGCAGTCGGCGGCAGAGATGTGCCAGTCATGTTTGATGGCACCTGGCAGAAAAGAGGTCATAAAAGCCACAATGGAGTGGGCACAGTCGTGTCCCTGGACACGGGGCTCTGCCTCGATATTGAAGTTCTTTCGAACTACTGCCATGCTTGCAGTATACACAGGGACCTTGGGGAGGATGAAGAGATATGGCGAGCTTTTCATCTTCCAGTTTGCCAAAAAAACACTGACTGCTCATCCCATGCAATGGAACCTGTGGCAGCTGTCAATATATGGCAGAGGACCTTGTCTTATGAAATTCCACTGCGATTCACCAGCTTCCTAAGTGATGGTGACAGCAAGGCCTGCCTACACTGCAGTCTGCGAGGCAAATGTATACTGTGACACCCCCATTGACAAAGAAGAGTGCACGAACCCCGTTGCAAAGCGCTTGGGAACTGCCCTACGGAAATTGGCAACGCCACTGCCACGAGGCGAAAAACTGAAAGATGCGACAATAATAAAACTACAAACATATTACAAGATCGCCATCACGAGCAACAAGGACAGTGTCCGAAATATGTACACTGCCATATGGGCATCGTATTTTCATTGCTGCTCCAGTGATGGTGCCAGTAGCCACAACTTTTGCCCCGCGGGACCAAATTCGTGGTGCAAGCACAAGCGTGCGGAAGCACTGGGGGAGCCTGCACCATGCCACACCCCACTGTTGACGAAGGCTCAAGGATTGGCAATTATGCCTATCTACAAGCGCCTTACAGAGGAGAAACTCCTTATTCGGTGCCTTCATGGCAAGACACAGAATGCAGCCGAATCGCTGAACAGCAAGATATGGCTGCTATGTCCAAAAACAAAGTTCGCCTCCAGAACAACTGTGGAGACAGCCACCGCTCTTGCTGTACTCTGGTACAACAAAGGCCACAGGGGCTTTGAAGAAGTGCTCGAAGGCATTGGAATTCTCCCCTCACAAGATCTGGCCACACATGGTGACCACTGTGACGTCATGCACATCAGGAAGATGAACCTGAAGCAAACTGCAGAAGCGAGGGCACACCGTCGCAACACAGCGAAGAGAGCTCGTGTTGAGGACACTGACCGCAAGAGCCGTGAAGGACCAAGCTATGGTGCAGGAGACTTCTAGACACTTGCAGTGCATTCAAGGCAAGGTACTTTTTATTGTGCCCCAATTTGATGCAAAAAGAATGATTTCCTAATAAATGCCAACTTTGCGAACTTTAAAACTTGTTTTTCTCATTTTCATTTTTTCTGACAGTTTCACGTTTTCCGGGCAGCCTTTTAGAAACTTATATTCATTGTATAGTAACGAAACTTGGCACACATATTCTTCAACACATGCAGAATGCAAATATCTACTCTAAATTTCAATGCCTACCAGCATTAGTTGTGAAAATATTAGCTTATTGTTTCAAGGGAGATTGAAAATAATAAGTCATTCAATACAATTTTTTTTTCTTGGTTCCAATATTTCTGTGACATATCTATATAGATATTTGCACTTTTCAATCTACCAAGAGTCAAATAAGATCGGACACAGTGCTTTTACTGAAAGTTTAGTACATAAAAGAGTGCCCGCAAAAAATGTAACTTTTTGCTATTGTTTATGGCATAACTCAATAATTATAGCAGCTACACAAAAACTGATTGCATATTTGAAATCTGCATGAAAAACTATACTAATAACAAACTTTTCAAGTCTCTATTACTAGAAATAAAAAAAAACTTTTTCGAGGAGCGTCTCCCCTTAAAGTTAAATTTTGCCAGAAGTCTCGTCTATATCCACGCTGTCTAAATGTAAGGTTTATTGTAGGTCTAAAGCAGCTTTGTTCGACCTAGTTGACGGGCTAGTTGGCTTTGAAGCATTTCTTTTCTCTTTTTTGACTCGTGACTGACTTTATTTGAAGGAGTGCATGAAATACATAATATACACGAGAAAATAGATAAATGTTTGACAACCATGTGCATTTACAATTGCTAGCTCACATAATTGTACATATCAAGAAGCTGTTTTTCTTTCTCGATCAGCGCTAGTGACCACACGCTTACAGTTGTGCCATCCTGTTTTTTTTATGTTTGCGAGTCGGTCTTTGTGAGGGAGTTGTGAGTCGTTTCTCACGTGTGTGCCCCGTTTCCTCCTCATCTTTTGTTCTGTTTTTCGTTACTAAAAGCCATTTGCCTTTACTAGCATATAGTACTGTGGTCGCACGCGCACGTTGGCCAGCAAGCCACAGTCATGCAATTTTGTCCCAGAAGTGCTGGGAAAGGGAAGGATGTAAGAGTGGGAATGGGGGGCAGGGTTGTTGTACATATTGTCAGCAAACGTTACCATTTCAATGAAGATCACTTGTGAAGGAAATTTGGCACCGGGATTCTAACATGTTGATATTGATCACCAAAATTACTGGATGCCAATTCTGAAATTATTTTCATTTCATGGTGATGTTTCAATATGCGGTGACTACATGAGGGCCTCGTGTGCACAATGCTTTTGACTATTCATCTCTATCTAGTTGATGAACATACTTATAGAGAAAATCTTTGAGAATGATGGATGAAGACAGTCATTGGTGGCTGGCTTGTGGGCAGAAAGTGTGAGGTTCACAGACCTCATGGGACCAACAGGCCACATGCCTGAATCCCTGCTTTAGTACGTTATATGTGTTTCTGCTTGTGTGCAGCCTTTCCACGTCCTGCACGGCCCCCGGGGACAATGTTCGGTGGTGTGATGTCTACCCCACCACCCCCACCGCCCCGGGGTGGACCCTTCGGCCAGTTCCCTCCGAGGGCCCCTTGCTTCCCACCTGGTGGTAGGCTGCCCGTGCCTCCTGGTGGTCCCTTTCGCGGTGCAGACCACATGAGGCCCATGAGGCCCCCACTGCGGATGTTTGGACCCCCTCCTCCACCTCCTCTCCCTCCTCCACCCCCTCCTCCACCTCCAGCTTTCGTGCGAGGATGTCCTGGTGTCATGCGCTCCCGTCCACTCTTCCGGCCACCCAAGTACACCCCATACCCGGTCAGTGCAAAGGGCAAGAATGCGCCTGCCAGTGCTGGCAGTGCTAATGCCCGCAATGGTGCAACAAATGTTGTCGTGAAGCCGGACCCTAATGCCGGCAATGGTGCAACAAATGTTGTCGTGAAGCCGGACCCTGATGCTGTTAATTCAGCACCAGGTAAGTACAGCGTTGGCAAACAGTGCAAAATGGAATGTAGTGTTTGTGTTAGAAGCCCAGAAATATTCCAGTGCTGGCTTGGCTTGGCATGGCTGTTATAGGGCTTATTGGCTTGGGAAGAAGGGGAGATGCGCAAAAAAACTCATGGTTCCCACATAGTGTGCACATCGTGCTGTGTATAAAGTTTTCAAAAATGCAGGGGTGCCATAGCATTTCTAATTGGCTCATAGATGTGTAAATACATGTGTCAAACATGAGACTTTCCACAGCAGCCATCTTTCTGAATGGTCATTATTTAGCATGCATGCAATCCTCAACCAACGTCATGGAGGGCACCACCACATTTTGTTAGTTTCTGACGTAGATGCTTTTTCTTTTTTTTCTTTTCTGGAAAAGTGGGGGGGGGGGGGGTATAATAAAATATAACTGGTTATGTGACACTGCAGGTTATCCAAAAATGTTAACGTGGGTATGTTACCTGTTGCATCTATGAAATGAACAGATATCTGGCTTGGCTGATATAATTTCAAATATGTGCGCTATACCTTTGAGGGGTACAGTCGTGAAAATTTTCAGTTGTATTTTTGTGTCGAATGAAAGGCCCCCTAAGATCCTAGAAAATGTACTGCTAAGTGTGAGTGCACCCAGAAAAAGCAAAACGGTATTTTTAAGAAATCTAGTTTTGGTTCCTACTGCACTTTGACGTCCCAGCATGGCATGAGCGTCTTGTCATGTGCTCACGCAAGATATGTCGCAACGCTTCCACAGCCACTTCACATCGTGACTATAGTCGATGCACAGCCAGCCATATTGGGTGTTTTAGTACCAAACGTTACAACAACAAGTTAGAAAGCTGTTTGAAGTCACCAGGATTAGTACTGAAACCTGACGTCCAGCTAGTGTTGATTTGATGTTGGTAGGTTTCCGGTGGGAAAATTGACTGAATGTCAAAACAAAATATCTTGTGAGCATTTGCTGAGCTTTGCACTTGCGCAGCGCTATTTTTATATGCAGGAGATTTGTATGGCAGCATAAACTTTCCTCCAAGAAATGGATTCAGTACTTCTTATTGGCTTGGGAAGAAGGGGGATGCGCAAAAAAACTCATGGTTCCCACATAGTGTGCACATACAAGTGCACACATAGTGTGCACTCACATATTGTGGCATTTTGCTTGTCAAAGCATTGGGCTGTAGCAGCACTTCATTTTCAAGCATTTTTCATCTCTTCTAGATTTTATTTTACCCTTGCTGACTGCTGAGCAGCAATGCTGTAGCCACTGTGTGTCTCCTACATTTGCAGCAAGTGACAGCACTTCCCAGACTGCCACGACGGCAAATGGCACCACGGCGAGCCAACCGGCTGCAACCTCAGTCGAAGGCACCTCAGCAACATCCGCTAACTCAAACAGTGCGAGCAACGCGAAAAATGGCCTGGCTCAAGCGATTGAGGCGGCCAAGCGGGATGGCATTCCAGTGGACATGATCCAGGCGCTGTACTGCAAGTTGTGTGATGCCAAGCTTAATGGCAGCCTCCAGGCGACAGCACACTATGTTGGAAAGAGCCATGCCAAGCGGGTCAAGCAGTACCAGCACTGTCAGGGTCGCGTGGGCCAGCAGCGACTTAATGCTGCTGCAGCGGCTGGCGGTGACGCTAGCAAGGGAGCGGTGACGGTGAGTCACCTGAGTGGCTGTAGATGCACTTGACTGTTTTCCAACCGAGGTTCTGTACCAAGTTTTACCTATAAATGCCAAATATTTTACACCGAAGCTGTCTTAGTCAACCTGGTGTTGTCAGTCAAAGCTCGATATAAGGAACCCGAATCTAACGAAATATTGATTATAATGAAGTAAACAAAAGTAGTCTTGCAATAAATATAGTGTTAAGAATAAACCTTTATAACGAATTTATCAGATGTAACAAATTTATTTTCGTGTAAGATGCAACTTTGTTATAATGAGGTTTGAGTATACAGTAAACTCCCGTTAGAAGAGCTCTGTTAAGACAAAATCTTACTTGAAACAAACAACATGGGAAGATATGTTCGGTTTCCTATGGACTCAAGGCAAAAAAAAATGTGCTTACGACGAACCGCGTAAAAGGCCTTGTCTGTTGAAGCGAACTCTCGCAGCGACTTACAAAGACTGGTATTCTCTGCAACAAACATTGTAGTCTTGGTGGGGGCATTCAAACGAACAAGAGAAGGCAAAAAAAGAAAAACATTCTGGCGCAAAGACTCGAAGAAAATCGAAAGCTAATTTTGCCTTGTCTTTTTCGTGTGCTCAAGGCTTGTGACTGTGAGTAGCATAAATGGAGATCTTCAGCTGCACGTAGTTATTGGGGGCTGAAAATAAGAAAAATTCGAACCTCAATGAAAAACTTGCAGGGTTTCATAAGCAACTTGGCATATATATTGGCTTTGTCAAGATAATGGTATGCAATGGAAGCGTATCCAAAAGTGATAGCAGAGCCTGTAAAAGAGCTTCTCAGAAAGAAAAAGGCTAGAAACATTTATTTTCCATTCTTTGAAAGAAAATTCTGCTTGTCTCTTTCTTTTTATCTTTTTCTAATTGTGAAAACATGCTCACGCTAGAGCTTTCTTGTTGAAATGTGCTAGCAATTAATTCTTAAGCATATTAATTTTGAACTCGTTAAATCGAGTGCTTGTTAGATTAGTGTAAACACTCTACTTGGATGATTAGTTTTTATCAAGCTGAGCTGAATAAATGCTTTTTCTTGTTCCTTTCCTCCCCATTGCAAATATACGCCATTCAGTGTTTTCAAGCAACATATTTGGGTGCACTTGGCATGTTAGCATTTGGTTTTTGAAGGCTCTTTTGATAAGATGAACTCCTGATAAGACGAACAAATGATTGTGGTCCCTTCAAGTTCGTCTTAAAGGGAGTGTACTGTAGTGGTAGTGGTCATGCTGTACAAGTGATCTGAGAGAGGAGTGAGTGAAGGAATAAATAAAATGAGTTGGTACTGAATACTAGCAGTGTGTAGGTTATTGCTCCTCTTGTCCTCCTCCTTTCCGTTTTGTTGCTTTCAGTGCCCACGCTGGTACGAAACGAGAGAGAAAGCACTTGAAGTGTACAACTATGCCCTGTAGCTTTGTTCGTGCTTGACAGATTCTTAAAAATCTCTGCGGCTTTCAGTTAGTGAGCGATGAACTTTTTTTTCATTGAAGCCATGCGACAATTACTCGAAAGTCTTGCAGGGCCTCTTAAATGGAAGTGGTTAGTGTAACTTATCTGTGACGTCCCAGGAGCGCCTTTTTTTTGCATGTATAACTCCAACTTGTTTTTGGGGGGAGTGCTGTGAACATTGTGAAGGAACTTGCCTTGTCAATGGTAGAGGAAGGATTTAACATGAGTCAAGTTCTAGAAAGCTGCTGGTGCCCACACAAACACTTGGCAGTGATCAAGAAAGGCCTTGTCAGACATTCTTCTTGCTCCCTGCCTCCATAGCATCCATAGGCGTGTCATGCCGTCTGCTCTACGGTTAGCTCGGCTAAGTAGGCTTCAGCGAATATTCGAATGAATATTACAGTATTTGAATTCCCCATGGCTCGAATTTAAATTATTTAAAATTTCGAAATACAGTCTAGCCCGCTTACAACGAACTGAGCGTGACGCGCCATCCGTTCGCTGTATCCCAAAGTTCGTAGTAAATGAAACACAGCTTTAAAAAAAGTTGCGAGTGAAAATACAAACTTTATTTGCCCCAAAAAGTCCGCGATGCACGTGTTTCGAAGAGCAGAAGCAATAAGGGTGGTCTCGAGTTCATTTAAAACGGCAGGGTGCTCGTTCGCCAAGGCCCGCGGCATAAGCTGCACGAGGCACTGGCTCCAAAGTTTCGTTGTTCTCGCAATCCGATTCCTCCAAATTTGCTCTCGCCACGTACTTAATTCACAATGCCCCAATCCTTGCACGGTTCCGCAGTGTCGGCATCATCATCGGCCGTAATTAAACCATCGCAACAGATGTCCCACCTGCTCTCCCAGGTCGGAGTCGACGACGCATGGCCACAAATCGCCGCCGCAGTTCGGAAGCTTCAGGCTCGGCATCGGGCCCGACGTCGACGAAGTCGGCCTCGCGAAAACAGTTTCGCGCGCATGTAGTCGTCACCGCCGCCCACGAAATATTCACCATCTCCACAGCTGAATACAGGGATTCCCGAAGCGGCAAGTTGGCTGCCAGGCGGTCAACAGCTATGAGCAAGCGCTTCGCAACGCGGCACCAAACGTGCTGATTACGCTCAAGCCAAGCGGTCACAGTTTCGACGTTTTGTTGTGCGGCACGAAAAAGCGTGCTTGTCCCCCCGTCGGCCATCATGACCACACACGCACACCAATAGCGAGCAAGACATGCACACGCGACACACATGCCAGAGCGTGTGGAGCAGCTCTAGGCCCGTTTCCAGTCAGAAAACGAAACTAATTCAAGCCAGCGTGGCGGGCGTCACGGAGCAGCGGAGACAGGCGAAGGGGTTGTGATCAAGAGAGGTGAGCAGACTTGCGAGAGAAGGGCAAGGAGTTGCGATAAAGAGAGAGGAGGATGTGGCGGGAGGGCGACCTTGAAAACCAAAACATACGGGAAGGAGGCAGGTTGGGTAGCTTGCTTAAAAGGTCCGCCAAACTCGCACGTAGAAAAACTTCGTAAGAGTGCATGGCCGCTTGAATCGGTGTGCGCGGCGGTGTTCAAAGAATCGGCGGCCGTTGTCAAAAAATCGTTTTGTTGCACCGGCGGGTTTGCATGGCCTTACGAACTTCGATATTTCGCGATTCATTCCGCGCTAATTAACAGCCGTTTTCGTGCTTCCGCACACACGCGGAAGGCATGCTCAGTTGAGTGCGAAGTGAGCGAAAACAAGTCCTAAACACAAAACTAATCGCAAATTATCAGAGTCGGTGGGGTAGCGTACGCGCGTGCACTAGACGCAGACTATCGGATACAGTCGGTAGCTGACGATGTTGGCAAATGGTCTGGTTACTCTAGGCCGGCGCCACCAAGGACAGTATCAGCGATCGAAAACAGGGTAATTGGCCGACCGGTTTTCGAAAGATCGGTGGCAATGTGAAAACACGGGCCTCGTCTGGCGATGCGGTGTGCACAGGGTAGCGGGGGGTGGGGGGGACAAAGAATGGAGGGGTGCGGAACAAAAAGCGGTCAAGGAGAGCGGCAACTTAAGGGGCGCGGAGGCAGGGTCAACGTTTAACAATAATATTGTATGGGCACCTCCCCCATGCCTGATCAGTGGTCAAAATTGGTTTCCCGGGAAGTCGGCAGACCGCTGACTCCGTTCGTTGTAACCGATCAGCAGCGCTCGGAGACGTTTGTTGTAAGTGCGATTTTGTGCCATTGAACCAATGTATATTTTGACGGTCACGCGAATATTGTTCGTTTTAAGCGAAAGTTCGTTTTAAGTGGGGCCGTTATATGTGGGCTCGACTGTATTCGAAATGAAGGGATAGCTGTATACTAACCTGCAGGTAACCTTCTGTAAAGGTGGTTTCACTGCAGTATAGAGATGCTAAGCCATGAAAGCACTTATCAAATATGCTCTAGTTTGCATGTAATCATATGTAAAGGCAGCGTTATTGCAGTAAAAGAATCCTAAGCCGTGAAAACATCTTTTTAGGGGGAATCTGAACTGTCGCAAAGCCCCATTTGAAGGGTAAATGAACATATTAGTGTGACATCAATTCATAATTTTAGTTAGAGAGCTTGTTATGATGTATTATTTATTTATTTTATTATTTTATTTACAGAATACTGCAGACCTTAATTGGGTTCACGCAGGAGGGCAGCACATAAATACATACATTCAGAGAAACCACAATGAAATAAAACAAGTTTAAACGACCAAAAAAGAAAAAAAGAATAACAATAGCATAAGAATAAAACAAAAGTAATACAAAACATAATGCACACACATGAACATTAGACAATACTCATACAAGATCAAAGACAGCAATAACACTTTTTAAATACTCAAGAACAGTAACAGTAAAACTAAGGAACGAAGGGTTAATCAATGTGACATTGTTGTTAACATTAAATGGATATACGTTCAATAGAATCTGCATTTATTATTTGCAATGCCTCCAGGTTATTCCAATTGTTTACAGTTTGTAGGAAGAAGGAAAACTTAAATAAGTTAGTTCTGGTGCTGTATGGCATTAGAGAAAGATCATGACGATGCCTTGTTCGACGTGCTGTAAATGGGGACACATAGGCTTGTGGGTAAAGAGAGAAGCAATTGTTTTTAAGTTAGAAAAGAAATTTTAACCGGTGTATTTTCCTGTGGAGTTGTAGAGTCTGAATATTATGATGTATCATTAGGGCTGTGGGAGAGTCATGTATTCTATATTTAGAGAAAATAAACTTAACTGTTTGGCATTGTATCATCTCTAAGGCATTATTTATTTATTTATTTTATTGATACTGTAAGCCTTAACAGGCTCATACAGGAGTGGGAGAAATTATACAGATTGTCATCTTTACATTAGACCACAAAAAAAAAATGAACACGGGAAAAAATAAGAATGAACAGTACAGACTACTCTAAACAATTACAAATTACAACTGTACATCTAGTCGAAGAACCAAGAAATAAAACAGAATAAAAACACCACAGACTAACAGGGAAGAGTGCATATTAGACACAGATCTGAGAATTGAAACATCGAGGGGCATACAAGTCAAAACGTACATTCAATGAAAAGGTGCGCCATTATTCTACAACGCTGCAACTTACTGATCCAAAAACTTTTCAAGATTGGCAGTGAATGATTCGAGAGATTCTGAGGACACTATATCACGTGGCAGGTTATTCCATATTTCTGTTACTGACGGAAAGTAGGAATACTTAAATGAATTGCAACGGGAGATGAAAGGCCTGATACTCTTGTCGTGGTTTGTTCTGGCGGAGCGCTGATATGGTGGTTTCAAGTACTCGTGTTTGTTGATGTTAATGTCATGATAAAGCAGATAAAGAAATTTTAATGCAGCTATGCGTCGCCGGATCGCCAGTGTTTGAATGCTTGCCCTATTGCGGAGCTCGGTTATGTTGACATCTCGAGAATACTGAGAATACACAAATCGGAGCGCTTTATTTTGTATTCCCTCCAGCTGGTTAAGAAGGTAAGTTTGATGCGGATTCCAGATTACACTGCCGTATTCGAGGATTGGTCGTACAAGGCATTTATAACTTGTTAGTCTCACTTTGGAAGGGGCTAGAGCGAGTTTCCTGCGAAGATATATTTTGTGCACGTCTGGTTAATGTGAACATCCCATTTTAATGTGTTTGTGATGGTAACACCCAAATATTTCACCGAAGCGGCCTCTGCTACGTGTAGTCCATTTAAATGATACGCAAATTTTAAGGGTGCTCTCTTTCGGGTTATATGCATAAACGAGGTTTTTCCTACGTTTATTTCCATTCCCCATTCTTGACACCGTCTTGAAATGTTAGTTAGGGAGGTATTAAGCCGTAACTGATCGTCCATCGCTCGTACTGTGGTATAAATGACACAGTCGTCAGCAAACAGTCTAACTGTGACGTCAGGTTCAACATGACAATGAATGTCATTAACGAAAATTAGGAAAAGAATCGGGCCTAGCACAGACCCTTGTGGGACCCCCGAGTAAACGTCTAACTCTTCATATTCAGCGTCGTTTACTTTAACGTGCTGACTGCGGTTTGAGAGGTAGGCGGCTATCCAGTGTACTATGTTGGTTTCAATCCCGATAATCTTCAGCTTGTCAATTAGTTTTTGATGGGGCACCTTATCAAATGCTTTGGAGAAATCTATGAATATTGCGTCACATTGAAGTCTTGAGTTAATTACGGTAGCAAAGTCATGTGCTATTTCGAGAAGTTGGGTTATGGTAGAGAGCCCTTTCCGAAAGCCGTGTTGTTTGGAGTAAAGTAGGTTGTTATCTTCTAAGTAAGTGGTGATTGCCTTGTTGACTATATGCTCCATTAGCTTGCGACAAGAACTAGTCAGTGAAATCGGCCTGTAATTGGTCACAAGTAATTTGTTACCCCCTTTATGAATAGGAAGGACCCTGGCACGAATCCAGTCCATGTTAGTTTTTGTGTAGGGGTCCCATACGATGCAAGCATATTCGAGTTATGGTCGGATTAGTGATGTGTAAGCCAAAGTCTAGTGTCATGAGGAGCATGTTTTAGTTTGTGTCTTAGGATACAATGTTTCTTGAAAGAAAAGTTACAGATGTTGGAAATGTTCTTATTCCAGCTTAGGTCACTGGTTATTGTGTTTCCAAGGTATTTATATTAATTTGCTTTGGTGAGTGGTGTGGATTCTAGGTTGTAAATGAACAACAATTTGTTAACCTTTTTTTTGTTACAGACATGTAAACTGTTTTGTCAGTGTTCAGTTCCATGCCCCACTAATTGCACCACGACAAAATGTTTTGAAGGTTAGAGTTAAGTATTAACTGATCATTAAGGGAACAAACTTCGTTAAGCAAAACACAATCGTCTGAGAATAGCCTAATTTGTACTCAGGGACAAATTTCATTAACAATGTCATTTATATATATTAGAAACAGTAATGGCCCTAAAACACTACCCTGGGGAACTTCAGAGGTTATGGAAAGTTCATTAGAAAAATAATTATCTATTGATACAAACTGCTTGTGATTAGACAAGTAAGCTGCTGCCCAGTTAATAATGTATGCTGGAAGGTTAATTGACTAATTTTTTAAGAGTTTACTATGAGGAACAAGGTCAAATGCTTTCTTAAAATCCAAAAATATAATGTCCATTTGGCTTGACTTGTCAAGAGTACTAGCAAGGTAGTAAATGATTGTCGTAAGCTGTGTAACAGTGGATAACCCTTTGCGAAAACCATGTTGGTGTAGAGACAGTACATTGTTATCATTTAGAAACTTCGTTATTTCATTAGCAATAATACATTTGACTAACTTGTAGCATGCAGACGTCAATGAAATGGGGTGATAATTGGTTAGTTGGGCTAAGTTGCCCTTTTTCAGAATGGGAACGACCCGTGCAGTTAACCAGTCTTCAGGAACAGTAGCTGGTGACAACGAGGAACGATAAATGATTACTAGAAAGGGAGCTAGTGCTTCAGTATACCTGTGCAGAAAGGCATACGATATGTTATCTGTTCCTGGAGAGGATTAACTTTAAGGTTCAACAGCATTGGCACAACCCCTGGTTCTGATATGATATCGAAGTTTGAGTGACATGGCATGCGATCAGGGTTTGTAGCAGTATCAGAATGAGAAAAAACACTTCGAAAATAATAATTAAAGTGCTCTGCGATACATTTCTTATCGGCGATGACGAGGCCTTTGTGAACAATTTGGTCAATTGAATTTGTTTTCTTGCTTAAAAAAGACAAAATTTTTGGGGTGCTGTGCAGATGAAGTTTGGCAACGTGTGCTGAAAACGCCAGCGCTTAGCTAGTAGTACTTCTTCATTTAGTTTATTTTGCATTTGGTGAACAATAACACTAAACACTAAAGTTGCTGAGGCAGTGAGCAATGAGTTGTTTAAACCGATTCCGAAGAACAGTAACATCGTTGCTACGAAAATAGTCAAGATTTAGTTCCAGGTAGTCTAAGACTCTTTCATGTCTGGCAGGAGATAAATCTTTAACTGTGATCGTTTTGCACTCTCTGGTGTTAGGCACATCCAAAGAAAAAGAACAATATACTAGGTTGTGATCGGAAATCTCCGGGTCAACCGACACAAAGAAGTGTTCTAGAGAACGACTAATAAACACGAGGTCAAGTATAGATGCTGTTAAACCGCAAGCACGCGTTGGCTGATTAACTATCTGATGAAGATTGTGAGACAGGATAATGTCTGCAAGTAACGTAAATGTGAATGACTTTCGGTGCGAAAAAAATCCATTTTCCAAATCGACATCAGGTAGATTGAAGTCTCCTATAAAAAGTACCTTATCATTTGTAAAAGATGCCATGTGTTGAAGAAGATCGCAAAGGAATTCAGGGGAAGAGTTCGGCGCTCGACAAATGGCAAAAAACAGGGAATGTTCTATCCCAGCAAGAAAACATTGAAACAATTTCTAGCTTGTCAGCCTGTGGTAGAGCGAGTAGCAGTTATGGTGTGTTTTAACAGAACAGCCACCCCGCCCCCTCTAGTACTTCTGTCATGGCGATACACCCGATACGACGGAGGAAACACGATTGTATTTTCATTATCATCGTGCAAACATGTTTCAGTTCTGACTATTACATGAGAATTAACTTAAAATTGTAGCCTCGAGGATTTCGATTTATTAATGACACTGCGGGCATTAATGTTTAGAACACGAAATTCTTTAGAATCAGGAGAAGCCTGAACCGAGGAAAGTCAAGAATTTCTGGACTTGTTTTGACAACCGCACATTTTGATCCTTGTGATCTTACTCTCATCCCATGTGAAGAATTCGCTGTTAATACACAGTTTATCATTAAGTAGGCTAACTTTCTTGCCTTGCTCTCTATCATATTTAGCACTAAGCCACAGGAGTTTTTTGTTTCCTTAAGGTGTTTCGCGAGTAATTGTTTTGGACTGATATGCAAGTACCTTTTAGTTTACGAACATTTTTTAGGATTTTACTTTACTTTTGCTACAACCCTCGTACTATTCGAATTTGATTAGAAATTATATGACTAAAATCACTATTCGCTTTGAATTTGCTTCGAATCTAAAATTTACAATTTGCACAAGCCTAAACTTAAGCATTCTTCGTGAAGCACTAGTACCAAAGAAGAAAGTGTGAATAACCAATTTGTATTCGACAAACTTGAAGCTTGGTCTGGCGGCTTAGCAGCGCACCTAGAAAGCCGCCCCATTCAAGTCTTGGTTATGCATGGAATTTTCGTGGTTGCAGGAAGGAGGGAAGCGGCCCGTACCAGAGACCCTGGAGAAGTTCTGCAAGCTTTGTGACGTGGCGTTTACCTCCGAGGTCCAGGCAAAACAGCACTACGATGGACGCAACCACCAGAGGCGAATGCGGGGAGAGCCGCCTCTTCCCAAAGGCTTCTACAATCCAGCCACGGGGCGTTGGCAGAGACAGTGAGTTGGAGAGTTTCTCTTGGCTGTTGCTGTATTTTTGTTTGTTTGTTTGTCTCGTACCTTTTTGCTCAATTTTTCATTAGATGGCCATAAGGCACTAATGCAACTTGCTCAAAATGGTGGAGCTGTGTTTCCTTCATAAATGTCCACGAGGGACCTCCGATACAGACTGTGTGAAGTCAGGTGGCCTGGTGCACTCTCTTGCTGCAGATGGTATCATGAACTGCTTTTAGCTTAGGGCATGTCCATAATAGTTGGTTCGTGTCTGCTTTCACATTGCAGCAGCGTGAAATAGGCTGTTCAAAGCTGTCTCATTGTACTCCCACTCCGTCTGGATTAAAGTCATCACAGTAGATCTCACGCGAAATCTTTCGATTCACGCGTCCTTTTGAATACATGGCAAGTTCACTCTTGAAGCCATGACCATGCGGTGAGATGAGAGCTCATGTTGTACTCCAAATATATTTTTGTGAATGTCGCAAGGTCGGAGGGCAGCAGCAGGAAAATAGCGTAATCCTTGCACTTTTTAAACAAAAAAACGACGAAAAGTTGGGAGGTGTGAGAATTATGTAGCGGAAGTTTTCCGCGAAAATGAAGAGGCCGCATATTGCGATTGTCACGTTAGCAAATATTCGCGTAATGAACACACTTCCCCTCCCCCCCCCCCCCTAATTGAAGTAAAGGTGGGAATGCGTTTAATATGCAGGCAAGTTTTATTTGATCTTTTTGTTGGGATTAGCTATAATGAAAAAAAAAAAAAAGTTAGGTCTCTTGCCTTTCTCAATTGGCATACATGTGCAGTGTGACCTGGTTACAACGGATCTGCTTACAACAGGCATTCGGATATTACGTACTAATTGGTGACATTATTCCGACCTCCATATTTGTTCCATTGATTGAGCTTCATTTCATTTATTTACTCTCAAGGCACTGGGCATTACAGAGAGGAGTGGGACAACAAATATCAATAAGAAGTAGAACAAAACAGCAAGATTAGAATAAATTATAATGCACTTTCAAAAATGATTGATTTGAACGCGTTGGCGTCTGTGATTAAAGCGATCGATGCGGGAAGGTGGTTCCAGTCAGTACATGTTCTAGGGATGAAAGAGTTGGAAGTGCTGGTTCATATGGCAGAAAGGAACCCCAACCTTGTATTGATGGTCATTGCGTGCTGATATGTAGTCTGGTGGAAAAAACAGTGAATCAGAGAGGGTTCTGTTAGTGTGATAGATATAATGAGACAGAGACGTGAATTTTTGCCTCATATTGAGAGGTTATACAAATTTAGTTGAGCCTTCATTAATTTGACACTTGCAGTTCGAGAGTAATTGGACAATATGAAACGTGCTGAGCGATTCTGAATGGATTCAATGTTGTCTATGAGCATGTGAATATAAGGATCCCAGATAGACGATGCATATTCTAGTTTTTGCCACACTAATGATTTATACAGGAGAAGCTTTAGGTTAATTGGAGCAAAAGAAAAATTTTGACGTAAATAGCCAAGAGTTCGATTAGCGTTGCATGTTATGTAGTCAGCATGAGCCTGCCATGACAGGTTGTTAGAAATGTTAATACCGAGGTACTTGTTAGAAGAAACGTTGTTTAGGGGAGTGTTATTAAGTAGGTACGAGAGGGACGCAACTTTTGAAGGGTTACGTGCTATTCTCATTGATTTGCATTTATTTGTGTTAAGTTTCATTAGCCAATTATTACACCAAGAAGAAATATTGTCTAGGTCAGATTGCAGGGTGTCAGTGTCGTTAGAGGTAAAAATTTCACGGTAAATAACACAATCGTCAGCAAATAACCTAATGGAGGAAGAAATGTTATGAGGCAAATCATTAATATATATTAAAATAGTAAGGTACCCAAAACAGAGCCTTGAGGCACACCTGAGGTTACGCCAGTAGGAGGAGAGTTACATTCATTAGCAGTCACAAATTGCTCGCGGTTACGTAAGAAGCACTCGATCCATTATAAGATTTGTGGGTCAAGATTTACTACGGACTTTGGTACAACGGACATTCGGATATAATTGACCAAAATGTGAGGCCAGCAAGGTGGTCAGGACTCCCTTAGAGTGCACTTTTCTACCACAGAAAGCGTAAATTCTATAACTTCTGTCTTCAAAGATCGCATGGCATACTTTAGGAACGAGAATAGTGCCGCGGATAATAATGTACTGATTTAAAAATGAAGGAAGCAGACCTCCGGTCTGTTATTGATTAATTGTGCTTTGTTATGGTGACGAACAATCATTGTGCAGTGCGCTTAGTTTTGTGTACTGGGGCCCTGACGCGCGAAATTAATGATTGCGCTGCCATTGCTGTTCCGAGCTGTTGGTGCGCAGCGGGCTTGGCTGGGGTACGCTACTGATGCACAAGATGCCTATTCATGGTTTTAAGTAGCCAGTGGCTGATGTGATTCAGTTGCTTGCAACAAAGCACATTACAGCTTCTTGGCTTTCGCATAACCTGCAGCACGGTGTTCTCGCCCGCCAAGTTCGGGGCGGAGTTAAGCCTTAAGCCCAGCCACGACTTCGAACAGAAAGCACGGTTGCGATGGGCAAGGCGGCACATGATGTTTCAAAGTACGACATGCTCGATCGCAAGTACAAAGATTTGTTTCGTGGTAGTCTTCATCACAAGGTTCGAAGCACTGATAAACAAAACCTTCTTGCCAACGAGTCAACACTGCAGTCCGTTCGAGACGCATGTGTGCGATGTTCGCGACGAGTGTGGCGCGTGATCGTAATCTGATGACTTAACTTACGTTTCAATGCTGCTACTTTAACTAAGGCATTAGTTGTATCCTGAATTATCGTCGACCCGTAAACACAGAACAAGTGTGAAAACGTCGCTAAGCTGCACGATTTTAGAAAGCTACGAACTCGCAACGCACGAGAAGCAGATGATGCTATGCCGGAGGCGTATCCCGAAAGAGCATTGGACCAGCGAGGCGTACTGGAGCAACATGGAAGAAGGAGCTAATCAGAGACCTCGAAATTAGTTTCAGAAATGTGCTTTTTGAACATGGAATGCTCCTTAGTAAATACCTTTAGGGCGAGTTCCAAAATGATGGTGTTGTGGTATCTCGAAGCTATAGAGACGATGCAACGAGACTATGCTGTTGAGCGTTAACGGCTGCAGTCCAAGGTTTTTCGCAATGTCGATCCTTTTTCGCGCTGGCTACTTGTCGATTGCTTTAAATACGTCGAGCATTTCCTCAAGGGAGAGTGCTTTCCGCTTATACGACGCCATTAAGGCTTGACAAAGATTGCGTTGACAAGTTCAACGGTAACAAGCTCTGTGCACACAACAGTGACTGAAGACGAGTCACAACGTGTAGGCGTGCAGCAGTGGGACTGTCACGCACTTCCTGGCAATCCGTAGTGAAACTTCCGTTGTAAGCACATGTCATGATGGTGATAACACTTTTCACAAATGGCCATATTAGGGCGGCCTCTCCAACTCGCCTGCAGCTTCTTGCAGTCTGTTTTGTAGCCAAGCCAGGCCAAGACTGTCAAATGTCAAATCAAAATGGTGGTTCCCGAGCGGGTTCAGCAGACAAGGTTGCGATGCATCATGCAGGAACGTTCTCACAGTTGCGATGCAACAGTGGGGTTTGCAATACATGGGATTCTATGAGAACTATGCCGGGACCAATGAACTACAGTTAAGGGGAGACACGGGTATGGGAGGCTGAAAAGTTTCCGAAAAACCGTTTTTTGGAAGTATTTTTTTTTTTTTTTCATAATTATTCAGGTCTAAGGAAGCTGTTCCTAAAATATTCTAGCTCTGTAATGCGTATTTGTCGAGTTATTGAGTCGCAAAGCCAGTTTGATGACCATTCTCTCTTCCGAAACCACCTCAAAAACGGTCGTATTCAACGCCGCAGCACGCGAGAACCGCACCAAGTAGCGCGGCCATTTCGGTCTCATTTTAAAGACTCATTTTTCTATTATCTGTTCCTAGCAGAAGAACGTTTTTCGTCTAGCAACAACGCAGCTATCGCGCATAAAGAAAAACTGAATACTCGCACATCATTGGTGCGTTTTTGTCACGTGGGGCAGTTCCCGGTTTCCTATTGGACGTGAAGGGATTCGTCTGCTAGACAGCGGCGTGCAAGCTGCCATTTTGCGTAGAGGCATAACAACGGCTGTGCATTCGGTGCAAATAGGCGGTCATCGGAAGTTCCGGAGTGCTCATGCGTTCGGAAAAAGGGGAAAACGGCGTCCGAGAGCCCGCATTTTATCACCAGCGAGACCTTCTGCCGCCGAGAACTCGGAAGAAGCAGGCTGTGCCAGCGCTATGAACGCCGCGGCACCCGCGATCGCGGAAGCGATAGCCGCGTCCCAAGATCACTCGAGAGCATTGCGCGTCGACACTCCCCTGGTTTTTGACGCTGAAAAAGTGGCCATCGAGTGTCGTGCGAGCGATGTTCTGCAAGATCTTTCATCGAAGTCTGCCACAAAACGCAAGCGGTCTTTTTTTCGAGACTCGGGTGGAGCCGCAACGCCTGGTACGCCGTTCACCGTCGTTAGCTTAGAGTTGGTCAACGAACTTCTTCAGTGTATGAAGTGCGGTGTGTGTGGCGGGCCTGGCAGAATCTCCAAGGAAGACCGCGAATATGGCATAGTCGCTGACTTGTTCTCACATGTGACGAGTGCGGTAAACTGAGGACCGTATGGAGCTCGCCGAGAGCAGGGGAGGACGCAGCGCATGGCCCCTTCGAAATAACGTGCTCGCGGTTCGCGCGGCAATGAGCACAAGAAACGGGCAAACTGCGCTCAATGATATTTTTTCCGCCCTAAATATTTCACGGAGAGGTCTGCACACCAAGACATACCAGGATTATGTGAAATTGAAAATGAACCCTGCCGCGCAGAAGGCTACCGCGCGCGTTATTGACGACTGCGCGAGTACCGTGAAGATGGTGCATTCCGAACTCAACTATGGAAATCCTGGAAATATTGCCGTTTCCTTTGATGGGACTTGGCTGACCAGGGGCCACTCATCCCATATTTGTGTAGGGACCGTGACTGAACTATTCACGGGTTATGTGCTCGACTTCGTCGTCCTATCGAACTTTTGTTTGGGCTGCCAGCTAGGGCCGAAGGAGGACAACCCAAGGTATGCCGAGTGGCTAGCTGGTCACACTTGCCAAAAGAATACCTCCAGTAAGCCAGGACAAATGGAGGTGGAAGCAGCACAAATTTTATTTGGCCGCTCATTGGAGAGACATGGGCTCCGCTACACAACAATGTTGTGTGATGGAGACAGCTGGGCCTTCAACAGTCTGCAGGAGGCACAGGTATATGGCTTCGTGCTAATAGAAAAAGAGGATTGTGTCAATCATGTGCATAAGCGCATAGGCACAGCACTTCGAAACCTCCTGCAAAAACAAAGAGCCGAAGGAAAGCCAAGCCTTGGCGGCAAGGGCAAACTGACAGGCGAGCTGGTCACAAAGCTTACGTCATATCATGGATGGGTTTTACAAAGCAACCAAGGAAGCATTGAGGCCATGAATAATGCTGTCTGGGCAACCTTTTATCACGTAGCATCTACTGATGCAAGCCCTCAGCACTCTCACTGCCCAACTGGTGAAGAGTCATGGTGCAAGTACAACAAGGCTGTTGCCAAGCAGGAGACTCCTCCGAATCATCGCTACAACCTGCCGGAGTATGTGGTTGATGCCTTGCGGCCTATTTACACGCGCCCCTCTGACAAGAAATTGCTGGAGCGTTGTCAGCGAGGCAAAACACAAAACCCAAACGAGAGCCTGCACTTCGTCATCTGGTCGCTCGTGTCCAAAAACAAACACCTGTCCCTTTTCACCGTTGAAGCTGCTGTGGCCGAAGCTGTCGCAAGGTTCAACGCTGGCAAAGGGAGAGCAGATGCCGCCATATTCAAGGAGCTGCACCTGCAGCAGAGTGTTGTGGCCGCTGAAAGATGCTCAGAAAAGGACAGTCGCCGACTAGTGGCATCGGAAAAGCATGAGCATGCTGAAAACTTCAAGCATGCCATGAAAAGAAAGCGCACCAAGGAAAATGATGATGACTACATTCCTGGTGGCTTCTAACATGGTTAATACACCAATTCACACCTTTTCTTGTTAAATATAAGTGCTCAGCATGTTCCTAAACTTCTTGTCTCATTTTCTCAAAACATTTTTCATCACACCCTAAGCCATTGCCCACAGTATCTTTTGATGTAGCAGTCGGATTTTGATAATTCTTGCAGCATTTGAAAGCTTATACATTGATTAGTGCAAGGAAACAAAAAAAATGTAATATTTTTATTTACAATAGTGATTTAATTAGCAACAAACTTAAGCAACAGTTTCAGATTTCTAATGAGTATACTTGTTAAGGTCATAACTCTGGTACCAATGAAGCTAAAAATATTATGGTTTTGTTGCACTCCTTGGCCTTCATGGAATGCTGTCATATCAAATTTGTAGCAATATTTTATGAGGAAGATGTCAAAAGGCTGGGCAGAATGCAAGTTTATGTAACAGTCAATATTTAAAAATCTAAAAGCGATAGCAAAAAACTAAGTGCATATTTGTTTTCAGCTGTGAAAAATACATACTGTATGAAAATTTCAGCTGGAAATACTGAAAATTGAAAAAAAAAATTTTTCAGACCAGTGTCTTCCCTTAAACCTGCTTATAACGAATCTCCATATAATGAATTCCTTGATATAACGAAATTTTTCTATTCCCCGTTGTCGCTCCATAGAAGCACAAGCATTTGCGACCTCTATGTAACAAAGTAGCAGCTGCGGTAGACACCCTTGATATAGCGAATTTTCCCCACGGACAATTAGGAATTTTGTTCCGCATTTTGCCATTTGGTATGAGCATGCATCTTCCGCAACTGCCCTACCGCCGCTGTCCGTCGGGCACGCGGGCTGTATCCGCGTGAGGCGCACCTGCACCCCACAAGCCGGCGTTGCCCCCGTTCTCGCGCATGCGCAAGTGTGCCCCCCCCCTCCCCAATTCCATACAAAAAAAAAAACTACTTTCGCGCGCTGGCAGTGCCATGGTTTTAGTTAGCGTCACATATGTGGGGCAGCACTGCATATGGAGGGTGCTTTACCGAATAGTTTTTCGTGGTATTCGTGTCAGTGTTCGTGTCGTTCGTTCTTCGTTTTCGACGCCGTGCGCGCATGCATAGTTTCACTGCACGTGCATGGTGTGTCCCCCCGATGACGTTCAGCTTTGCTTTTTTTTTTTTATTGCGATAGGAATTATGTATATGGACAGTTTCGGCTTTTGCCGCCACCTTGATTCACCGTATATGTATATGTACCTATATATATGTATATGTGTGTATATATATATGTGTGTGTGTATATATCTATATGTTTTGGTATATATATATATATAAATGAAAACTCAACAAAGAGAAAAAAAGCCACCCGCGTTCAGCGCCCAGCTCATCACCATGCGCCAACGCGCACTTATCTTCCATGCGTACTTTGCCCCGTGAATGCGGAAGGGGGTGTTAGATGCTTGTGCGCGCGCGTTTGCCGTAATTACTCGAATCTAACCCGCACCTTTTTTCCGGTTGAGCGAGTTCATAAATCGCATGCGCGTTAGAATCGAGTACGAAAAAAAAATTATTACAGTCATTCTATTGCCATCGACATTTCCAAAATGGCCGCCCCCTACGTGCGTCGGCATGGTGCGTTGGCCATTTCTGCCTATGTGTTTCCCACGAGCGGCACTTTGTACGTGTGCTGAAGAGTTCGTCATCTTGTACTGCATTAGCATCGATGGCATGGAAGGGCCGGCTTTAAAAACTCGACGAGTGCACCACGATGCCGCTTTTAAAAGAAAAGTCATCGCGTGTGCCGAAATGGACGAAAATCGGGCCGTATCGCCGTCGTTCGGAGTTCCCGAAACGTGCGTGCGGGACTGGCGGAAACACAAGCAGAAGATTGTCGACAGAAAAGATTCACGCAAAAGCTTCAGTGGACCACAGCAGGGTCGGTTTCCACAAATTGAAGAGCTGCTCGGCGAGTATGTGCTAGAGCAGTGAGCGAGCGGCACAGCAGCCTGTGACGACAGAACTGCTCCAAGTGCAGGCTATGCAGTTAGCCTTAAAAAAAGGGCTAATGCGGAGCCAGTTTAAAGCTAGCAGGTGCTGGCTAACTAACTTTATGAAGAGGAAAAGCTTTTCCCTCCGAAGGTGAACGGGCATATGTGAAAAGTTGCCGGAGGAGTACAAAGAAAAGCTTCACGGTTTTCAGAGGTTCGTCCTAAACTTGCGGCACAACAACGGCTGCCTGCTTGGGCAAATCGGTAATGCCGATCAGACGCCTCTTTACTTCGACATGCCTGTCACCACAACTGTCAAGAAGAAGGGGGCGAAGCAAGTTCGCGTGCTGACATCGGGCCACGGTAAAACTAGAGTGACGGCAATGCTCCATTGCATGTCAGAGCGCACAAGCTTCCCCTGCACCTCATATTTAAACGGGAGACGCTTCGGAAAGTAGTCATTTTCCCGAGTGGTGTGATCGTGCGGGCCAACGAGGAAAATAGGTGGGCGTTGCAATCCATGTCTTACTTTTTTCTGTTTCGTCGTGGAAACCGGGTGTGCGTTACAATCGAGGGCGCGGTAGAATCAACTAAATACGGTATTCTTCGGTGGGGAAAATCGAGCGCCTTCCAACGGAACGATTGTGTTTGGCGGGCGCACAAAAATCACTTCACTCTTTTCACACAGTCCCTTCGCTTTAAAACCGCATTGATACTCGCCGAGATAGCAAGAGCGCTAGCGATGGCGACCACCCTTAAGATTCAAGTTTATTATTGCTACTCGATCGATTCCATTAACGTAACAGCTGAAAAAAAAAAAAAAAACGCAGCAGTGAGCAACATAACAGCAGTGTTCCACTGTATACAATATTCCAATACTCTCAAACAAGCACGAGGGAGGTGACGCGAAGACGGCGTTGCCTATGCACGACTTGCACGGGGCCCTTGAGGAACAACCCACGGTGCTTTCCCCATGGATGCACCGTGAGAGACAGCCTTTCGCTCCAGTCGCCACACAGCCTCGCCACCAGGCGTCGCTGCTGGCGCTACTGCATCAACCATGATGATCTCCCGCGAGCACTACGCCACTAAAATCTCATGAGCACTGCACCACCTATCGCTCAGCGACTCTTACCCCTAAATACGGTTTATCTGCAAGTTATGTGTGCTCCACGAGGCACAAATGACTTCACTCGGGGTGATAGCACTCCCACACACTTTCACAGCTGCAAGTGCAGCTGTGATGTACTCCAGTGGTTTTCTCTCTCGTGGTGGCATCATGGCAAAGGTACATACACAGACTTTTTCAATTCTGCGCGCAGTAATTTTCGCCGAGAACTGCAGCGCGACCACCAAGACTAGCGGGTCACCGATCGATGGCCCCCTACCTCTGCTCCTCATGACTGGTGTCTTCCGGTGAGAGCGCGCCCTCCTCTTTTCTCTTAAGACTGGCTCGGCACGGAGGGGGAACGAAAGCAGTGGCTGCAGGGAGCTCCTTCGTCAGCCTGACTCGACTGCGGCGCAGTTGTAGTATTTCGTCTCCTGCTGTGTGAGTGCCCGACATCTGGCTGTGCAAGGAAGCAACTAGCCATCTGCTACTGTCTTCTTGGCCTGCCCTGCGAGACACTTGAGGACAACCTCTTTCCTACTAGCAGCAGCACCTGTCGCCACAATGTGCTTGCTCTTCTTTTCCCTTCAACTGCTGAGACACACGAAAAATTTTATTCATGAAGCAATTTTGTTGTGACGAAATTCGCCCCAGAATGCTGTCACATTTGACTACATACTTTATGAACATAAATTATTTCCGAAAGAAGGAACTAGTTTTAGCTTCATTCGCACTTTTCTTTGAACATTACCGCCCTGATTTGACGTTTGCATTGAGTCAGCAGCTGATTTGCGGTGGCGTCATTGTGCACGGCAGTGCGATGGGGAATGACCATCAAATGTGTCTGTCATGTTCAGTGCAGAAGGCGGCTCTAATCTATCTTGTGCGTCACTATCAACGTCCAACATCACATCATTGTGGCGAACCTCTTCCATTATTGCCTTGTCAATTAGATCTTCAAAATGAATAGCGTCCACATCAGCAGTAACGTATTCGTTGATGCTTGTGCCCAGTAACATATTTCTGGTGTGCCTCGTTGATGATTCGACCGGAAACTTGTCTACACCAATTTGCCCTTGGATGAACGAAGAAATATTCAGAGTTGTTAGACTAAGAGAACACTGGCTAACTAAAATGAATCCAAATAAGGGCAACGGTTATTATAAAGAATTGTACAGAAGCAGGTGCAATCTATCGGTTATCAACGATGAGAAAACGGAAGAAAGGAATATTACAGTAGCCTCATCATGAAAGCAAACGGTGACACAAAGGAAATTTCGCGTATAATAAAGGCGGTAGTAAATCCAGAGCCTCGACAACCTCTTTTACCAAATTTAGACGTCGTGGGTTGTAATGAACAAGAGCTAGCGTAACTTTTTAATGATTAATTTGTAACCATAGGAAAGCAGTCGGCAACAGGTACAAATGAAAACATAACTCGCCATTCCCTGCTGTTCACTAGGATACCTTCTTTCTTCGTGAAATTACTGAAGCTATAATTATTGCAGTTGTACGCCAGATGTCATCACACAAGGCCATAGGACATGATGGAGTACCAGTTAAAATATTGGAGGACAATATGGAAACCTTAAGCACACCTCTAGCTGTTATTTTTAAGCTGTCCTTCATGACAGACGTGTACCCCGAGCAGCTTAAGATAGGCAGGGTGCCACCAATCCACAAAGGTGAATGCTTTGACAAAAAAGCAAGTTACCACCCTATAACAATTCTATCATGTGTGAACACTTTTTTTGAGAAGCTTGTAGCCAAAGGAATGATGGACTTCATTACAAAATGCAATACCCTATCTCCTAATTAACATCGCTTTAGGAAAGAACACAGTACAGCTACTGCAGTAAGCTTTGTGGCAGAAACAGTAAACCAAACACTAAACAATAACCAATTCGTCCTCGGCATCTTCCTTGACATAAAAAAAGCTTTTGATTCGGTAGACTACAATATATTGCTAAATAAACTTGAACGCTATAGATTTAGAGGTATATCTTCATAGTTCTTTCGTAGTTATATGTCTGAACGGACTCTATATGTACAGATACTTGGTAACAAATCAAACAGGAAGCTCGTCGAAACTGTTGTGCCGCAAGGTTTAGTACTTTGGACAGATTTTGTTACCCCTCGTCATTAATGATTATCCTCTTTTCTTAATCCATATGCAAGCATCTCTGTATGCAGATGACACTGCTTTACTCATAGCATGTCACTCTTTTCAGGAAGCCGAATCACTAGCCAATAAAGAGCTCCAAATGACTTCTCAGTGGTTAAAAACAACAACTTATTACTAAATACAAAAAAAAACGAGTACATAGTTTTCTCCTGTAACCAAAAAAATGATATCTCAAACGCATGGTCTATTCACCAGGAAAACTCCCATTGATAAAGTGAACGCGTATACTTACCTTGGTGTAACATTGGACCATTCATTTCACTGGACATCGCATATAGACAATTTATGCAGAAAACTAAGCTTTGAATGCTTTACATTATTTAAAGCTAGAAAAATATTTTAGCGCTCATATACTCCGTATTTTATACTGCAACGTGTTCCACTTTCACCTAACTTATTGCATTGAATCATAGAGCTACACATATGCCTCATATTGCTCAATCATAACCATCTTACAAAAAAGAGCTGTACGAACAATTGCTTCAGCACCCAAGAATGCATCATTGGATGAACTTTTCAGAAATCTGAACATAAGGCCTTTTGATATGGTTAGGCAATGCAAAAGTGCAATATTAGTATGCAAAATACTGAATAAGAATGTACCCTTTCACGCATGAATTTTAGTAAAATCCAGAGGTCACACTCGGCAGGCCAAACAACAAAATCTTAATCTGCCAAAAGTACACAATGTCTACGGCCATCAAACAATACCTTTTGTTGCTGCTAAAATTTGGAACAGTATCCCTACCCTAGTTAAACGTCTGCTAAATATGATTCAGTCACTCCGGAAACTCTTCCTATTGGAGAGTTACCAGTTGCCATGCTAATAATTTGGAAATATACGTATGTTGCATTATTTCTGTATTTCCCTACATGTCCGCATATGATTTTGTAATGTGTGATTGAATTCTCTGTGTAAAGATTTTACTCGCTAGTTAAACAAAATGCCTGGTCTATAAAGGATCCTTAACTAGCCATGTCAGCTACGGATTTGGATGTTTTTGCACAAATGTTCGTAAGCAGTTTCATTGAAAAATGAAGCATTCTTCTTCTTCACACCAAAAAAAAGGAACTTGTGCTTTTTCGCCTTGATGGCACAAAGTCCGGCGCACGTAAGTGTACAAGCACAGATGACAAGCATCGGCTTAACTACAGGCACTTAGGTTAATTTGGTTGCTTTGGTGTATGGTGTGATCAGGTGACCTAGATTAGTTACTGATTGGCTGTGGCTCTGGCTTAACAAAGCGGGGCTGCACTTTGTCGCAAGGGGGCCAGGTGCATCGCCATCACCAACAAACGCTCTCCTATCAGTTTGTTTACTACAAGTGGTGCGATGGACTCACATTTTCAGTGAAGCAAGGTGTTGCGAATGTACAAAATGTTGTACTGTTGGCGATATTCTCACTTTATCATGAACAAATTTTCAAGCCAAGGTTTACTAAACGGAAGTTTCGTTGAAGCGAAAACAAGCCTGAAAAGTCGTTTATTGGGGCGAGGACTTTTATGTGTTGACTTGCAAGCTGGCAAGCTGACGGGGAGTAAGAAATACTTCGTAGAAGTGTCGTTATATCATTCATTTCATTTCATTTTATTATACTGTCAGCCCCATTTGGGCTATAACAGGGGTGGAAAAAACTAATATACATACAAAAAAATTGGTACTCCCTATACAACTTCTATTATACATAACAATGAATGACAAGAAATAGCCAGAGCACTCTGCTCCTGAGGACATAGAATAAGCAAAATATAAACTATACATCTTTATACACGACATACCTTAGGCCCTTCAAGAAAGAAGGTACACATTCCGATAAGACAGTGGAATTCGGCAGCCTGTTCCACTCACTGATCGCCCGCGGAAAGAAACTGAACTTAAAACAATCGTTGTATGATCTGGGAGGGGGGGATGTACATGTTATGCCGGTGCCTTGACGTTTCCCCAGTTTTTATATACATATACTTCGACTTGTCTATTTTTACTTGTTCTTTAATGATTAAAAACAGTAGTTTAAGTCTTTCATACTCTGTCCTTTGTTCTAGTGGTTCAAGGTGGGCCAGCTTGCAAAGCTGAGTTGGGGAGTGGCAGCGCTGGTATTTGTTAAATATGAAACGTGACGCCAATCTTTGTATTCTATCTAGCTTAGTGCGATTACTTGTTGTGTACGGATCCCATACCACCTTTGCGTACTCCATAATTGGCCGTACGAGAGCCTCGCAAGCCAACCATTTGATTTCCGAGCTAGCATGGTGCAGATTTCTCCGAAGTCTCCACAATGCTTTGTTAGCCTTAGCACAAACGGAGTCTTCATGCAAATTCCATCGTAGATCGGAAGTTATTAATAAACCCAAATATTTGTGTTGTTCTACTCTGCCAAGCTCATGATCGTTTATAGAGTATGTCGTATTTAGAATGCGTTTTTTCCTAGTTACGGTCATCGTTACTGTTTTTGCGGTGTTTAGATCCATCTGCCAAATGGTGCACCAGTTTTGTATTTTTTGGAGGTTTAGATTTAGTTCTGATTGATCGGTAGGAGACCTGACTGTTTTATACATTATGCAATCGTCTGCAAAAAAACCTCATAGGAACCGTAATATCTTTAGGTAAATCGTTGACAAAAATCAAAAACAGTAGTGGGCCCAAGACACTGCCTTGGGGAACTCCAGAAATAACATTGGCAAGGGCAGATTTTTTCGTGCTGACTTGAACATACTGCTTGCGATTGGAGAAATAGGAGGAAAACCACTGCGTTAGGTTTGGGATTTTTAAAGATAGTGTTTATTTTTAATAACAGTTTGGGGTTTGAGTGTGTATTTTATGAAACAGAGCTTTGTGCTATACAAGTGTAATTTTGATTAGACTGCTACAACGATGGAGTAAACATTGGAACCACACTTGACATTAGCCCGCCATGACATCTGTGTCATGTGTTTATATATGTAATGTTTGTTCATTTGTAATAAAATTGGATAACCAGCACTGCTACCACGATTTAATTCGCGCCAACTTTACGCCTGCATAGTGTCTTTTTCCAAAGCACTTTCAAATCGTGGTATGACTCTGTGGTAGAGCACCCGACTGTCACGCAGAACACTTGAGTTTCATTCTTGCTGAGATCACACTCGAAGTGCCTGCAGTTCACTAAGAAATGCTTCGCATTTAAAAGGGCTCAAAGACATGAGATGTGCATGCCGTCACTTCATTTCCTTGTGCCATTCCTTCCTGCTTAGTAAAGTAGGTGACTGGGCTAGTTGGTTGTGCATATTAACGTTAATAGTGCGAAAAAAGGCACGGCAACGGACCGGAAACAGACGGGACAAGCGCTGTTCCGTCTGTTTCCTGTCTGTGGCCGTGTTTTTTTTTTTTTTTTTCACTGTTATCTCTGATTAGCTTTCAGCATACGATAAATCTCTTCAACTCTGCTCTTACCTCATGTATTCTAAAAAGCCTTTGTTGTGATCAATTCGTGAGGCAATATACTTCAATGAAGCCATTTTATGGTTACTTGGAGTAATGTTGCAGGGCCCCTTTTAGACAACCTGTAAATCACATTGTGCTTCCATTAGCCAGTGGCCACCTGTACTTAGAGCTTCCGTTTTAGGCATGATATCGCATGTAGATGGGCTTGTAATGAGCATAGTTGTAAAGTAGGAATTATTCCGTTGGTTTGTAATGAACATAGATGTAAAGTAAGTATCAATCTCTAGGCTGCGACAACAGTGTTATCTCTGTGTTTGTATCCATGGTTGTTCAGACCCCCTCCCGGAATGGCGATCAAGTCCCCGCCACCAAAAAAGCCGCTGCTAGCAGGGGGGAGCCAGTTCTACTGCGAGCCCTGCCACTCGTCGCTGACCTCTAAGCAGCAGCTGCAGTCCCACCTGCAGGGGGCTAAACACAAGGCACGGGTGGGTGGCCTAACCACTGCTGTCACGGCACAGGTGGTGACGGCGAACGCTGCCGCAGCTCTGGCTGCGGCGACGGCTAAAGGCTCTGTGGCAGGAGGCCGGCTCTCCAAGCTACCACAGCCGTACGTGGCCTTCGTGCCTGGGCCAACCATGGCATGTGGTGAGCAATATTCTCGGACTTGGCGCCTGTTGATGCTTTTTCGGTCCTTTTTGCGTGCAACAAGCTGGCTAGTCAGGCTAGGCGGTACGTATTCATGCTTAAAAATTGCCTCGAACTGTACCAATGACATAGACAATAGAAGCACTGTCATGTCCTCTTGAATCTTCTGTGTCTTTGGTGCGCTTCAAAGTAACTTTAAAACATGAACCTCTTTTATATGCGTAGGTAAATATAGCAAGATAATATATTTGCTGCTTATTCATAATTTGGTGCTAAAGAAGATCTGTACTTAACGAGGGCCGTGGCATTTGTTTGGCACCTCACTATGTCCCATTGCAAATTTCATCATGCAATGAATGAAAGTAGCAACGTGCTGTGTAGGCAGCATCACTAGAAATAGCTTTTTAAATATAGTACAGACCACTTATAATGTAACTGTTTGCAGTGCAAGACTGGTTACAATGCAGTCTTTTTAGACTCATTTACTTTGTGGAAACCCCACATATACTCATACCGCTTATAGTGGGTTCCTCAAGATGAAAGGTCAGTTACAATGCAGTCGTTCTAAAATCTTTCTGACAAAGCAGTGGGGAGTGCACTGCTCAAAGAAGGTCCGGTGAAATCGTTGTTATGAAGGAGGAGGGGAGTTGGAGTGAATAAACGAGTGCTGGAGGGAGTTTCTGTCTATGCACATAGTTTCTGTCTTATGCCCATTATTAAGGTGGTCTGAAACAGTCTGTGAATTAATAAAATGCCACTTTTTTTTGTCACTTTCTGTTATTCTTTTTCGTTGCATTTTTGTTGGCAACGGAGGTCATTGAACGCCAATTTTTTACATTTGCAAATTTAAATGGCTGTAAGCACTCCGCGTTGCATGCTTCGATTGTTGAGCCCTGCGGCTGCATTCTCAGCACGTTTTGTGCTATTGCAGTCATTGATAAAGGTTGTTTTGGTTATAGTGCAGGACCACCTTTAGTGTGGATATTCGAGACTCCGGGACATACGCTATAAACGGACTACATTACATAGCTTGTTTCAGGAGGAGACAGAAAAAAAAATGCCACTGACGTATATACTGCACTTTTAGCATCTTTTTCGGTAGTTGGGGAAAGGTATTTTTGATATTGCTAATTTATTTAGCACCCTGTTAGAAAATTGAGTCCAGTTACTCTCAGGAACTTTGGTTGATGCTATATACTTCAGAAATTTCTGTGATGGTATCCACTGTAGTAGCTATGCTCCTGTGCTGCTAAGATCAGTTAAACACATTTGGATGCTGACCATAAATTATGTAGACCGGTTTATTTAAGCAGACTGGGCGAGCACATTGTGCCCTTTGTTCCTGTTCACTGAGGTGAAGCTTTTTCTTTGTACAGGAATGAAGGAGGAAATTACCACAAGATAGGCCCCGTCCCATGCCAGGTTGAAATCCAATTAAAATTTAAATTTCTCTGCCTATTGCGTGCAGCGGCTGGAGCACCACCACCACCCCTGCCCCATAGCTGAGCCCGCTTGCCCACTCTTCTTTGACTTGGTCTTGTCATTATTATAACGCAAATATCAATGCAGTATGGTTCGCGTGGCATATATTGAAGTTTGTTTTCCCTTTATAGGGACCTGTTGAATCTGAGGATAACTGGTTCCTCGCAAACCGGGTGGTTGACTGCAGCTTCTCCGACGTCATCACTTCAACACTCAAAACCAACGCTGCCCCTCTTGGAAGTTGGTGCATTGGTCCATACTGTCCTTACTTCAATCGCATTATGACTAGGTTGTGTCACTCGTTAGCGGCAGCAACTGGCCTCGTAAGACCCCTCGCAGGTTTGACACACGTTGCCTGGGAATAGTTTCACTTGTTCGTTCTTAGTGTCATTCGCTACCAGCGGCTCCACGACTCTGTCACGAAGAGTGGTGTAGTCATGTGTAAACGAAGTGTGGATAATAATCATTCAAACTCGCGCCCATGAACATTTCAATGACCTCCCTTTTCTTGTTTCGGTTTTTTTAAGCTTATTATGTTGTGATCTCTCTGTGTCATTCATTACTGCAGGTGAAAAAAGGCAATGCTAGGTGTATTTTTTTTTTTTGTAGTGTCTACGGGCTAAATGGTGTCACAAGCGAAAGCATTAGGTGGGCATATCAGCTGCGTATATATATTTTTTGGAGCTGGTTGGCAAGGCTAAAAGGGAAGTGACATGAGGTGCGAGTTGTTTGTCGTTCATTCTATTAAGAAGTGTGTGTGCATATGCCGGCGTTTTTGTTGTGGATTATTACCTGAGATATTGCCCAAAGATGCCTACCCCTAGAGAAGTGACCTTTCCTTTTTTCTTGTCACAAATGCAGTAGGTTTTCTTTTTTGGAATTAATTGCAATGTTCTTTTTTGGTGATTGAAGCTTGTTCTTAGCCTATTACCCCAAGTTTTTGTTATTTCCGTGTTTTCTGTTGGGGGCACTATGTAAATGAGTCTTTCAGTATTGCTTTTTAAAATATTCGCTTAGCATAGGTTTTTTTTACATTTCACTCTGATATAATGCCAAAGGCTCGCTTGTTGTCCATAGCTTGACCATTGAATCTCTCAGGTCATGTTTGTGGGCATTCTTAGTCATAGCTGTCTGAGCGTGGAATGATTTCTATTGACTGGCTTAATGAGAGCAGCGTTATCGATTTGCTAGAATAAAAATGCAATTGTTGATCACCCTGAATTGTAGTTGTCCTATAAGGATCGTGTCTATGCCTCCAACATTTTGTGGAGCTTATTTTTTATGAATGTGAATGAGATTGTGTGAATGTCATTTCTGCCCATCAGATTCAGTTCTCTCCTTTTGTTTCGATGTTCGTCATTTGTTATGCTGGCATACACTGGTGGACATTCTTGCTTGTTGGTGCAGATTGTGTTGCTTCGAGTGCCGACTTGTTTTGTGATGGGCTGGAGTGGATTGCTGGGCTTGCAGTTTTTGTGGATTCGTTTTATCTTGATCAGCACACGAATGTGCAATTTTATTATGTTGTATTCAGGATGTGTTGCCTGTCTGATGTAGAACTGTTTGTCGAGATAGTGACCGCACTGTCCCAGCCGCAGTTACATATCTGGTCATTTTAGCTTGGCACCACTGCACGAACATGTTGTGTGCAATTAAGGCATTATTGCTAGTAATGTGTTCAACGTTATCGAATCATAAAGTGGGCTGTTGTGAAATTACATTGTGTATACCCTCTTCCAGTTTGAAAGGTACAGATCGTCCGAGATGGATTGTATGGCTAATATTTATTTCGCCATGTTCCGACCAGGTTTTTGTTGTTCTGTGATAACAGTAGCGGTGAGCTCGCACACGGTAAATGGGGCTTCTTAGTTCTTTCGTTTGCTGCTGCTTGGCGATAAATTGTTCAAACAACTTTTGCTTCTTAGCAGGGGCTCTGGTAGTACGTTTTGTTTTGGCATCTCTTGTGAAGCCTACCAAATCAGGTTGTTGAGATTGTTAATACTAGTGGTCGGCCACTTTTGCCAATATAGGTACCCCTCTCCTGCTGACAGCTGAGTGGAACAGTATTGTCCACGCAACGCACGAAAAGTCGTGTGTTTGTGCAGTTTAGGTAAGCAGCCTGTACTTAGTGTAGCTGAGCAATTGTGTTAAATTAAAATGTGGTGGTATCAGTACCACGTTTTTCAGTAAAGGTTTCCAATAGTTGCTGAACACAGTGGAGCAGAGGCTAATCATCTGTCAGTGGAAGGTTATCGTGGGGTAAAGCCTTTGAACAGTGGGTCGTCCTCTCCAGCGCCTTCTAGTGGGTCGCCTTTTTCATAAGAAGAACAGCAGCTCGTGCAGAGAGTCGGTCCCCACATTGACTGTCGCTGTCGTTAATCATCGCGGAGTGTCCTGCCAATAAACCTCTTAACAATTTGGTAGAGGTGCGGGGTAACGTCAAAGTGAATCCGGTGTTTGTCTTCAGAGCCCACCCTCAGCTAACGCGTCCCGAAACGCCAACTCATGCATCACAACGTCGACGAGGGACCAGCCAAGGACCGGAGCATCTGGATGACTCGAGACTTCTCCTTCCAGTGAGCCAGCGACTGCACGAGTATCAGCAAGATCAAAACGAAGAGGCAGCAGAGGGTGAACACGCCGCACAGGTACTGAGTGTCGAACTCTCTCTTCACAATCATCATGGCTCTGACCAGACGTCCCGCGCAACGGGCATTGGTCTTGTTCAGGGGTGACAGCGGGACGCGGTCCTGAAGCTTGCGCAGTGCAACGCCCCACAGACCGAGGGCGAAGTGGAAGGTCAGCATGGCCATGACAATGACCAGCACCGAGTCCGGGTAAATGGGCATGGCAGCCGCCGCGAAAAACATGCCGATAGCCGCCAAGAGGCACGCCAGGGTCAGGGTGTAGCGGGGCTTCGCCCCGATCACGCGGGTCACCCGGAAGAAGCAGCCGCCGAAGACGTGGAGAGGCAGTACAGGGCGTAGAGCAGGCCGACGTTCATGTTGGAAGGGTTGACCAGGGGCGTCCAGAAGGCCTCGACGACGGTTGCTGCAGCACCACAGGCCCACCACTGAGGAGAGCACGGCAGGGGTGACGACGCCGTCGGACCGGCATGGTTCCAGGAACTCCCTGATGGACTACGACAGCGGAGTGAGCCAGTGGAAGAGAAACAGGGCGCCCAGGACGAAAGCGGCGATGTAGAACATGATGAAGCAGTCGAAGTAGATGACGTCGCACAGCAGGCTGCCAATCACACCCGAGATGATGCCGATGAAGGCGTTGCCTATCATGGTGGCCGTCTCTGACGGCTTGGTGCGGGCACTGAAAATGCTGACGGCCAGCGGGAAGAGTGTGAGCAGGCAGATTTTAGCCAGAATCTTTGAGATCAGCGTTAGCAGGTGATCGGTGTTCTTCATCAGACAGGACTGCATGAGCAGCGCCAGCAGAAGCGCCGCAGACAGCTTCCAGCCCATGCGCTTGGCGAACGAACGTCCCCAGAGATCGGCGAAGCAGCCTCCGAGAGCCCCAAGGGCGTAGATTTGCGCGATCGCGTTCTGCTCCAGATTGTTGTAGTAGTACAGCTTGTACTCGAACGGGTTCTGCATATGGTCTCCGAACACCAGCATGAAGTAGAAGACCACAGCATGCCACTGGGACAGGACGGACGGCTGCTGCTGCTGCTGCTACTGCTGCTGCCGCCGCCACCGCTGCCATGGGCACCACGGCAAACCTCGATGAACTTGTCGTCGCCATGTCTAGAGGTGGTTTCGCTTCCGGTAAGGCTTGCGGCTTGGAATGGCCCTGTTCCTCACCTAAATGCTGTGGCTCTCACCCACGGCGTGCGTTTTTGGTGGAGAGTGCTGAGTGCTAACAATTTAGTGGAGAGTGCTGAGAGTGCTGTGCTCTTCAAACGCCTTCGGTCTGCATTCGATGCCCTTGGAGCTTCGATCCCGTACCGTGCCTTCAACCATGCACCAAGACGCCGCCCAGCAAACACTTCCTCCTACGCCAACGCCATGTCCCGCTGTCCTCCGCATCCGCGACCCTCCTGTCTTCACCGGCGCGGATGGCACCGACGTCGAGGACTGGCTTGCCATGTACGAACGCGTGAGCAACCCCAACCATTGGGACGAGGCAGCTAAACTCGGCAACCTGTTTTTCTACCTCGCTGGTGTGGCCGGCATGTGGTACAACAACCACGCATTTGATTTCCCAAATTGGTCCGCTTTTAAAACCGCTGTCGTCGACGTGTTCGGCCGTCCGGCCGTTTGTAATCTGCAAGCCGAACAGCGTTTACGTGAACGAGCCCAGTAGACCGGCGAGTCCTTCACAAGTTACATCGAGGACATCCTTGACTTGTGCAAGAAAGTCGACCTGAACATGTCAGAGGCTGACGAAATCACGCATGTTCTAAAAGGCATCGCCAACGATGCCTTCACCATGCTCCTGGCAAAGAACCCCCGCACTGTGGCAGAAGTCATTACGTTATGCCAAAGTTACGACGAGCTGCGGCGGCAGCGCTTGATGACCTGTCGTGATGCTGATCTCTCGGCCTTGTCAGCAGTTCCTGACCACGCAACCTTGCTCGCCGAAATCAAGTAGTTCGTGCATGAGGAAGTTCCCCGCCAGGTCTCTTTACTAGCTTTTGCTTCCCCAGAACATGCTCAACAGCCATCAAGTACACTTCCACCGCCGCTCCGCCGAGCCATTCAGCAGGAAATCGCGGAGGTCGTTCCTGAATACCACCAGCCGCCTCCTGTATCTGCGCCACTCAGCTACGCCCAAGTTGTCGCCAGGCCGCCCCCACCGATTTCTGTCGCTGTTCCCTAAGTTACACCGAAACCGTCGCGAGGCCCCAGGCCTTCGGAGAAACTGTCTCGCCTACATATGCCAGCGTCACCCACGTGTCCCCGAGTGCCACCTACCATGCGCTCATATCAGCAGCCGGCTCGCCCATCGCGTTCTGCGACATGGATAGGACCCGCGAACAGACGGCGCACTGCTGACAATCGCCCCATCTGCTTTGCTTGTGGTTGCGTCGGTCATGTAGCACGCTATTGCAATCGTGTGCAGCAACGGCAGGTCGCCTCCAACTTTCCCAGCCAATCAAGCCGCTCTTATGACCAACCGCCGCCTATGTCACCGTCGTCCCGCCTCGTTATGTCTACCCGCCCTTCACCATCTCCACGACGTCGCTCACTGTCGCCGATGCGGCCACGTCCACTCGAGGGCGAACAGGAAAACTAGTCGTCGCAGTCCACGAGGCAAGGGCTGCGACGCTGTCGAACTACGGAAGCCCTCAGGAAAGCCCGTCGAACGTGATAGACGTGCTTGTGGATGGCGTTCGTGCATCTGCCCTTGTAGATACTCGAGCCGCAGTATCCGTCATGGACGCAAAACTTAGCCGATTACTGCGCAAAGTGACCACGCCGCTTTCCGGACTCTCCCTTCGTACAGCCAGCGCCCAAAGCATTCACCCTACAGTGATGTGCACAGCCTGCCTTATGATTCAGGATGTGATGTATGCGGTCAAATTCATCATAATTCCTTCATGCTCTCACGATGTCATCCTAGGATGGGATTTTCTCTCCTGCCACGACGCCGTCATTCATTGCGCACCAGCAGAAATAAAACTCGCACAATTCTCTTCTTTGACGCCGGCCGACATTCCATCTGCTGCAAGCAAGTTACTCGTCAGAGACGACACTCAAGTGCCTGCGAACTCGTTCACGGCGGTGTCGCTCTACTGCGCAAGCCTTTCGGACACCGCTGCACTCCTCTCGCCATCTCATCGTGTTTTCATAAGAAAAGGCTTGCTGGTTCCTTTCGCGACCGTGCAACTTACTCACGGTAGCACCATTATTTTTGTTGTGAACTCATCCCCGTGCAGCGTTACGTTGGTGCGAGGGGAATGTCTCGGCAGCGTGGAACCCATCGACGACGCGCAAGTTATGGATCAGCCCGATGACATGCACTGCTCAAGTTCCTGTACGCTTAGTGCTGTTTCGACATCTGCTTCATCATCTGATGATGTATTCGGTCCCTCCATTCCCGACAACCTTACGCCGGGCCAGCGTTCCCAGCTTTTGGGCCTGTTGGAAGAATTTTGCTCTTCTTTCGATGTCTCTCAACCTTCTCTCGGCCGCACATCCACCGTTACTCATCGCATCGACACAGGCGCACAGCCATCGCTGCGGCAACGTCCATATCGCGTATCTCCCACGGAACGCTGTGTAACCAACGAGCAAGTCGACGACATGCTTCGCCGCGATGTTATTCGCCCCTCTAGCAGCCTCTGGGCATCTCCTGTCGTTCTCGTCACGAAGAAGGATGGTTCTGTGCGGTTCTGTGTGGACTACCGACACCTCAACAAGATCACTCGTAAAGACGTGTACCTACTACCGCGGGTAGATGACGCGATTGACAGCCTGCAAGGAGCAGAATTCTTTTCATCCCTCGATTTGCGCTCAGGGTACTGGCAAGTACCTATGGCTGAGGACGCTCGACCAAAGACCGCTTTTGTCACCCTCAATGGCTTGTACGAATTCAACGTCATGCCGTTTGAGCTGTGCAATGCACCCGCCACGTTTGAGCGCATGATGGATACTGTTCTGCGTGACCTGAAATGGCAGACGTGCCTGTGCTACCTCGATGACGTCGTCATTTTCGCTCCGTACTTCTCAACGCATCTTCAACGCCTTCGGCATGTTTTAACGCCAGTCTGCAACTGAACCTAAAGAAGTGCCGATTTGCAGCTCGGCAGCTGACAATACTCGGATACGTCGTGTCCAAGGACAAAATTCTTCCTGATCCAGCCAAACTTCGGGCCGTGACCGAGTTCCCCAAGCTGACATCCGTCAAGAAACTGCGCAGTTTCGTAGGACTGTGTTCCTACTTTCGGCGCTTCATTCGAAACTTCGCAACTATCATATCGCCGCTGACGAAGCTCCTAGGAAGTAACGGGCCTCTCCACTCGTGGTCATCACAGTGCGACGACGCTTCCTACAACACTTCGTCGTTTGTTGGCGTCGCTTCCCATACTTCGCCACTACGACCCTACGGCCCCTACAGAGGTACACACGGATGCCAGTGGTGTCGGCGTCGGCGCTTGTCCTTGCGCAGCGCAAACCAGGGTTCCCGAAATATGTCGTGCGTATGCAAGCCGTACGCTTACTAAAGCAGAGACTAATTACACAGTCACCGAGAAAGAATGTTTGGCAATCGTCTGGGCCCTTGCAAAGTTCTGACCTTACTTGTATGGTTGCCCATTTGATGTCGTCACCGACCATCACGCACTAATGCTGGTTGTCGTCATTGAAAGATCCCTCAGGCTGTCTCGCCTGGTGGGCACTTCGCCTGCAAGATTACGACATCCGCGTGATGTACCGCAATGGAAGGCAACATGCTGACGCCGACGCCCTGTCGCGCTCTTCCTTGCCTGACGACAATGCCAACAACTCAGCGTCTCACCTTGCCATTTCTTCGATTAGCATTCATACCATTGCTGCTGAACAGCGCAAGGATCAATGGATTGCCTCATCTGATAGACTTGCTGACTGATCCATCCACTCCATCCACTCGCGCGTTGCGTCGTCAAGCCCACCATTTCGCCCTTCGCGACGACCTCCTCCACAGACGCAATTACAACAGTGACGGCCGCTAGTGGCTACTAGTCATACCTCGCAGTCTGCGCTCTGACATATGCGAATTCTTTCATTCTGATCTGCAATGTGCGCACTCCGGGGTATCGAAGACTTACCACCGCATTCGCCAACGGTACTTTTGCGCGGCATGTACCGCTACGTGCAGAAATTCGTTCGCTCCTGCATAATTGTCAGCGCCGCAAAGCTTCAACGCACCTGTCGCCTGTAGGTCTGCAACCTCTACTTTGCCCTGCCAGGCCCTTTGGGCGTGTTGTCATCGATTTGTATGGGCCACTTCCAATAACGTCTGCTGGTAACCGCTGGGCCATTGTCGCTGTGGACCACCTCACGCGATATGCCGAAACGGCTGCTCTCCCTGCGGCTACAGCGAGCGATGTGGCCTCCTTTTTGCTCCAACGATTCATTCTGCGACACGATCCACCCCAGGAACTGCTCAGTGACCGAGGCCGCGTCTTCCTGCCTGAAGCCGTTGCACTCTTTGTTCACCGCAAAACTGCTGCTTACCACCCGCAGACAAATGGCCTCACCGAACGCTTCAACCGGACGCTCGGCAACATGCTCTCGAAGTATGTCGCCGCCAATCACACAATTTGGGATTCCATTCTGCCCTTCGTCACATACGCATATAATACCGCCCCTCAGAACACCACTGGCTTTTCACCTTTCTTTTTATTGTATGGAAGGCACCCGTCGCACACCATCGACACGATACTTCCGTACAAGCCATACTTCCGACAAAGTGAATGATGTTAGAGGAGCCTGCTCTGAGGTGCACGGGGCATCTCCGTGAGACCATTTCTGTAAGAAGGCTTGTTAACGAGCTGGTGCATGATGTATGCGTCGAGGGCAGTGTTGGCCACATTGATCTCCACAATAAGCACCAGCCCCTTTATGCCATACTGGCCGCTGGCGTGAGTCAGATGCCCAACGTTTATGAATGGCAGACGTGGAGTTATCAGGCATTCTTCAACGAGGTTGAGAGCAGGCAGGTGCGGAGGCTTGGGAGGATATCGGCACTTGTGCGTAACACTCATCGTAGGAACTTGTCACGTGCTGCCGTGCCAATGAAGCGACGAGAACAAAGTGGAAATGATTGCGAGGAGGTGAGCACATGGGCCATTGAAAACAGATGCCATGGATGGCGCTGCGCCATCTAGTGAGCATTGGTGGAATCCCTGGAGAGGTGTCTGGAGCGGCGACTGAAGAAGTGCACTGGCAACATTGGTGTACACACCGGCGCTGCCGGACAGGGCATGAGCATAAGAAGCTTGCCTGAGCAAGCTCATAAAATTCGGCCAATACCTTACTCCCAAGTATGGAAGGCAAGTTACGATTACGAAATTGAATAAGTTTGGTTAGAAGTTATTTGAACGCAATGCTTTGTCTTGCCTGTTCTTTTACGTCCCATGTCAGCTTTGCGCAGGGCCCATTTTAATAGAGGGATTAGTGGCTAGACTGGTCACACACCATTCTTTAGAAAATTTAAACCAGGTAGTTGACAGTGAAGCTTTTGAGGGTTCTTTTGCAGCCATTTTCGTGTAGGGTGGCATGTTAACTGTCAACCTGCATCATAGTCTGTATTCAGTTTTGCTTTTTGGGATATGAAAATTGATTACTTTGCGTAGATCTCGCATGCATGAATAACAGGTTTGAAGGAAGGAAAACGGGTAAGAGGAAAGGCAGGTATGTTAACCAGTTTGGCCTAACTGGTATGCTACCGTGCACAGGGGGAAGAGACGGGGGAGGTTGAAAGAAGAGTAGAGAAAGATGGGGAAAGAAAGGGTAAGCACACGCACATACACATAACGTCGCAGCGCAGAGCAACTGTCTTGAGAGGTATATGGCCATAAGTAACACCTTTGCGAGGCTTTAAGGGCACTAGCACCTAGACGATTGTTGCTCAAGAAGCACATTGGAATTTGACCCCAGCCAACTGGGAGTTCAGCATTGGCTCACTTGTTATGAACCCCAATGAAAAACGAGAAGGTATAACATGGAGGTAATGGTCCAAGTTGAAAATTTTAAAGCGAAAATGTCAAGGCGGAAGCCTTTAATGGCTTGTACTCGTGGTGTACGTCTGTTCATCCGTCCGTGTCGTGGAACAATGCCAGCTGCGGTCTGTCCCCCTCTCACTCTCAGCAATCACGTGATGGCGCAGCGGCACATAGCAACAGTTGCGCTGGCCTCTCCCCCTTGCACTCTCTTGGCAGTCATATGATTGCACAGAGGCGGTGTTCTTCGGTCCGTCCGTGCGCCCCTTCCCTCCTTTCAATTGCATGCGCTGAGCACACCGTTCGATTCTAGTGCCCTACTGGTGGCGTCATCGCAAAAGCAACCACCATTGTCTCATAGGTTTGCTGTGAAGACAGCACACTGCCCCATTCCAATACACCATACAGATGAGGCCTGATTATGTGAAAAAAAAAGTTCTATCTCGGTGTGTTGGTGCTTAGATTGTTTCGAAATGCTTGACTGTGATGCAAAATACATTTTGTGAAAAGGGGGAGAAAAGAAGTGAAGTGCCGTTTAGTGACGCATGCAGGAACATATGGGGTAAAAAAAAAAACAAGACGCCTTCCACACGTGCGTGAAGAGCCAACATAGATGTGTAATGACATGACGTAAATAATATGTTACAGAGAAGGCATATTTTTGATGAATACAAAGTTGTAGTAGATATGTGACTAATGCAATCAGACCCACCTTCAGTATCGTTGATGAATACTGAGGTAAGCTAGTGTAGTACTTGTGAAAGCTCTCTATAGTCTTTTATACAGCTTGATGTATTGGTTGTCCAGATTGAAATAAATCTGCAGAGAAATTCCTTTTCTTTTTAAACTTCTTTATCTTTTTTATCGTTTCATTTTATATATATTTCGAAAAGAAGCCTTGCTTGCCTTGCGAGCTCATTGAGACAGGAAAGATTGTTGATGTGTGATATGGACAATGGCTAGTGTGTGCGCAAGGAGCTTATAGAGCGATACTTGTATGGACACTTGTATTGCGTGCTGCTGGTCTCTGCCACTGGAACTGCGTGATCTTGGTCTGCAAAACACATATACACTTGACTTCCATTAATTCGATGCTGTCAAAAATGAATAAATTTGTCCATTTATGTGACTGTTCGAGTTTAATGATATGCAGAAGAATATAAAGACCGAAACTTACAGAGGATTCTTCGCACAGTACTTTCCCGTATCCAACAAGTGCTCAAACTGAACGTGCACTTACTTATTAAGTATTAAATGTATGAAACACATACAAATGGCATTGTGCTTGTTTACTGGGTTCTGGCAAGTTGGGAGCACTGCAAATGCGTTTTTTTTTGCCGTATCTAGATCATTACACAATGCTGGTAATTTTTGAAAAGGCTACCCTTATTAAAGAAATAAGGGACGCTTGTCAGAATAGAATAATCATTTGCTGTGAACCCGCATTCTCCTTGAAAAATGCTTATAGGCCAGAAATATATTTTGGCAGGGATGTGGTATGTGTTCCGCCTAACCATGGTGACCTTTATACTTTGCCATAGCAGCTGCTACCGATTAGGAGGTTGCTATTGGGTTCAGTTGTGTGTGCTATTCAGTTTGATTTGGATTACCTGGCAAAGGTCGATATTAAGGTCAGTTTAATGAAATTTCAGGCCCATGCAAATTACAACAGGGACCTTCAGTCAAGATTGAATTAATTAGAGCCGAATTAGTGGGAGTCTGTTGTATTGAGTATGTAATCGTACTGTTGTACACATATGCTTACTCTGATATCGTTCTACGCGTGTACTTTGCAGTGTGTGTTACTACCCATAAAGTGAGGTGGATCTCTTGATGTTGCTATCTTTTTAGGATGCATTTTCAACCTGTTGATAGTGAGACAGTGCATTTTTATATATGTGCGAGCCAACAGGTGTACACGCGTAATGTGTGAAACTACTTGGGGCGAATGGGGCGAAAGGGTTGCTTGTTATGATGTTTTGCTTGTTATTAGCTCGTAATGCCATGAAGCTAACTTTGCATCTTTGGAGTAAGAGTAGAAAAAAAAAAAGGAAGCGATTTGGTGCTCTTGTTTGCTATTTTTAGGAGTTGCCGTGCTCTGTTTTCATTGTTCGCAAGTTTACAAAGCCAAGATGACATATAGGTTGTCATAGAAAATGTAGCTGCTGTGCTTGAATGGGCTGAGCTCCGAGTGTTGTTTTAGTAGTGAGCTTTATTAGAATAATAAGGTTACTAGAACAATAAGTTGCCATTGCTTATTGGCACCACAAGAGTGTTGCAATTAATCGGTGATTTCGTTGCGCTCCTTGGATGGCAAGGTTACTTTTTAGTCTCGCATTTTAGTCCCAGCGTGTAACTTACTACGGATGCTGGGAAGGATGCTTGTAGAAAAAAAATTGCCTGAATGGTGACCTTGATTGAAAAAATCTTTTCTTTCCAATTATGTCCTTTGTGGACTGCATGGCTGACATACATGGGAATATTAATCCTTTGGTCTGTTAGTGTATATCCATTTTTTCTTTGCCTGTTTCCTTGAAGAGATAAAGGCACCGCTTCTTGTCTTTCTCATTCCTTTTCTTCGGGTGGGCAGCCAGATGTACGTATTTAGGTCATCCTGCCAGCTCTTCTTTCGTTGTTAATTTCATTGAATGCAGTCACATGCTTTGAAATAGCATAGAACGCCTCTGTGTTGATGGGCATTTATTTGTCATAGTACCACACAAGCTGTCTTTGCACACTACTAGGAACGCTGTCCAATAAATATGAAATGTGTCATTGCGAAATCTTGTGATGACTGCATCCTCGAAAATTAATGACCGAGAATACAAGTGGCAAATATCTCGGCTGGGGCATAGTTAAGACACATACATGAAGATAACTTCCTTGCCTCTCCTCTTCTAAGCAAAACTCGAACTATTTAACGCATGCACTTGTGATACTTTTGATATACCTTAGTGGACGCAACATTCCAGTCAAAGTTGCCTTTGACTGGAGGAGCCTACGTACAGTAGTAATTAAATAACTATTACTAATATATCATGAGCTAAGGAGGTGGGCATGCCTTTTCAGCCTGATGAGATCGGTCTATGACTGGCTGTCTATGTTTTGAATCTCTTTCATATCCTGCCAAAGAATGAATGGCGATTTATTGAGGGAAAAAAAAAAGAGGTTGTTTCACGGTAGTGAATCTGCATGATTTGGCACCTATCTGTAACTTAGCTCCGATTGGAAATTTCATATTCGTCAGTGGCGAGTTTTGCTAGACATGGTTTGATTGATTTTCGTGCATTTAAAGAGCGGGGCATTGTAAGCAGGAAATGTTATCCTTTGCACGCATTGTGTAATTCACTTAGACATGACTTGGGAGCTGTGAGGCTCTTCTTGGAATACACTTGTTCAGTAAAGTTTTAGATTGTAGATGTTCAGTATTTCATGCTTTAGTGTTGCAAGTCGTTTTCGTTGGTTAATACGTAGTCAAAATAGAATGGACATCTTGCGTTTTTCTTGTAGTGACTGTCCTTCAAAGAAAGTCTGCCCCATTTATTTTGGAGTGGTGAGGTGCGAGTCAACTCCTGTAAATTTTTTCAGTTTTTGTTGACTGCCTAGCTCGTATGTTCGGACAATCATGGCCGACACAAATTCACTTACACTTTTTCTACACGCTGCTGCTATTCTTGAAAATGTTATTCGGAATGGAGTGGGCGAGTGAATTGGTTGACATAATGCGGTGTGTCGCTTTTTTTTTTTCTACTGCTGTGAGGATCAGATGTGTAGCTGTACACTAGTGAAGGTAATCGTTGATAACGCATTTGTAGTTTAAAAAAATGCAATGCACATAGATGTTATACAGCTACACTCATGGTACCACTGTAAATCCTGTGAGCATTTTTTGGTTGACACTTTAACATCTCATCCTATTAGAACACATCATAACTAGGATGCTGAATAAATATTGACCTCTTGCTAGGGTTCGAGGTCCAGGTTTTAGGTTTTGTGCTATGTACTCAGAAAATGTGCGGAAAATGATAACTTTGTAGTATCTCAAGAAGTGTTTTAAAAAATAGTTTACATTGTATAGAAATTGTTGGCTCTTGCAAAAGCATGAGGCCTTTTTTGTAATACACCAACTCTTGTTCTGACCACAACACAAATATTGCCTGTGAGTGAATTTTATTGCTTAAGCATCTTCCCTTAAACTGAAAAAAAGAAAGAAAGCTTTGTATACTGAAATTTTAAGGGACACTAAAGGCAAATAACAATTTGAGTCAGAGTGAAGGTTAAATGTTTGGGAATGTCTAAAACGGCAATATTATCAACAGCATTGCTTTACTAATGGACAAGGTAAAACTGAATGTACGACACCACATGTGCTACGAGTGGGGACATTTCGGAAACGATCTCGGTGACATCAAAGCGTCCGAATACAATTAATCACTGGTAATCAAACCAGCTGCAGTATAAAAGGAATCTTTGTGTATTACAACACGTAATAATATGCTGCTTGTGCATTTATGTTTAATTGAAAAAAATTGCCTGGCTTTACTATAGAGTTTTTTAAAACTAACAAGAGGGGACACTGATGCTGCAATCGTTCAGCGACCGTGGGAATTGTGGGTATGACATGGATTTGCCTAGTCTTCGTGCTTGTGGGCGGGGAACGCTCTTGTGGCTTCCTTTACTGCTGTGTTTTGGTTTTCTTTTGAAGGAAAGAACCGATTCTCGCTTCGTGACCGGACTTGAAGTGGTAAGCCTAAAAGATTAAGGTGGTGAAATGTAACTGCCGAACACTTGCCGATGGTTTTCGTGAAAAAGCAGCTTTAAGCTTACGCGAAGCCAGAACGAACGTAAAGTACAAAGACTAGGCAAATCCATGGCATACCCATAATTCTCATGCTCGCTGAAGCGGTATGCGCTGCAGCTCCCATAGACACTAGTGCCAGAGTTCTCTCTAGTGTTTATTTAGGAAACTCTAGGGGCATCATTATGGGAAATGGCATGAGTGGTTTGAAAGTTCTGTTTTTGCATGGTAAGGCTGAATAGGTGATGCCACCTAGTGCGGCTCTGTTGAACCAAACAATCAGAAAAATTGTTCAATATTCATTGTTGCTGCTGTGGCTCCCGCTACTTTCGCTGTGCTGCTGCTAGCGTTGGTAGCTGCGCCTTAAAAGTGGCTGACATTGGTCAAGCAGCTGCTATGTCACAGGGTCCATTATCAGGCGGGTGTTTTGAAGCGCGCTAACTCCATGTGGACCACTACAATGTGGTTTTCTTTCAAAATGAGCATTTTAATGGCACTAAATGAGCACTACAGAGTTGCTGGACCGTTAGTTCAGTAGCCAACCTTAACCTGATATTTGCCTTTAGCGTCCTCTTTGCAAATGAGAGTGAGCACTCACTTCTCAAGTCGAATCACTCTATGCGAGGTTTTTCTGAAGGGCGACCTGTGTATGCCTGTACAAGCGAAACTACGCTTTGTGTATTGTAAGTTGAGGTGAGCCACCTTTGACTGTTGTGGATTGTTTGCACTGTTGCTCTGTGAATCAGCCATTTTGACACAATGCATTTGAGGGCCAAGACAAGAATATGTATTTAACCTCTCTCATGCACTTCGCTTGACAGGACTTCTGCATCGGAGTAGATCCCGAGGTACTGCCATATAGTTGTGAAATGTCGTTAGGGTTTTCGAAGTTGCGACAAAACTGCAGAAAATATATTTATGTTTGGACTGTTACAAGGTTTAGGGCTGTTATTGGCCACAAGCGAGAGTGTTTCATAATTTGATTTACTTAAAAAAAAAACGTAGTCTTATGTAGGACATTCAGCAATGAAGGTGTTGAATTAAAAAAAAACATATTGCAGTTTTACCTAAAGAGTGGATCAATGCGATCGCAACAAATTGGAATGTTGCATGAAGTAAGGCTAGAGGCTAAATTTTTTTGATCCAATCTTGTGAAATTTTAAAAAATGCTGGTTTGGGCAAATATGGCTCCTACAGGGAGTGAAGTGGTTTTTGTGCTGTCAATTTGCTTAAATGCAAAGTAAGCGGTGAGAGTGCAGTGCTGTGTATCGCCCGTATACTCGTGTTTGTCAAGGTAGCATGTATTTGCGACCATGCCCTTGTGGTCAAAGTTCGCAGTTGGTGCTTTAGGGAGTTCAGGCATATATGGTGAGCTTAATAGAATATCATTTACTCCTGTGAAATTGCGCTTCAGTGTTTAATCTTACGTATCATGTTCATGGCTTGCTTTAGGGATGTAGCAAGTTTTTCTTGCACAGCCAATCAAGTTCCTTCTCGCCTTTGCCACGTTTCACAAGTGTATGACTGCACCTCGGCTTGTGTTTTTGGCCAAGCAGGCATAAACTATGTAGGATGCTTAACATGAGAGGACCAGGACGCTTCATTTCGGGTGTGCGTGCGACGGGCCACTTTCCGCTTATTTGAACGTGATTGAAAATAAAGGTTATTATTCTCTGGGTCTTGCAGAAAAATATTTTTCCAAACCCTTGTATATGTCTGAACAGAACGTGTGCTCGTAGTGACCTTTTTCACTTTCTCATCTTGTCACAAAGAGTTCTCAAAGTATATCGGCATTGTCGGTGTTCTACAATCTATATATTTAGGACATAGAGTAAAAAGTTCTTGTTAATGACTCATCCTATCTATTTAAAGGGGTTTCCTCTTTGGCTGACGGCTAAAGGCATTAATGAAATGGTTGGCAGCGGTATTTTATAAGTGTAGCGAAGAATCATCGCAAGCTTTTGTCTGCGGAATGTTTTTCTCTTGTAACGACGTTGCACCTTTGCACATTTAGCAACGATGAGCCATTTGCCGCCTTCCATTTCTTCATTTTAATTTATTTTTCTGTGCCTCGCATTTTTGCCTTTGGCGTGCTCACGTGTCTTTTTCCCTCTTCTGGGCTCTTGCAGAATGATGTTACTTGTGATGTGTGTTTCTACCTTTTCATTTGCTAGGAGAGGTAACTCTTTCTTGCCTATCTACTATGCCTTGTCTGCTCGATATATGTTTTGCTGAAGAGTTGGTTGTGGATCCTACAGTGTACATGCTGCCATGTAGTCATGCTGTTGGAATGATCTGTAAGAAATGTTTGACATGTTTTGTGGGGTGACTTGACGCTTTTGTTTGCACCCTTGTTTTTATTATCGCTTCACTCCTGCAATCAGTGATCATGTGTGTTTTTGTGGGATCGTGATTACTCACGCTGCAGCCAAAGTTTGTGCTTCCTGTGTGGGGTTTCAGAAGTCTTTGCACCGTTTTGTTTGTTAGCACGTACGCGACCACTTTTCTTTATTGCTATGCCGCAACATTTAGTGTGCTGATGCTGGCCATAGTGCATTTGGCAATGTGAAGGTGACTTTCACTCTACTGTTTTCGTTCACAAGAATAAAAAATAAACGAGGAAAGATACTTGATGTAGTGTCAATTTGGCATTCTTCTGGTGGCATTAGAATATATGGCTGGAGATATTGGTAACAAGTGACGAATGTCAGTTTAGCTGAAGATGTCTGTCAGGTTGAATGTAAAAAAGAAAAAAAAAGTTGTTGAGTAACCTGGATTTCAAGTTAGCACCCATATAATATTACTTTGTTCAGGCCTTCCACTGGAAGTACTGATGCTGGGCAAGGAAATCAAGCTTAGAATCCATTAGCAGAGAATATCCAAAGGTGGCGAATTCACATGGAGTTAAACAAAAGGGATGAGCTGGTGGAAGGAAAGGTGTTGCTGTAGTGAAATGCTTTGGCACAGGGACCTGTTTTGTTGAAATGTTTGCTCCATGTACATTTGTTGACTTGACCACTTTTGATCATTTGAGTTCAAAGTAGAACATCAGCCTGTTAAAATTTGTCAAATGCAGTCCAGATTCGTAGTGGGAGTAACATAAGTTTTAACACCTGTTCAAGGATATACCTTGGCTTAACCTTAACACTTTATTCACAATTAACCATAAAGGGCTCTGCAACACTTCTCTTAGTAGCCATGGAATGGATTCACTAAATGAGCTTATTGCCAAACGGAATTTGCCGCCGCAAAAAAATAAAAAATTCACGTCTGTCAAGTACGAGCTATTTTTCGCATGCTACAATCGTATTCTCTCTTCTCCCGTGCCGACAAAAGCGCTGGAAGCTAAGCAGAGAGGAATGGCAGGGGCAAAGAAAATACGTCAAACACACCTCGTGAGCTTAAGCACTTTCTATTTTTTTTCTTCGAATACGTGGCCTTTCAGTGCGATCGCGCGCGTACGCGTCGACAGGCCGTGGCGATCCGTGTAACGAATCAGTGCACCATGCTCAAATCGGCCAATAGCTAATCCAACGGCTGTGACGAGTGATTTTTGAGCTTGTTCCGCCATTTGTCGGGAGCAGAGAAGGCAACTTTTGCCTGACTTAGAGAATTTATTGTGAATTCGAGGCCGCGTGCTCCGCTATAATATTTGGCTCGCGTGTACGCGGGAGCCTCTACTCGATCGGCAGCGTTTTGCGACCACGCTCATTAAGTGTTGCAAGGCTCCTTGGACTACCTAGACAACATTTACGAGCACAATTTCCAGCAAGAAGTCTTGCACAAGAGTTCCGCAGTAAACGAAACTGATTTCGCAGCCAAATTACTGCGCCGCCCCTTCTTCCTCGTCCCTCTACCCCATCCTGCGTTACACTAGCGCGTCTGAAGAGTGAACCTCTGCTCATCTTAAAGGGACACTAAAGTCAAACAACAATTTACGTCACAGTGAAAGCTGAATATATGACATCTAAAACGACTATATCATCAACAACAGTGCACTACTTACCGAGAAATCAAATTAAATGCACAAGAACACAAGCGCCGCAAGTAGGACATTTTCAAAATGCTCGTGATGACATCAGACGGACCGCCTACAATTACTAGTAATCAATCTAACTGCACTAAATAAATAACGTTCCGTGCATTAAGAGACGCAATAAAATGCTGCTTCTTCGTTTCTGTTTGATTCATGAAAAAAAAAAAAAGAATCGCCGGGACGTTACTATGGGGAACCGTGATGGGGAATGGCGCGAGTAGTTCGAAAATTCAATTTTCGCGTAATTACACGAGACAGGTGGTGCCATCTAGCGGGGCGCAGTTGAAACAAAAACATATCTCGAAGCCAATGGCTGGAAATTGATCAATGGCTGTATTTGCTGCTGTGGCTCCCGCTGCTTTCAGTCTGCTGCTACTAGCGCAGTAAAGCTGGGTAACGTCGTGCATGACAACAGTGACGAGGGACGGTTCGGTCGGTCCGCTTCTCCAGGCGGGTAATTTGAAGGGCGCTAACCCGATGCGGAGCACTAAAACGTGATTTTATTTCAAAATAGGCATTTCCTTGGCACGAAAGTAACACTGCGAGGTTTCTGGACCGCCATTTCAATAATCAAGGTCGACTTAATAGTTGACTTTAGTGTCCCTAAGGACAGCTTTTTTTTTTTTTTGTGGCTTCAGTGAGAGAGCGTGTGGCCACGTGACGGCAAGCGCAGTAACTATGCAGCCCATGGTGCTCAAATCAGCCAATCGATTGATTGATTGATTGATTTGTGGGGTTTAACGTCCCAGAACCACTATATGATTATGAGAGACGCCGTAGTGGAGGGCTCCGGAAATTTTGACCACCTGGGGCTCTTTAACGTGCGCCCAAATCTGAGCACACGGGCCTACAACATTTCCGCCTCCATCGGAAATGCAGCCGCCGCAGCCGGGAATCAAACCCGCGACCTGCGGGTCAGCAGCCGAGTACCTTAGCCACTAGACCACCGCGGCGGGGCTCAAATCAGCCAATCGCCGTGAATATGGGTATATGGTGCCATTTGTAGAGCGAAGAGAGAACGATCGAAAGTGGACTGAGAATCATTCGTAAGTTACAGGCCGGGTGTTGCCCTGTTTGGCCTGCGTTTTCTCGGGAGCGTCCACTACCGGTCAGCAGTGTTTTCTGACCTTGGTGAAAAAGTGCTGCGGGCCCCTTTGAATTCCTAGATCAGTAGCGCACCCAGGATTTGTGTCGGTTGTCTAGGGGAGGTTGAAATCAATTGGATTGGGAGGGGTTGAAAGGCGAAGGCAGACAACTGACATAATATGCTATTTCCTCAATTGATTCAGTGAGGAAATGGTATATTGTGCAAGTCCAACAGTAAATGAATTGCCAGATAATAGTTTAATCAAGGAAGATGATCATGCTTATTTCTCCAGCGTTTCACCGAAAGGTATCGAAACAGTTTGACAGTGTCGAGAAAGTGTTGTGAAAACCAGTGCACAGAAACACCCACACAATAAACGGCAAATAGAATAAACCAACGCGTAGCATAGTTCCCAACCGTGTTGTGCCGCACATACTTATTTTTGCTTGTTTTGCCGCTCCGTGCAGCGATAAGAGTTGTCATGTCGGCTGGTTGGCGGTCGCTCAGTGCTCCTTTAAAAATTTCCGCAACTGAGCATGTTATGTTTCCCTTGAGCCTCGCAAAACTAAAGATGAAGCTGTAATATGTATTGTGTACGCTTACGTTGGACTCAATAGCAGTGCCGTGAGAGCTGGGGGGGGGGGGGGAGAAAGTCGGGCCTTATGAGAGAAAGGCTATAACACCCCCTCTTACTTTCGGTCGTTGCGCTAATGCGCTAGATCTAATCAACGCAGAAATTCGAGCTTGTTGGCGGGTGACTACTCGTCCATATATTGGCGAGCGTATCGGAACGAACGCACTAAAAGAAGACGAGTAAACAGTATGAGCGCTAGACATTAAGCTTGCTGGTGAAATGTACCGAAATTCGCGGAGCTCACAAAGAAATGCAGGAGGCGCTACCGCTCGTGTCTACAATGTCGGTTCAGATAACCACGCAAATAAAAAAAAAACGCATCTAAAGGGATAGTGCAGATATGTAAGTAGTGCCGTCTTCATATTGTAGGGTGTGCGCATTTTCTTACGTTTCCGTCCGTTTTACGTCATCATACTTTCAGTTGTCTGGCGCCCGCACTGTTGCACGTTCTCTGCTGGTTCCGTTGGGCTTGCTAAGATTCATAAGCTAGATTTAACATAGCCTGGAAAATCGATGGCAGTGCTGCCACTCGACAGAAGTCCCTGCGCTTCGTAAACGAACCACGACAATTAGTGCGAAGTGTGGCGTATTTTTCGGATTAGGGGCGGCGCCATGCTGAATTCGGCGAATTGAAGGAATCTCTTCGAGTCGAAGGTCGTCGAGGACTCCGAGGGAGGCTTACGCCTCAGGTATGAATTTCGCACGTGTCGTACCAAACCTCACGAAATCTTGCATGACAATCCAATCGCTATCGCTATAAAGCCTACTGGGTGCAGCAACAACGAGGCATTTTGAAGGGGCCCGGCAACGCTTTTGATTGATTGATTGATTGATTGATTGATTGATATGTGGGGTTTAACGTCCCAAAACCACTTCATGATTACGAGAGACGCCGTAGTTGAGGGCTCCGGAAATTTCGACCACCTGGGGTTCTTTAACATGCACCCAAATCTGAGCACACGGGCCTGCAACATTTCCGCCTCCATCGGAAATGCAGCCGCCGCAGCCGGGATTCTAACCCGCGCCATGCGGGTCAGCAGCCGAGTACCTTAGCCACTAGACCACCGCGGCGGGGCCCGGCAACGCTTTTCCAAGTGACCGCCGTAAAAAATTTTAGAATTCTTCTAGTGCAAGGGGAATCATGAAAATTTGTCGCATGGTGTAATTGACTTCGCTCTCTCCCACGAGCATCGCTGAAAGCAAGCTTGATTAATTTGATTGATATGTGGGGTTCGACGTCCCAAAACCACCATATTTTGATGAGAGACGCCGTAGTGGAGGGCTCCGGAGATTTCGACCACCTGGGGTTCTTTAACGTGCGCCCAAATTTTGGGCAATCGCTGAAAGCTAAGCAGGGAGATAAATGGCGTGGCCTAGGTTTCACAAAAGAAATAATCCGTGTTATTATGGGTAAGTCGTCTAAACTGACTGCCAGAATAAATAAGTCAACTTCAGAAAGGATTTAATCTAGACGAAAAACCCTGACAGACTTTTGGAGACGCTTACAAGCGTCGTCTTATTTTTAGAGTTTGTGTTTTTACGAGTATATCTTCTTGGCCATCAGCAATAGGGAGCACAGGCTCAATAGAGTTACTATATATGCTACCTTTAGGTAGCAGAATCGCGCCAAGGTACGCCATCTTGGGTTCAAATGTCTTGCGGGAAAGCCACTCACCACCCGCGTAGGAGCAACGCTCGCGCTTCAGAGTGCCACATAGTCTTTCAACATTGAGGGATTACGGTACTAGCGTTGCTTTATTTATTTTTTCGCTTCCTTAATTTATTTATTTATTTTCCATATAGAGTAACTCTAAGTATGGATGAATGAATGGATGTGACTGTACCCTTTAGATCGGGCGGCGGCTAACGCCACCTAGCCGTAATACTTAGTGAACTAACCATTCGATTTGTCTTTTTTTTTCCCCTTTAAATAGTGAGGTTGAGGATTCGTACTTTGCAGTGTAGGGTTTAATTTTCACTCGTGCATTGACTTTAGCCACCAATCAGATAACCTCCTACTTGGCGCTGCGGTCAAGTTTGCGCAGCGCCGTTCATCGCCCTAGCGGAAAGAGGGCAAAGCTCCGGTCGCTCGGACTGGGCCGTGCTTGCATGGTTTTTCCATTGCTCGCCGGAAAACGTGTCCCTTGGAGCGCTTATCTCGCACTTCGCACGCAGCGGGCAGCGCTCTTTCGTCATTCTGGAAAATAGGCACGCACTAGTGCTGCATTGTGAACAGCTACAAAATTTTAAACATGACGAAGACCTGAAAACTTCCCGTAAAGTTCGACAGTTTCCAGTGCAAGCAGTGCGAGAAACAATGGCATCCAGAGTGGATTATGGCAGTTCGCATACAGTGTACTAGAATTAGTACACTGTAAGTTCGCAATACTCCGCGGTCTCGTTACAGTGGATTTTTTTATCGTAAACAGCACTACAAACTATTAATTAACTGAAAAAAAAAAAACACGATGGCCGGACTCATGTATTAAAAGAAAGCGCGTTTGTAAACTGAAACTATCAGCAAACAGACAACCGCTGTACATTTCGCGATTGGGCTCTGCATTTCCGAGACAACCATAGGTAGTGCGAAAGCAAGTGGAGCTTGCTAGCCTCATACACCTAAAATACCGTACTGCGAGCTCTGCAAGTGTTTTATTCAGCTTATGTTTGTAGACTTCTCGTCGCCGCTCAGTGTAAACAGATTTGTGCTGCATGTTCGCGCTGAGCGTTTATACGTACAGGTCTTGCAAGCAACACCCACCTATAAGTTACCGTGATGAGGTGTTGTGATGCTAGTATCGAAGTCATGAGTTTCCCACAAACGCCAGCTGCATTTGCACGGGAGCGAAACGCTGTAACAGTGCGCTCAGATTTTTGTGCAAGAATGATAGACAGGGCGTGTTGGTGCTGCATATTTCAAGTGTGCCGTGGTATGACACTCAATTTAAACAGAAGTTATGCTCGGTGTGTGTGCAGCCTCTGTCCGTAGTCGTCGCGCCGTATACACTTCAAATGTATTTAGGTGCACGTAAAGAAAGAAAAACTCAGGTGGCCGGAATCAATCTGGAGTCTCAATCCACGGTGTGCCTCCTAATGATATGATGGTTCTGCCGCGTAAAATATTATGCCCTTGCATGCGCACGAGCCGCGTGATAAACAGCTGCCGCTGTGAAAACGAGTTGAGAAAAAAACAAGGCAAATGTAAAATTTTCAATGTTTCCGCGAAACTTGATGCAGTTATCAGGGGCAAATCTCAGCGTCACTGAACTAAAAAATATGGTTGATCCTAGTGGGTATTGTGTGACATGACGACGACCAAGCGAGCTGTTAAAAGAACCTAATCGACATTAGAATCAGTGAACATGCTGCGTGATTAGGCATGGGTAATATCCGAAATGAAATATGCGCTGCAAAAAACATGCATGGTCGAAGTGGACATGAAATACTTTTTTTGTGTGTGCATCATTATACTTTCAGAGGAGGTGCCGAAAATCAAAAGTGTCATTGAACTTACGATACGATATTCTTAATATCCGATGAAAACCTCGGCAAAAGTGAAACTCTTATGAAACTGAACACACTGCATTGAAATGGCTCCAGAGACTGAACAGGGCAGACGTAAGTTCAGTCTCTTCACACTCACACTGACCTCCTAATAAATTGAAAGCCGCGTGGCAAACTTGACATTCAAGCAGTAGAAATCCGAGCGCTATATACAAATGCACTCGAAAGCGTGATGGTAGTTTGCCGACAGCTCCGAGAAGACACGAACTTCGCAGCAAATGTGCGTTTTACCGGTAACATACATATAGAATTCGCGCCGTCACCTCACTTTTAATGTCATAGAAAGGCAGCTGTTCACGATCGTCATTCACGTATATAGCACTCCCTCAAAGACATCGAGTTTGACTTCCTTGGTCCCGCAAAGGTTGTCAATGAATCGCTCTCGGTTGTGATAAGATTCTCACTGTGAAACCTTTTTCTAATCTTTTTGAACCTTATCCGGCTGCGGCGACTGCATTCCGATGGAGGCGGAAATGTTGTAGGCCCGTGCGCTCAGATTTGGGTGCATGTTAAAAGAACCCCAGGTGGTCGAAATTTCCGGAGCCATCCACTACGGCGTCTCTCATAATCATATGATGGTTTTGGGACATTAAACCCAACAAATTAATCAACATTGGGAGCAAGTCACAGGTGACGCTGCACGTGGAGGGCGACCAGATAACAGCGCGAGAACGTGCTGAGATAGCGCAGGCAGAAGGCGGGAGAGGGGTACCGAGCGACCGGCCTTTGCTAGAAGGCGGCGAAACACGTAGAGTCACTGGAAAAAATTTCGAATTTTTTTCCAGTGACTCTAGAAATACGTGCAGGGCAGCGCCCCCTGGCCGAGTTTGGGAGGCCCATACGGATATTAGAAGCCGACTTTAGCGAGATTATAACTAGAACTTCAAATACCGCTATATTACAGATTTTTAAAAACCGGCTTTTTCCCGCCAAGCAGCAGATCGGCGTCATTTTGTCAATGCATGTACGGACATGCTTGAACCGCCGTGAACTGAAATCAAGCTTGCGCACGCCATTGCTCACTGTGTTAAAAAAAAGTAACGCGCGGAATGATAAATGTGTGAGGTGTTGACATTTCTTCAGGTATTTTGGGGGCTTCGAAAAGTTTGCGTAATTTACTGACAGCGATATCCGACCAACCTAATTCTTCCCGAACTCTTTGGCGTTGATCTTGTATCCAACTGCACTCCTCCTTCGGCTTCTGCCGTGTCAGTTGAGCTAGTTGAGTCAGCATGTTTGGTCGCGCCCGTCAGTCATGTTCTATTTGCGTTACTTTGCGTTTGTGTCGCGATTCTTAGACGCAGCTGTGAAACCTTTTTATAATCTTTTTGAACCTTCGGAGCAAGCCCCGCCACAGTGGTCTAGTGGCTAAGGTACTCGGCTGCTGACCCGCAGGTCGCGGGATCAAATCCCGGCTGTGGCGGCTGCATTTCATTTATTGATACTGTCAGCCCTTTGTGGGCTATTACAGGAGTGGAGTTGACTCATATAAAGCAGAAATGCGGATAAGAGAAACATAAGAAAAAGAACCTTCACTACTGGAACACATCATTTCAGAGCACATACAACAAATATATCATAATGGCTAAGCATATAGTTTAAACAGAGAAGTTAGTGAAAAATAAGAAAAGAGACGATCACTGCCGAAATACACATCATATTTCGCGCATAAAAAACACATAATAAATATCATAGCCTAGCTGCAAAGCACGTAATTCACACATATTCACAATCTTAGCGCATGGTATCAGAGTGCACAATATGTTTTATTGCTTCTAAAAAGTCAGTAAGCGATTTGATTTTCACAACTGAATCTGGTAACGAATTCCACTGCTGAATCGCCCTGGGGAAAAAGCTGTACCTGAAACAGTCATTATGAACTTTGGGGGGTGGTATGTACATACTGTGCCTGTGTCTTGACACAGACACAGTATTTTCGATGGAGGCGGAAATGTTGTAGGCCCGTGTGCTCAGATTTGGGTGCACGTTAAAGAACCCCAGGTGGTCGAAATTTCCGGAGCCCTCCACTACGGCGTCTCTCATAATCATATCATGGTTTTGGGACATTAAACCCAACAAATTAATCATCATTCGGAGCAAGTCACAGGTGACGCTGCACGTGGAGGGCGACCAGATAACAGCGCGTGCAGAGAACGTGAACGTTATGAGATAGCGCAGGCAGAAATGTGGTAGTGAGGTACTGAGCGACCGGTCTTTGCTAGAAAGGCGGTGAAAAACGTGCAGCGCAGCGCCCCCTGGCCGAGATTGGGAGGCCCATACGGATATTAGAAGCCGACTTTACGAGATTATAACTAGGACTTGAAATAGCGCTATAATACAGATTTTTAAAAACCCGCTTTTTTTTTCCGCCAAGCAGCAGATCGGCGTCATTTGGTCAATGCATGCACGGCATGATTGAACCGTCGTGAGCTGAAATCGAGCCTGCGCACGCCATTGCTCACTGTGATAAAAAGTAACGCGCGGAATGATAAAAGCGTGAGGTGTTGACATTTTTTCAGAAATTTCATGGGCTTCGAAAACTTTGCGTAATTTACTGACAGCGATATCCGACTAACTTCATTCTTCCCCTTTAGCGTTGATCTTGTATCCAACCGCGCTCCTCCTTCGGCTTCTGCCGTGTCAGTTAAGCTCGTTGATTCAGCATGTGTGGTCGCGCCCGTAAGTCATACTCTATTTTGCGTTACTTTGTGTTTGTGTCGCGATTCTTAAGACGCAGCTGAGAAAAAGACTTAACTGGATGTACAACTTATGGGCCCGATCGAATGCCAGTAAGTTTCTGTGGAGTGAAGGTTAGGCCTAGTGCCGTTAGATTCCCAAAGGAAATATGCACGGTACTTGCGAGGAGATGTGCTCTCAGAACTTCCTTTCTTATATACTGTAGAGATGTAAAAAATACTGCGATGTGCGATTACTTTTCCTCGGATATGTGATTTCAGTATAAACGCCAGGGGACTGTCATATCTGAAGGTAAGTAATTTTTGTTGCGATGTACAGCCGCGGCCACGTCTGCATGAAGCACGCGAACAGCCAGTTTTTGCTCTGCGGGGCGAAACCTTGGGGCAGTATCAGGCTCTGACGTGGTAAGTCTGACAACTAGGCCGTGCATGCTCCTGATACACCGCTTCAGAGCCCGAAACTGCGTCGAGGTTTTGGCCCGCAGATCCAAAAACAGGCTGCTCGAGCGCTCTACACAGACGTGGCCGCGGCTGTACTCTATATGTTCGAGTCGCAAAACGACAAAATAACGAAAGAAATATGTCGCACTGTATCACGAATTGGTTGCACGACATTTTAAAGCAGGTTTCAGCTGTTGAAACGTAAATGTAGGTGATAGGTATGTGAATTAGCTTTAGCTGTTTGTGCCTGAGTAAATTGAAGATACACACGTGTGTCACGCACTTTTCGTGTCCCTGCAATAGATTTTGTGCATAAGATAACCTTGCTAACGACGTTCGTCGCACAGTTATGCATATGACAAGGGCCTGGGTGCGTTTTTTTATTGCGAAAATTTCAGGGCATGATCATCAAAGACACTTTTTGAGAGGAGGAGTTCGGGGTTTTTTTCTCAGTGTTGTGATGACACTACGCCTTGACCGTTTTGACGCGCTCGTTAAATATTGTGGCATATATTTTCTCTTCTCTGTTAATCTCCTCCTTTCTCTTTAATCTCGGCACCTCATGCAGAATCGAAAGATTATCTAACGCGTCGCTGACGCTTGGGTAACTAAGATTTGCTCACACTTTGCCGTCGTACAGTGTAGTCTATAGTTTCCCCTCTTCACGCGGTCGTCCATAAGGTAACGATCGATATAGCATAATTCTCCTTTCTTCTATTTTTCGCAGTTTGTAGTTACTCTAGATGTTTATAAAGAAGCGTTACAGCAACCAAATTATGACATCTTTCTTTAATAGGATTATTTGCTGTTTTCGTATGAATAAAAATAGATGCCAAAACATTCTAGTCTTTTTTATTTTATTGGGGACATTTAGGGAAACGAATGGTCACTCTACATTAATACGTTGTGTTGTCTGTAATTATAGTCTCCAGCAGTTGTGAAATTCTTTGAATGTCTGTGTGTGGAGGCAACGCCGAGAAATCGCACTGCGAAGCACCCTGGGGAGCCGTTTCGGCCAATTATCGGTGCGCTTTGTGATTTGTCGTAGATGCTATGCGCCATTCATTAGGAGGTATCCACGGGACGTCATCCGCGAGGGGTGCTAGCGAGGTGGCCATATCTGTGCTCACTTCACTATGTACATCTCAATCCAAGATGTGCCAGATTTGATCTGTTAAAAGTTAGGATAGGACATGCGCTTTACGGGTATTGTTTGTATATTTCAGGCATACATTTAGGAATTTTTACTTAAGTGAGCACCTGGTTTGAACTATTGTCATTGTTCTTTGTTATTTGTTTCTGCATAGCTAGTTTTCCACTGCCACTATTTATAAGCTTGTTTTCAGGGAACTACTACCTGCATCACTGTTTTTTTGCTTCAATACTCAGTTCTGTGATACTGTTATATAAAATTACAAGAGATGATGGGTACAGCGCTTGTGCAATACGATTTCTCGTTGATTGTCGCTTTAGCGCATTTAGTGTGTGTAAAGATTACAGCGGTGCTCGAATACTTAAGATTAACCTATGTAGCCAGTAAGCTTATACTAAGTTCTTTCTCCCCTGCTGTTCGAGTCGCATAGCTTTTGTACAATATTCTACACAGGAGATTATTACAGTAATACAGACAGATCCACAAATCCAGACAAATCCAGACAGATCTGCTGTCCTCTTCCTGCTGTTAAAAGTGTCCCCACAACACTTGCGTGTTTTTCATGACCGTCCTTGTAATTTCACTCCTGATGTAATAGATATTGTCGCTGTACTTGTGCCGCTTGCATCATTTAATTTCTTACAAATATGCATAATTTAGGTGCGAATAGCTTGCCGGCAGTCACTCGTTCTTCTACTTCGATTATGTACCAAAAAGAAAGCGCATATTTAGGAGAGGGAAACGACAACACTATAGAAGCACGGGAAAGGAAAACAGGGTGAGTGGGAGGGACATAAGAAGAAAAGGAAAGCCGACATTACAATCCGGGTTGTAGAAGGTTTATATCAATACCTTTCAAGGCTTACGGTGGTCAAACTCTTCCTATTATGCCCAGGCCGGACATTATAGTGGAGATATACGACTGCTCCAGCCGGATGAACGGATTTTAAGCGCCCGAAAATGAACGTTAGAAGACGTTCGTTTCGGATTGGCCAATCCGCTTCGAAGCACTTTTGTATCACTCTTGTGCTAGCTGGGGGATGGGGGGGAGATAAGATACGTCATGAGCGCGTTATTACCTAGAGCACGTTTTTGTTTCACACGCGTGGCTTGCTTTCAGTGTGATCGTGGGCACGTGGTGACATCCGGTGGCGACCACACTAGCTACGCACCTCGCGATGCTCAAATCAGCCAATGATTGTGAATTTGGATATATGACATGATTTGTAGAAAGAAGAGACAGAGAGGGGGATATTTAGCTTTGAGAATGAATCGTGAATTCCAGGCCGCATTCTGCGACATAGTGTTTCGCTCGAGTGTTCTCGAGAGCACAGACTAACAACGATGGGCAGTGTTTTCTGACCATGCAGAAAAAGCCTTGCAAAGCCTATACAAAAAGGCTATTGCGGTCACGTGAGTCCTGTAGTCAGGGGCGTAGCCAGATATTTTTTTTATGAGAGAGGAGGAGTGGTTTAAGTGACCATTATGTATGTGCGTGCGAGTGTTTGTATGTGCGAGTTTAATATATGATCGCATGTTTGTATGTGTGAGTGTTATATAAGCCGGCGACAAGGTCTGCGTTCATTTACGCCGCATGGTATGAAATGTGTGCAATGACGCGCGTAACGCTGCGTGTGAATGATATAACACACTTATGAAACGGCGCGTGGAGTGTACGAAACGGAGAGAACGGCTTGGAGACTTGTCATTTGAAGACTGAACTGAGCGAATGCCATGGTGAATACGGCTGAGTATCGGCCACTGAATTTGCGTTGCCAGTCGAATATGTTCAAGCTGACGTGGGTAGGGTGGCCACGTTACCCCAATCGATTTTAAGCCCTTATTCCTCTCTCTCTCTCATTTTATGCCCCTTCCCATTCCCCTAGCGTAGGGTAGCAAACCGGACATATGCCTGGTTAACCTCCCTTCTTTTTCTCTTTTTTCTTGCCCTCCTCCTCCTCCTCAACCTCCATACGCGAGGTGACGCTGTGTAGTCTCCGAATGAATTTTCCGAGTGAGACCAACGGGGCGGATCTTACGAGATAGGCGAGAGTGAGAATTTATTAGAAGGCAGAGAGGTCGGCCTGAGCTAGTTCGCTCTAGCCTGCTACTCTACACAGGGGATGAGGGAAAGGGGAAGGAAAGAGGGATGAAGGGTGATGATGGGGACAAGAAGAGGTGGTGCGTATGTACAGTAGCCACTTAGCATAGTACCCTACAGTCTAGTTTCTAGTCCAGTGGTTTTTATAAAGTCTAGAGCAGCCTTTGTAGCAGTTTTTGACACTGTTTGGTCATTCATTGCTGACAATATGTGGCTTTCACTTAATGGTGTTCGTCCAATGCTTGCCAACGTTGCAGTTAGCATTTTTCTTTGCGCCACGTATAATGCACAGTCACAAAATATGTGAGCTAAATATGTGTACGAGATAGGCATTCTGTGTAGATGATGCGTCAATCGGAGATGTTTGACACAGTTCACTTTAGATTTGCGGGGAACACTAAAGTGAAACGACACGTTTGTTTAGATTGAAGTTATGTCGTGAAAAATTGGTTCTCGTTCCACCAAAAGTTTTATTAACAGGTGGGAAAATTTGTGGAATGTATCGCACGTAAATTTCCCGCCGAAATCTCCGACGGTGGCGTTGTGGATTTTAAAGTGATTTTGTTTTCGCATTTGGCCTCATTATAGCTAAAAAAAGAGAAGAAACCTGATGTGTCAAGTCTATACTTTCCTCGGAAGGCAGTGTACTGCATTTTTAAAGATTAGGAACTATACGTAGACTTTATTAGAAGCCGTTAATCTATGACGTCACGGCGAATGGTGCGGGAACATCGACGTGACGTCGCCACTTGTGTTTACTTTTTGTCCGTTTTGTCACTTGCCAAGCGCCTTCTCGCAGCAAGCGTCGGGATAGGGCTGCACATGCATTCACCTGAGATGATTCGAAAGCCATCTCCTCGTTCACTGTATTGGTGCCCTCTACTTGCTGAGGAGAAAAATAAAATATTGATTGATTGAATGATTGATTGATCGTTTGATCCCCACGCCCCCTAGAAAGATTTCTGCGCCAAATGTGGTTTCACACAGCCTAAGTGATCAGTTCACATTTTTTTTTTGTAGCGTTAGCTACACTGGCCTCGCTGAGCCAATTTCGCGTGGCACTGGTCTGCGCATGCGCAATGATACTCCGCCGCCGCCGCGCGCGGCTCGCCGCCGGTGTGCGCGCAATTCGATGCGCTGCGCAGACGATCAGTGGTGTCACGCACCGGAGCCGGCACTTCCCTCGCACTCGGCCGCGGCCGCGCGCGACTCGCCACCGCCGGTGTGCGCTTTCCAGAGGAGTGCCGTTATAGCCTTGGTAGACATATAGACGCCGACGCGCACGCCTTCCCTGTGCAGTCGCCATCTGACACTGCGCTGGAGCCGCTTGATAGCGCCTCTGACCGGCGTTTGCCACTGTGGTATAGCCATGGAGAAGGAGAGGGCAAATGCTGCTCAACGGTGCAGCAGAGCGGAGAAGCTTAACTCATCGGATGTCGAAGTAGTTGCCCGGCAAAATAAATATAGATGTGCCACATAATACGTATACTGTGTGTGTGTCATTGGAACAGCTGTAAGCATGATATCTGGAAAGCTAAGAATAATCAGCTGAACCTTTGCTAACGCTACGTATATCCTGGCGTAGCTGAGCTAAGCCACTGCCATTTTTCCGAGTGACGATGTCACGACTCATGGGATACATTTTTTATTTTTATTTATTTATCAAATTTTGTGGGCACGTAGTCCAAGTAGGGAGGGCAATAAAAATGGTACAGCTGTGAACACGTTTGAAAAAAGAAATGTTGAAGAAACAAAGAAAACAAAAACAATATTACAGAAATAAAGTCAATATCTAGGGCAAAACGCTGTAAAACAAATCAATAATACTGATAATTATTATTATGCAGATTCGGTTATACAGTTCCATTCGGTTATAGGTGACAGCCACATCAGCCAGCATATTGTCTGTGACCAACGTTGACGTAAACAAAATGAAACCTTTTAGGTGAAACACCAAACCATTTAAGATTTATAAATAACTCGTGTAATTACTAAGTAATCGGCAATTTCGCCATAATAGACTAGTTAAAATGGAAAGCAAAAGTACATTGCGATTTTTTAAAAATTCGCGCCATAACTTCAACGCTTTATTTGAAGTTTAAGGCGCGAGTGTACGACGTGGACGAAGAGTATGTACATGCACACATAGAGCGCTGCGTGTGTGTGCACGTTATCTTTGTCCGTGTCGTATTCGTGCCTTAAACTTCAAATATGTTAAACCAGCAAGCCGAGTCTGCTTTTCTTTCAACACCTTAATGTCACTGTGACGTAAGTCTGTTTTTTTTTATTTTAGCTATGTTTCGCCATCGGACACAACCGAAAGGTGCGCTGCAAGACACGTTAACACGCCGGATCTAACTAAACGGGTAAATTACCGCTCTCTCCTACACTTACACCGTGCACGTACCCACGGCCAAGGCAGTGAGCAGAACCACAGCCACTCGATTTCTCAAGTGGGAAACCGAGTGGCCGTTGCGGAGCTCCCTGCAATGAGGTGGGAGATGGACAGATGAGAAGAGCGAGGGGGGTTGCATCTACTACTGGAAGCCTTCCGGAAGCTTCACTGCGCTGCTATGACCGGCAAGATTGTTCAATGTTGTTTAACGTGCGAAGCTGGCTGGCAATCCTAACTGCCTTTTCACGCGGATATGCGGAATCGGAGTGGTGTAATCAAGCCGTGTGCATGACTTATTACTACTGCGTAGGAAAATATCATCCGAAGTCCCTAGTACGAGAGGGGGAAAGGTCAGCACCCCCCTCCCCCCGCCTTCCGGACGCCCATGCCTATGGCTATTAGATCAACCGAAACACAAGTCGCCTTCATAGGCGTGTTTCTTCAACGGCATGCTCTCTTTCTCAGGGTATAGGTGAGACTTCGTGCCGCACGCTTTTCACGAAAAGACTGGCCGTATCCTGTCCTGCTAATCTACGGCCATCGAGAGCGAGCCTAACGCGCAACAATCGACGGCCATTATTGCTTTCCGCCCGTTCCCATCGTTGTCCTCGCTTCTCCCAGAACGGCACCGCTGCCACCAAACCGCTGTCTCATTATTTCCTAGCCTATACAGCCGAGAGCCCGCCGTTCTTCGCGCCACTGTAGACGTAAGGTCCCAGCGCCGCGACAATAGCCTCGGGCCAGTCCAGCGAAAGCGGCTACCTGCCCTGTTCTTCGTGTTTTCGCGTGGTTTCGACGCCCTCCCATGAACGAGGGGGCTCGTTTGTATGTGACGTAGCCCTTCTCGTGACGCTGCCCTCCGTTTCAGAACGCGTTTCTTCGCCAGGAGGCATCTGTGTAAATGGAAACCAGGGATGCACAACGGTGTAGTGACAAAAAGAAAATGGGAAACAAATAGGAGAGAACGCGGCTTGAAAGCAAGGACAGGAAGCAGGTAAAGAAGCTCGCAAGTCAGATTTGTCTCCCTATTTCAACCAGCGTTCATGCTCTCGCCTTTGCTTTGTTTTTGTTGTTGCTGCTGCCGTTGGCCGCATCTCTTTTTAAGAATGGTGGCTCTTCAGGATCAAGCAGACGCCCGTCGCCCCGGGCTATTTCCTTGATGCCGCTGTCGGTAAACAGGCGTGCTTTTCTGGCTTCGGAGATTGTTGAGCCGCCGTGGAGATATACGAGCTCGTCCCCTCGTGTATACGTTCGTTTTCCTTGGGTGGCGGTTACGCTTATACGCTTGCGTGCGCAACGGGAAAATGCAACCGGGTTACGCCACAGAGATGGCTTCTTCTTCTATCTAGCTGCTCTCCGTCTTGACGCCTGCTGTCTCATTTGCTTCGCTTTTTTTTTCTTTTCTCTCTTTATTATAGCTGCGTTTTCACACGCGTGCTCACAGTGAGAGCAAACGAAGCGGTGGTGTTTCGTTTGACGCAGATACTTCGTTTAAACAACGCCGAAGAAGCACGAAAAAGTGCTTTTAAACTTGTGAGTCGATTCCATTTTTACAACATTCCGTTACCTGATTTGATTGATTTGTGGGGTTTAATGTCCCAAAACCACCATATGATTATGAGAGACACCGTAGTGGAGGGCTTCGGAAATTTCGACCGAATTCTTTAACATGCACCCAAATCTGAGCACACGGGCCTACAACATTTACGCCTCCATTGGAAATGCAGCTGCCGTAACCGGGATTCGATCCCGTGACCTGCGGGTCAGCACCACCTGGGATTCTTTAACGCGCACCCAAATCTGAGCACACGGGCCTACAACATTAACGCCTCCATCGGAAATGCAGCCGGCGCAGCCGGGATTTGATGCAGTCGCCGCAGCCGCGACCTGCGGGTCAGCAGCCGAGTACTTTAGCCACTAGACCACCGCGGCGGGGCGCGTTACCTGAGCGCGAAATGTGGAGAAAGAGCAGTGATGTTGATACAGTGTTTTGAATGCTGCATGGAATGAATACAATTCGTTAACGTGGCAGTCGAAGTGTTCTGCACATGAGCATCGAAAATGCTTCTTTGCACACGGTTGAGTGGCTTCAGCGAAGGTCACGTGCTTGCCAATGTATAGATTTATTGAACGCGCGCACACAGTGTGGGAGCGGTAGATATAATTTTGTTTATAATTTACACTAGAAAATATTCGTATCCTTATGTCCGGGTGCTATCTACATAAACGACAGATAAAAACAAAGAAAAACTCGCAGGTTTGTTTATGCGTTCGTCTAAGACGACTCAACGAATATGAAAATTCTAATATTTTGACTCACACCCACCCTGAGAGATTGGTCAAGAATCTAGTAACTTGGAAAAAATATTTGATTGATTGATTGATTGATATGTGGGGTTTAACGTCCCAAAACCACTATATGATTATGAGAGACGCCGAAAAAATATTTAAAAGCTACAAAAATAATTTGTCGTTTTGTATAACAAAATAAAATTTTCGAAATTATTATTTTGTATGTAAGAAAAAGGGGTCAAGTTTATTCTTGTCGAATAACAAATGAATGAATAATATATAAGAAAACTTGCTGTATTCTACATTGGTTAATTATGGAGCTTCGGAACCGTGGTCATTGTGTAAATCTCATTAGCTGTATTACGAAATCTCGAACGAAAACCACCGACGTCTTTTTTCTTGTCAGTCAAATTTATTGATCTTTCCCCGCCTCCCCCGAAAGATTGCTGCATCTAGCGTAGTTTTGTTCTGCCTCCAAGACCAGAGGCGACGACGTCATCAAGTCGTTATTTATGATCACGTGACTTTTGTCACCGCTCGTGTTGACGCCAACGCCGCCGCCGGTCACTTTTCGCGTTCGGTCAAGCATCCAAGGCTTCCGCCTTAATACATTCACTCGCTACACAATGATAAGCACTAGTGACAATTCCAAAATCTGCTGTTTTACCAAAAGGTGTACAGGGGCCGTGCTAGTTAGGGAGCGAACAATCGTCGGGCGACGCCACCGTCGCGTTGACCTCAGCGCCACCAACGGAGATGTCGCCAATCTCACAGGCGCTCTACCACGCCTCGCCGTCCTCCGAGCCTTTATTTCCGCTGATGCTTGCGATCGTCACCAACGTCTCGCAAAGTGAGAGCTCCCACCAAGTTGCAGTGCGCAACGGCACCATCTGTGTTTGCTCAGGAACTTCTTCAATCAGCAGCCCTGCACACAGCGCGAAGCTAAGCGCGATGTCGCGTGTTGTGTATTGCGGTTTTAAGCCTGTCGAAGGCCTCGACGACTATATTCAGCCGTCGCTACTGCGGAAATAACGCCGCTTGCTGCACAATAACCATGTGTTCGGCGTCCGAGAGGTTGACGAGACTGCCAGCTTGAGGAGTCCACGGAACTGAGGTGAATAAAACAGGAGTAAGTCCCATCAACCAGCTGCAGCTGGTGTAGCAGTGTCAATAAATAAAAGGGTCATGATCGAAACAATAAAGAAACACGCTGCACATTAAAGTTATCTTTTACGTCAACTTAAGTTCACACATTTCTTAAGTTTCCTCTCCTGCATGAGGGGCGCAATAGTTTATCGTATTTTCAATGTACAGGAATGCGCTAATACAACAGTCGGGGATGAATAGCATTAACGAATAGCGCAAAAGTATCAGCGGACACGAAACACGCATGCCAGCGCAGGTCCGTTGCCGTTTCTTGTCCGCCACCGTCAACCACATCAACGCCGCGTAAAGCATGCGGTGTCGAAACAAAATTAAGCGCGAACAAAACAGAGAACGGCTTCCAGTGAAGATGCAATTTCCCATTTCCTTGCGACAAGCCACACGATAATTCACTTTTGCCCAAGTGTAGTGCGATCTTCATTAACAAAAAAAAAAAAAAAACACATGGCGTAAGACGGCAACTCGGTGAGTCGCAAGCTAGCGCAGAAATAATGTTTGCACGTCCTTCATTTCATCAGGACGATATCCGTATTTTAGCTAAAAAATATCAACCTACAAAACGTGAGACATTTACAACACAATAAACCTACATTAAGCAACCGACCCCCCCCCCCCCCCCCCCCCCCCCCCCCCGGTCGCACAACGACAAAAAATCTGTTGTTACCCGAATTTGCTTCGAAATAAAGACTGAACCTCGGCTTATTGATTGATTTGTGGGGTTTAACGTCCCAAAACCACCATATGATTATGAGAGACGCCGTAGTGGAGGGCTCCGGCAATTTCGACCACCTGGGGTTCTTTAACGTGCGCCCAAATCTGAGCACACGGGCCTACAACATTTCCGCCTCCATCGGAAATGCAGCCGCCGCAGCCGGGAATCGAACCCGCGACCTGCGGGTCAGCAGCCGAGTACCTTAGCCACTAGACCACCGCGGCGGGGCAACCTCGGCTTAGGCTGCTTTCGCAGTGTGTAAGCAGCACACTACGAAAGAGGAATTCATAAAGATGAATTCACTCACTTGACTTGTCGCATGGCGATAATCCACTTTCGCCTTCGTGACTTCTGTAGCAGTCTTTCACCGAGCAGTACCTGCGTCCACTCTCCTTCTTGATATGGGGACGGCCAGATGGTTCTGATGATGCCATGTGGGCTTCAATTACAGGAGCGGGCGCAAATTCTTCGGACGCGAAGGACGAGCGCTCGAAAAGCCCACGCTTGATCCACGCTAAACATGTGCAGTGAAGATTGGCCTGCGTGCACAAACACCTTCAAGCTTATTATTCGGGCCACCAGGTGGCGCGCCCTGTTCTTAAAACTGCATGAAACACCTTGGACAAAAGCTTATTGCTGAGGGTGGCCTTCAGCCAAGTAAAGAATAAACAAGTACAACCATGCCTTTTGAGGCAAAGACGCAAGTGACGTGCCGCAGTGGTGCTCTTTTGCCAAACGCGCACTCTCACGCGCGCGTGTTGGTAAAGTGGGCTTCGCCTTTCAATGACCCTGCTTGCAGAGAAGCCAGCTATCAAGGGGTCCGGTCATGACGCGGTCACTCAACAAATGGTCGTTTTCAGCGAAAACTAGAAGTAGAGATACGGATATGAAAAGTGGGCCTTTAAAGAAGAAAATATTTTAGGGCAAAACAAGTCGTATAAATTGCCGGCCGTGAACACCGCCCATTGGCGCCGACCGCTATTTTTCCATGGCGCGTCTGACGTCATGTTCAGTGAGGAGCGGAGCTGCGTCTTCTACCAAAGTTTACGCCACTGGAAACCATTTATCTTGAGTGCCGCACTGAACAAAGCTAAAGTATATCAATTTCGCGTGTAGCTGGCTACGGAACAATATCGTTCGCCGGAATGCAGACGCTCGCACAGCTCGCTGCTTGTTCCAACTCTGCTCGCAAGCACGCCAGTGTTGCCCGACTATGAGGCAGTTTGCGTGTTCATCAAAGTATTCCATTATAAATGAAGTGCTTGCCCAAATGCTCTAAATTTTCATCAGCTTGTTCATGAATGCACGAAGATTAACCAACATAACACAGATTATGCTGGAAAGTTGTGTTATACGACCCCTCTAAAAGTAAAATACTTTCTTTTTTCTTCTTTGTTTTGCAGTTTAGCGTACGTCTAGTTCAAAATGAAGTTTATTTCACGTGTAGAAATATGCGGGTTTCTCCGAATCTTGTCCTACCCCCTCTGCTTTCTTCACTTATTTTTTAACCCCTGCTGGAAAGTGCTGCATAGCTTTTTAACACAGTCTATCATTTTTACTTTCTTTTTCTTTCTCTGTAACCATACTTTTCCCCCTAGAAAACGGGTAATGTTTTTACACATAATTTATAAACTCGGCTGCTGACTCACAGGTCGCGGAATCGAACTCCAGCCACGGCTGCCGCATTCCAGACGCAGGCGAAAATGATCAAGGCCAGTGTGCTTAGATTTATGTGCACGCTAAAGAACTCGAAAATTCCGAAGTTGTGCACTAAGGGGGTCCCTCGTAATAATATCGTGGTTGTGTGACCTAGAACTCCAGCAAATTGTAATTTGTTTTCTTCACATAAAACATTCCTCGATGCAGCTTAGAAAAAACATAGGCTTTATGATATACCTAGATTAAAGCAAACGAGAAAGCGAAACACTCGAAAATAAGCTCACACCACCCGAAGGCACAGCAAAAAAGTGCGTAAACACTAACGCAGCTGTGTTTGTTCGATCTTCATGTGGTGTGGCGAAATTTCCCACTATGCAGCCAATGCAAACGGCTCACCTTTCCGTATTATTGAAGAAAGCAACGAATCGCGCGTTCGCCTTCGTCATTTACTCACAATTGCTGACAAACTTGACCTATCCTACTGCCAAACCTTTAGCTAAACCTGATACGGTTCCGAGCCATGCGTGATTCGGAAGCAACAGTCCGTGTGCGTTCTTCTGCGCTAATCTCGCCAGCGGCAGGGTATAGTTTCTCTAGGACGCTTGTTTCGAATTCACGTCACTTCTCATACGGCTGACATGTGCTTGCATATATAGTACGGGCAAGCATCGACAAAGCCTAAGACATGGCACTGAACGTGAAGAGGAGACATGGAGAGGCATAATAAGCTAGAAACAAAGACTAAGATCAACTGTACGGAAAGCTTCAAGGCGTCGTCCTTATTTTCTTTTTTTCCCCGAGTTTTTCGTTACCGCAAAAGTATTTCCTTTCTAGCAGGATGCCACCGCCCGAGGCCGCGAGGAGCTCCGCTATTTCCTGTACCGAGTGGCCACCGCTGGTCGTTTCACATTTTCTCGGCTCCGCCTTATCGAGTTCCTCCATTTATAACGAGATCTCGCCGACGTCCGCGTCAAGTGAAGGAGGAGCCGGCTGTATAGGAACCAAGACAGCCGCAAGCAGCACAACGAAAGAAAGCACAAAGCCGAACGATGCCCGGCTTCGTGCACACAGCGATGTTCCTCGTGCAGTTTGTCTTGCGAGACGATTTCGTTCTTGTCTTTTGTAGATTTTATTTTCTTTACCGGAGCTTCCCGCTTCGATACTCGCACCCCTCACCGTTTCATCCGGGCAGCCGTTTACTGCTCCATTATTTCTTCACCGTTGTGTTCCTGTGGCGTTTGGCTGTGGTCCGAACATTTGCTCCACAAGTCACGAAAGCAAGCTATACCAAGCTAAGACTGAAAATCCGTCGACGGACGTACGTTACATACGCTGGCCCGAGCGTTCGGGCCCGTGAGGAACGGTTTACCTTCTAGCCAAGCCAAGACAAGCCTCTGTTGCGGCGGGCCACTGTTTTGCCCCGCGGCATTTGCTCCCGTGGCTGCCGCTGCTGTCTTTAACACACTCTGTCTTCTCTCTTATCGCTTCCTTTCTTTCTGTTATCTTTTTTTCCTCTCCTGAGCTTGCCGGCGGTCAGCGCGGACATCCGTTTCGCCGGGAAATTTATTGGCTCCTTTCTATAGCCTTCACGCGGGTGCCTTCGCCACACGCTTCGCCTTCGCCCGTGGCGCCCAGTGTTCGCTTGTTTGCGCCTTCAGCGTATACGGCCAGACACTCGTGCTATTTTGTTAGCAGGGCTCTTTCGTTCTTTCTTTCCCTTCTCGTATCCTCTTCTCGGTGTTTTGTGTTGCGAGCCTGTACAGCCCGGGGCCTAAGAGTTGTGGGTCTGCTGCGGGGCGAATGTGGTAGCTCATTTGCACTAAGAAGCTTTGCAGGCGAGCCCGGCTTTGGAAGTCTGTTGCTAAGCGCGCCGCGTTTTTTTGCCGTTCTGCAGCAGGCGGTGCAATTTTTATTTGCCTGCAGGGGCTGCGGAAGCGCAGACTTTTGTTAACCCTATAGCCTCTGGGCCATGGGACGGACGCTGAAGAAAAAAAGTGCTAGCGTCAAGTTTAGGCTTAGTACAGGAGAACACTACCGCGCGATTGTGTTGAGCATTCGCTTTTTTTCCCCTCCTATCTCCGAGCTTTAATTCGTGGAATTTCCTTTGAGTAACATGAGGTGAATACGTCTAAAAAAGTGTAAGACAAACGCATGTAGCTTATGGATGCCGTTCTAAAATACACACATCGTTTTGCAGCTTAGGGATAAAAGCGACACCTTGTAGTAAATTGCATCTGAAACATTAAGCCATTAACTTCTAAACGTTTATATACAATCTGTTCGTCTTGTTAGTGTAAATTATGTGTAGTTGAAAAACAAAATTGGTTGACAACACATGTACCCATAGGGGGAAAATGCAGCTTGCTGTCTAAGAGAGAGAGAGAAATAAACGTTTATTTAGAAACAGTATTCCGAGCGAGGCCCGGTGTCACCCTAAGGTGGGAGGGTTCCCAAGTCCAGGAACCCTCTGGCTTCGACTGTCCTCTTGGCACTGGCGACGAGTTGTCTCTGGTCTTCCAGGTCCTCGAGGACGAGCTTGGCCTCCCACGTTTCCATTAGGTGGTCGTCGTTTATTTTTGGGGCTTGGTCCCGCTCCCGTTGCACGTCGTGATTTGCATGGACCTGGCATTCCAGGAGCAGGTGTGCCAGGGTGTCTGGTACGCTGCAGAGCGGGCACATGTAGCCACGTTACGTTGGGTAGAGGTGGTGCATTAATATGCCATGTATGTAAGTGTTGCTTTGCAGGCGTCTGAAAATCACGCTCTCTTTTTTGGTTAGTCTTGGATGGGGTGGAGGGTACACCCATCGCTCCAGTTTGTAGCGTTGAAGTAGCGACGAGTAGGTGTTTTCTACTACCTACATGTCTGCAGCCGCGGATCGGGTATCCTTTGGTCCCAGGGCAGCCCGGCTGACGTGCTCGTGGGCAGCGGCGTGAGGTGCTTCATTCCCCTGTAGACCCTCGTGTCCAGGAACCCAGATTACGCAGGTGTATGGAAATGGAGAGCTTCGCCGTGGCCAGGATGTTAATTGCGTCGGCTGAGACGCGGCCCCTCACATAATTCCGGGAAGCGGCTTGCGAGTCAGTGAAAATCACCGCGGCGTCTTTTTTTTACATGCGGTGGTGATGAAAGAAAAATAATATACGTGCATCTCACGTTATACTGACAGAAATACTCAAGCGACATTCCTGGCAAATATTATTCCCATGGACGCTATAGGCCTTACTGATGCGCAGGAAATATCATGCTGCAGGGAAAAATGTTAAATACCAAATACACACTTGGAAGTGACACCCTGTTAATCAATGTGCATCCTATAGATAGAGAAGGGCTTTAATGAAATGCTACGCATGTTAGCCTTGCCATTCGCCTGACATACTCCTCAATGTGCTGGGTGGTGATTGATATATACTATGATAAACACATACAGCCTATGCAGCCACACACGCACACATTACACTATTTACAAAGTTTCGTTAAGGCTCGTGGCCCGCAAGAACGTCAACAGCGCTCTCGTGGTGCGTAACGCGCAGTTGAGCCGAAAAAAATTACGCTGTTCTAAGTTCGAACTCCGTTGAATGTGTAATTTCATCCTCAGAGACTATAATGCGTGCCGCCTGCAGTCACACAGAGCATGTTGCAACCATAGAGTTTCCTAAAATTAACTGGAGAAGACTCTGGCGCTGCGATCGTTCAGCGACCATGGGAATGATGGGTAGTACACACATTTGCCTAATCTTCGTACTCGCGGGTGGCGAATCGTACTTGCGGCTTCATTTATTGCTGTGTTTCGGTTTTGTTTTGAAAGAAATATTCAACCCTTTTGAATTTCGTGACCGATTTGGAAAGGTAAGTCTAAAAGAATAAGATGGTGAAGTGCAACCGCTGAACATTTGCTAATATTTCTTTCGTAAGAAAACAGCTCCAAGCCACACGAACACACACGTAGCCAAAAGCAGGCCAGAAGTACGAAGATTAGAAAAATGAGTGTACTACCCATCATTCCCATGCTCACTGAAGCGCCGTGCGTTGCAGCTCTCATAGACACCAGCGCCAGTGTTCCCTCTAGTGTATATTAAGAAACTCTATGGTTGCAACGTTTTGGGGGGACGTTACATTGAATGCATAATGGCGAGCTTTGCGAAACACTATGCTTAGATAAAAAGGGTAAAGTTAAGGGCCCGTTTTTTTTGTTAGACACAATGGTAATGAGAACTAGCAGCAATTATGACAAGAGAAGTACACGTAACGTTATTAGGGGTAATAGAAATGTGATTGTGAGTATATAGAGAAAAGTGGACGCAAAGATGACTTGCCGTGGGCAGGGGCCGAACCGGCGACAATTGTCTTAAAGAGCGACGGGTGTCTTTGCAGCAATGTTATGCTTCGTGCGTTTAGAAACCATGGAGACGTGGCAGTGGAATAGAATGCGTTTGCGGTATCTTGACTTGTTTATTGTGTCCGTGTTTGAGTGCTCAATCAGTCAGAAAAAATAGAATGAAAAAGTAGACGGAGATGGGGTGAGAAGTGGGCTGCGTAACAATTTCCGGCCATACGTCGCATGCTAATTTACGTTGCGTGCCCTTTTCGCAAAGCAGTTATAGTATTTTTTAGCTCTCGTTGTGCATACTGAATAGAGTTTCGCAGAGGTGATATAATTCTGCAGCTTCATACGTCATTATACTGTGTACAGCCGGCTCTCCCAATACAATATGTTTATATGAGGCCGCTATTCGAAAGCCATGAAATATTCTTGATTATTTGCCTTAATTATCAAATCGAGATGGTAAGTTTGGTGATTTGGTTGAAGTTCATTTTGTTGAAACAGCGTTCAACGATCTTATAATCGAATCTGGCGATGCCTCATCCCGCTAACAAGGCGCTGAGTGTAGCTCTAAACACCGACGAATATCAAATGAAAAAGTGCTAGCATCGAAATTGGTATACATCTACAAAATATTGGCCCTGAGAAGACTGGCAGGAATGAAGCCAACATTGGTAGACAGAGTGGCTCACGCAGTGACTAAATGAAAAATTAACAGCCACCCATTTGTAACACGAAGCCCCCCCCCCCCCCCTTCCCGGTGGTCACTCTACCAATATTGACAGCCGGAAAGGTATTGATACAGTAACCACCTTGCAAAAACGTTGGTCCCAAAAGCAACGTCGGGACCTGGACGAATTTCTGGGCTACTAGAATGTTTTCTTTCTTTCATTGCGGTTTAGAATGGGTGATTGGCACTTTCCCCGTCTTAACCCATCCGCCACCTCGTGTGATTCCGCTGAACTGACTTGAACGATTCTGCGTGGAATTGCAGAAGTGTTGGAAATACTCATGGTGAAAGACATGTGTGTGAGCCAGCCTTCAATTACTCACACTGATTCGGAGGTTTCTTGTACAGCAGTACGGGATTAGATGTTTGGTCGGGGCATAAATAAGGTTTTCTGAGTATTTATTTCTCTTTATGATATGCCACGTTTTTTTTTCTGTTAAGCTTTCAGCTGTTAGACAACGCTTGCGTCGTGTACTTTCTTGTATTTCGTGTCCTACTTGCGCTGACCATTCCGCGACTGATTTGCAACGTTCGCCAAATATTGGCAAGGTTTTTTTAACAAGAAAGTTTTTTTTATGCCGGGGTCCACCAAGAATTTATTGACGTATTTCCGTCACGGATGTGACGTTGGAGAATAAACGCAACAAAATGAAAAGAAAAACATTCAAGAAAAACTCCCCCCCCCCCCCCGGTTGCCAAATTTCTGACTCCTCAAAAACGACAAACAGGGCCCGATATTCTACCGACCGAGCTATTGAGACAATTGACGGGCACCGTACGAACGCGCCTTGTATCTTTCACACATTCTCTCTCGTTCCGTGCCCTCTGTTGGCGTAGCGGGGTGGTACCACCGTCTGTGAGTGCTAGAGATAAGTGATGTGACATGACGCAGTTAAAGGCTGGCGCCCGAGATTGCACGCCGGCGCGCAATCTTGGAGGCCATGGTTAAAGCTGTATGATTAAAGCTTCTCAATAGCAGTGATAAACTGTGACCGAGCGAACGTCGGAGACTCACCGACGTGTTCTTGTGTTCTAAGCCTTTCGCTTCGTGTTAGCGCGTGACAGTTTGCTGTTGAAGTTGTGCAGCTTCCACACGTACCAACGTTGTTTCTGCGCCGACTACATAAAGCGAGATAGCACTTGACGTATAGTCCACGGTGATTTAATAAAACTGCTGCAGTAAGCACTGCAGCAGGGGAACGATGTAGAAGAGTGATTGTCGTTCCTTGGTGGAGCGAAGCTAAGGCCAGCAGGACGTGAAACGCTGGCGTGTGTTCGCGGCTCAAGCTACGAGCCTCTGCGTCCCGCGTTGCTAAAGCGCAGTATGCCTGAGCGCTACAGCGTAGGTTTCAGGAGTGCACACCGCATGTCGGATTGCAGAGTTTTAGTGCGGGCTTGTTGATGTCATCTTTGCGCTTGATTAACGATACGCTGTGTTCAGGTAAATTTAATAACTTCAGTTAACACAATGGTTAAATAATGATCATCAATGGTAGTCATCGTGATCGAGACGTGCCACTAGGTGTCAACGTGGCTGTGTCCACGTCAAACGGTCCTATAGCTGCACAACACCAACAGAAATTGTGAATCTCTCAGTACATCAGTACACGATAAGCACTACTTCTGTGAAGATAAGGTTCCCTTGCGGCGTTATACCGATTTTTATTAGGGAGGGTTCAGTCATTTTTTTTTTTTTGCAGCAGATTCACTTGGTGTTACCAACCCGTAGAGGCTCGTGAAAAATAAGTTAGTATAGGTTATCACTGGTAAGCTTTCGTTTAAAAAATCGTTCAAACTGCAACGAGCAAGATGACGGAGAAGACGAAAAATTTTGTAAACAAGCTCAAACTGAGTAATTTAACAATATCAGCAGCAGGAGCGTTGCCAGAACTTCCCTTTTTTTAAAAGAAAGGGGTGATTGGGGGGGGGGGGAGGCTTAATCATACGTCATGCGTGATTGTGCGTGCGCGTATATAGGCCTATACACACGCAAAACTAAAAGAAAATTGAATGGGGTGGGGGGTGGGGGGAGGTTTAACCCTATTCCTTCCACTGGCTACGCCATTGACCGGCTAGCATCTTGAGGGAAGCTATAAAGTTTGTGTGCTCGGTCGCTCACTGCTGGAAGTTTGCGCACAGCAAGCGCGTACGTAAAGCTCGCATCTCTTCCGAGCCATTGCCTGTCGACGTCTATCTTGCCATGCCCCGGTCGCGTCTCGGCTGCATCTATAGCGGTCTCGTATTTTTTACTCTCGCTACGCCTACACCATATACACACTCCGCAGTTCCCGGCTGTTGCTCGGCTTGCGTAGCTTTTCTTTCTCTCTCTCTCTTTCTCTCTCTCTCTCTCTCTCTTTACTTGTCGACCCGTTTTTCTGCGCACGGCTTCTTGGATCTCGGCGAAGCGGCGGCAACCAACCGGGCAGACTTCTCTGCAGAGTTTTCTCTATTTCATCCAAACGCACCGCGTTGTATGCATTGACTAATGCATAGCGCCGCTGCCACCGAGGCGTTTCCTATTTTACCTCTTCTCATAATGTGTTTGCTTGTTGCCTTCACTCATGCTCGCATAGTATACGGAAGTACAGAAAAGAGAGAAGCTGAGTTGGCTTCGGAGGAAGGGAAGCAAGCTGTGGCTTCAAGCTTCACGTTATTTTGTTTTTCTTTCTGTCCGATTCTATCTGTCTCATCTCTTTGTTAGTGCCGCGCCAGGAGAAGCCTGTGATTGGGTAAGAACTCCCAACGCCGTGAATACACACAGAGGGAAAAAAAAAATCTCTCGGCGCCGTATACAAGGAGGCAGCAGTGGGCACTTTTCCAAATTGGAGCGAGCGTTAGCATAACACACACGTGAGAGCTGTGCGCGCGCACACACGTACTACATTTCCGCTTCTTCGTCTCCTTCTTATTCTTGGACTCCTTAGTATCCGGTCTTCTACTTCCTCCATTCATTCCCTTTTGCTCCCCAGAGTATAGAATGTTCCCAAAAGACTTCCGGCCCACCACTGGCTCTCCGGCCGCGCAGTGCGGGATCTTCGCTATTAGCGTGGAAGCCTCGTTTATTTTTCGCCGCCTTCAGTTCTCCCTTTTCCTCTTCCGTACAGCGGCGGTAGTGATTCGGTGAAAGAAAAAAACCATTCTCTGGAAGCTCGCACGAACGGCTCCAAAAGCTTACACTGTACTGCACGTAACCTAACCGTTCCTTATTTTTTGTTTTTGTTTTCCTTGAGAGTGCGCGTACTGTAGTAGTGTACGCATGTCTGGCACGAATATTCGCCTGTGTGCTCGGCTAATCGTCCCGTCGGCGTTACTCGTCGCGTCGCTTTTGTGGACATGTCCAGATAAGGCAAATGACAGGCTTCCGGCCAGACTGGCGACTTCCGAAGAGTGCGGCCCGATCGAGCAAGTTGGGCTTTCCCGCGATTCCTTTTTTCTGTCGCGTTCGTTTTTTGCTAGTAGAGCGTAGGAATACGTCCTTCTCGTCTGAGGGACTTCCCCCAAAGATCGAAGTTTTGTGCCCCTAAGTTGGCGTTTTGTGTTGACGAATAAATTTCGTAATAAAAGGGATCCGGCTCGGCTAAAAGTCACGCGGAAAGACTTGGTGCTCCCGCTTATGTTGTTTTTTGTTGTTTTAACATCAGTTCGTTCTTCGCGCGCACTTGATTCGTACAGCTTCTGGTTTGACAGAGTGCGCGATTTCCGTAATTTTTGAGCTTCGTTTACCCAAATCTTACGGGCGTGCCGTTACAATGTTTCCTATTGTCTCGACAGGCACTTGCGAAAAACGTGATAACACTGTTCGGTATTACAAAAGAGGGCACGCTGTGCTGATGGCTGGCCCCGCCGCGGTGGTCTAATTGGTAAGGTACTCGGCTGCTGACCCGCAGGTCAGCAGCCGAATACCTTACTGTTATGACCGCCATCGGTAGGCGCCATGCTGTCGCTGAGAAGCGTAGCCGGGCCGCGTTCCCACGCCTGGAACCCAGGTTTTCTTGGAACCAGCGTCGAGAGCTGACGGGGATAATCTCGGATGTAATGATTGTAGTAGCCTGTGAGTCCTAGAAACGCCCTGACGTCGGTCTTTGTTATTGGCCGGGGATAGTCAGCTACTGCTGAGATCTTTAGCTCGCAGGGTTTCCTGAAACCTTGTCCTACGCTCTGAACCAAGTAGAGGTTCAACCACCACGTTCGTAGTTTGTGAAGGCTCTGAACCATGTAACGGTTTAACCACCACGCTCGTGGTTTGTGAACTCTTAACCTCATGCTGTAAATATTTGTAGATAGTGCCATAAACCTGTTTGTTTTTTCGTATCCCCATCTTGTAAGCGCTCGTTTCCTCAATCCGAAGCTACACCACGCTACCACAAGAGACCGGGTTTTGTTTTCGTATCCTCCAGCGACCTTCCTTCCGACCCGCAACAACTGGTTGGCAGAGGTGGGATACGACTCAGCACCCGAGTCACGACACTTACCCACTAGACCGGCTGCAGTGGCTGCATTTTCGATGGAGGCGAAAATGCTGTAGGCCCGTGTGCTCAGATTTAGGTGCACGTTATTAAAGAACCCCGGGTGGTCGATATTTCCGGAGCCCTGCAGTACGGTGTTTCTCAAAATCATATGATGTTTTTGGTACGTTAAACCCACATAACAACAGCTTGATGGCTGTTTACCAAAACACCTAAGGGGTCCGCAGCTAGAAAAGTTTACATTTTTTATTAGTACATGGAGACAGCTGAACCAAGGTGCGAGGAGGGATCAGTTTTGTTGTTGCTGTTAGGGTTTTACGTTCCATAACTATAATATAATTATGAGGGACGCCATAGTGAAAGGCTCTGGAAATTTAGATCTCATCGTTATCTTTAACGTGCAAACATGCGGGCCTCTAGTGCTTTCCCTTCATCGGAATTCGGCTGCCACGGCCGGAATTCTATAGCGCGACTGTCGGGTCTGCTGTGAAGCACTGTAACCAATAGACAACCAATCCTGAGTATCGAAACTGAATGTAAAGTATGATGCAGCAGCCCCTCACTGTAACAAACAAACAATGGAGACAGCTGAACCAAGGTGTGAGGAGGGATCAGTTTTGTTGTTGCTGTTCGGGTTTTACGTTCCATAACTATAATATAATTATGAGGGACGCCATAGTGAAAGGCTCTGGAAATTTAGATCTCATCGTTATCTTTAACGTGCAAACATGCGGGCCTCTAGTGCTTTCCCTTCATCGGAATTCGGCTGCCACGGCCGGAATTCTATCGCGCGACTGTCAGGTCTGCAGTGAAGCACTGTAATCAATAGACAACCAATCCTGAGTATCGAAACTGAATGTAAAGTACGATGCAGCAGCCCCTCACCGTAACAAACAAACAAACAAACAAACAAACAAACAAACAAACAAACAAACAAACAAACAAACAAACAAACAAACAAACAAACAAACAAACAAACAAACAAACAAACTAACTAACTAACTAACTAACTAACTAACTAACTAACTAACTAACTAACTAACTAACTAACTAACTAACTAACTAACTAACTAACTAACTAACTAACTGACTGACTAACTAACTAACTAACTAACTAACTAACTGACTGACTGACTGACTGACTGACTGACTGACTGACTGACTGACTGACTGACTGACTGACTGACTGACTAACTAAGTAACTAACTAAGTAACTAACTAAGTAACTAACTAGCTAGCTAGCTAACTAACTAACTAACTAAGTAACTAACTACTAACTAACTAACTAGCTAGCTAGCTAACTAACTAACTAGCTAACTAACTAGCTAACTAGCTAACTAGCTAACTAGCTAACTAGCTAACTAACTAACTAGCTAACTACTAGCTAACTAGCTAACTAAGTAACTAAGTAACTAACTAACTAACTAACTAACTAACTAAGTAACTAACTAAGTAACTAACTAACTAACTAGCTAACTAGCTAACTAACTAACTAGCTAGCTAGCTAACTAACTAACTAGCTAGCTAGCTAACTAACTAACTAGCTAGCTAGCTAACTAACTAACTATCTAGCTAGCTAGCTAGCTAGCTAGCTAACTAACTAACTAACTAACTAACTAACTAACTAGCTAGCTAACTAGCTAACTAACAAAAACACAACCAGCCTGATGTTCTTAACGGTGCATACGTCGAATATGGGACAAAAACCGTGTACAGATAAAAGCCGGAAGTTGGGTTTCAGGTTTGTAACTAACGTAAACTGTTGGCACGAGAAAAAGAGAGAGAGAGACTTTATTGGTTTACCGGGGCTTTCCCGAGAGAACATCGCAGTGAGTATGCAAGCTGGAAGCGACACACGTTGGTTAAAAACCGTCTATGACATTTTCTTCCAACCCCCAAGACACAGAGACAAGAAGGACACGAAGGACCTTCTTGTCCCTGTGTCGTCGTTCTGTTGTCGCGGTATAACTATCGTCATGTCGCACCAACTAGCCCAAGCTGCCACACTTCTAACCCACATGCACATTGATGATGAATGGTTATTCGACAACGAAGAAAGCGAAGGACTGAGGATGCGACTAGGGCACGGGTGCGCTAACAAACGAGGAAAGTGAGATAGCGAAGGGAGAGGGATGACAGACTACGTAGAAATTCGAAAGCTAGGTTACGAGGCACGGCATAAAGACCAGAGATGCCGGGGGCCTGCGCGAGCGTTCGTGGAGGGTAATGAAGATGGAGCTTCGCCCTTGGCTTTTGTCGCCAGCATCGAACCGTGCGCCAGCCGAACAAGACTCAGTCGTTTAGGAGCTCCGGCGAGCTGTGTATGGCGGCGACCATCCCTAATGTAGTATTTCTGTTCAGCTGTAAGAGGATTTATGGATGCGACTGCTCTTCGGCAGCGCTTTATGGGTCGCTAGCCAATTTGCACGACTATATCATCTTTTGTTTTTATTTCATGTAAGTGGATGCCTCGCTTGACCCGTCTCCTCTTAGCCCGAGCGCCTGGACTTGGACGCTGATCGGAGCTTCTTTTTTATTATTCAACGAAAATTTTCGGAAAACTGTTCTCTACGGTCTCTGTCTTCGAGCCCGGGCGCTGCGTTCAGTAAACAGTGCCGGTGAGTCACCGACTACTCTTCATTCGGACATCGTCAAAGAAAACGATCGTGCACACACGGTACCCTTCGAGATTTATCTTCTTTCCCTCTTTTCTGAACATGGCTTGTTTTTTTTCTGCAACAAAAACGAATGTTCTGATCACATAATCGTAGTGTACTGTAGAAGGGGAATTGAGGACAAGAGTATATCAAAACATAAAAAAAAGGATTATGATTGAAAACAACACAACAACAACAACAACAACAACAACAACAACAACAACAACAACAACAACAACAACAACAACAACAACAACAACAACAACAACAACAACAACAACAACAACGAAATGGAAATGCACCGGAAACGAGCGGTCCTGTACATTTTTTTCTTCTCTCATTTCGTGCATAGTGATGACTACAAACCACAAACTAAACAAAAAAATGAAATAATTAATGGAAGTATGTCAATATGTTGAAAGTTGCCCTGCACAGTCTTGCATTGAAAATTAAGACAATAGTAGTGTTGCAAGCAAGCGTTAAGTATTAATTACATTCTTTTATCACCGATTGAGTCTAATATTGCATTATTATTGCGTAAAACGTGTTCCTGTTGATGCTATAGTTCTGATCGTTAGCGAACAAAACAAACAAACAAACAAAAAAATTGGCCCCCGTATCTGCATGTAATGTCGTCGAAAGACGATAGTCTTGCGTGTGGAGAGAGTGAACAAAATATTTATTTGATGTTCTGCGCAAGAAAATCGGTGAATGGTATTCCGGAGGCGCTGCGTTAGAGTGCCTCGAGCGTGCAGCGGAGGCGAACGAGCGCATCAAGTCGCGTCACACGTGAGACATGAGCGCCATCTGGCAGTTTCTTTCGAAAAACAAAGCGCGTGGCCATGCGCGTCCGTCTCAGAGGTAATAAGCTGTAGAACGCGAGGCGACGGGTAGGTGCCACCACCATCTTGTCTTAGCAAAGCGTTGGAAACACCGTTCCGTGCAAGCGTTGTGTGGTAAGCGCAGCGTGATAAGCGCTGCGGGCCTTAAAATTACTTATGTATGCGTTTTCTAGTGAAATACGAATATGCAGAATATATGCGTGTTGTTTTGGTGCCCCAGACATGCGCAATAATTGCTTTTTAATGACAATTGCACAAGCATGAACGCTCAACCTTGAGCAACATTGGTGGTCGCTGTGGATGGGGGCGGCCGTTTCAAGTACCCAATGCCGGTAAGAGTGGACAGACAGACAAATGTACAGACAGACAGACAGACAGACAGACAGACAGACAGACAGACAGACAGACAGACAGACAGACAGACAGACAGACAGACAGACAGACAGACAGACAGACAGACAGACAGACAGACAGACAGACAGACAGACAGACAGACAGACGGACGGACGGACTATCGTCTTTAATAAATAAATAAAATTGCATAAGATTCAACTCAGGCCAAGCTTTGTACAGGCCAGCTGTGGCGGCCTTTCAGGTTTTAATACATTATTTTTTCTCATTCGCGCTAATTGAGTCTTGGAGAAAATATAGTCACATGATGATGATGGGCTTAACTTTCTGGCAGCCTAAACTTTTCCAACTGTAAGGTGCAAACAAAAAACACGAAAAAACGTTGATAAGAAGAACGAAAAATAAATAAAACAGGAACTGACTGTGCAGAAGTACAATGTGCCCAGAAGTGAAAAAAAAAGAGAGAGAGAGAGAGAAGTGAGAGAACAGCTGCTGCTAGGCAAAGTGTCAATCAGAAAGTGCCGGAACCATCTGCTCCGCCGTCGCCTTCACCGCTGTCGCCGACGACGCCTGGTGGCGGCTTTTGCCACTACGCTTTCGTACTCTCACTTAGATGCGTGCAGTATCGTGGTTTTAACAGAAGCTTCCTGACACTCACAAAATGCGGATAACGAAGTACCCTCAATTTCGTACGTGGATTACCGCTTCCCTTTGTCCAGCGTGCTCGCGAAACCTGATAGATGAATGACACTTTAGTATGTTGATGTTCGTAAATTATGTTTTTTTTTATTTAAATGCGCTTAAGGGTATACTTGTGCCTCCGGCTCCCCTTCCTGTCTTGCATAACAATTTTCGGTTCGAAACCGTCAATAGTCATAAAGCCGTATAAAATTTTCGCATAAAATGTCCACTCACAGCAGAAATCGCCACACGTCCTAAAATGTTCACATGCAAGAAACGTTCATGTTCTAGAGAAGAGTTCATTGACGTGATCGCATGACTGTCCCTCGGCACTCGCTCAAGCCTTAACACAGCTGCTGTGAAACCTCAGTAAATAGGCGAGGCACGCATCTAGAAGTAATTGTTAATAATTAATAATGTGAATAATTGTTGATCATATTAAAGAATCGCATACTGACGTTAGACCATTCAATATTGGAAGCAATTATGAAGCGAATGTAATGTTGACGTCACCCTCTGATAGACTTATCAACGCAACGGCTAGAGTAGCGCAATACCTTTGTATACTGCGTCAAGTTCAGTGCATTGCTTGTTTCAGTAGTACTTGAACCCCCTCACTGTAATTAAAAAAATTAATCGTGTCTTCATGTCATCTCTGCAAACAGCGATTGAAGTGTTTCTACGACCTTCGTTGAGATAGGTAGTTCTAAACAAATTACCCGAACTTCATTGCATGTTTGTTTCACTATATATTTAATAATTACTGGTTATTTTACAACATTTTTGTTTCGTTTTAGAAACTCCTTCAATTAATAGATCGCTTTAAAAAGTAGTACTGTGTCAAATTCTGATGAAGTCGTACTCTATTCCATTTCGTAACTTGTACCGTGGCTTGTGCATTAGTTCAAAGCTTCAAATTATGTCTAAAGCTAACAATAATGGCGATACCATCAGCAACACGGTTCGGCTAGCGAATCGTCCATATATAGAGAGTGACGTGTTACCTTCCCTATTGATGGCTATAAGGTGGACTGGAGAAACCCTGTTACCATTTGTCCATTTCTTGACGCTGCAGAAATACAGCTGCTGCCAAGTAAACTATCGTTGTAGTAGCGCAACAAGTTACCTACTAGCAAAATGTCCATCTTGATGTGTGTCTAAGGGTATACGCATACGTGTAAAAAAGTAGACATTGAAATTTCACGTTGAACGTACCCGTAGACCAGTGACTACTTCCGCATAGTACTGCACGGATTTAGTGACAAAGTAAAGGTGCACGGCACAAGATGGGCTAGGGCTCGTATCTCGACCGTTTTCCTTTCTTTCATAGCGCGTCTCCAAGTTTCATTGTTTACGTGCAGTACTTTCTTTTGTTGCTTCTTTAGCCTATAGCGTGCCTTACGTGGGCGTATTCTACAAGAAGGTGCTCGTCGTATTTCTTGCCACACGAGGCACCTGTTTGTGACGCCTGGCGTCCGCAGGAGATGTCGAACTTTTTCTTTGTTTTTTTAATCTGCGCAAATAATTTTTTACACGTAAAAGGCGTTATATGCATGATGCAAGCCCTGTGAATGCTATATTCTATATGAGAAAAGCAAAGTATATGCTCGTTTTTTTTTTACTTTTGAGGAGTCTATAGTGACTAATTTTAGGGTATAAGTTTGTCGTTACAGAAACAACCGTTGGCCCAGATTTCAGCAGGCTCTGATTTCAAAATGACATGTTTGTCGTTTGACACGACCAAATTAGTTCGACGTATTGAATGAATTAAATGTATTTCTCAGTAGTCCATGCCACATTCATATCAGTACATAATAAATTAATGTTGAGCAAACATGAGTTTGTTGTTCTAGGTGCTCAATGGTTTGTCTTGACAGTATCGGCATTCGACAACGAGCATTCCGCTTACCTTCATCCATTACACACCCGCTCGGTGATACCTACACTGGCTACGTTACTACTTCCACATTTAATGCTTAGAGGTACACACATGCCTGTGCATTCGGATATGTGTAGTACTTACGATTTAAAAATAGCCAACAGGTGGCAAATCGTTCTTTTCGTTTCGTGCTCCTACGGCGCCGAAGAGCAGCGGGTGACCGAACAGCTCGCTCGCTCAGAGCATAGTTTCCTACAATACTTACTAGAGGGAACTCTGGCGCTAGTGTCTAAGGGGGCTGCAACGCACGGCGCTTCAGATAGCACTGGAACGATGGGTACATAGATCACAAAGTTGTCTAATTTTTGTTCTTCTGGCTTCGCTTAACTTCGCGTGGCTTGGAGCTGCTTTATCACAAAATCATCATCATCATCATCATCATCATCATCATCATCATCATCATCATCATCATCATCATCATCATCATCATCATCATCATCATCACCATCATCATCATCATCACCATCATCACCATCATCATCATCATCATCATCAGCCTGACTAAGTCCACTGCAGGACAAAACGACAATCGGAAAATGTTCAGCAGTTGCACGTTACTGCCTTGACCTTTTAGGCTCACCTATTCAAATCGGGTCACGAAATTCAGATTGGTTCGCACTTTTTGTTGAAACCAAAGCAAAACACAGCAATGAACAAAGCCCCGAGTGCGTTCGAAGCCCGCAACTACGGGGACAAGGGAAATCCGTGTATTATCAATAATTTTTATCGCCGCTGAATGATTGCAGCGCCAGAGTCTCCTCTAGTTAATTTTAGCAAACTATATGGCTTGACGTACACACTTTTTATATAGTGCTCCGCGCGCTCGTGGTGGGCTTGGGATTGCTTGAAAGACGTTTATTGCACAAGGGAAAGTACAGGATTCATTAATTGCCTTTAACTGTAGCTTAATGTATAAACGTAACACGTTGAAAGTGTTTGAAGTGGATGGAAAATCACCTTTTTCGTCAGCGTGATCTGAACTCACAAAATTTGAATTACGCGTTCGATCGTAGAGCGCCGGAATCGTGAACTGCACAAGCTGCGCTGCATGACAAATTTTGCAGCCTATACAAGGTCACGTTCTTCGAGGTGCTGTTTGTATTGAGATTGCTGAGATGACTGGAATCGAAAGAAGATGCAGTAGCAGCGAGTCGCCGAGCCCCAATGCACCTCGCACAGCCGTACAAATCTACCGCCACCGCTGTCTGAGTGTGTTGTTTCTGTTAGTGTATCTGAAAGAGCGGTTGGAAAACGGGAAAACTATCCGTGTGTTGCATGCGTAACTTGAATTTGGTCCGAAATCAAATGTCCGGGAAACGGGCAAAATGGAATGCATCCTTGATGTAATGAAAATGGCAGTGGTGCGCAGCGGGGGAAGGGGGGGGGGCAAAACAAATGTGAACGTTCTCGACGAGTGCGAATGTGGCTTTTTGGCCGCTCTGGCATTTTTCGTTTTTCTCTTGGCTTCTCAAGTGTGAACGCACGTTGACCGATGTAGCCGAGACCGAGGTGGCCTTCTCATTATTCCGCTGAGTGAAACAAAATTTATCTCTGTGAATAAATTATTGTTACTTTACAGCCATCTCTGTTTTGTCGCGCCAAATGTACAACAAAGAGCATTATTTGCCTACTGATGAAACGTATACAATTACACTGCAACTCCGTCTCAAAGCATGCCGATTGCACGATGCTGAGTGGCCTGAACACTATTTCACATCAGGCGGGACAGCGATAGCTATATTGCTGAATTGATTTCACAGATTTTTTAGCCCGAGTTATTTCCTTGTCATTGACAGGTCATTGTCATTGACATAATGCCTCCAGTATCGTGATTGGTTTGGTTATCATGCGTGCGCACACCACCGTTCCAACGCCTTTGGCAAGGATAGCATTTTTATGGAGTATGGATAGGTCGTCCATAAATTCTCAAAAAAAAAAAAAGGTGGTAAGAAAATAAATGAAGGATACACAAGCCAAAGAGATTGCAGTCTTTTGGGGTGTGCCTGTACTGTATATTAGTACCATCTCCTACAACAGACCGGCCTCCGTTACAGTGTCACGTCCAGCTGTGACTGTTGGATGCGTGGTAACGGACTCCACGTAACACTGCTTCACTTCATGCGCAACAGAAACCTTTCGGCATTCATATAGTACACATGTGAACACCAGTAATTATGTCTTAATATCGAGTCTTCATCGCTATAAAAAAATGAGTATGCAAACAATGCCGCGATGACAGCGCCACCTGCTACTTCTCGTCATTCACCTCGCAGCTTTGGCTGTGACGGTTATAAAAACCTCATTAAACGAAATGCTATGGCAGCGTTGTTGCCTCCGGTGCTGCTGTTGAAGAAAGTGCTTAGACCAATGAAGTCTCTTTCTTCGGTGTGAGCTAATCGGAGTGGTAGAGCTATGTAGAAAAGAGACGAGGATTAGATATCATTTAATTGAATCACAGCAGAAGTGTTTGCCCATGAACGGGGACGGAACGTAATAACGCTCGTGTACTTACATGTATACGCGCTAAAATTTACAGGTGATCAGAGTTGTTCATTCGTATAGCGAAACCTGCACTTAATTTATACATTTATAGTTCCTGACCCTAAGGTTGCAAGTTATTTCGTCGAAAACATGGTATAAGATTGAAATTTCTGGAACCTTCCACTATGGTAGCCTCATATAGTCATATCATGGTTTTTATTGATGATTGATTGATTGATTGATTGACAGCCTATTTTAACCTAGCGCAACCCACGCACGGGAGATTGCCCCGCCGTGGTGGTCTAGTGACTAAGGTACTCGGCTGCTGACCCGCAGGTCGCGGGATCAAATCCCGGCTGTGGCGGCTGCATTTCCGATAGAGGCGGAAATGTTGTAGACCCGTGTGCTCAGATTTGGGTGCACGTTAAAGAACCCCAGGTGGTCGAAATTTCTGGAGCCCTCCACCACGGCGTCTCTCATAATCATAGCGTGGATTGGGGACGTTCAACCCCACAAATCAATCAAATCATCAATCATAGGACATCGGAAAACTCCTGTGATCTTCTTCTTCTTCTTCTTCTTCTTCTTCTTCTTCTTCTTCTTCTTCTTCTTCTTCTTCTTCTTCTTCTTCTTCTTCTTCTTCTTCTTCTTCTTCTTCTTCTTCTTCTTCTTCTTCTTCTTCTTCTTCTTCTTCTTCTTCTTCTTCTTCTTCTTCTTCGTTTCTTCTTCTTCTCTTCTTCTTCTTTTTCTTTTCTTTTCTTTTCTTCTTCTTCTTTCTTCTTCTTCTTCTTTTTCTTCTTCTTTTTCTTCTTCTTCTTCTTCTTCTTCTTCTTCTTTTTCTTTTTCTTCTTCTTTTTCTTCTTCTTCTTCTTCTTCTTCTTTTTCTTCTTCTTTTTCTTCTTCTTCTTATTGGTCTTATTCGTCTTCTTCTTCTTATTCGTCTTCTTCTTCTTATTCTTATTCGTCTTCTTATTCTTATTCTTCGTCTTATTCTTCGTCTTCTTCTTATTCTTATTCTTCGTCTTATTCTTCGTCTTATTCTTCAATAACAGCTTTAGAGAAGGTGACGTTTCTTGTACTCGAGGAAACCTAGCACGCGCCTCTTTCCATTTCGTGTTATGGAACAAGGGAGGACCAGTTGGCGACATCTCGTGGGGTCATTTCCGAGAAATGAGAACTCGTCTCCGAGACGGGGTGATCGTTATGCTTCCAAGGCTCCCCTTTCGCGGGGCCGGGACTCGGGCATTCTTTGCTTTCTCAGGTTTCTCGGGCGCCCTAGCCATTGTTGTGTTCGTGTCGTTGTTGACCGGCGTGATTGTTTCCGCCACGGAACGACCTTTTCGATCCACGAGAAAGTGCCCTCTGTACCAGCCTTCCAGCCACCTACTTCTTCTCCTCTCCTTTCTTCTCTCAGCCCGCAGTATACTACGCATACAGCACGGTCCAGTGTTCTAGAACATCCGAGGCTGCAACAAATTCGAAAATACTGATAATAAAATAAAATTGTTGGGGGTTTAACATCCCAAAACCGAGATATTGTGAGAGACGCCGTATGGCCGGGCTCCGGAAATATAGACCTCCTGCGGTTCTTGATTGATATGTGGGTTTTAACGTCCCAAAACCACCATTTGATTATGAGAGACGCCGTAGTGGAGGCCTCCGGAAATTTTGACCACTTGGGGTTCTTTAACGCGCACCCAAATCTGAGTACACGGGCCTACAACATTTCCGCCTCCATCGGAAATGCAGCCGCCACAGCCGGGATTCGAACCCGCGCCCTGTGCGTCAGCAGCCGAGTACCTTAGCCACTAGAACACCGTGGCGGGGCCTCCTGCGGTTCTTTAACGTGCACCTAAATCTAAGCACGCGGGCCTCAAACATTTTCGCCTTCATCGAAGATGTGGCCTCCATAGCCGGGATTCTATCCCGGGCCTGCGGGTCGGCAGCCGGGTGCCTTAGCCACTAGACCACCGCGGCGTGTGACAAATCCGAAAGAGTAATGCTGCACCTACAACATCAATGTGAGAGAAACACGATCAAGTTCTCTCTCTCTTTGTTCGCACGATTACAGTTTGTCCTCTCCTTGCTGTTGCCACTTTATACGCGCAAACTTCCCGATCTCCCCTGCGCACCCATCTTTCTGTCTCCACTTCACCGCTTGCCTTCTCTGGGCATTCAGTCTGTAATCCTTGATCACCAGCGATTATCTTGCCTTCGCGCTACGTGCCCAGCCCATGACCATTTTTTCTTGATTTCGACTATGATGTCCTTAACACCCGTTTGTTCCCCGACACACTCTGTTCTCTTCTTATACCGTGGGGCTACACCTATCATTTTCCTTTCCATTACTCACTGCGTCATCCTCAACTTTAAATAAACCCTCTTTTTTAATCCTCCACGTTTCTGCTCCGTAGCTAAGTACCGGTAATATGCAGCTACTGGTAAGATGCTTTATAACGGCAATTCAAATGATGCAAGAAAGCTTTAGTATGCAATGGTTGAAGTTTGGGCTAGTCGGTTTATGCTTATAACAGGGAATAACAGCGAGAAAATCTGACAGGACACACAATAAGAAAGCACAATGGCGCTGCGTCATGCCTTCTTTATTTTCGTGTGTATTGTCAGAATTTTGCGCTGTTGTTTCCCCGTTAAGCTTGCAACCCTTTCTGTTTATGTGGTAGAACCCATATAAAGATATTCTTGTGATAATATACGTGGAGTGGGCGTTAAAAGTTCTAGAAGCCACGAAGTCCGAGAAAACTGAATTTCTCAGCAACCTGCTACTCTGTTCAGTCCGACTGCACAGTAGATGATAACGTTTTACAGCTCAGTCAAAATTCAAGACTTCAATTCAATTCAATTCAGTTTATTCCGACATCACAGGAGACATTTCAAAGGTCACAACAGTGATGCTGTGGGGCGAAAGCAAAAAGCCATTAAGGCTTGACGAAGGCTTTCGCACCATTTGACAACATAGCAACAGCAACAGCAGCATGAGATCATCAGTTATTATACAATATCAAAACATGTACTTCAAGGTCATGCCGATTTGCATTTTATTTACACGTTGAAAAACATTTACAGAACGGAGCAGTATAAATGGTTTATTGTAAGAAACTGTTTAAGGTTAGTGGCAGTAAGTAGCTCATCATCTGGCGACCATAGTTAGTACGTGTGTAAGGAATTTTCCAGTCATCGGTAGCTCGTGTGCTATAGGGGCAGGTATAGGGTGTCAAACGCGCTAAATCAGTAAGAAAAGAGTCGTGATTCTTTAAGGAAGTACGATATCGCTTCATTAAAATTGTATTGTATATCTCAGGCATTGGTTGTAAATTAAGGGCTTCGAAAATGGGTTTGGAATGTTCATCGCGAGGAACACCTGTAATTATGCGCACAGCCTTTTTCTGTAATCTATATATTCGGCCTAAGTTCTTTTCCGATGTGGTGCCCCATACTAGATAGCAATAGCTTAATGTAGATAAAAATAGCGAATTATATAGTAAGAGTTTAATTTTTGTGGCAAGAGAAAACGTAAGCGCGATAAGATACCTACAGTACGAGAAAGTTTAGCATGGACAAACTCAGCCTGATCCTTCCATAGCATGTTTTCGTGGAAAAAACTCCCAGAGTTTTCACTATCGGTTCAATCCTTATAGATTCTGAGCCAATCACTAATGATAAATCGCAGTTTACGGGCTTATTTATTGGACGAAAGAGCACAGATTTTGTTTTTGAGGTGTTTATAATTAGCGAATTTCTTATGCTCCAAATGTGCAGCAGTTTCAAGACACTATTTGCTTTGTCAACTAGTTTATGCAAATCGCAGTCTTTAAAAAATAAGCTGGTATCATCTGCATAAATAATAAATGTTGTATTGTTATCGATGTTGTCAAGTCGTTCACATACAGATTAAAAAGCAGGGGACCCAGAATACTTCCTTGGGGCACGCCATGTGACAGTTTTTTAAAACTAGATGCGTAGCCATTTATATCTACTTTTTGCTGTCGGTATTTCAAATAGGTTTTTATGACACTTATAAAGTTCCCCCGAAAACCGTAGTGTTCTAGTTTTTTAATTAATGTAATGTGGTTGATTCTGTCAAATGCTTTTGAGAAATCTACAAAAATTCCAAGTGTATATATTTCCTTTTCAAATGCATCGAGTATGATTTCTTTTTGCATTAGTAGGGCAGTTTCTGTTGAGCGCTGCTTTGTGAAACCAAATTGAAAAGGCGTCATAATGTGGTGCTTGGTTAAGAATGACACTATTCGTTTATGTAACAACTTTTCAATTACTTTAGAAAATACAGGTAAAATAGAAATTGGTCTGTAATTGGTCATGCTATTTTTGTCACCACCTTTGAAAATAATAGAAACTTTGGCTATCTGAAGACGACTAGGAAACGTGCCCAATGAGAAGATTAAGTTAATGATGTATTCTAAAATAGGAGATATGACATGAATAACATGCTTAACTGGACGGATTTCCAGGCCGTCTACGTCACAACACCTGCTATTCTTTAGTGACATGAAATCTGCCGTAACCTCCTGTGTAGTCACTGGAAATAGAAATGCACTTTCGCCTACTTGCGAACCCATGAATCGCGCAAAATTATTGTCGTGCGAGCTCTCTCCAATAGAGGTAAAGAATTTATTGAAAGCTTCAGCAAGGTCATCACCAGTTAGAACGCGGTTGTCTACAATGAGTTTAGTCGGGTATGTGCTATCATCCGAGTGTGGGTGGAGCAACATGTTTAACTTTTTCCAGATGGCTTCGGACGTTTTGGTTTTTTCAGGGCTGAAAAGGTTGCTAAAATATTCAAGTTTGCTTTTCCTTAATAAGGAGTTTGTAGTATTTCTATGTTTTCTAAATGTCTTCAAGTCTTCTTTGTCTCTAGATATTAGAAATTTCTGGTAAAGTGCATTTTTTACTTTTATAGCTTGAAGGCATTCCGAAGTAATCCAAGGCTTTCTTGCCTTGCGTGGTCTGCGTTTGCTTTGAGCGGAAAGCACTTGTTGTAGGCTTCACTAAAACGTTCGATGAAAACATTATACGCTGTGTCTGCATCAGTTTCACGGAAAACAGCGTCCCATTTTATCTTGGATATATATGCAGCGAACATATCAATTGTGCTAGGACATATGTACCGGAATGGGGTAGGCGGTGGCTTTGCATCCCTAAGTTGAAGCTTCTTTTGACTTAAAATTGAGTAAACAGGCAAATGGTCGCTAATATGTGTCTTAAGGACACCCGAGCAAAGAGGTGCACTTGTGCTATTTGTTATAATGACGTCGATAAGTGTGCAGGATTGGGCATGAAATCGAGTGGGGTGTTTTATAACATTTTTAAATGCGTTTGATTCCATGATATTGCAAAGTTCAAGACGTTGGGGGCTGGAAGTTAGCATATCAATGTTTAGGTCACCCCCGATAGTAAGATTGTAACCATTTTCATTGACCCACGACAGGAAAGTGTCTAAAAACGTAAAAAAGTTGCACATGTTACATTTGGGGGGGCGGTATACCACAGAAAAAATACCCGAAGAACATTTTACAGTCATAATCTCGTAATCGTCAGTAACCACAGAAAAAGCCTCGAGTATTTCACACTCAAACACATCTTTGACCAGGAGCATAACACCACCACCTAATTTATCACTGCGGTTCAAGAAATACGTGGCATAGCTAGGTATACGAAGAACGTCGGATTCATGGCGATACCAGGTTTCAGTAACCATGATGACGTCAAAGGAGAACTCAAACGATTCAAGCAGTATTGCTATCTCATCTGCCTTGTTTCTGGCTGATTGCGCATTTATATGAAGGTAGGAAATGTGGTGTTTTCTACCAGATACCAATAGGCTCAACTGGTGTGGCGTTAAGCAGTCTGCAGCCATTTTCTTTTTGCCCTGTTTTTCTTCTAGCTTTTTTTTTTTGCTAAAGGATGAAGCTCAACAAATTTAAACAATCTTTTCGAGATCGCTCTCAGTAGTTATCTGAAGCACCCTCGACTTCTCATCCTTTCGCGCAAAAATTTTGCCGCCTTTCGTCCAGGCAAATCGCCATTCGGCTTCCTTCTTGCGCGCTACAGTTTGTCCCAGTAGTTTTTTTAACTGTGAGCATAGGTGTTCATTGACGTAGACAAATGTCTTTCCTGGGAAACCAATATCAGCTGTCGTTAAGCGCAACTTTTTCGCCTTTTCCAGAACTGCGTCTCGCTTAGACCGGTTGTTGAACTGCACAACAATATGAGGGCAAGATGCATCCTTAGCAGTCACGCGATGGCAAATTTCTATGTCATCTTCTTTCACTGATTCGCCGACAGCTTCACCAATCTTCTGAACGACCCTGGTCAACCGTTCACCCTCCACGAAAGGAACATTTTTCACTTCAATATTTCGGTTTCGCGAGTACTGTTCTAGGGCGGTAGTCCTACGTTCATTGTTGAGAACGACCTGCTTCAGCTGACTGCAATCAGTCTTCAGAACATCATTTTGAGCCTTTAGCTCACCGTTTTCTTTTTCAAGCCGCGAGCACAGAGCCGAAATTTCTTCAAACTGCTTATTAAAAAAGTCTAGACTTGTTTTCACATCACGTATTTCCTTACGCAGCTCTCTCTCCAGGGCAGTCCGCATTTCGCGAAACTCTTGTTTCAACTCTTTAAAATGTTTTTCCATTTCGGCTGGCGACATCAAAAAACACTAAAAACACTATGGCAGCAGCAGCAGCAGCAGCAGAAAGCAACAGAACACTAAGGAAAGAAACAACGATAGTACTGACCTGTAAAAACAATATGCAATGGTTCAGTAGGCTGTGCGCAGATCCGCTGCTGCTGCCAAAGTGTGGTTCAGTACACCCGGAGATGCTCCGAGCTGAACAGCTATCCAGGTGGCGCTCACAGCGGGGCACAACAAAAACACGACCACGATGATCACAGCCGTGCCCTGATATGATACGGGGCGATGCGTCGAGGCTATTTGAAAGGTCAGCAGTCACTCCCACGATGACCACCGTATTTCCCTTGACACGGGGCAGTGCACCGACGACATGCGCTGCGCGTTGAAAAAAGCACACGCAGCGATGAAAAGCGATGTCAACCTCCAAAGCAGCTGGGACGTTCCGTCAAGAACCCACAGCAACAGCAGTGAAGAACTTTAGTACCTGTAAAAACAATATGCAATGGTTCAGTAGGCTGTGCGCAGATCCGCTGCTGCTGCCAAAGTGTGGTTCAGTACACCCGGAGATGCTCCGAGCTGAACAGCTATCCAGGTGGCGCTCACAGCGGGGCACAACAAAAACACGACCACGATGATCACAGCCGTGCCCTGATATGATACGGGGCGATGCGTCGAGGCTATTTGAAAGGTCAGCAGTCACTCCCACGATGACCACCGTATTTCCCTTGACACGGGGCAGTGCACCGACGACATGCGCTGTAAAAACAATATGCAATGGTTCAGTAGGCTGTGCGCAGATCCGCTGCTGCTGCCAAAGTGTCAAGTGAATATTCCCGAATCTCGTAGAAGATTCGGGAATATTCATCATTTACAGCGAAAAGAAATCGTATAGGCGCAGAACGAATACGAAGCGAACGAAGGACGATGGGACACGGACATACACACCCCGGCACTGACTTTTATTAAAGCGATGCTCAGCTTCCAAAATGTGCACTTGCAAAAAACAAACAAACAAACAAAACAAACAAACAAACAAACAAAACACAACAACATCAGTAGCAGCAACAACAAGAACAACAACCAAAATGCACTAGACTTATCGTCACACTTTATCAGCTATAGAAAGCAATGTCATTTTGAAACCGAGTCGAAGAGTGGACGCTGATGCATTGGTCTCCATTTTGCTTGATATAAATTGCCTCCGCTAGTACACGTGCCGCTTCGTCGTTGCTACTACGTAAAATGCACGTGCTACTCAGCTTCACACGAGCACTCTTTGAAATGCTGTTGCAGATGCGAACCTGTACTGAAAAAGCATGCTCTATTAGGCGGTCATTTATAAGAACGACCTGACTGGCCGATATACACTTTGCTACAACTCAGGATAATGTTATATACAACACTTTCCGAACACTCCAAAAAGCTTTTTGTGTGCCAAGAGCACAAAAAAGCTCACACATTTTGTGTTTCAAGCAGCAAACAAAAAACGTGTTCAGTACGCCTTGTGGTTAAGATTTCCCTAGGTTGCGGCAAGGTGTATATTGTCAAGTCGGACCATTGCATAAAGCCAGGTCGTTCTGTATAACGGCAGCTCGAGCCGTTGTATATTGACCAGTCGGGCCACTATCTTAGGACATCGTTCCCTGGGAGAGGCCTGTTGTCCAGCTGGCTCGGAATGGCTGCTATTCGGGTCCCTAAACGGGTGCACAGACATCGTGATTGTATTGCTGCACCGTCACACTTTCACAAGAAGGGCTACGAGTCGCCTCAATTTCAAAAGGCCGTATCAAGCCGCACATGGATCAGCAAGGAAAAGTCTTGCCGGGACAGGCCGCCTTATAAATATCTATTAATTTATTTTTATGCTTTATACCTTCAGCAATATACGTACACGCGCAGCGAAATGTCGCAATAACAAGCTTTAATTTTACGCCCCGAATGAGTAGTGCTATTCTAAATAATAGCGTATTCAACACTCTTTTCTTTGTGGGGCTTACGTACATTAGTGTCAGAAAGCAATCCTGACCTAATATGCCAGAAAGGTACGCACAGATTATTTAAGAGGTACTCAATAAATTGTTGATAACGCTTTCGTGCAGCCTTTCCTTCTTTCTTTCTTTCTTTCTTTCTTTCTTTCTTTCTTTCTTTCTTTCTTTCTTTCTTTCTTTCTTTCTTTCTTTCTTTCTATATTTCTTTCTTTCTTCATTTCCTTCCTTCCTTCTTTCTTTCTATATTTCTTTCCTTCTTTCTTTCTTTCTTTCTTTCTTTCTTTGTTTTTGGCTTTCACTGTTCTTTTTTTACTGCATAAATCTCGACCATTGCTGTATTCTGCGCATGAATAATTCAAACAATCGTGCCACGACAAATGTGGTTTTCATTACTTACGCTTCGCAAAAACTGAAGAAAAGAAAAAAAAATGAGCGAAAGAGATTACGGAATCTAGGTCAATGAGAATGGCTCTGCCTCGTCCACAGCAAAACGAATTAAGCAATTAAGGAACAATACCTGCCTCGAGGGAAAGGATAGTGCGAGAATAAAAAAAAAGGAATGAGCTCTGTTAACTCAAAATGACTGCTGCTCTGGGATTTGTATTTACGCTCGTTTAGCATATTCTAACGATATTAATGATCCCTACCGTAAAAAAGTGGGCTAAAAGGTGGGGGGGGGGGTATGGGTTGTAGGGAATAAGCTTTCGAGGAAAGAAAAGGCGCGGAGATAATAAAGGGTCCAGTGCCACAATGGAAATGATCCTTCCCCTCCTCCCATCTGTACTATTTTCTCCTTTTCGCTATTTCCTTCGAGCCATTTCAAAGCGTGACAAAATTAAAGCAGATTAAGTCATAGACAAAGCAAAGCTTTTCCTCTTTCGCAAGCCTTCCGGCCTGGAGTGCTTGCGCGGTAGAAGACGCCATAAAAATATGAATGATACTCCGCGGAACACCGGTGAAATGGGAAGGGAAGAATGAAGGGAGAGAGGGGCACAGTGGGAAGCGATAGAGATGAAGGAGACGGAGAAAGATAGGACGAGGAGGATAGGCGATGTTAATAGTCGTTTCGCCTCCTGCCGCCGTACTTCCCGTCTCATTGTCGCCCGTAAATTACGCCTGCTCCGGGTTGTAAAAGCGCGAGCATGCTATCCTGAGCACCATAGTACACACGGAACGCGTGCGAAGGCGTGAGACCCGTACACACGCCATGCGCAAATAACGGAAGGAGTGTGTTCGGTAGCGCTGCCTTTATGGCCGCCCCGAAGGCATCGCTTCAGTCCTTGAGAAAAACGTTAAGAAGAGCTATAGCATCCCGGAGCAAGTAACGTTAAGACCCCGTAGGGATAACCGGTTAATCCCGTTTCCTATTGGGTCTACAACGTACGCCTAATTAGCACTGAGACTAAGGGAACAAACGAGTAGGTGACGGGAGAGGAGACACTTGAAAGCATCTTTTCTTAATGTGGGTCGAATTATCATTCGACCCACTATACAAAAAAAAAGGTACTTTTCACTGGCGTACTAGTTAGAAACCTTAACGTCGTAATTGCTCGGTTAACGAATTCGCCGTGAGAAAACACAGCAGATGCCAGCAAGCAGTCTCGCACAAAGAGGCTAGGGTGAAATGCACCTAACCGGAAATTAGAACGCCCTTTGGCAGTGCGTAATGTCACGGAATAAAGGCTCGTCGTTTTCTTCTCTGTGTAGGAAGTCAAGCTGATTAGGCTGTCACAGATAATTGCATTGAAAAGAAAGCTGGCAATTAAAGTTGGAAGGGCTTCGTAAGGCGAGCATTTTTTATTATTCGAACGGCCACGCTTTCAGGTAGCAGTATGCCTGATGTCACTGCCACTTCGTTGTTCATCGTTTTCTACGTTTTATTTAGTTTTTTTATTGTTTTGGTCCTACAGTCCGTTATAACCTAAAACCAAATACTATATCCTCCCACATTCATCAGTCTTCTGAGCAGTATAAGTTAGCATAGACGCTCTGACCAATCACATTTGATCATTTCCGTGACGTCAAGCAGCTCTTGCGTGGTTCAGGCAGTATTATTATGCACACGTACTTTCATGTCACTGCTTTCGAGCCGAGAAATCGAACACTCTGGCAAATTTCATCATAAATTCTAGAGATTCTAAAATCACTTCTCAACCATATAGGCTATATTTTCACCAGGAACGACGAACCTTCAGCCATGGACATCCGTCGTATTTCCACAAGCGCAAAAAAAAAAAGTACTTACTGGTCATAAGGAAACCAACCTGCATGAATCACTTACATTGGTGATTGACAAGCACGCCACAGTTCTGTTGTGGAACTTGTGTTCAATGTTCGGCTTCAACTTACTGTACAAAATACATTTGATAAGTTTATAAAATAAGGGGAGGGAAGGGAACAGAAACATGAAGAAGGCGGTATAAGCCAGCAGCGAGATATGCTTCATTATTATATGATTTACATTTCTAAACCTTGCAATTTGGCTCAGATAAGCTAGCGCGAAGAAAAAAAAAGCCTCTGTTGCCCTTGGAAAAACTACAGAATCGTATCAAAAATACGTTGGCAAACTTTACTCATGCGCGAAATCTCTAAGCGATATGATGGCTGATGGATCCAATGATAAAGGTAGGGTGATCAGACAGGCCTCATGCATGTTTCTTGGAGGTGGTGATGACGCCTTAAATGCAGACCTGGGCAAGTCCACACAACAAGCAAGTGGGTGACTGCCGCACTATTGTGGCGTTACAAAACGGGCACGATGTGTGATAGGAGCGAGCTACCACACACGAAGTCTTCAGAGACTGATAGGCAGGAGTGGCCTTCAGTAACTGTGTGGTGTCGTGCTGCGCCACCCAGCAAGACATGTCGCGCCTTGTTCAGGAACGATGAACATCCCTATCTCTCTTTCTCTCGCTTGCACGTCACGGTCATAGTTGTGTGCAGAGTTCGCCATTGTGCGTGAGGGGGGGGGGAATTTTTGCCACGTCCTTAACACCCTCCCACTAGAAGAGTCAGAAAGAAAAAAAAAGCTTTCCGATTCCCACAAAAATAAAAATGACGCAACAATGTATGCCGCTCACAATGACCTAGGTTTGGTCTCTGCCTTGCCAGTTGAGAAGTAAGCCGTTCTCGGAATGCAGCATCAGTAGATCTCAGCCACCACTATCTTGAAAACTTGCGTCTCCATAAACACTTTACAATAAAAAAAAGGTGATGATACGTGTCTGACTGAGTAAGAATGTGCGGATGACTTGGCACTCCCCCTTAAATAATTAGCCTTTCACCTTTCCTCTCTCTCTCTGTCTCTCTGTGCGCACATCTTTGTTACGGTAGCCAAGTGCGTAAAATTTTAGGGTAGCAGTGCGAAAGACGAGGAACAAGAAACACACACGAACAATCGCACGTAGAGCTGCGTGTGATTGTGTGCGTGCTTTATTCTGTTTTCGTTCGCACTGCTTCCCTACACTGTATTAAACCCGCTAGCCAACAAATTCACCCGTAATGACTGGACAAAGTATAGTTAACTGTTTCCTGCAATCTTTTTTTCTTTCATGTGGACGCCCGAATGTGTAAACTGGTGACATAGTTAGGAAAGGCGGTGATGGCTGCCCACGTAGAGGGACGGAAGAGTGGGCTCGGCGTTGCTTGGCTAAGACACGTATTGAAGAGCGAGTAGAGGCACGAAGGGCCGGCCTTAGTGTTGGGGGCTCTTCTAGTCGGTTCCAAGCTTGCGCGTTCACGTTCGGAAATACATGTCTCGGAACAGATGGAGGAGGTGAAAGCGGGAGAAAGCAGGCACGTGGCGACACGCTGAATATTTAACAAGTCCGGCAACGGACACCTCCGAAGATGCCTCGCGAAGGACCGAGAAGCGGCGAAGCGTTTTTACGAGCGCCGAGGGCTTAAATGGAGCACGGAGCGTCGCCTCACTGTGGTGCCGGCGCGTGCGCGCCGTTTGTTCTGATTCGGATGCTGCCACGTCGCTTGGATTTGGACTCCGCCGGTGTAAATACATTCTTGTTTCGACTCGAAGGAAAGGTCGTAGCAAAACTTGTTTCTGAGCTAGTTGGTACGTAACTTCGAGAAAAATTTCGACGCCTAAGCACCGCCAGCAGAAAGAAGAAGCGCAAGAAACGAGTGCTCCTGTGCGTCTTTTTGGTTCTTGAGGTGCTTAGGCATCTCGGTTTTTCTGGAAGTAAAGGTTCTATGTTTTTGACGGCGCACCGTGAGCGCATTAGCACTCGCAGTAAACATTTGACTATACACTGTCTCCACAGGTATTTGGCTAACACTGCCAAGCACAATTCAATAAATTAACAAAACGTTTATCGAGATAAACTATGCTACAGAAAGTGCCGAGGCGTCTTTTTTCTTCTCCTGGCACGTCTGCGAAAACTCCGGTGTTGAGTACCGTACAATGTCTCTTTTATAATCACCTGCAAGATTATAATAAGAAATGGGCACTTAAATTTTATAGAGGAATATCCGAGCCACTATGTAACCACGCTCTGATTGCGTGTGACACAAATTTCGTGGTGCCGGGCAGTACACTTCTGGTTTCCGTTCGTCGTTGACGACAGCTGCAGAAGCTCGTCATCGTCCTTGGTGCAACAATACTTGTACTACCTTGAAAACCAGCTGCTTGCATTAGCTCTTTCCGACATCCGTTTTTCATGTTGCGGAGAGGTAGAAGGAGAAAGATGCTGCTGCCTCGCGTCTGCATTCACTTCGTTCTCGTTGATGCGTCGGCTCCAGCAGCGTGCGACATCTATCTTCGTATTCGTTCTTTCTGAAGAGAGCGCTGAATTGTATTCCTCCCGGGGGCTTTGCGAGTTTATTTCTTGAAGTAACCCACACACATAACCCTCGTAGCAATTAACTCCTGTGAACCGTCACTGCAGAGTAGTGTAATTGATAGCTTAAGCTCAAATTGCAGCTTTCCTCACGAAGAAAGGTGGGCATGCGGACGGAGAAGAACGAGACAGCAAAATACTAGTAGAAAAGTCTGCTTGAGCGAGCCCCCGATTATCTTGCATAGAAAAGAAATGAAATGTTTTAAAAGCAGTTATCTCTCGAGCAATCCTGCATGTGCCTGATAGCAAGGTTGCGCTCCATACCTTCTTAGCATGCACAGATTAGCTTTATGCCAACCTTTCCACCACAGTGCGTCCTTTCAGTTGGTAGTCGGCGTTTCTATTGTCTTGTTCTTCTACACCCATGTTTACGCGGTCACTGGCATGATGAACACTCACCAACTAGCGCAACTTTGAATTATATATTTTCTTCCTTTGCGATTATAATGATAATTGTTGGGGTTTAACGTCTCAAATCCATCATATGATCATGAAAGACGCCGTAGTAGAGGGCTACGGAAATTTCAACCACCTGGGGTTCTTTAAGGTGTACCCAAATCTGAGCACACGGGTCTACCGCATTTTCGCCTCCATCGGAAATGTGGCCGCCGCTACCAGAATTCTATCCCGCGACCTGCAGGTCAGCAGCCGAGTGCCTTAGCCACTAGACCACCGTAACGGGTATCGTCCATTGCGAGGAAACTGTCGTGAGTAGTTATTTCATAATTAATAAATATAATCTCTCGTCAAAGGAAGGGAGAAGTCGACGTTACTAGCTTCGGTGTAAAGTATTCACAACCGCTGGACGCGAAGCTAGTAAATGCAGCAGCATCGTCGCAATCAAGTTATAACAAAATTTATGCGACGACATGCGTGTGAATTGCTGAAAGTTTTGCTCGATAACTTCGCTCACAATCTGCGCGAGGAAGGCGCTTTACCAGCTGTCCGAAATACAGTTTTTACGTCGCGCATTTTCTTCGGAGACAGCAAATGAATATTTATGGACGCTGTGCCCCGTGCAAGGCCACTGTGCACACGTGCCTGTCTCCGCATTAGTTCATTTCCTTCTCGACAGAACGAGGTCACAAGCATTTATCAGTGCGGTATCGTACACTTCGTCTTCATGTGTAAGTTAATGCGCGTCTTCAGTAGTTGTGGGTATAACGATAGCTGATGACGTGTTCCGTACTTTCGAGAATGTATACTGACTGACCCAGTACACTTCAGTGCTGTACTCGGAACGTACAGCCGTGGAGTGGCAGTTAGGAAAAACCCCGGCAGTACAGGTCATCTATATACTGTAACCGAACTTCATAGGCCGATTCGGCCGTAGAGGCTCAAGCAACTTCCTTCCTCTCCTTCGTCTCAGTAAAGCGGCAGTCATTCAGAGTACGGGCCACTCCACCAAAATGCTTCTTTCCGGAGTTGCAGCCTTGCTGGTGGAGGGTGTGGAAGGAGGCTAGAATTGCGAAACCAACGTTGTTCGGGCCACGGGCTGTGCATCTACATCGTTGCTCTCTTGCAAATTTGATTTACTGCCGGCTGAGGCGAAGCGCGCAGATGCACATAATGCCTGCCTCCCGCTGTGTTTACGACCGTATCGTCTTGTCCGCTGGGAGACGGCCGATTGGCTATGCTCTGCGGCCTCGATGGGCTCACTGGGCTGAGGAGGTTTCGGCCAAGACTTCCACGAGCCTCTCGGCTGAGTGCTTTCGTTCGGGACGCTGCTTGCATACACTATATGATAAGCACTGTGCTGTATACTTTCGCATATATACTCAGCGCTGTACTCCGTACACACGAGTCGTCCGTCGATGTCAACACACTCCGAGGTTATAGCTAAGTCGTATCTGCTGTTCCGCTGCCGAGAACGGGGTCACGGGTTCGTACCCCTGTGGCCGTGTGCGGATGAAGTGAGACGGCGTTCTTGTGCTAACACTTCAGCGTTGTTAACGTAAAGAAGAAATACACAAATCAGGCATCAATTTCAGTTTATTTAGCAATCTTTTCAAGTGGGGCTCGACGTCCCCAAACCACCGCGTGATTATGAGAAACGCCGTAGTGGAAGGCTCCGGAAATTTTGACCACCCGGGGTTCCTTAACGTGCATCCAAATCTTAGCACACGGGCCTACAGCATTTTAGCCTCCGTCGAAAATGCAACCGCCGCAGCCGGGATTCGATCCCGCGACTTGCGGGTCACCAGCCCAGTACGTCAGCCACTAAACCACAGTGGCGGGGCTAGCAATATTTTTAAACAATCGTGTTAAAGGACCGTGTTACAGTTACAATGATTCGATGTTTTCACACAATGGCAAAGGTCAACACAACATAATGCAAATCAGATTAAAAAAGTGAGAAAGATGTAAGCACCGGAATTAAAAGCTGCTAAAAAGCGGCTTGGCGAGATTTATGACCCCATAAGAGTTTGGCCATGTAGAAAAACGTGGCCATGTAGAAAAAAATAGAAATACAAGTAAACAAACATACAAAGAACAAGCAAGCAGCATGCAAGCAAGCAAAACATAAGCGAATTCGGCAAGGTAATGAGTCAATAACCATTTAGCCGCCTCGTCTGAACGTACAAAATTTTATGTGTTTTCTTTTATTTTCTGCTTGTTCATTAGTGACTACTCACCATGTTTATAATTTCATATACACATTTTTTTGGCCAGCCATGTATGAGTGAATGGTGGTTTTGGAACGTTAAAACCCCACATATAAATCAATAAATCAATCAATCATATATGAAGGAGCATTATAATCATCATCACTTGACACAAACGCTGCGTTGCGTTGTCTAACTTGTGCCTTTCTTCGTCCTCGTCGTTATCTTCGCTGCTCACGAGGTGGTACCAACCATCTCGAGTGGAAACTCTTGATTGATTGATTGATTGATTTGTGGAGTTTAACGTTCCAAAACCACCATATGATTATGAGAGACGCCGTAGTGGAGGGCTCCGGAAATTTCGACCACCTGGGGTTCTTTAACGTGCGCCCAAATCTGAGCACACGGGCCTACAACATTTCCGCCTCTATCGGAAATGCAGCCGCCGCAGCCGGGAATCGAACCCGCGACCTGCGGGTCAGCAGCCGAGTACCTTAGCCACTAGACCACCGCGGTGGAGCTCGAGTGGAAACTCTGCTCAACAGTTACGCGCACGTCAGCCTTCTCCGAACGAACGCCGTAGCTGAGAATATACCAGCTTTAAGTACACAGAAAGTTCGTGCGTACGACTAAAGCTAAAGGGGTTTCCAAATGGGTGATATTGTAACGAAACATTGTAACGAGGCATACAAGGTCCGTCGTTGACCTACCCAGCGACGAAGATAGAAAGAAATAGTCCTACCGCGCCATATGCTGTAGGTCATTAATTCTGGGGCCCAGTTCATTGTAAATAGTGTAAATATGCTTCTGTCTCTCCAGTGTATTCGTGAAGCATGTAACGATCTCCGTATTGAAGGTAGCTCTATCACCGCTAGTTGAATTTTTAGGACAAGGCCATAGCCAACAAAACAAAGAAAGAAAGAAAGAAAGAAAGAAAGAAAGAAAGAAAGAAAGAAAGAAAGAAAGAAAGAAAGAAAGACGGGACAGCATATTATCCTATCTGTTGTTTTTTCTTCTGTCCGTTTCATATCTTATTTTGGGTAACATGGTCTTGAAAATTTGTTAGATAGGAATGGCACGAGAGCTTAAGCTTCTGTAGCAGAGAGCAAATTCAGCCGCCACAAAGGGCGATAATTCAATTGGAGTGAGGAGGCGGGTGAACCTGAAAGGGCCTGCCCCGCCGCGGTGGCTAAAGTACTGAGCTGCTGACCAACAGTTCGCGGGATTAAATCCCGGCTGCATTTCCAATGGAGGCGGAAATGTTGTAGGCCCGTGTGCTCAGATTTGGGCGCACGTTAAAGAAACCCAGGTGGTCGAAATTTTCGGAGCCCTCCACTACGGCGTCTCTCATAATCATATGGTGGTTTTGGGACGTCAAACCCCACACATCAATCAAAACCTTAAAGAGCCTCAGCATGGCAACCTTAGCTGCCATGAGAAGTATAAGAATATAGATAAAAATCACAACAAAGTAATCGCTTTCTTCACACTATCCTTACCCCGCCGCGGTGGTCTAGTGGCTAAGGTACTCGGCTGCTTACCCGCAGGTTTCGGGATCGAATCCCGGCTGCGGAAGCTGCATTTCCGATAGAGGTGGAAATGTTGTAGGCCAGTGTGCTCAGATTTGGGCGCACGTTAAAGAACCACAGGTGGTCTAAATTCCGGAGCCCTCCACTACGGCGTCTCTCATATTCATATAGTGGTTTTGAGACGTTGAACCCCACATATAAATCAAATCACACTATCCTTCGAAGCAGCGCGCTATTTTAAACGAAATAGGGTGATAATTACTTGATGAAGAAAACAAATAGCAAGAAAACACCAGGAAGCCTTCAAGCGCGCCATTTAATTCACCTGGATTATTTCAGATATTTCGACGTCTTCGCAGCCTAACGTAAATAACATTTGTAAACTATACATGGGCAGTTTCAGAGACACGCTGTAGACGCCAGTCGTCGTCTTGTCCGCACGGGCGAACACCCGTCGGCCTGTCACTCCCCCTTAAGAGTTGTCAGACGGTATTGCTTTTTCTTTTTTTTCTTTCCTTTTTCCGTTATTAAGTATCTATATTTAGCGCGCGCATCTCTGAAGCTGTGGCGACGTGTAGTCGTCTACGACACGTGTCTCCTTAAATTTTTAATGATGCCCGTGGAAGATGAAGAGGAATATGTACATGCGAAATTGAACAAGTTCCTTAGAGGGCGACGAAGAGTTGACGGCACACTCGGCACCAATCAAGGGGCTCCGCGTCTCCCGAGCGCGTCTTTCTGCTGGAAGCCTACGATGGTGATGAAGGCTAAAAAGAAAACTTCGGCGAAGAGCAAAGCGGCTGTCTTTATTAGTGGCCCCCGCACGTGTTCAGAAATTCGATGGAGGCTGTTAGGAGATTTTTCCCGAAATACCGTGACGCCCATTCTTTGTCTTAGTTTCGCTCGGTTGCAAATTGAATTCTGAAAGCAAAAGGGGAAGCTGGAAAACTTCCGTTTCTTTGTAGCGTTCGTTAAGGGTCTAAGCGTTCATAGGCACATCACGCCACCTTGGCTCGTTCACATCTGCGACGAGCACAGTCTGTGCGTCTAGTGCAAGTTAGTAAGGGATTGGTTTTAAATGATCGCATATCATTGGTTTGGTCACAAGAAAGCGGCCAGTTTGGATCAGCCGCCCACCGCTAGATTTTGCAACCGCGCGACAGGAAAGGCGGGAAGGTTTACTTTGTCCAGTATACCATTCAACGCGCAGGGAAATAAATTAGGAAGTAATATAGCGAGCGTAAATGTACACATCTCACAACACGCACAGTGCAGCGTATCACGGGTGGTCGCTCAATTCCGTTGCCTCCGAGAACTGCAGAAGTGCTCGTGTGGCTTCTTTGGTTGATGAGTTTCGAGGCAAGACTCCGGAATGTTTGTAGGTTAATCTACTGTTTGTAGGAAACAACGGAGTGTAGCCGGAATACTTAAATCAGTTCGATGACTGGCCTTTGTCGGAAAGAATAGTACCGCTTCACCAGTGAGACTTGTCATTTCATTAGAACGTTTTTCGAATCGAACAGGTATACTTTTTGACGATTGTAAACGAACTACTTCGTAAGCGAACTATACTAAGGACACTGTTTTATTTTGTTTTTGTTTCCACCCTCCCTACAACGTTCTTTTCTTTTGTTACTCTAGTTGTGAGTAGCAACCTGATAAGTTCGTCGAGCTAGCCTTAGCCTCCCTGACCGATGCTGTGGTGTAATGATCGTGGTGCACGGCGGAAGTCGCGGGTACGATTGGGGCCGCGTCGGTCGCATTTTCAACGAAGTGGAATGCTATAGACATTCGTGTATTGTGCGATGCGAATGTACGTTAAAGAACACCATATAGTGAAAACTTTCCACTAAGGCGTGCCTCATCATCGTATCGTGGTTTCGGCTCGTATATAAAAGCCTGAACATATTATTATTTTAGTTACCCAGTTACCCTCCCGACTTTTCCTTTCTATCTTCGTTTTCTGGAGTGAAGTGCTGGCCACCTCCGGGCTTAAACAGCCTAGTAAAACAAATAAAGCTGAAACAATATCTCTTCTACTGTCATTCTACATGTTATACGAAAGATATAGAAATACTAAAGAAAGAAAAAAGGAATAATCTGAGAGAAAGTAAACGAGCTTGCGAAATCACACCGCCGGTGTAAGTCTTTGCGATTTACGGACTGTCCATGCATAGACAGGAGCTGATGCGAACGGCAACCGAGAAAATTGATGGAAGCAAACACTCTCCGGGCGCATCGCTTCTGTATAGATTTTAACGGGCCGAGCAAGAAAAAAAAAAAAAACGAAGGGCGAGACTATTCCGTACGTAATTTCGCATGCGGCAGCAGGGGCGCCGGATCACGCTTCCGATGCCGAGGTCGTGCGCGTGAATGCATTACGGCCGGGTTCGAGAGACGCGGCGCGCATTTGTTTCGGCGGGAGCAGAACCGTTTCTCGTAAAACGAAAGCGAAGACGAGATCACAGGGGAGGTCGGGGGAAAAGGAGTTATGTGTTTACGTAGTTGGGCAAACATCGCAGAACGCCGGAGACAGCAACAGGCTTACGAAAGTGATCGCGTGAAACTCGTTGAGTCATTGACCCCCGTTAAAAGGAGACGCACGCTATAGACCTTTGTTCTCGTCATCAGGCAACGCGGAAGGTATTGAATATCTCGAATATGGTACAATGAAATGTATTCGTAGCGGAACCGATCCTCAGTTGCAAAGCGAGGAATGTGTAAAGCGTTTATTATTCTGTCAACACAGACACTTTAATTTTTTTCATTTTGCTGTAGCGGCTTACGCAGGAATGTAAATATTACTTTTGTCATCTGGCCGATCAGTCGACAGGCCAGCTAGGTGATAGATTAGAGGACTAATTAACTAAGCGGATAACTGACTGGTTGACCAACAGTCTCGGCATGAGGGTAGCATTACGCAACTTGCTGATAATTAGAAACGAAAAAACAAGCAAACAAAAATGAGGGAGCCCTAAATATTGTTCTTAAGAATTGAACGTGATAGCGGTATCCTGTCACTGTGTGTACTTCAAACACTTAGTGCATAGAATCTTTTCAAACTTGCTATGCACCCACTGCGTGGCCTTAAGGAAAAAGGCGCAGTAACGTGTGTGCCTTTTGCAGTTGTTGACCGGCTTTAAACCACGAAGTGATTACTATAATTGAATGTTGGGACGCCTGAAGGCAATGTATACGATTGTACCATGCATTATTACTGTTATATTTCATGCTGTATTGTAAAGCATGTACACAGGACGCGTGTGTTTGTAGAACATGAAAGTTACTTCAACTGCGTTTCCAAACGCAGGGAGTTATTTTCAATGTATTCACGAGCAAACGTTTAGCAGTGTTGTAGAACATCCGCCTGACGCACAAACGATCCGGGTTCAATCTCATCTCGAATGCAGGATTTTTTATTATTATTTCATTTGCATCTTTCTCGACGTTTCGGTCACGCACGAGATGATGCTTTTTTTCACTCACAATCATTGACGCTGGCACCGGAATTCCTACGACACGAGCTCTTCAATGCTATCGCGCTAAAGAAAAATGTCGCTAGTTGTATTCGTAACATTGCAATGCCAGTTGAAAACGAATGAATTATTCGATATATTAATGCAAATAAATGCACACGCGCGTACCCACATGAAGCAGACAACAGCGAGCCTACAAAACTATGCACAGAGAAACTACTTGGCCAACTGAAATTGTGAAACGCAGTAAAGACATTCTCGCTACCTATATCATCATCTCGTAATTAAGCAGCGTAATGTTAGATCACAGCTATCTATCCAGCACGGTAACACTTAAAGGGCCAGTCAAAAGGCTCCAAAACGTGTCGGAAAAGCTCGCACACTTTTTCCTGCGCGTGATCAACCTCCTTATAAGCGCAGTGACGTCAACTCGGCGATCGGTGATGTGACACAGCACGCAGCTCGTCGATTGGTCTAAACGAGGTCTCAACAAAGAGTATTAAGCCAACCTCACCGATCGCCGAGTTGACGTCCCTGCGCCTGGAAGGAGGTTGGTCAGGCGTACGAAAGATGCGCGAGCTTTTCCTGGCCGTTTCGGAGCCTGTTGATTGGCCCGTTAATAGAGCAGTGCATCATATTAGGCAGCTTGCTCGATTCTCTCGTATTTCTCGTATGTGGTGACGTCAATCTCGGCCGTCTGGGTACACCTGACGGCCTTCTTGGCTATTCCAGGGCAATGCCCCAGATTGTGTATGTAGGCTAATGTTCAAAATACAAATGTGAATTGTTGGAACGCACCTACTTATCTATTCATGCTCCTTAGTCCAAACACGTTTCGTCACGATTCCTCCTTCAATGCATGTCCTGAATCGACATTGAGTCCCCGACATCTCACACTATGCAGATTCGCACGAACTGTTGTAGGCAACGCATCGTAGTTTTTAACAGCGTAGATTAATGTCTGAACGTTAACCGTTGCGACGCGAAGAAAGCACGCTGAAAGCAGGAGCAGCCGGATGTACGGCCACAAGATTTATAGCGGCAAACGCGAGAGTGCGTGCCGCTCGTGACGTGCCCACGAAACCTCGCACACGTACGAAGAGGCTAGCGTAGAAGGACGAACGCACGTATGTACAGGTCTAACACAACGACCATGGCCACACGAAAGCAGTGGCATCGGGATCAGCTTCAGAATGACGGCGTCAGGTTGGTTGCGAAACTTTATTGTGGTCCTGCAAGGCGCGCGTCAGCGCGCAGCGGGCGACTCCCACGTCGGGACAGTTAGGCCAAGCCTATCGGCCGCTCCGCGGGCCTGCTGGACGGCCCAAAGTTGGTCGGCCAGGAGGGAGCTGCGTAGGGCCGCCTCCCACCTGACCGATGTAGTGTCGGGGTTAGTGTACATTGCCTTGCACTCCCAGAGCATTTGCGCCAGCGCGTAGTATCGACGAAACGTATCGTTCACGTGTTTACCCGAAAAATTCGGTAGAGCCCACTTACCTGGGAATCGGCGTTATGCGAAGCATGCGGAGGGAAGGTTACCATGTTGCAATGGTTTTGTTGAGCGAGAAGTTATGAGATGACGCTAATTATATGTAAAAATGTAGCACGCACAAACATATGTTGAAGAGTTGCAGATGTTTATATAACCAGTTGTTTGCACTTGCGCAACGATGCCAACTGGAACATGCGTATTAGTAACACAAGAAGCTGATATGAAGCGCTGATGCTCGCGAAGATGTTAGTTCTGGAGATTGCTACAAACATAAACTATGACAACTAATTACAATTGATGTTAACCCGACGTGATGGCTGCATCAAAGGAGTACGTATGTAATGTTCATAAGGTTGGATAGGCAGCACTGCAACCACTATTGAAGTTTCACAAAGATTAGCGTCTGTGTGAAAAGTATACATAGTTCTGAGACCTGGCGTAGCTCTGTGGTACAATGCATCATTGCCACGCAGAACTTTGACATTGGCTACCGATGTCGGGTATTTCTTAATGCTAGCGCGTTAAAATTGCTCATGTTTGTTCTCGTCGTTCCTGGGTAGATACTAAGTGTCAATCACCTGTGGCACATATATACACCCACATACAAGCGGCACATACCCACCCGTGCGTATGTGCAACTGTCTGGCGAGAAGTGTTTGATGACGTGCGCGACAGGATTTCGACATATATTCATGTCTTGACCAGCGCGTCATATTCGTCAAACCATCTTACCCTCCCAAGATAATTTTGGTTCACGCCGAGTTAAGGGGGTGCCCACGAGAGCACCCAAATGTAAGCGGCTAGATAGATAGATAGATAGATAGATAGATAGATAGATAGATAGATAGATAGATAGATAGATAGATAGATAGATAGATAGATAGATAGAAAGATAGATAGATAGATAGATACGCTCAAAGTTGTCGAAGTTCGCTAAGAAATGCTTCGCATTTAAAAGGAGAGACCGAGGGGGTAGGTGACATGAGATCCTATACTATCAGCATCAAATGAAACCCCAGCAGGGCAAGCATTCAGTTCTCCCTATGGGCAGGTGCGCGGACCTGATTTGGCAGCATTGCGCAGATGCTCGCCTGTGCGTGGTGATAACTGCACGGTGCGCGTTATACCATGGCGAGTACTTGACGCTATTCGAGTTTCGTTTGACGCCGATAGTACAGTGTTTGGCAACTGAAACGTGATATTCGGAGCGCGGGACTGTTGGCGTTGAGGATGAGGGTATTTGTGACACATGTGAGTGCGTACGGCAAAGTCGTTCAGGGTGCGGTTCTCAGGGAGGACGCAGTGTTGCGACATCCCTTCGTAATGCAAGCCGACAGATTCAGCAGCTCCAGCAGCTTCGCGTGGCGTGGGAGAGCATTGTGTTGAAGCATTCATGGCAAGCAGCGCTCTTCCCGCGCCACGAAGATTCACTTACCGAACGGCTGTCCACCGCACGTAGTAGTCACCGCATGCGCCCTCACCGCCACCGATCACGCGCTCCGAATATCGCGTTTTCATTCGCCGAACACAGCAAACATGCGAGAGAACACACACAAGCCTCGTCGAGAAGACGCAAGGTTAGTTTTTTTTTTATTAGAGTTCATGTTGATTTTCCTACTCTTCGCGCCCAAGCTCGCTCTACTTCTATTTTGAGCCCGCCTCAGTGAAAAAGTGGCTACCGTTTTCGGGTGCGGACCCGAAGGCCGCTGGTTCGGTCCTGGCCAAGGTGAAATGGTATGCGCCCGTGTACTGTGCTATGCCAGTGCACGTGCCATGATTGATTTGTGGGGTTTAACGTCCCAAAACCACCATACGATTATGGGAGACACCGTAGTTGAGGGCTCCGGAAATTTAGACCACCTGGGGTTCTTTAACGTGCACCCAAATCTGAGTACACGGGCCTACAACATTTTCGCCTCCATCGGAAATGTGGCCGCCACAGCCGGGATTCGATCCCACGACCTGCGGGTCAGAAGCCGAGTACCTTAACCACTAGACCACAGTGGCGGGGAAAGTGCACGTGCCAGAAGACCAAATAATTGAAATTTCGGGAGCCCTCTACTACGGCGTCTCTCATAATCATATCGTGGTTTTGGGACGTGAAACCCCGGACATTATTATTATCCTACTATTTTCAGCTTGGGAAAGAGCGAACAAGCCGCACGTCAACATTCCGCTATGAGAAAAGTATATTTGCTACCCTGACAAAGGCGAGAAGACACGTCTAAACGATGGCTCCAGAGACATTATTTGTTCGCAGCAACACCTAATCGATGCACTGCGAGCGATTTCGAATGCAAATGATCGCACAGCGTTAAAAAACAAAAAAATAAATAAAAGCTAATTCTGCAAGCAAATGTAGTGGGATAGCACAACATTTGGATGACACACGCGAAAAATGCCCACGCAGCTGAGTGCTGAACAATTTAACTCAGCAAGCTTATCTCACACAGAATTCTACCATAACAAAAAGAAAGACGAACAAACAAAGAAAAGATAACATTTATGTTTCCGACAAGGAAACAATCGGGCAACTGTAGCACAAGTTTGGCTTCTAACCTTAATCTCTAACACTTCTTCTATTTTCCCGTTCAGTCTTTCTTTATGTTGACGTCTTAGTACGCTTCGTCCTGCAATGCGAACGGGGCAGGGCGCTCCGAGAAATCGAAATGCTGTGCTCGACCCCTTTGGCAGTCGGGGCGCTTTTCGTGTATACCGGTGAACTCTGGATGATCACGTGAAGACTTTCCACGACGGTTGCTTCTGTTTATTCTGAAGCGCCATACGACGGCATATCGCGGGTGCGTCATTTTCTGTTACACGGGTGCTTTTACACCGCGTAGACCGAGACGTGGTCGCCGCTGCTGGACTATATACTGGATTAGGAAAACTGTGCGCCTTCACTGGCCTCGAAATTCGTGTGTTCGACAACGTTGGCTCAACTTCCCAGGTTAGTAAATACTGGCTTTTCTACGCGATGAGATCTAACGCAATTGCGTATTTTTGTATGAAATCGCGTAAGTTTGTGTATGTTCGCTATTCCATTGCAATATATAACCCACAACACAAGACAAGACAGAATAACAGATGAGGAAGACCTTCGTAAGTTGTCACTTGCTGCTTGTGTTGTGTTCTATGAATATTGAAAAAAAAAACGACCTTATATACTTTTACAACATCCTGGCATCGCGTTGTCCGTGTTTCATGATATAACCTTCCTGTTACAGTAAGGTTAATGTCATCGCCTGGAGATATCGATGAGAACATCGCGTTGCCTATTGCGGGTACCTATTGAATGAATGTAAAAAAAAAGTTGAACTTAGACTAATGGTTATCTTGCTGCGTATCCGTACCTTTCGTGCTGAAGAACAACAAGAACAAAATGAAACTAATGTTATGGTCAAACGGCGTTAGTGACCTACATTATCGAAATATTATTAATAAATAATAGCAAAATTAAGCACACGAATGGGGAAGTAGTCAACATAGACTATGTAGAAAATGTGATGATGTGACACGTGTGCTAAAATTGGCTGGTATTTTCAACGCATGCAGTGCAAGACTGCTACATGCGCACGGCAAGTTTGAAGACGCATTGCGATGCTACGATTCCACTTCATAAACAGAGAATAAGAATAGACTGTTCAAAGAAACCTGACACCCCTCTTTTTGTTTCTCTCCTAGTCTTCAAGTAATATACGGAAAAGCGTACATGTAGGTTTGCGTGTGCACTCTGGTGTTTCTTTGAGTAAAATTCGCAAGTATGTATTGAATGGAATGTCGGTGGTTGAATTATAGGGGGTAGGGGTGGCGAAACAGGTGGTATAGTAGTATTCACAAGCGCAGTTATCCGGAATGCCCAACCGCTCGACGCCACAAACAGTGAGCAACACAACGATATATCTTTGTAATAGTTGCAAGCGTTTATTGCATATTTATGGCAATGCCTTGCATATGTGGTCGGTAAAGTATTTATACATTATAGCGTGTGTGATTACCAGTGATTCGCAGAAACAGAAAGCAGAAACTGCATTCACACATCCACTTTCGTCAAACTAGGCTGAAGATATAAGCCTGCCCGAGTGCGTGTTCTTTTAGCTCTTGTGGTGCAGCGGATGTCAGGTTGGTTCCTTGTGCCCCGCCACGGTGGTCTATGTGGCTAAAGTAGTCGGCTGCTGACCCGCAGGTCGCGGGATCGAATCCCGGCTGCGGCGGCTGCATTTCCGATGGAGCCGGAAATGTTGTAGGCCCGTGTGCTCAGAATTAAGTAGGGTGGCTAGAGATTTGGGTAGGGTGGCTAGAGAAGGATGGCTGAGATTTGGGTAGGGTGGCTAGCCACCCTAATTTGGGTGCACGTTAAAGGACCCCAGGTGGTCAAAGTTTCCGGAGCCCTCCACTACAGCGTCTCTCATAATCATATGGTGGTTTCGGTAAGTTAAACCCCACATATCAATTAAATCAAATCAATCGTTGGTTTCTTGTGTGTTGCGCATAACGTCTCGCTGTTTCCCGTTTTCCCTTATAAAGCGCTCACTTTCCGTGCGGTCAGTGCTCACGCGTTTTAAAGAATCAATGCTGTGAACACGGCAAACCAGCGAAGATCTATTGTCGTTGAACTGTCGTTTTTGAGAATGACGCAGCAGTTGTTGTATTCTACAAAAAAAGTAAAAAAACCAGATAAACTGGTGTTGAAGGGGTATTGCTCTTCGTGATAAAATGTACTTATTTTGCAGTGATATTGCTTTCGCGAGAAAAAGATATTTAGCTTTTATCATGAAGACAGCCTGCAATAAAGGTATAGGTCAGCTCGAAAAAATAGACTGATGAGTTAATCGATAATGCACCATTCAGAACAATAGCGGAAACAAGCGCACGGACCACGACAGATCAAGACGGGATAGAGCGCTGTCGGTAGGCAAGCTTTCTGAAACAATATAAACCTAACTAATAAATGTACAACAGGCTCTACATTCACGAGCTTTATTATTTAAATTTTAAGGACGAATATACTTATATACTCTCCGGATCATCGAACAGGTATTTCGTACGCAACCTTCTGCCGACGGCCTCATCGACTCGACGATATCACGAAATGGTATCTGGCTGCCATCACGCGGGCTTTCTCCCACCTCGAAATGGGCGATGGGCTAAAAGCGGGAACAAACATCTTGTTTGATTTTCTAACCAACAAATGAAGTGCATCATCAAAATGCGATCATCTTAATGCTGGGATTCACACGAGCGACGATGAAATAGTATTGTCGACCTAAGTGCGCCTTCCTCCGGAAACGCAACATGATGGAAACGCATGATGAGAAACGCTTTCATGCTAGCGTCAAAACTTAGTATCTGTTAGTGGTAGCGAACATACTCACTCACTCACTCTCACTCTCACTCACTCACTCACTCACATGCCGATCTCCCAACGCCCTTACGGAGACGGCCACCCACCGACTCGTTCTGTTCTGCCTTCTCCAAAAAAGAAAAAAAAAGATAAAGAGAATGAAGCGCTCGTGTACGAGAGTCTGTGCATGCCGAACCACTCGGGAGAGCTCAGACTCAACAACGAAGAAAAAAAAAGAGTGAAGAGCCTTTCGAATGGAGCGAGACTCGAAACAGTGAAATACGCATCTCTTTGTCGCTATCGGCACGCGACGCATACATCTCCATTTTTCCAGCTCCTTGGCACCGTCGTTTTGCCAGCGACGAAGACAGGACAAACCGCATTCGTCTTCATTGCGACGCCCTCAGCCATTAGCCACGCGGCCCGTCCTTCCATCCGTACGCGCCGCTCTCTCGTTGAAAGCACGCCTGGAGTGAGGACGACGGCGGCCGTATTCGTAGGGGACGTCACCATTGTTTCTATTTCCCCATCGACGTCTCCTCGGTGCCTTCGAGCACGGAACGCTGTTTTATGCACCGTAGGGGCGTCCAGGGTGAGCCTGGCCTAATCTGTTCTTACTTCGGCAGTCGGCATGACGCTTGCATTAGACCGGCGCTCGTCGATGTTACTTCACCGATCGAGGTACGAGTCGTGAGTGCCTGGTGACGTACTATACGTATACGACCATCGTTGGGTCCTACCGGTCTGCGTGATAGCTAAGTGCGGGCGCGTGTATCGACGGCGTCTTCGTCGCGCCGGCACAACACACGACGTGGACAAATGGTGGCCGATGCCCGCAAGGTCACGCCACGATATCGCGATGACGTATGGTGTTTTCTATTCAACGCGAAAACCGTGGATGACTTTTTCAAACAGCGAAAGTGACCATCAGTGGCGTTGGCGTCAACGTGAAGTGATGCAAAAAATCATTGTCATGTGATATACACATGACAATGATTGTGTCAGATGACGTCACAGATCGCAGACACTCGTGACGTGAATATTACATCAGTGTGCCACCCTACGTCACAATGACGTCACACCACATGACATCGTCGCCGTTCCCGAGACACTGGTCTTTTTTTATTTTGTTTTGAGGGAGGAAGAAGGAGAGGTCGATACACTCATCGGAGAAGGAAAAAAAATGGTGAGGGCGTTCGACTTCAAGTAATCTTAGGCGAATGCATAAAAACAGTAGGACCGCCTCCCCCCCTCCTTACCCTTTTTATCGCTTCGGGCTCCGTGAAAGGTCTTTCTTGAACTAGCAAATCTTTTCGTGGCTTTAGTTCGAAACAATACAGTGGCAGTTTTTGTTTCAGCACCTGGAAAGTGCAGGCTTCCTTATTTTTTTCTTTACTGATGACGTCCACATTTCAGCAGGACGGTGAGTTATCTGGCTTTCTAGAGCTCCCAGAGCTTAGTAACAGATTCCAAAGATGGCAGAAGGCCGCTGCAATGTTCAATCAACTTTGAATCCTCGTGCATAAGGGCAGTGGGCGTTGCCTACAGTTCTCACCCGGTGAATATCCTCCTCTTTTATCACAATGCACTGAACTGTTTCTTTAACCTTCCTGCAACAGATCCATCTTGTTACGAGTGTTTGCTCCTTTGTTTCTTTTTTCCCCATCTCGATTGATTTGTGGGGTTTAACGTCCCAAAACCACCATATAATTATGAGAGACGCCGTAGTGGAGGACTCCGGAAATTTTGACCACCTGGGGTTCTTTAACGTGCACCCAAATCTGAGCACACGGGCCTACGACATTTCCGCCTCCATCAGAAATGCAGCCGCCACAGCCGGGATTTGAACCCGCGACCTGCGGGCCAGCAGCCGAGTACCTTAGCCACTAGACCACCGCGGCGGGGCATTCCCCATCTCGCAGCCAGAAATAGTCTCCAGTAGCCAGGCCACGCGTATTGCTTATCACACAAACTTTAGTTTGCTTGCGTCTTTGTAAATATATTTGATGTTCCTTGTGTCATTTTTTTTTTCAAATTACAACTCTACCCGATGTAGTCGCAGTCGCACCATGAGCACTAAATAGGGCGCACACCACACCACAAAACTTCTCACTTGGCAGGTGGCCTTTCACGGTCAGGAGGGCTTCTTTGAGTTTCCACGAACGCGTACGAGTGATATGTAAGCGCATCGCGCAGTACAGTCGCCCAAATTTTAACTGTCACGTGCAAGCAGCAGTTTTTTTGTCTATGTTCGTCGTATCACAAAATTAAGCTCCAAATAGGGTGAGAAAAAAGGCATGACCACACGCCAAATGCCCGCAAAACAATTTTTTAGGATTTTGTTTCATCGTACGGCGCTGACGCAGAAAAATCGCTGATGCGCAGGATGAATGAATGAATGAACAAACTGTATTTACAGTCCCGCATTTTTTTTGCCCCGCCACGTTAGTCTAGTGGCTAAGGTATTCGGCTGCTGACCCGCAGGTCGCTGAATCGAATCCCGGCTGCGGCGGCTGCATTTCCGACGGAGGCGGAAATGTTTTAGGCCCGTGTGCTCAGATTTGGGCGCACGTTAAAGAACTCCAGGGGGTCGAAATTTCCGGAGCTCTCCACTACGGCGCCTCTCATAATCGTATTGTGGCTTTGGGACGTTAAATCCCACATATCAAGTCCCGCAGTTTTTTTCGGGTATAAAGAGAAAAGAGGGAGTTAACACCTGTCCTGTCCCACGATCCATAGTTAAAAGGCTTGGGCAACTGTACCTTTCAGTTGAGCTGGAATGGAGTTGTCGGAACGATGTATTTGCGCAAGTGACTCCCGTGACGCAACCAGTTCTTTAATGGCATAATTTGGGACCACACTACATACATTGCCTTTTAATAACAAGCAAGAACCAACACTAAAATTTGCTATATCAAGGAAGACTGCGAAATTCTGAAGAAAACTGCATTCCAAGCAAAAATATTGGAACTGAGTCTACAAGCCCCACTCTCCACTGTGCAAAATACCGTTTCAGCTGTTTGTGTAAATCATTAGTTTTGATGCTTGCACTCTCGAAAAGCTCAGCGAAACAGCCTGTCCTCTTCTTTTTTTTTCCGGCGCTGTGCAGTCCAGCCGGCGCCGATTGCGAAAGACCGATGCGTTTGCAAGCGCCATAAATGAGGACCACGGATCCTGTTGCGCCATCTGGTTATTTACTTGATTTCACGTCGTCTGGGACGCAAGAAACGAATGGAGAACATCTCACACACACAAAAAAAGAAAGAGGAAAAAAACAGGCCTGGCGAAAGTCACTCGAAGCTAAACTACAGCGATTGCGTGGTATCGGCCGCCGGTGCCATAGATGAAGAACAAGCCGAGTCCACTATCCCCTCTATGTGCACCGTAACTGATTGCGCGCTGGCGCCTTTGGAAGGGACACGGCTTTGCTTTCAAGAGCACCGCGCAGGCTTGACGGTGTTTCCGTCCTAACGGCATAGACCAAACGACCTCTCTTTGAAGGGGGACACATTTGTCCAGCCTTGTACAGAGGACGGACGCCGACGCGTCCGGTGTTGTAGTGTTCTCTGCGGGAAAGCCCCCCCCCCCCCCCCCCCGAAGTCATATTTCAGGAGTTGTTTGCTAAGGGTCGTCTCAATGAGGGCAGTCGCGAAGGACGACGGCAGAAGTAGACGTCATTGAACCTCTTAATAGAGAAATATGTCGGGATGCTTCATCTAAGCTCGTGCTTTCGGAGCTCTATATACGAGCTGTAGACAAATTGACGGGAGGATGAGACGTTGAAGCTGACCAAGGCGCGTACAGATAATAATTTTGTCACATCTCATTTCAACTCGTCCGGTGCGCTGTTTCACAAAATACCTTTCAGCACTTTTGTGTCAAAACCTATTTTAGCATGGCTCGGAGGGAGGAGTATAATAGAAGGAGGATAAAAAAATAGGAAGGGTGGTTAACGAGAGTTCAGTTAAAATGAATACCGTGCACTGGGGTAGAGTGGAAGGAGAATACAAGTTAAAGAGGATGATCAGACTGAAAAGTAACTCTCTCTCTCTTTCAACTCCATATTCCCCAACCCCAGTGTAGGGTAGCATACCGGATACTAGCATCTGGTTCACCTCCTTGCCTTCCTTTTTTCCTCGTTTTTCTCTTGTTGCCGAAGTAACAACATCCATAATGAATCTTCAGCTCAAAGAAATGGACAGGAAGTAAAACTACACAGCACGATGTGCTAACTACGAACTAATAGCTTTACTCGAAGGAAACCGTATTACTATGCAACTTTCCAGCTTACGGACGTGCAAGAAGGCATCGCAAAAGCGTACAATCACGCCAATGGAAAATAGACGAGAGCTATTCTCTGCATGATGCTCTGCTACTTTTATGCTTGTGTTGCCGCGCACTTGTCAAGAATTCCAGTTGCTTGCTTGAAAGATCGATCCATGCAATTCTGATGCACGAGAAACTTGCACTATCCATTTCCTTCGGGTCGATTATTTCTCTTGTAGTCTTATGTGGTTTCTGACGACGCAGCCGTATTCTGCCGCATTCTGCCGACGCTGCTGCAGAAGAGACGTGTATCCACAGTTCCTACAATGCGTGCTTAAACTACCAGCAACAATGTCTTTTTTGGATTGTTGAGATGCCTACGTTGTCTAATAATACTGCATCTATCAGCCTAGGCTACGTACGTTTTGCTGCAAGATAATCGGAAAGAGTATATCACCGATTTGTTGCTAGAAAAAAAGTTGTTATTGTGTTTTCTTTTTGTGCGCTTGTATTTGGCAGAGTTATAGGCAACCTTATGTAGTGAAGCTAGCTTGTAGAGTGCCAATAACACGAACTAAATGGCTTATTTACTTTTAACTTTTTTAGTGCTGAAAACTTATTCAGAAAGCTTCTTCATTGCGTGCGAAAGCGAGAAAACACATTCTAAGTTTTAAGAAAACAGCGCGACACCATGTGGCTCACAAATTGGTTCACGGAATCATGTGCAAAAATGCGATGTCAACAATTTTGAGGACACTTGGGATGCAGGTTCTATGAAAATAAACAATAGAAAAAACGCACTTCCTACATCTCAATAATACACATCAATGAAAAATATTTCGGGCTTTGCATTAACAAACCCCGATGCGATTATGAAGCACGCCTTTGAGGAAAACACCGCCTGGTGTTATTTAAAGCCTGCTGACATCGCATGGTGCACGGGCTTCCACCATTCCGCCTCCGTCCGAATACGACCATTGTTGCTGGGATCCAACCCGCGACCTTATAGTCAAACCCGCAACCGTGCACCATAAGCACTATTGATTGATTGATATATGGGGTTTAACGTCCCAAAACCACCATATTATTATGAGAGACGCCGTAGTGGAGGGCTCCGGAAATTTCGATCACCTGGGGTTCTTTAACGTGCACCCAAATCTGAGCACACGGGCCTATGACATTTCCGCCTCCATCGGAAATGCAGCCGCCGCAGCCGGGATGCGAACCCGCGCCCTGCGGGTCAGCAGCTGAGTACCTTATCCACTAAGACCACCGTGGCGGGGCCACCATAAGCACTATTCCTTCATGGCGAAGTCAATAATAAATATCAAAATTCCGTCAAGCCTCGCCGAATCTCTGGAGCAATCTCTCGCGCTAGAAACAACAACAACGCGACCCTCCGCTTTTCGAGAAACGAGTCATTACTCATTTTTCGCAATATGGCGCACTTAATCGCGCGGAAATTTATTACTAGCGAGAAATACGGGTGCACTCAGAGAGCTCTTTGTATTCAAAAGTGGGTCGCCCATCGACAGGAAATTCCATTTGGTGCTCGCTCGCCATCAAACATCCGTCGTACGCCTTGATTTTTTTCTTTCGACCTCGTTTTGAACAAAGCGGTGTTTTCTCCCGCCACTCGGTTAATCTCAGTGGTATAAACGGTGCTTCTAATTAAGAAAGGCGGCCGACGTCATTCTTAACTCGGGCCAGCGGCAGCTTTAGCCGATGATCGATTCGCGATCTGCCTCGCAGTTCGAAATTACGATCCTGGCGAATGCTTAATCACGGGTCTATGTTTTGACAGTTTCTAAAAAAACCGGTTCCCTTTCCACTCTCCTCTCCCACTTTTTTTTTAAGAGAGGTTTCTCACTTATTGAAGCATTATGGCGCGTTTTGTAATCGGCCTGTAGTTCACCGGATGAAGTATTGTGCACTGATTTTGAAAGGACTATTTCACCAGAAAAGCTGTTTCTTAGGAATTTGTCATTATAAGTAGTTTGCGGCGCAATTTCTGCGCAGTCTTAATTGTTATTTTTATTATAAATATCGTATTTGCAGTTCGGTTTCTAACAACGAGATTGTTCAATTGCAAGCCCTTTTTTCTGTTTTGGAAGCTGCTCCTTTATTGACCTATCAAACGCGAAATATTAATCATCAGCATCAACAGGGTCAACATGTGTATGGTATGGGATGGAAAAACTTTACTTGGGTGGGGTGTGATGCACAAACATAATGTGGCTGATCTCTCTTTCTAGAAATCGGTATAGCGCGAAAGTGAAACATGTCATCACAGAGGTAGTTGAGGTTTTTTTTTAATTGTTTTGCCACAAGGGCGAAATAGTGAATGCTAAACGAATTGCAAAGTCACGCGAATAACGACAACCAGCTCGAAACTTCCATCACGCTCCTCAAGCAAAAAGCACACACAAAATGGGCATACAGAGACTGCGCGCGGACTAACAACTGTCCCAGCTGGACACACAAAGCGCCCTGTTAAAAGAAAAAGAATCGCGGAACAAACGCACAAGTTTACACAGGACAAGCATGAACAGCTCTCGAAATTCTCGCTTCTTCGTGTGTGACAGCATGCTCATTTCGTACACACGGCCCCAGCAGCGAGCGAAGTGACCTTCGTGCTTCCCCGAATCACGAGTCGGATAGCGCGCGCAGGAGACACCACGCTATGTGGACGCGGCGCTCGTCGAAACTCTAGAGTCGACGACGACCTTGAGAGCGCACCCAACGCTAAAGCCGGGCTTTACTCAACGCGAGAGTGTCAAGCCATCTCGCTGCTAACGACGAAAACGCACTGAAGCGACATAGCTCTGATGGCGTCAAGTGGTACATGGTGCATATAAATGGCTTGCCGTTAGCAAGCAGAAAAGGTACGCTCTGCGGCCTAGGGGTTATAGTCGTGCGCTGCGGATTGAGAGGTCACTGGTTTGATGCCCCGAAATAGAACCCTTCCTTCTCGTCCTTTTTCCTTCGCTATCTGTTAGTATATGATTTACAACGTCATATCAGTGACGGAAATACGTCATTGGAGCTTTGGTAAGCCCCGGCATAAAACACTTTCGTGTTACAATAATCATAACCATGGGTTGATGCCACAGATGACAAAATGTGACAGAAAAGCAATGTGTGGTCTGGAACGCGCTTGTTTTTCACTGTCATCAGTGTCATCGAGGGACAACAGCGGACATGGTTTGACCCTAAGGAGCTTCGTCCCTTAAACTGGAGACTCCACATCAAGAGAGCGTTACAAGATGTGATGTAACACAAGGACGTCATCAGATGGCAGCGTTGCTCTATCAAAGGAGGCCCTGTCACGAAGACAGAGCAAAGAACGCTTGAGTTGCCCAAACCTAACAATGCCTCCAAGATCGCACTTGAAAGACAAGCACAAAGTAGTTGAAAAGTTTTGTTGCTTGATAAAAAAAAGGAAGTCTTGCTAACTGAGCCGCCAAACCTTGCGGCTAACTCAGTTGGTAAAAAAAAAAAATGCCCCGGAAAAGCGTTCGTCACGCATCTGGATTCCAGACCAAAACAAATATTTTGACGACTGAAAATCTCTTCTTCAAAGAAATTCGAATGAGTTTTCTCGTAGCTTCTTGTTACAGACAAGAATGCTTCGGCTTAATCACTCGAGAAAATAGAAAGCCATTTCTGTCACCTTTTTTTTTTTTGCAGTCTTTTTTTACTTGTTTAGTCTTGCAAATATATTTGGTATTCACATCAACAAGATGAGCATCGCGTTGCTAGCTTTCTTCAATCAAAATTAATTAATGCTTTCAGTCTTCATTTTTAGGGCTTCTCTTTCTTAAGGGGCCTGGCGGCCCAAGCTCTTAAGAGATGGAATGCGTTTCACTCGTCTCGATACCGCTGCTGCATTTTGATTCTACGGATGAGCGGCAAAAAACCGCTTGTTTACGACTAGAAGCAGGGATGCGGGTCCGGTTTTCTTTACGAAACTAGATGAATTCCTGGTCGTAAAACCAGCTGCGTTCCCACGCTTCCATTCGGTATCGATTTAAGAAGTAATTTTGAATATGCGAACCTAGAGTCACTCTTCCCCAAGTGGTTTTTACGCGTGTCCCGAACTTCCCAAAGCACAGAAAACACACTGTTGTGTGTTTGTCTTTATTTTCCGTGTAGATTTATTTTTCACAAAAAATCTATATGGTTGCCATTGCGGTCCTTCTCAAGACAGGATAGAAAAAAAAAAGAAAAAGACATTTCATGGTTGGAGCGAAGTAAATCTGAAAAGCCGATAACTCCATGAAATTTTATTTCTTACTCATTTCCCATTTCTGAAAAAAGTGGCTAAAGTTCTTTGTGGAGCGTCTGCCTCAAGTCATCGTAAACTCGAACTCAATTTTTGTAATGGTATTCTTAACTCCGGCCCAGCCTCTGGCGATTGTATTGGATTCCTCCGGGTGCCATTGAAATATCTCTCGGTAGAGTTGAGCGTGGAATGATGCTCCTCGGCATCGTATTCTTGAAAGGCCGAGGGTTATGTTCAAGCTGTGGCGATGAAAGGAAGAATAAAATTGTGGGCCTTTGGGATGGTTGGTCGGCGGCTTTCTATACCGAACCAACGGCAAATACCGACAGATCACAAGATGCCCCTGTAAAGCGTGCACCGCTGTCGATAGAGTCGTTTGACGGAAAAAGCCGCTTTACGTTCGGCGATAAAAATGGGTGTGTGCTGCTCCTTGTTTACACCCATTTTTATGGTCGAGAAAAGCGCGCTACGTTGGAGAAGATATCGAGGCGCTTATGCTACGAAAAAAAAAAAAGCTTCAATTTTAGTTTTTTATGCTTGATAAATTGTGACCAAGTGAGCTAGGCGCCGCGTGTTAGATTAGTGAACGGGAATACCAAACTGAGTGTTACGTTCGAAACTGCGTCTGATTCACCTTAAGGTAAAGCTAATTCAAATGTTATCCCGTTTCTACTACTTCGATATCAGTAGTAATGCTACATAATGCTACATAATAAGCAATGATATTAATGAAAAAAGTCTTAATGATATATGAAAATAACTTCTCAGTGACATATTTTTGTGGAACAATAAGAATTTCTCGTTTAAATTGGGGAAATTTAGACCTTCTTTTTTCTTTCTAAGTTCAGGATAGAAAATCAAGGACTTACTTTGATTAGTCTATGTGTTTTTATTTTTATTTCTTTTTTGTGTAAATATACACTTTTGAGAACATATGGCAGTTTTGGAGTGTTAAACTCCACATATCGGTCGATCGATAGATCAATCAATCAAACAATCGAACAATTTTAATAAGTATTACTTTATTCGCCCTACCTACGTTCTGAAAGAGCTGCAAAGTTGAGGCCCTTCTGTGACAGCTACTATTTGGGAAAAATAGAGATTACCCGAACTCAAAATATAACCGATTAGTTCTAATTTATTTATTTCACCTGTAGCGTACTCGCCCCACGGAGGCGCGAAAAGAAAGCACTACTTACACTCCTTGAAGTTTGGGACAAGACTAATTTATTTTCCAAGAAACACAGGCTTCGAAAGCGACAACCAAAAGGGGCGTGGCTGCGTATTTTCCGCGGCACTCCGGAGATAACGTGAGGCATGTTGGCCGCGTCTGCGCCGTGCGCCTCGGCATACGAATTGCTATGCGCACACAGATAAATTATCGCGATCACCGGCGTCATCGCCCGCTACTCACCCAAAGTTCACTCAAGAAGATATATGATTCAAGTGATCTAAAAGCATGGCATAATTTCATAAGACAGCTTGCCAGACTCATAAAATCTGCTTTAACTAAATTATTTTCGGAAGATTTGGGGTTAGAAATAACCCGTGATATTGCACTGTTCTATTCGACTGTCAAAATGCCATTTTTTGTAGTTAGATTTAGGCTTACTTAGAATAAATTTCGGAGTATTATGTGCCAATATCACGGTGTGATTCTGAAGCATACCGTAGTGGAAGACTCCGGATCAGTTTTGACCCCCTGGGGTCATTTAACATGAATCTACATCTAAACACACGAATGGTCATGATTTTCGCCTCTATCTACATGCGGCTGCAGTGACTGGAAATCGAACTCGCGTACTCGATATTAGCAGCGCTCACTTTACTTGATAATCCACACTGGATGGTAATTTAGTTTTATCTGTTGACCTTCTAAACTGGTCTAGTAAATAAGTTTGACAGTGGACCCGAAAGTCGCATAATGAAGTCCGACTGTGCTGGTCGCATTTTGACGTAGGCTAAATATTCGAAGCTGCTGTGCTTAGATGTAGATGCACGCTCAGGAACCCCAGATAGTCGAAATTTTCAGAGCCTCCCCCCCCCCCCCCCCAAACGGCGTCTCGCATAATAATATCGAGGTTTTCGGACGTAAAAGCCCAACATTTATTATTATTATTACTGTTAGTTTTATCTCTTTGTGCTTTCTCCTCACTAAGGTTAGCCTTGTGAGGAATACGAACGGCGTCATCTGTACCTTCTCGATATGGCATTCGCGTAATTTCCAAGCAAATATGTGACTGGAGTCGGCAATCGATAAGCTGATGACTTCCTCAGAAGCTTAAAAAAAGGACTCTCAATAAAACAACCAACTTACTCAGTCGAGAAAAAAAGATGAAAAAGAAAAGTATCTAACGTAGCATCTACTTCAATGCTAGAAACGATAAGTGGTCGGGGTTTGGAGCATCCAATACCATTGGCCTACAGTGCAGGCAGCTTTATGTGTGTTTCCTACCGCCCTCTTCAATTCTTCGCGCGCACTCACGTGCGATTCCAATAGCGGCTCATTTCCTGGCGAAGCCGCGGGCCTTTGTGGGTGAACCTTTATCTCGATCGCTGGTTTCTCCGCTCGAACGAACCGGCTGCTGGTGCGGCCAGCTTAGGTATAGGACCTGTACTTGCGTACGTGTTGCGTGTGCGAGGTGAAGTCATTCACGAGGCTGACTCACAGTTCGAAGCAGATAGCGGCCTTCGAGTGAGGTGGAAGGAGGAAAGGATGGTTGGATTGGAGGAGAGAGGTACTGGGAGAGGTGGATAGGGCGTAATAGAAACGGTCATTGTCGTCGACGGTGCCGCAAACGGAGCAGAATGTGAGGTCGCGGACTGTTTCATTGTGTTGAAAGGTGCGCTGCCTCACTTAGGCTTATCTCTCCCGGAGTATTTATTTCAATGGGGTGCGGTGAGGGCATAGGAAGCAGGGGCGACTGAGAAAGAAAAGAAAAGATAAAGGAGTAGTTTTTGAGGGATGAAGAGATGCCTGTTCCTGTTTCCCGATTTCCTTTTTTTCTTTTTTTTGCGGTTCTCGCTTTACGCGTGCGAATGTTTCCGTTATCGAAGCATTCGGAATGCGCCTTGGGGTTTCCGAAAAAGAAAGTAAAGAGAAGGTAATCGGAGATATATTTTCGAGGAAGTTGGATACGTAATGCGGCAACTTTTAGAGATAGAAGAGGGCCTGATCAAGTGGAAAACCGTGTGACTGAGGGGGACCCCGCATTCAGCTGAACAATGAATGGTGCCAGACGGTGAGCCGTGTAGGAGAAATGTTTCGAAGGATCGATAGAGTAGTGCGATTCGATTGGCACTTGCGTAAGTAAACGTTTCTAAGGGAGGTGCAGTTTCAAATGAAATGTATTCCAGCGCTCATTTGTGTGCTGTCAGAGTTTAGTTGATAAAAAAAAGCGAAACTCTTCATGTATATTAACATCGATCCTTGCATTGCACTGTTGCACAAAATATGCGCCGTATTTACAATTATGAAGCTATCAAGAAAAATGTTTCTCTGTTTTTTTTTAGTAGAACGCATATTATTTTCTAATGCCTTGGTAAAAGGTGACCACAAAAGCGATAGAATGTTTGAAGACATCGAGAACTGACTTCCGAGTGCTTTCCTAAAAGGTTTTGTAGTTACCCAACAAATCGATTAAAAGTTAGAATGAGTGCTTTTGCAATCGATGGGAGGAACAAATAAAAATGATGCTGAAAATGACTTGGTTTTACGGCAGAAATGTGAGAGAGTAGGAAGTGAGTGTTAATATGATCATTACTGCGATATTTTGTGCAGACATTTCTTCATTTACAAAAATCGAACATAGTCAGCTATGACTGAGCTAACGTCTCTAATCTCTGCCTGATTATGGCTTTCACTCAGTGTGGATACCTCTACTGCGTTGATCAAGACGATGCTAGACGTAGAACTTCTATTGTTACAAAGGTCTTACATTATCTGTAGAAATACTTGCAGAAAAAGTGAATAATTAGTTTTAGAAAATAATAATATAAATAAATAAATTAAATAATATGTGTTTACTAAAGTGCTTAGACTTGATTTGGGGAAAAAATAGCAGCAAAACACGAAAGAGAAAGAGACCAGAGTCCAGCGCTTACAACTGAAAGATTTTTGGAGGGGAAAAGGAACTCACGGACAAACCAGACACGTCAAGTGAGATCGTACGTTCATCAATATAAATCTTTCTGTGTAACATCAATGAGGTTTGGCTTACTGGGGTTGGCTAACGCAAGAACCACTGGACATGCAAATGCGAAAAGCTTCTGAAACATATCATGTAGTTCTTAATCAGAACCGTATAGTGCTAGAACAACATTCCCTTTCTTGTCTTAGTGTTTTCCGAACGCTGTCTTTGTTCTGAAAATAAATACCCACTAACTCGAACAACTTGACACTTTGTTGCCAGCTCTTGATTCCTGCAACGTGCGGCCATTTTTTAGCGAATATGGCCGAAAACCAAGAAACGGGACCTCTAGACACTTATGGACTTCAAATATGAAAGAAAAGAAGCAAGCAATGAAAGAAACGGTCGTGTTAGGCAAAAAAAAACCAAAAAAACCCGGACTGCCGTACAGAAAGGGCACCTCTTTGTTCCTGCTCATTGTCACTCGGAGCTCTAGTATTGTGCTCTTTATTTTATCGTTATCGCTGTTTCCCCTTTCGTCTGCCCTCTCCCCCCCCCCCCTCCAGCGGAAACCCCCAGTGTTCACTGTCAGCCGGCGCCTTTCATTTTGCCGAGAACCCCGGCTCGTCCGCGAGCCCTGTTTGTGAATCCCCTCGGGGCTCGAGGCGCACGTTGGTCGCGGCTTTGATTGGAGAGGGCCGCTCCGAGTTCCCTTATCTTCAATTTTTTTCTTTCTATATTTCTAAGTCGTTATTTTTCTCCTCTCATCTCTATAGCTATAGCTTTTTCTAGGGGCCTTGTTTCGACAATGAGAGGCTGTGGTGGAGCTTCGATATCATCGCTGCTGAAAACTTTCGCCGACCCAGAAGAGGCGAGGATAAAGTAATAAGGGAATACAGCGATGGCGGCCACACTCGGCAGCGTTGGCTTGGGGTTGAAGCGACGGCGGTGAGTCGGAAGCAATTGAAACTCCGGCGCCGCCGCTGCTGGTGCTGCTGAAAGAGTAAGGGGTCAAAGGAGCCGACGGAGGGCACGATGGGATGTGAGTAACGTACAAAATGTGAAGGAAAAATTGCGCCATCTCCCGCTAAAGGGAACCATGTGTAGATGTGAAGCAGCGCGCGCTAAAGCTTACACTAGCGGCCGCGATGACGCTGGCGCTCGTCGCGCCTTTGCGCAGGACAGAAACTTAAAGAGGCGCAAAGCACGCAGTGACAGACCGGCGTTTCATACTGAAACATGTCAATCTCTGCTA